>JBBGZY010001530.1:1242500-1925629 GCA_037952925.1 Lithobates clamitans
TTTATGAACTAAATTACAATAAAAATACACTGATATGAATGGTTTCAGAGTTCATATCTCAGGGTTACATTTGCAGAGCTGTAAAAAACTACTGCATTCAGCAATTTGAGAATATTTTAATTCAGCTAAGGACAGACATCATCAGATGGTTGTTTTTCACCATATAGTATCTTCCCCAAAAGAACAGAGAGGATTTGTGAATGGTCTTTGGTTATGCAGATTTCACACAGGATCCAGAAGTGATGAATCCCGGCTCCGACGTACGTTTCCAGTGATTGGTGTCTACCTGAAGACACTGATCATAGTGAAATGTACGTCGGAGTGGGATCCGTCACTTCCAGATCCCATGTGACATCACTTCCGGGCTGGGGGTGAGAACGAGCGCCAAAGGGATCTTAGACATCCATACAAGCTGTACACACCAGTGCCAGCTTATAGGCACTGTTTAATGTGCAATTATTTTATGTATTTTACACCTATTAATAATGTACTACACTACGGAACCTAATTATATCTCCTGTGAAGTCACTTCCCCTCTCTATGCCATATTCTAATGGAGGAAATAAGTGGAGTGCATTCAGCAGAGGAATTTCAGCCTTGGTCATTCTAAGTGGATTTTGACCTACCTGTAACAAGGGGTCAAACACCTCTGGTGAGTTTACAACTACCACTTGTGCACTGGCGGTGAAGAAGATAAAAGGAAATCTCCAGATTGAAGCATTTTATTGTTGTTGGGACTTTATTTTTATTTATTTTTTCTATTTTCATCTTTTCAATAATTTCTTCTTATTACACAGCTCATATATATATATATATATATATATATATATATATATATATATATATATATATATATATCATTGTATATGTTATGTGAGTGCCATCATTTGTTTTTCATTTATACATTATTTAGAGGTGCAAAAAAAAGAGGAAAGTGCGCCAAAAATAAGCCACGTCCATAAATCATTGAGAATACAAAATAAGGTAGTACTGAGTATTACCAGGGAGGCGGACTTTTTAGGCTAAGAACCAGTGGAGAAGATATAGCAGTATAAAAAATATAAATTTATTGAAAAATACAATATCTAAAAAACAATGACAATTGTAACATATAGCATCTATGATTATGGAATCTATATATTATTGGAATGCAAAATTATGCAAGTCACGGTAGCATGAGAAAGTTCAATCAGCAGTAAGAAAGTATATTAGATATAGCTAAATATCTCAGCAGGGGCATGTAAACAATATTCCTAATTAACACTTTGTGTGCAGTGTATTGCTGTCTCCCAGGGGCACGCTGGATTATTTGTATCCTGAATATGCAGCGATGGGATTGTATTGAGCCTTCAGCATTGCTGATACTAAATCCAGGATCTAAGTGGTGCATCCGGTGTTGGCCCTCCTCCCTCTAATGGCTGCTCCCTTAATTAGGAATATTGTTTACATGCCCCTGCTGAGATATTTAGCTATATCTAATATACTTTCTTACTGCCGATTGAACTTTCTCATGCTACCGTGACTTGCATAATTTTGCATTCCAATTTAAGATAGAGAGACATATTCCCTTCTCTGTCTCATCTGTGAACCTTGGCCGTGTCCTGAGGAAGCCTAACGGTAAAACGCGTAGACATACAAGGGCTCACTGCACAATAATCATAGATGCTATATGTTACAATTGTCATTGTTTTTTAGATATTGTATTTTTCAATAAATTTATATTTTTTATACTGCTATATCTTCTCCACTGGTTCTTAGCCTAAAAAGTCCGCCTCCCTGGTAATACTCAGTACTACCTTATTTTGTATCCTCAATTATTTAGAGGTGTTTGATTTCACTTTTTAAAGGGGCAGCCACATTTATCTTTCACTATTTAGGGCGCCACACACTGGTATTATTTTTGTAGGATGCACAAAGTATAAATTAAAAATGCAGAAACAATAAGGCCTTTATCCAAATGTAGCGAATAATCCCTGAGGAGCTGCTGGCTGGGTTGTTGGTTTCTCTAACCGTTCCCAGTGGCGACCTTAACTGGAACCCATACTCACTGACACAGCAGTAGTGATAAAAAAAGAGCTTTATTTGGGTTGTAAAAAGTCCTGTAAATATAACAATGCCACATACCCTTAACATAGGGGGGATACCTTACCAGGGGGACATCCCTGGCAAATCATCTTGACCCCATGTCGATAAAGAGTTAAGTTATGTGTAATAAAATCGAATGACACAGGGAAAAAGTATTGAACAGGCTAACTGAAATTTATTTAATACTTCGTACAAAATCCTTTGTTGGTAATAACAGCTTCAAGACGCCTCCTGTATGTTGAAACTTGTCGGATGCATTTCTCAGGTGTGATTTTGGTCTTCAAATCATGAAAGTTCTGTGGGACTCTTCTATGAACTCTAAACTTTAGTTCATTCCATAGATTTTCTATTGGATTTAAGTCAGGTGATTGGCTGGGCCATTCTAGCAGCTTTATTTTCTTTCTTTGAAACCAATTGAGAGTTTCCTTGGCATTGTTTTTGGGATCATTGTCTTGCTGAAATGTCCACCCTTGTATCATCTTCATCAGCCTGGTAGATGGCAGCAGATTTTTTCAAGAATGCCATGGTACATTTTTCCATTCATCGTTCCTTCAATGATATGAAGTTTGCCAGCACCATATGCTGAAAAACAGCCCCACACCATGATGTTCCCACCTCCTACTTCACTGTTGGTATGGTGTTTTTGGGATGATGTGCAGTGCCACTTGACCTCCATACATAATGTGTATTATGTCATCCAAAGAGTTCCATTTTGATCTCATTTGACCAGACTATATTCTCCCAGTATTTCATAGGCTTGTTTAAATGTTGTGCAGCAAACTTTAAACAAGCTTCAACATGCTTTTTCTTTCAGCGATGGAGTCTTGCGTGTTGAGCGTGCACACAGGCCATGGCAGTTAAGTGCATTACTTATTGTTTTCTTTGAAACACTAATAGTACCTGCTTTGAAACAAAAATTGTACCTGCTAATTCCAGGTCTATCTGAAGCTCTCCACAAGTGGTCCTTGGCTCCCGGACAACTCTTCTGATAAATCTTTTCACTCAGAACAACAATAAGGTTGTGAAGGTCTTGAGAGAGCTCCTTGCTTTCACCAATCATAAGATGTTTCTTGTGTGACACCTTGGTAATGAGACACCTTTTTATAGGCCATCAGTTGAGACTGAACCAGCTGATATTAATTTGCACTGACAAGGGGCAGGATTGCTTTCTGATTACCGATAGATTTTAGCTGGTGTCTTGGCTTTCCATGCCTTTTTGCACCTCCCATTCTTCATGTGTTCAATTATTTTTCCCTGTGCCATTCCATTTTAATACATAACTTAATGTCTGAACTTTTTTGTTTTTGGCTTTTTTGTATGTATGTATTGCATGGGTTGTTACAGACATTTGGTGAAGATTTCATGTCAGTAGCACCTTTAGAAATATAATAACCTAGAAAAATGGTGACATGTTCAATACTTATTTTATCTGCTGTATATGGGGGATATACATCATATTGGGGGATATAATGAAGCTTTTTGGCAACTTCGGATGCCAGCTGATGACTGATGTCCATGGCTCCACTATCCAGTACATTGCTGCTCTCCCACTTCTGCCTCTCCTTCAGGGATGTCCTGCTTTCTCCTTCTTGGCATTCAAATGCAGTCTGAAACATCATTCTCCTACTGCTCGGTGAGGCCCAGCTCACAGAAAGCACTAGATGCTGGCCCTTGAAGGATAGTTGTTGCATGGCTGTTGTCCTCTGACTAGAGCCTGGCATCCTTAAAAGCAATTACAAGCCTCCTACTGAGAAAAGAAAATGGGATGTGCATGGTTGGACATGCAACCATGCAGAAATTGAGCACTCAGACAATTCCAATAAAGCTGGCCATAGATGGATCAAAATTCAGTCAGTTCAACAGGGACAGGCTGAATTTCGATCCATCAATGGCCGGTCCTGTTCAAGAGTAGTCAATCTATTGATCGACTGCTCACAAATGGGCTTGATGGAAAACTTTTAGCCCGCTGGCTAAATGAAAAAAAACTGAGCCAGGTATGGCCAGCTTAAGAGTTAAGACAAGTAAGTTAAGATAGATATGAAAAGATCTATGGAAAGAGTCACATACAACAGACAATAATATGCTTCAGTCATTATGCATGCTAGTTGACACTTTTTGCCAAGCACCAACTTGGCAACTAGATGAAGAATATTTTTGCATAAAATAGTGCCTCCTAGTTCATGTCTCCAGGGACACTAAAGGAATAATAAAAACGTTTGCGGACACATCTGCATTTCTGTGTTTACACCCTAGTGCCAGTTGATTGTCCTCCAGGTCAGTCCAAATTTACTTGAATGTGAAATCAGATTTTTATAAAGACTACAACAGGCTCACTATACGCAGGAAAGAATTTTGTGTGTCGTTGTGGAGATCCAAAATTATGGGAAGTACCTAAAACTACTTCAAACCACAACAACCCCTACTACTAAACATATCACCTACCGTAAAATTTAAAGCTCACTTTTAGATCTGTCCTCACGACCTCCCAGTAAAAATTACTACCTAAAGGTAGTTTAAAACTGTACTGGTAAAGAAAAAAGTTAAATTATACACTTACCTCATCCTTGTCTTTCACATTGCAGGGCTGCACATCACTATTCTTCCTGTTAGATCCCTGGAGAATGATGAGTACCTCAAATCCTGTGAGAAGACACTCTAGTTTAGTGAGAGTATCTTCTTGCAAGAAGTGTGACCTCACCCTCGTCTAAGTACACTGACTGCTATAAATTATTTTAAGTTTAAATATTTTACAGCCAATTTTCCAAATAAACAAACACAGCAAAATAGTCACTAGATGTAGAAATTGGGAAAGAAAACAATGAATTGCATTTTTTACTAGATACAATTAAAGCAACTTTAGGTCAACCATAATGGAATGTCATGGCAAAATGCAAACCATGAACATTAACATGTTTTCTCTAGGCAATTACTATCATATTAATTACAGCACTGTGATATTTCAGACGAAGAACTGGCTTTTCTTGAGTATCTAATTATGCTTATCTGACATTTCCTTGGTTTACTTGCCATTTGCAGACTATTCAGCACTGGTCACACAAATTATAACTCCTCAAGGGAGATAGTTTTGAGAATAACCCAAACAAGTTAAACCTTAAACTGTATTTTCATTTCATCAATTGTTCAGTGGTTTACATGGCTGACAACACAGGAATGGTCTACCGTTATCTGCAAAATGGCTTAAGAATGAAGAGAGTAATTAGGTTTGTAAATTACAAACATAATCAAAGTCTAATTACTTATCTCTGCTTTTCTTGGCCTGTAATAGAACACATTTCCCTCTAGGTTCTAGTGTCGGTTATAAATGAATGGGAGCAGAAAAAATATGATATTGGCTCCAGCATTAGAATCTTTAAAATGTAAGAGACAAAACATCACCACTGTTTTTCTTATTTGTATATGTCCAACAGCCAACATAGAATATTGTCTACTTCTTATATTTTATTCCTTGTCTCTGCAATGTTCGTATCATAACTTCAGTTCAAGACTGTTGTTGAAATTTTGATTTGATTGGAAATGTTTAACCAATCCTTCAATGACTTCATAACTAGACTCATCAAAATGTCAATGCAAAGAAATTCTGTTTTATCCCAAGTAGGGCCATCCTTATGTCCCAAGAGCATTTCCATTTCCACATAGGCCTGCAGACTATCTCCAAGTGTAATTTTACACAGGAGCAGCTTCATTTTTGACAGACATGCCTGCCATGTAATATAGCACATCCCAGCTGTAATTTTTACAGCCTGTAATTGGCCGGTAATAGCAAAGGATTGGCAGCAAGGGGAAAAGGAGCAGAGATATGTTCTAGAAACTCTGTTGAAGTTATAAGGGCATATCATCCAAATTTATAATCCTTAAGTGATGAAAAAACACAAGTTGACATAAATATTTAAATGCAACTAGTGTAAGTATCTAAATGAGTTTTGCTATCAGACGATTGTAAGGATTGTTTCCTTCTCAGTGATAAAAAGGAACAATCCTTAATGTCAATTATGTACATTTGGGTGATCTGGGTCTATTGTGAGCATCCACACCACACCTACCTACTAATTCCTAACACTGTCACGTTGGTAGAAAACAATTTGCATATGTATGGCAGTTTTACAGTGGCCATATATGCATATGTTCCTCTCCTCACTCAAGCCTTAAATTGGTTCCAAAGGCTCAAGATTTTTTATCTCCATGGGTTCTGTTCATGAAGGTAAAACACCTCCTTGTGCAGAGTCTCCAGTGACTCTCCCTCCTCGTTAGCTGAGACAGCAGTAGGAGCCATTGGTCAATGAGGAGTGAGAGGGGGTGGGGCCAAGCCACGACTGTCTGTGTGAATGGACAGGCAGAGCTGCAGCTCTGGAACAAGCCTGCTTGGGTGCCCCCATTGCAAGCTGCTTGCTTTGGGGGAGCTTGGCAGGAGGGTGGGGTCAAGAGCGTCGGTGAGGGACCCAAGAAGAGGAGAATCGGGGCTGCTCTGTGCAAAACCACTGCACAGAGCAGATGAGTATGACATCTTTGGTATATTTATTTTTTATTTTTAATGAAAGCCTTTAATATAATTTTAAGGTGGCCGTACTAATCATTGTATTCTGCCGGCAGGGAAAGCTCCCCATACTCTCCTCCAGCAGAACATAATAGCACTGCGGGAGGAATCCCCTATTAAAACTGCCTGTGTAGGTGGGGGAATCAAGCTATTTCCCTTCCTTCCACCCCGGTAGAAGGAAAGAAAATTGTATAATCTATGGCCTTCTTTAGCGGTCACAATTTTCTCTATGGCTTGGAAAACAAACACTTGAGTAATGTGTAGGCAGGTGTTGGTGTAGCCGCTGTAAATCTGCTGCAGGTCTAGGAGGTGATGCAGCTATTGCAAGATTGCTAAATCACATCCTACTTCTGAGGTTAACAAAGCAATTACATGACTCCCTATCAGGAATATCAAATGCTTGGCCATGCCCTAAGATCTGCATATATGTGCATAATGCAACTCGTGTCCAGTGCATAGAATCAAAGTTGTGCGTGCATCCATGTGTGTTTACTAAAATACAGCAGAACTGAAGACAATTGTTGAGTGGATGTCAGCTTCTGTGACTCATGACAAGACCTGCACCCTGATTACCCTGTGTTTTACCTGGCTTGCCTCTTGACTTCGCTTTATCTTAATCTCCTATTGCTGACCATGGCTTGTGCTCTGACTCCATCCTCTGCCTGTTGTTTTTGTAATTCTACCGCCCATCTGATATCAACCTCAGCTTGGCTTCTAACCCTGCTCCTGCCTTTGAAAATAAAATTGGTACCTCTGGTTGTTGCTGACTTTGGCTCTTCTTGACTAGGGCTTTGATTTCTGCATCTGCAAGTTCCTGTGCTTTATCTGTGTGCCAGCATTCTGCACAAGTTCCAGTCTAAGTATCCACACCATCCCGGCAGTATCCTGACAGTTATCTGACCACCCACTGTGTCAGGATCTACCACAGGCACCCATGGCATTCCTTGTTCTGCTACACCCTCCTTGTTCTGCTACACCCTTTCACCAATTTCAATGGCTATTAGACATGAGGTGTAAGGGAAGCCCTCTTGTCAGTTCAACCTCTGCTAGGTACATGACACTGCTGCTGCTCACTACAGGAAACAAGAGCAGAGCCTGGTAGAGAATCAATGTGTACTCTGCCATGAATTCTGGGCAAGGCCGTCTTTAATATTGATTGGGCCCTGGGCAAACATTGCCTTTGGCCCCCCCTGACTTAAAAACAGGTCAGGCAGCAATTTAGATTGGTTGCCATAGGTTACAGCATATAATTACTGCTCATTGACTGGATGCTAGAGGTTACAGCAAACATTACGACTCATTGATTAGCTGCTAGAGGTTACAACACATTATTTTTGCTAACCGATTGGTTGCTAGAGGCTACTGCACATCCTCACTGCTGACTGATTGGTTGCTAGAGGTTAGATGTTTACCGCTCACTCATTGGTTGCTAGAGGTTACATGTTACTGCTAACTCATTGGTTGCTAGAGATTACATGTTTACCGCTCAATGATTGGTTGCTAGAGGTTACTGTGCATCATTACCACTTACTTATTGGTTGCTAGAGGTCACAGCACATCAATACAGCTCACTGAGTGTAGCTAGGAACATAGCCCAATAGGAGCAGTATCCCTGAGGACAGGCTGCCAGAAATAAATGACTAGTTATGCCACCTGCAGTAAAGCAATGTGGAGGGGTGAGCTGTGTATGGAGTGCATGATTTAGGGGTGAGCTGTGTACGGAGTGCATGATTGAGGGTGAGCTGTGTACCGAGTGCAGAATTGAGGGGTGAGCTGTGTACAGAGTGCAGGATTGTGGGGTGAGCTGTGTACGGAGTGCAGGATTTAGGGTGAGCTGTGTACCGAGTGCAGGATTGAGGGGTGAGCTGTGTATGGAGTGCAGGATTTAGGGGTGAGCTGTTTACGGAGTGCAGGATTGAGGGTGGAGCTGTGTACGGAGTGCAGGAATTAGGGGTGAGCTGTGCACAGAGTGCAGGATTGATGGGTGAGCTGTGTACAGAGTGCAGGATTGAGGGGTGAGCTGTGTAAGAAGTGCAGGATTTAGGGGGATCTGTGTACGGAGTGCAGGATTTAGGGGGATCTGTGTGCAGAGTGTAGGATTGAGGTGTGAGCTGTGTACAGAGTGCAGGATTTAGGGGTGAGCTGTGTACGGAGTGCAGGATTTAGGGTTAGCTGTGTACCGAGTGCAGGATTGAGGGGTGAGCTGTGTACGGAGTGCAGGATTTAGGGGTGAGCTGTTTACGGAGTGCAGGATTGAGGGTGGAGCTGTGTACGGAGTGCAGGAATTAGGGGTGAGCTGTGTACAGAGTGCAGGATTGATGGGTGAGCTGTGTACAGAGTGCAGGATTGAGGGGTGAGCTGTGTAAGAAGTGCAGGATTTAGGGGGATCTGTGTACGGAGTGCAGGATTTAGGGGGATCTGTGTGCAGAGTGTAGGATTGAGGTGTGAGCTGTGTACAGAGTGCAGGATTTAGGGGTGAGCTGTGTACAGAGTGCAGGATTGAGGAGTGAGCTGTGCACAGAATGCAGGATTTAGGGGGATCTGTGTACAGAATGCAGCATTTAGGGGGATCTATGTACAGAGTGCAGGATATACGGGTGAACTGTGTACGGAGTACAGGATTTAGGGGTGTGTTGTGTACATCCAAGTCCCTCTCCCAGGTACAGAGCTCTCCTCTCCCCAGATTTCAGTTTGGAGCTCACCTCCGTCAATACACAGCATTCCTCTGGCATCCCCTTTCAATACTGAGCACATTCTGAGTCCTCACCAGCTAAATAGCGTCAGAGTGCGGCTGCAGAAGAGCATATGTAACTTACTCCATGTCCGTGTCTTGGTGCAACTTCTGCCTGTGTACATCCTCCCTCTGTTCTCTCTGCTCTCTCACAGAGATCGAGGATATGTTTTGCTGAGCAGGAAGGGATGTGAATGGCCACCGGGAGGAGAATGCTGTCACTTGTAAATACAGAAGCAGCGCTCCTGTATTTACAAGTGACAGTAGCGGGCAACTCAGCAACCAGCGCCAGATCTCAAAGGTGGAGGAACTCCGGCTGAAAAAAAGGCAGTGGGCAGCACAGGCTCCATGGGCAGCAGCTTTGGGCTCCTCAACAATGGCGGGGCCCTAGGTAGATGCCCGGTTTGCCTTGGGGTAAAGACGGCCCTGATTCCGGGCACTATCTTGGAAGAGCCTAAGTCTCACTGGACACAGAGCGAACTTAAGATCTTGAACTCATATGGTGTTAAATATAGTCCCTACTGGGTCACTTGGGTGGAACCTGCAGTGTAGAAAATTACAGAAGGGTACAGAGACTCTGTTGTGAGGGAAAGGTAGGCCGAGCATTAATGACAGGTTCCTGCTGAGTAGTAAAACTCACAGATGCCTTTGGAGTCAGCTCTACATTTGAGGATGGTCTCATTTATTCTTGTGCAAACACCTATTATTTTAGCACTGCACCCTGCATAATCGGGCAGTATATAATGAATGACAACACATGCATATCCTACAAGGAAATGAAAGAAAATTAGTTTTACCAAGGCAGATACATATATACAGTATAATTTGCTTTGCAGTAATACTGAATTATACGAGTCCCTCATAAATGTTATTGCACAACTAAGACATGGCTTAAAGCCCAACTCCAGTTTACTCTCCTCCATCCTACCTCCCACCCATTAGAAGCACCCCCTCACATTTTTGGTTTAAAAAGATCTGCATTCACATCCTTTATCATGGGTCTTCAGTTCATTCACATGATCTCACAGGTCCTCTTCCTTTTCTTCTGTGTGAGCGCAGAGCAGCTTGATGATGCACACCCATCAGGTGGGTTCTTGACACTCCTGGGCACACAGGAAATTACTTTTATTTTGAATTAATCTGGAGTTGGGCTTGATGGGTTCCTAATCACTCGTTATAAATATTCTGTGTGGCATAGCACCACTAAGGCAACTCATAGGTGTCATAGAGGAGCTTGGACATGAATGAAATGTCATGCAAAACTTCACAAGCATTTGTAGTGTCAAGGTTTCTTAAAATGATGACAAGACCAGACACTTTCTTATATCAGAGTGATTATTGTCTTTTTTTAGTTTGGTCAGCATTCATCATGATAGTATCACATTTCTCAAATGTTTACAGTGAAAATACATCTTCCGCCATAACTATTTGGATATAAATCATTCTACCCTTAGCTCCTAAAAGAATCATTTGTTTTCAGAACTCACCTGCATAACAGAAAGCTCCTTATTTTCATTTTCAAATATTTTTTTCTTTGAGTTTAGTGTACAAAACTAGTCATGCCTATTATTTATGCAGGCTATTCATAACTCAAATGCAAAAACAGAGGATATCAGTTGGAACATTAAACACAAAACTATCTTACTTGTTCCGCACATAAATCAATGTTTGTAAATCTAAACTAAAATGCACATTCCCAAAATTCCAGACCCTAATCTTATCTGTATTTAATGAATATACTCATTTTATTTTTAACAGGTAAAACCGAACTTAATTGAGTAGAGCATCTACAACCACCATTCCCAGCCAGGGTTCCATGGAGCCCTAGCATTCCTTCTGATATTGCTTGAGAAGTTACAAATAGGGGAAGGAGCAGCAAGGGTAGGATTTATGCATTGTGTGGAAGAGGCTCTAAGAAATTATGTGATCATGCCAAAGACCCAGCCAGTGACCCTGCCAACATCTATGCTTTGCTTACAAAGTCCTGCAAGTGACAATTACAGTCATTTACAACGTGTACATTAACCCCAACATTCATCCAGAGTCCATGTTGGGAAACTACAAGGCAAGAGTGGGAGCCTCTGAATTGGTGTTCAGAACAGCTCAGAAGCAGAAGGTGGGAGTGTTTTCAGCATGGACAGGGCACACAATAATTTGGACCTGTCAACACAGATGAAGGAGCCAATGCAGCAATTGGAGCAGAGAAGAAAGGTAGCAATCCCTAAGCAGATGACCACGCACTTGCATGTTCCTGAACAGGAGCAATGATGGCTCATGTCATGTCAGAGCCATGGACAGATACCTGGCAAGCAGTGGTGATGGAGGATCACACTTTTTGACACAAAGGGATGGAATCATCTTGTCAGTGCCTGAAGCAGGCAAGCTAGAACCTTAATAATTTTGGCACACATCCATTTTAGGATTGGATCAGTCACCACCTAGGTGGCTGAAGGCAAGCCAATAGAAGAAATTAAGGATTCTGGGAAATAGAAATTAAGGGCATACAGGGTCTATATCTGGGGAAATGTTAGTGCATGAATTGCATTCAATCGTGTGGATTTATCTATAGGTAAAGTTGGTAAGATAAAAAGTTGTTTTTGGGCTGGAAGTACTAACCATTTTCTGATTTCAGCCTTTAATGCCACATACACACGACCGGTTTTGCCGTCTGAATAAACTCCGAAGGTTTCTCCAACGGAACTCCGAAGGAATTCCGCTCAAGCGGTCTTGCCTACACACGGTCACACCAAAGTCCGACCGTCTAGAACAAGGTGACGTACACCACGTACGATGGGACTAGAAAAAGGAAATACAATCACCAGCGCGCCACCCTTTGGACTCCTTCTGCTAATCTCATGTTTATCTCGTGTTAGTAGAAGTCTGGTGAGAGATGATTCGCGCTTTTCAGCTTTCGTGCTTTTCAGTCCATTACTGCTCTTCAGTTTGTGCTTATGGATTTGTATCTGCTTTTCAGAGCGTGTAGACAGTTCGCATCTGTTTTTTTCAGTGTGTTCTTGTCCGCTCGTTTGTGATTTTCAGCTCACTCTTCACAGGCCTTGCTGTTCTTTAGTGCGTTCTGTTAGTTCATTCTGACCAGCCGACCGTTTTGAAGCCATGTTGCGGGGACGTACTTGTCGTAGAGTTTGTGCTGCATGGGGGCTTGGTGTTGGGGTTCATTCTTTGACCCAAGCCCAGTCCATGAACAGGGTGGGGAGGAGTTCATGGACTATGAATTGGTTACTTCAGCGTGACCAATTCTCTCACATGCCTTTGCTTTGTGAGATCCAGGAGAATAATCCTGATGATTTCAGGAACTTTCTCAGGATGACGGACCCCATTTTTAACCGTCTGTTGGCTTTGCTGGCCCCTTATATTAGCAGGCAGGATACCTGCATGAGGCAAGCCATCACTCTGGAGCAGAGGCTAGTCACCACGTTGCGAAACTTGCCGACTGGGAGAAGCCTGCAGGGCCTCAAGTTCTCGACCGGCATCTCCCCCCAGGCTCTGGGGATCATTATCCCAGAGACCTGTTCTGCTATAATTCAGGTCCTGCAGATGGACTATATTAGGGTATGTTATCTCCTTTAACATAATATTCTATGTATTTAATGTTTGCTAATGTTTTGTATTTCTTTCCTCATTCCATAATTACCATGATTGTAATATGCTGTGAATATCCCCTTTGTTCTCATGCATGCTGTAATCTTTTAATGTTCCTTTTTTGTCCTTCATGCATATTTGCCGTCACTAACCTCCCCAGCATGCTATCCTGGGCCCATATACACCTATAGCCTACTCACTTAACAATGTATTTTGTCAGCTCCATTGTAGTGCTTACCCTAAACACCCCCTAAAATGTGTACAAATGTTATTGTTGTCCTTAAATTCAGGCAGAGTGCCATAGGCTTTTTTTGGGGTCCCAAACTCAGCTCGAACCCCCCTCTCTAAAATGTTTACAATGGGCCATCAGAGGGGGGAGGAATCTGATAAGTGAACCTTATATTTTTATCTTAAAATACTCCTTAAAAAAAATGTTATACTGATGTTGGCCAAGAATGTTTGTGTCTAATCATCTTGCAATGTTATGTGCAAAAGTAATAATATATATTTTTCTGTTTTGACTCCCCAGTTTCCTTCAACGCCACAGGAATGGCAGACTGTGGCCTCCCATTTTGCCGACTGTTGGGACTTTCCCAACTGTGGAGGGGCTATAGATAGGAAGCACGTCCACATCATGCCACCACCACATTCAGAGTCTTACTATTATAATTATAAGGTGTTTAAAAGTATATTGTTAATGGCGGTGGTGTCGGCACAAAATGAGTTCCTCTATGTGGATGTGGGGAAGAATGGCCGGATGTCGGATGGAGGAGTCTTCGCCCAGATGGAGTTTTACCAAAAGCTCCAGAGTGGTGGCCTGGGATTGCCACCTGATGTGGACAACATTGAAGGACTCCCGTTCGTCTTTCTTGCTGATGAAGCGTTTGGTCTGGGCGAGCACCTGATGAGGCCATTCCCCTAGAGGACCCTCACCCCGGAGAGGAGGGTTTTTAACTACCGGCTGGCCAGAGCCAGAAGAGTTGTTGAGAATGCCTTTGGGATAATGGCCAGCCGGTTCCGCCTGTTTCTGACAGCAATTTTATCCTGCTGCATATTGCACAATTTTTTATGAAAAAATGCCCACAATTATATTGCCTCAGTTGGGCCTTCCTTCTAATCCCCTGACAGGCCTGGATACTGGCCGTCCTGGCTTGGCACCCCAAAGTGCCCGTGAAGTTCGGGATAAATATGTCAATTATTTTACGGGTAGGGAGGCCATTGCAATGCCAGACAATGTCTAAATATTTTTTTAAAAATAAAAAAATAATATATGATAACATTTTGCATTTTCTTTATTGCTTGTGTTTCTTTTTGGCTGTCTCCTAGGTTCTCCTAGTGTACTTGTAGTGCCAAGTGGATTTTCCTTTAGTAAATAAGCCCCATTGCCACTGTAGACACAAAATTACTTCCAAAACTGGTATTGAGCATTGAAAGAAGAAGCCACACATTGTTGATTAGCAAACTTTTTACTCTGTGCACATTCACATGTGCGTTATAAATTTTTCAGAAAAATATTTTTTTATTTTTTCTCAATTATTTTTTTTATTTGTATTTTTTTTTTAGAAACAGGCATGTTTCAAAACATAACATACACAACTCTGGAACTTACAAAGTTCAACATATAAAAACTGAAGGCAATATCAGACATAATAGTGTCAAAAATGTCTTGATATTGCCTTCATCAGATTGGGTGATGTCACCCCTGTAAAAGCCAAATGGGTATTTCCCTCCTGATCCCATGCCTAATGTCAACATGTGGTATCTACCATCAAGGGGGATCAATAGATGTGTTTTGGGGGTGCAACCCTTTCCTCTCACCCTCCAGAGTTACGAGGAAGGGGTTGCACCCACAAAACGTGTACAATGAGATCCCCTGATGGCAGTTAGCACATGTTTACATACCGTGTGCATCTTCAAAATTTGGCTTTTAAAATGTACAAAAAATCAATTGGTTTAGTCCAACAAATGTGAAAATGGATGGGATTTGAAGGAAATTTATATTCTCCCCAACACATCAATCATGTTCTTCATTTGTTGTTCCATATCATTCAGTTTCTTCCTTATAATGTCGAATTCACCATTCCACACCATGATGTTGTAGATGAGCCTTTGGGCACTGTCACTTGTGAAATGTTCAGCTTGCTCTTCAACAACCAGCACATCACCTAAAAATTGGATCAAAAACATGTATTATAAATATGCATGCATACATATATTACCAGAAGCTGGGGTGTCAGACACTAACCTGTTTTGGTGACAATCTCGTCCACTTCCTCCACCTCTCCTTCCTCCAGATCCTCGGGGTGTTATCTTGGGCTGAGTTCCCCTTCTTGGTGATGTGTGGGGTCCCTGGTGTCCTCTGAGTGGTGTCCTCCAAGTCTTTTCTCCCCTATGAGAATGAAACAAAAGGTATACTTAGCACACAGATATTTGAGTCCAGAAATAGGAATATGAAAGAATGCTGGGAAGTGGGGTACAATTGTCTGTTTTGGGCGGAGTTCCAAGCTGAAGACATGATTTCTTACCTTACCAAAGCTGGAATAATTACCTTTTTGTGACAATTTTCACACATGTAGACACCCCAAGTATCCACTGGAGTACCTGTGTGGGACACCCTAAAAAGTTTGTTCTTGTGTCCCACACTAGTGCTCCTGAGTCCAGATGTGTAAACAGCTGCTGGGTGTCCTCTCCTTACATTACACTGAATCAAGCTTGCATTTCATTCTAGTTACAAACACATCTAGACAGCAATGTATAAAACTTAATTTTATACAAATAGGCATGAACAAATGTATTTAACCTGTATCTGCCCAAAACATTGTATTAAATGAGCGAACGATGTTTCCTACGACCGATTACTATGCCCACGAACAAGAAAGTCGCCATTTTAGGCTGTACAACAGTAAATAAAAGCACATGGCGCAGCATGCAAGTAATAATAATGATAGGAACACACGACAAGTACTTACTTTTTAGAAGCACTCTCTTTATTCTTCTATACTGATCCGGCTCCCTCAGTTTCAGGTCTGACCAGCGTTTCCTTAATTGCTCCTTGGAGCATCGTACCCCAAAATTCTGCCACAGACTCTTCACAACTTTTGTCATGATCTTGGCCTTTCTCAAATTAGGGTTGGTGTACGGTCCATGCTTCCCATCATTGTCGTTCCTCCTCAAGATGTCCACCATCTCCACCATCACTATAAAGGCCATATTGGACGCTTTAAATCTCCTCCTCCAGGATTGGGTCGTTTCGGGCTCTGGGTTTTCCTCCTCCTCGCTAGTGAAATTACGACACACCTGCTCTTTATCCGACACGTTGCTCCTACTGCGCGCTGAAGAGAGAAGGGGCGGGGAATATTCTAGAAAGAACGTCAGGGGCAGGCGACACGGGCAGAGTTTCACGCATGCGCAGTGTATATCAAGCTAACACGCATGTGTTGTACATACGATCTGTGTGCGGAGGAAGAACGAATGGAAGTGGCGAGCGTCCTAAGCAAAGGTAAAATTTGAACTTGGCCCATTACAGTGGCCTATACTGCTTCAAAATTGAGGCCTATATTAGGATATGATAATGAGAGTTTAGGCTGACATTAGTTTTTTTGTCTTGTGTATTGTCTTACAGCAAAGATGAATCACTTTAAGGACCCAGAATTCATGGCCAGTTTCATAGACAGATACAGGGAGGTGAGGAATTTGTGAGAGGTGAAAAACACCTTATATTATAATAAACAACCTAGGGGGTCAAAGCTGGAGAAACTTCTGGGATTTGTGAAGACTCAGGTCCCCGATACAACCATCCAGTTTTTGGAAAGTAAAATTGGGATCTTGAGGAACATGTATAAGAAGGAGCATAATAAGATCCAGAAATCACTCAGATCAGGAGCATCAGCAGCGCAAGTGTATGTACCCAGGCTGTGGTACTTCAACAAACTGCAGTTTCTGGATGACCAGACTGAAGCCAGGGAGTCACTTTCTACCCTTCCCTGCAGCCTTCCCTCCACCCTTCCCTCAACCCCATCAGAGGTTGATGAGGAACAACCTGGGCCTTCCATTCTGGAAGAAGTGGATGCACCCAGCTGGAGCCAGGTATATTATTTTGCTACATATTTATTGTCCTAATATTAATGATCTTAACTAGATGTGCAATGTCAGGATCTTGCAGACAAGTTCTGCAGCTTTCAGCATGTAACTGTGTACAAGCTTCAGGGCTTGTAAATGAACCATTGCGGCTGACAGCTTTTAGTTCTTTCATTCACAGATTGCTGTGAAAAAATGACGCAGACGTGTGGGCAGAGCTCAAAATGTTACAGTGGGTGCGAGGAGAAGATCCCCTGCTTGCTGACACAGGGAGGGGGGGTCAGGGTTGCAGGCGCAGGTCTGGAACATGTTGCAGGTTACACCCAAATTATGGGCGTAACCTGTAACTTGCTCTGAAAAGTGAACTTATCAAGAATGTTAAAGGCATGTTAACATAACACACATTATAATAGTAAAAATAATGTTATAAAATATCAGTTTATATACCTCTAAACTTTCAAAAACTGTTTAAAAATTATGTCAAATAACTGTAGCTTCCTTAAACCTACGAACGTTTGTTTAAAATACTTTTTTGGGGAGAAGATTTGGTGTATTTTAACTATGTAATGGATTTATTGTATTTTTATAATTTACAGAATTCATCAGGTACCTGCTATTATAGTCAGACTCTTAGAAATACTATTAATCTGAAACAGCCACTTCTTTACATACCTTTAATTTGTACAGACCACCATCATGATAATAACCCTACCAATAAAATATTAGAAAATACCTCTCCTGACAACTGTTTGCTTTAATGAAAGATTAATATTCCTATTAGCTCAGTAATATCCATCTGCTGCTGTCGGATTTCTGGCTTCATCATCTCAAAAACAATTCCTTTCTAATTCAAAATGCATTAGGACCCCCAGAGCAAAGGTGTACTATTACAAGAGGAAAAAGGTCTCTTTGTTTAGATGGAGGATTTAAATCCCAAATGAAATACTGAAATAGTGTTAGTTCTGCAAAAAATCAATGCTTTCACATTCTCTAAATGTTTTTAACCCTATTTTAAATAGTGTACGAAGACTCTTTTATTTTAATTCAGCTGCCATAAAATGCAAAGTGAACTCAGTGTTGAAACAGCCAAGAGCAAAGGTCAGAGTGCCTAAAACTGCCCTTTATTCAACCAACTAGATAACTTTAGGAATAAACAGCATGGGTCGTTATTGAGTGAGTATTTTTAATTACTGAATTTCATAAAAATGTAACACAAGCCAAAACGTTTTTTACTTTAGAGTGGAGTAAGGAAAAACTAGGACTCATTGAGTCCTCGTTTCCTTTCTCACTGACCATTTACCAAGACAGAAAGTGAAGGGAATCTCCCCAATGTAACAACACAAACATTTTAAAATTTAAAAGTCCATAGATGCAGCCTCTTGCAAAATAGTCCAGCTTCCAATTCAAAGGTCTCCAGGGGCACAAAATCCCTCTGCTGTCAGCTCACTGATCCACCCACACAGGGGCAGTGTTTTTGGTTTGGTCTGCTCAGCGCTTCAGAGGCTGAGAGTTAAAATACTTCCCCCTGTCTCTAGAAGAAGTTTCTAGAGTTTAGGGCACGAGAATTCAAAATTGCAGTCTGAATATTCAGCAGGGCCTAGCCAATCCCTGAGAAAGTGTGCCCAGATGGAGCTAGGTTGCTGTTAAATAGTCTGGAGCCCTGAGGAGTTGGTCTGTTTCCCCCTGTGGGGGTGGATCAGTGAGCTGAGAGGAGAGGGATTTTGTGCCCCTGGAGACCTTTGAATTGGAAGCTGGACTATTTTGCAAGAGGCTGCATCTATGGACTGTTTGTGTACCAAGATCAAATTCCTCCTTCCCCTGCCTAACACTACTGCTCCCCCCTCCTGCCCAACACTAAGTACTCCACTACCTAGTGGAGAGATATCCCCTCACTTCCCTAATTCTGGGACATGAAGTTGAACAATTCTCCCCACACTGGAACACAGACTGCAAAAAATAAAAGATTTTGGCTAAATATTTGCATTCATGTATTTGAAGTAGTACTGAATGGAACATACTTCAGACTAAATAATTTGCTATTTTTTGTTACTCACTTCTACCATTTCATCTACTTTACTGTACTAAGTAGCATTATTATTCTATAACTGAAATTAAAACTGTCCGAAAGATAAGACCTTTAAAAAGAAAAGAGTAAAATAAAAAGCTAAAAAGAAAAAAGTAAAATAATGTGCTGGAATTATTGTGCTGATACAGTGGATCTATTTTAACCACTTGCCTACAGGGGACTTTCTCCACCTTCTTGCCCAGACCAATATTCAGCTTTCAGTGCTGTCACACTTTAACCACTTGACGACCGCCTCACGCCGATGTACGTCGGCAAAGTGGCACGGACAGGCAAAATCACGTACAGGGTACGTGATTTGCCTTCCGCGGGTGGGGGGTCCGATCGGACCCCCCCCCCGGTGCCCGAGGCGGTCGTCGTTTGTCCAGCGGCGATCGGTGATGAGGGGGAGACCATCCGTTCGTGGCCCCCCCCTCGCGATCGCCGCCGGCCAATGAAAACACTCCTTTGCTGCTGTATGCTAAACAGCAGCAAAGGAAGTGATGTCATCTCCCCTCGGGTCGGTATTTTCCGTTCCGGCCCGAGGAGAGACGACAAGTATGTGAGTGCACAAACACTACACACACAGTAGAACATGCCAGGCACACAAATCACCCCGATCCCCCCCCCGATCGCCCCCCGATCCCCCCCCAATCACCCCCCCCCCCCTGTCACAAACTGACACCAGCAGTTTTTTTTTTTTTTTTTTGTTTTTTTTTCTGATTACTGCATAGTGTCAGTTTGTGACAGTGACAGTGTTGGGACAGTGTATATTACCCCCCTTTAGGTCTAGGGTACCCCCTAACCCCCCCTAATAAAGTTTTAACCCCTTGATCACCCCCTGTCACCAGTGTCACTAAGCGATCATTTTTCTGATCGCTGTATTAGTGTCGCTGGTGACGCTAGTTAGTGAGGTAAATATTTAGGTTCGCCGTCAGCGTTTTATAGCGTCAGGGACCCCCATATACTATCTGATAAATGTTTTAACCCCTTGATTGCCCCCTAGTTAACCCTTTCACCACTGATCACCGTATAACCGTTACGGGTGACGCTGGTTAGTTCGTTTATTTTTTATAGTGTCAGGGCACCCGCCGTTTATTACCGAATAAAGGTTTAGCCCCCCGATCGCCCGGCGGCGATATGCGTCGCCCCAGGCAGCGTCAAATTAGCGCCAGTACCGCTAACACCCACGCACGCAGCATGCGCCTCCCTTAGTGGTATAGTATCTGAACGGATCAATATCTGATCCGATCAGATCTATACTAGCGTCCCCAGCAGTTTAGGGTTCCCAAAAACGCAGTGTTAGCGGGATCAGCCCAGATACCTGCTAGCACCTGCGTTTTGTGCCTCCGCCCAGCCCACCCAAGTGCAGTATCGATCGATCACTGTCACTTACAAGGCACTAAACGCATAACTGCAGCGTTCGCAGAGTCAGGCCTGATCCCTGCGATCGCTAACAGTTTTTTTGGTAGCATTTTGGTGAACTGGCAAGCACCAGCCCCAGGCAGCGTCAGGTTAGCGCCAGTACCGCTAACACCCACGCACGCAGCATACGCCTCCCTTAGTGGTATAGTATCTGAACGGATCAATATCTGATCCGATCAGATCTATACTAGCGTCCCCAGCAGTTTAGGGTTCCCAAAAACGCAGTGTTAGCGGAATCAGCCCAGATACCTGCTAGCACCTGCGTTTTGCCCCACCGCCCGGCCCAGCCCAGCCCACCCAAGTGCAGTATCGATCGATCACTGACACTTACAAAACACTAAACGCATAACTGCAGCGTTCGCAGAGTCAGGCCTGATCCCTGCGATCGCTAACAGTTTTTTTTGTAGCGTTTTGGTGAACTGGCAAGCACCAGCCCCAGGCAGCGTCAGATTAGCGCCAGTACCGCTAACACCCACGCACGCACTGTACACCTCCCTTAGTGGTATAGTATCTGATCGCATCAATATCTGATCCGATTAGATCTATACTAGCGTCACCAGCAGTTTAGGGTTCCCAAAAACGCAGTGTTAGCGGGATCAGCCCAGATACCTGCTAGCACCTGCGTTTTGCCCCTCCGCCCGGCCCAGCCCAGCCCACCCAAGTGCAGTATCGATCGATCACTGTCACTTACAAAACACTAAACGCATAACTGCAGCGTTCGCAGAGTCAGGCCTGATCCCTGCGATCGCTAACAGTTTTTTGGTAGTGTTTTGGTGAACTGGCAAGCGCCAGCGGCCTAGTACACCCCGGTCGTAGTCAAACCAGCACTGCAGTAACACGTGGTGACGTGGCGAGTCCCATAAGTGCAGTTCAAGCTGGTGAGGTGGCAAGCACAAGTAGTGTCCCGCTGCCACCAAAAAGATAAACACAGGCCCGTCGTGCCCATAGTGCCCTTCCTGCTGCATTCGCCAATCCTAATTGGGAACCCACCGCTTCTGCAGCGCCCGTACTTCCCCCATTCACATCCCCAACCAAATGCAGTCGGCTGCATGAGAGGCATTTTTATGTCCTCCCGAGTACCCCTACCCAACGAACCCCCCAAAAAAGATGTTGTGTCTGCAGCAAGCGCGGATATAGGCGTGACACCCGCTATTATTGTCCCTCCTGTCCTGACAATCCTGGTCTTTGCATTGGTGAATGTTTTGAACGCTACCATTCACTAGTTGAGTATTAGCGTAGGGTACAGCATTGCACAGACTAGGCACACTTTCACAGGGTCTCCCAAGATGCCATCGCATTTTGAGAGACCCGAACCTGGAACCGGTTACCGTTATAAAAGTTAGTTACAAAAAAAAGTGTAAAAAAAAAAAAAAAATATGAAATAAAAAAAAATAGTTGTTGTTTTATTGTTCTCTCTCTCTCTATTCTCTCTCTCTATTGTTCTGCTCTTTTTTACTGTATTCTATTCTGCAATGTTTTATTGTTATTGTTATTGTTATTGATTGTTATTGTTATTGTTATTGTTATTATGTTTTATCATGTTTGTTTTTCAGGTGTGTAATTATTTACACTTTACTGTGCTTTATTGTTAACCATTGTTAACCATTTTTTTGTCTTCAGGTACGCCATTCACGACTTTGAGTGGTTATACCAGAATGATGCCTGCAGGTTTAGGTATCATCTTGGTATCATTCTTTTCAGCCAGCGGTCGGCTTTCATGTAAAAGCAATCCTAGCGGCTAATTAGCCTCTAGACTGCTTTTACAAGCCGTGGGAGGGAATGCCCCCCCCCCCCACCGTCTTCCGTGTTTTTCTCTGGCTCTCCTGTCTCAACAGGGAACCTGAGAATGCAGCCGGTGATTCAGCCAGCTGACCATAGAGCTGATCAGAGACCAGAGTGGCTCCAAACATCTCTATGGCCTAAGAAACCGGAAGCTACGAGTATTTCATGACTTAGATTTCGCCGGATGTAAATAGCGCCATTGGGAAATTGGGGAAGCATTTTATCACACCGATCTTGGTGTGGTCATTTGCTTTGAGGGCAGAGGAGAGATCTAGGGTCTAATAGACCACAATTTTTTCAAAAAAGAGTACCTGTCACTACCTATTGCTATCATAGGGGATATTTACATTCCCCGAGATAACAATAAAAATGATTAAAAAAAAAAATATGAAAGGAACAGTTTAAAAGTAAGATTAAAAAAGCAAAAAAATAATAAAGAAAAAAAAAAAAAAAACACCCCTGTCGCCCCCTGCTCTCGCGCTAAGGCGAACGCAAGCGGCGGTCTGTCGTCAAACGTAAACAGCAATTGCACCATGCATGTGAGGTATCACCGCGAAGGCCAGATCGAGTGCAGTAATTTTTCCAGTAGACCTCCTCTGTAAATCTAAAGTGGTAACCTGTAAAGGCTTTTGAAGGCTTTTAAACATGTATTTATTTTGTTGCCACTGCACGTTTGTGCGCAATTTTAAAGCATGTCATGTTTGGTATCCATGTACTCGGCCTGAGATCATCTTTTTTATTTCATCAAACATTTGGCAATATAGCGTGTTTTAGTGCATTAAAATTAAAAAAAGTGTGTTTTTTCCCCAAAAAATGCGTTTGAAAAATCGCTGCGCAATTACTGTGTGAAAAAAAAAAATGAAACACCCACCATTTTAATCTGTAGGGCATTTGCTTTAAAAAAATATATAATGTTTGGGGGTTCAAAGTAATTTTTTTGCAAAAAAAAAAAACTTTTTCATGTAAACAATAAGTGTCAGAAAGGGCTTTGTCTTCAAGTGGTTAGAAGAGTGGGTGATGTGTGACATAAGCTTCTAAATGTTGTGCATAAAATGCCAGGACAGTTCAAACCCCCCCCCAAATGACCCCATTTTGGAAAGTAGACACCCCAAGCTATTTGCTGAGAGGCATGTCGAGTCCATGGAATATTTTATATTGCGACACAAGTTGCGGGAAAGAGACAAATTTTTTTTTTTTTTTTTTTTTTTTGCACAAAGTTGTCACTAAATGATATATTGCTCAAACATGCCATGGAAATATATGAAATTACACCCCAAAATACATTCTGCTGCTTCTCCTGAGTACGGGGATACCACATGTGTGAGACTTTTTGGGAGCCTAGCTGCGTACGGGACCCCGAAAACCAAGCACCGCCTTCAGGCTTTCTAAGGGCGTGAATTTTTGATTTCACTCTTCACTGCCTATCACAGTTTCGGAGGCCATGGAATGCCCAGGTGGCACAAAACCCCCCCAAATGACCCCATTTTGGAAAGTAGACACCCCAAGCTATTTGCTGAGAGGTATAGTGAGTATTTTGCAGACCTCACTTTTTGTCACAAAGTTTTGAAAATTGAAAAAAGAAAAAAAAAATGTTTTTTCTTGTCTTTCTTCATTTTCAAAAACAAATGAGAGCTGCAAAATACTCACCATGCCTTTCAGCAAATAGCTTGGGGTGTCTACTTTCCAAAATGGGGTCATTTTGGGGGGTTTTGTGCCACCTGGGCATTCCATGGCCTCCGAAACTGTGATAGGCAGTAAAGAGTGAAATCAAAAATTTTCACCCTTAGAAATCCTGAAGGCAGTGATTGGTTTTTGGGGTCCAGTACGCGGCTAGGCTCCCAAAAAGTCCCACACATGTGGTATCCCCATACTCAGGAGAAGCAGCTAAATGTATTTTGGGGTGCAATTCCACATATGCCCATGGCCTGTGTGAGCAATATATCATTTAGTGACAACTTTATGAAAAAAAAAAAAAAAAAAAAAAAAAAGTGTCACTTTCCCGCAACTTGTGTCAAAATATAAAATATTCCATGGACTCAATATGCCTCTCAGCAAATAGCTTGGGGTGTCTACTTTCCAAAATGGGGTCATTTTGGGGGGTTTTGTGCCACCTGGGCATTCCATGGCCTCCGAAACTGTGATAGGCAGTGAAGAGTGAAAGCAAAAATTTACACCCTTAGAAATCCTGAAGGCGGTGATTGGTTTTCGGGGCCCCGTACGCGGCTAGGCTCCCAAAAAGTCCCACACATGTGGTATCCCCATACTCAGGAGAAGCAGCTAAATGTATTTTGGGGTGCAATTCCACATAGGCCCATGGCCTGTGTGAGCAATATATCATTTAGTGACGACTTTTTGTAAATATTTTTTTTTTTTTTTTTTTTTGTCATTTTTCAATCACTTGGGACAAAAAAAATAAATATTCAATGGGTTCAACATGCCTCTCAGCAATTTCCTTGGGGTGTCTACTTTCCAAAATGGGGTCATTTGGGGGGGTTTTGTACTGCCCTGCCATTTTAGCACCTCAAGAAATGACATAGGCAGTCATAAACTAAAAGCTGTGTAAATTCCAGAAAATGTACCCTAGTTTGTAGAAGCTATAACTTTTGCGCAAACCAATAAATATACGCTTATTGACATTTTTTTTACCAAAGACATGTGGCCGAATACATTTTGGCCTAAATGTATGACTAAAATTTAGTTTATTGGATTTTTTTTATAACAAAAAGTAGAAAATATCATTTTTTTTCAAAATTTTCGGTCTTTTTCCGTTTATAGCGCAAAAAATAAAAACCGCAGAGGTGATCAAATACCATCAAAAGAAAGCTCTATTTGTGGGAAGAAAAGGACGCAAATTTCGTTTGGGTACAGCATTGCATGACCGCGCAATTAGCAGTTAAAGCGACGCAGTGCCAAATTGGAAAAAGACCTCTGGTCCTTAGGCAGCATAATGGTCCGGGGCTCAAGTGGTTAAATGGCAATTGCGTGGTCATGCAACGCTGTACCCAAATTACATTTTTATCATTTTTTTGAGACAGATAGAGCTTTCTTTTGGTGGTATTTAATCACTTTTGGTGGTATTTAATCACCACTGGATTTTTTTATTCTTTGAAAAGTTTTGTTTATTGCTTTTCAACATAACAAGTAAACACAAGACCCAGTGGACCACACACAAAAAGAACTATTTACATTTCTCCAGCATTGCCTCTCTCCTCCTCCTTCCAGACCCTCATTCAGTGACAGGATCAGAATAATGATAATAAGGCCACCTTTCCATAATAACAATCAATAATACATTTCAATATGTCAAATAGTTACATACAGGTTGAATCCCAAAGCAGGTGCATTCCATTATGTGCCACTCAATCCGCAACCGTAGTTTCACTATTCATCCAACTGCCCCACACTTTATCAAATTTCTGTGGTATGCCCCTGCTAATATATGTAGCCTTGTAGAAAGGTGCAACTCTATTTACCACACCCTTCCATGCTGATACAGATGGAGGATTGGGCTTTTTCCATGATAACACTATCATTTTCCTAGCGTAATAGATTAGTATCGTCAGTAAGGTACGCGTTACTCTCTTTGGGGCTAGATTGTCTTTGTTTTTTTTATTTTTTGCTAAACAAAAGAAAAAAAGCCCAAAAATTTTGGGGAAAAAAATGTTTTCTGTTATAAAATTTTGTAAATAAGTATTTTTTCTCCTTCACTGATGTGCGCTGATGAGGCTGCACTGACAAGCACTGATGAGGCTGCACTGATGGACACTGATGAGGCTGCACTGATGGGCACTGATGAGGTGGCACTGATAGGCACTGATGAGGAGGCACTAATATGCAGCACTGATGGGTGGCACTAATATGCAGCACTGATGGGCACTGATAGGCTGCACTGATGGGCACTTATAGGCTGCACTGATGGGCACTAATGAGGCTGCACTGATGAGCACTGATGAGGTGGCACTTATGGGCAATGATGAAGAGGCACTAATATGCAGCACTAATGGGCACTGATAGGTAGCACTGGTATGCAGCACTTATAGGCACTGATAGGCTGCACTTATGGGAACTGATAGGCTGCACTGATGGGCACTGATGAGGTGGCACTGGTGGACACTTATGAGGAGGCACTATGCAGAACTGATGGGCACTGATATGCAGCACTGATATGCAGCACTGATGGGCACTGATAGGCAGCACTGATGGGAACTAGCCAGCACTTATAGACATTGATAGGCAGCGCAGATAGGTAGAAATGATAGGCACTTATAGGCAGCACTGATGGGCACTGATAGGTGTCACTGATAGGGAACTGATAAGTGGCACTGATGGGCACTGATAGATGGCACTAATAGGCTGCAATGATGGGCAACACTGGTGGGGCTGCACTGATAATCAAGACACTGATGATCAGTGCCTTGATTGTCAGTGCAGATGTCCCTGCTGAGGAATGCCACTTACCGCTGACAGTGCATGGGGGGAGGAATGCCGATAACTGGCATTTCCTGTTTACACTGTGATCATGTGTGATTGGACACAGCTAATCACATGGTAAAGAGTCTACATCGTAGGCTCTTTACTGCGATCTGTGGAGGATGAGCTGATGGAGAGAATAAAAGTACAGTTGTTAGGTGAAGGCAGGATAGGCTTCCCTAAATAGAGGGGTTTTCAGGGACCACCTAAAACAGAGTAGGAGATAGACAAACAGATTAGGGTAGGGAGTTCCATAAGATGGGAGAAGCTCAAGAGAAGTCCTGAGGGTAAACATAGGAGGAGGTAACAAGGGAGGTAGAGAGCAGGAGGTCTTAGGAGGAATGAGGAGAAAGATTTGGTTGGTATTTTGGGATTACATTAGTGATGTAGCTGGGGGCAGAGTTGTGGATGATTTTGTAAGTTGTAGTGCATATTTTGAATTGTATTTGTTGGGTGAGCAGAAGCCATTAAAGGGATTGGAGGAGAGGGGTAGCAGACGTTGAACAGTTGGTAAGATGGATGAGTCTGCCAGCAGCATTTATGATGGACTGAGGGGGGGGGGGGTTGATCTAAGTAATGGAAATCCAATGAGCAGTAGTCAAGGTGAGAGATAACCAGGGAGTGAATTAGAAGCTTTGTGGTGTCATTGGTCAAGAAGGGGCATATTTTGGAGATGTTGCTGAAGTTGAGGTAGCAAGATCTGGACAGTGATTGATGTGGGTCTGAAAGGACAGTTTTGATTCCAGGATTACACCTAGCAATCTGACATCAGGGCCAGGTTGATAGCTGTACAGATGAAACCCAATAAGAAATAAAGATAACATAATAATGAGTAAGATATGCCAATAGGTGGCATGACTTCCACAGAAGAAATTAAAAATGGAGGTGGAAATGTTTAGGGGATCATTTCAGAAGGCCACAAGCTAGACCTTAACCCTATCAGGTTTGTCAGTAACTACATCCTCCAACTCCTCCATTTTAATAAATTACTTGTTTACCTCCTGTACCTTTTTCTTATTAATAGAAAATGGTAAAATAAGACTTAAATCAGAATACACTTCTTCAAATAGGGACAGGCTGATTCTTGACTAGTGCATACAGGTGCAATCAAACAAAAATACTGTTAGAATATTGTTCCAAATTCATAATTCGGCACTTATAGGTGTTATATTATATTCATGGCAAGCTTGCAAAACATATTTGTTTTTATGATTAATCATGATAAATAGAGTATGTGTGAATGACCTTGATCAATAGATTTGACATGATTCTTCTTCTAAAGCTGAGCATTGCTGGATTTTTCTGGTGTAGCCAATTTGAGTATGACATTTAAAGGTTCTTTGGTATAGAATGTCATGAGAAGACGAAAATAGACACGTGTCCACGTAGCTAAAGGAATATACATTGTGGATTATATACTGTTAAGTTAAGTTAGTTTGTAGTTCCAGTCATATTAATAAGTACTAGTATATAGTTACTTAATGTAAAGTTGATAATATGTGTTCATATTATATAGATGTTTGGTTATATGACATTACATGATCAGCATATTACTTCAAATATGGAGTGTTACATGTGGGCTTGTCAATCGTATGCCATATATGACTATGAGTGCATACTGAAGCTAGCAGAAATGAATATGTGCCATACAAGGTTCTAAGTTGGAGTGAGGATATGACGTTCACACGTTCACATGTAACATATAAAGCCAATGCTTCCATATTGAAGGACACACAGACACACAGACAGACACACTCACAGACACACTCACACAGCCATTAGGATAGATGATACTGACATGTACACAAGATACTTTGATAAGTTGGGACAGCTGTCAATTCTGCCAGAAGACTGAGAACGTCATTTCCTGTTTCTTCTTGGAGGAACACACAAGACAGCATGGAGACAGGAGGGCAGCAGCCATGAAGCAGACATGCTTTCAAAGCTTATTATAGCTTTATAACTCTTTTTCCTATTTCATATATTTTTACCTACATTGAACTGAACTATTATATTTTTTACATTGTATTTATGATGCCAATTGTGTGACAATAAACTCACACTTTGTTTTAAGTCAGTTTTGCTATCAATGCTATTTCATCCGGAAGCGCCTCTGAGATACAAGAATATTAGATATTAATAATATTCTTCATTTTGGCGAGCCTGCAATTGCCGTCATTTCTCTATTTTTTTTACGGAAATCTCGATCCTTGCTGAGGGGGGAGAGATAAGCGCAGTTTTGCGAATATTCAAGTCTCGAGGAAAAAGACGGTTCAGAACCTATCAACCAAGAGGCGTTTGTGTGCATCAGATGTGGACAACAGTCCAGCAACAGACGGTTGAAGACGAGAAATTCTTCTAAATACGGTGAGTAAAAGTTATGGAATTTATTGATGAAATAGCTAGAGACAGCAAGCTAGAGTTTAAAGATGTGTCTTTATATCCAAATGACAGTCACTTGTGGAGATATATGTACAATGAATGCTTAAATGCTAATACACAGATTGATAAATCCAGGTTCACTGTACATAAATTACGGAAAAAGATAGCTAATATCTTAAGCTTAGTGAGAATATTTAACAAAATGATTATTAATGTTGGTTTACCTGCTAAAAATGTGTGTACATTACAGCAGACAGAATGTAACACTGTACAGAACACAGGGAAACATGAAAATTTGTCTCCAGATTCTCTTAATTGTCCAAACTGTGAGATTTTTTGTAATTATATAGAGAATCTTGAGGAACAAATTGACTCCAAAACAAATCTTTTGGAAAAACTTCAGAATGACAGTAGATTGACACAGATTGCTGTAATAACTACAGATGACAAAAAGACTGAATCTAAATGTAAGCAACAATCCTCTTATATTCCGGAAAGTTCGGATATGGAGAATGTTGATGCTACTGATGAAAAAGAAATGAAACATAAAAACTTATTATGTAGAACTGCAAAACTAAAGTTGCAAATACATGACCAACTTATGAAAGTTTTAAAAGACTTTCCTATTTATGACACTGAGGCAACTGTATTTTCCAATTGGGATTTATTTGAAATGTTTGCGGATCGTTTTAATCTGTCAAATGATCAACGCAATTACATATTTCAGTTGTGGGTTCCTGTTAATTTCGCTAAACGAATTAACACACCTGTTATTGATGACGAAGGTCAGGAAAAACAAAATGACGCGACAGATAGACTGCGACAATTATTGCTATGTATGACCGGTGAGCAAATACCGACCATAGAAATGTTAGATCTTTTACAGACTACTGCAGAAGAAAGTCCAATTGACTTTAGAATTAAATTTTGCAAGGTTTATCAAATGATATTTGGAGTAGATGATGACAATGACCCAGGTTTAAAAACAGCTTTCATAAAAAAATTTAAATATCTTGACCCAACTTCAGTAGCCATAGCGCAGGAACGTCAAAATTTAAATGATGTAGTAAACTTCATTGATAAAATTAGGAGACAATTGAATCAAAGCAATCTCACACACGAGATAGCTATAATTCAATGTGACAAAAATATTCAGGCTGCAGACATGTCAGAAACGACAGGTCTTAGCAGGAATGACAAGGACAGGTGCAGACAAGTGAGGCAAGGAGAGCCTATCACGTGTCTTTACTGTCATAGATCTGGCCATATGAGAAAACATTGCTGTAAATTTAAAAGAAACTCACAAATAAAAACTAAAGATATGGAGAATGAAAAATCAGTTTTTGTACAACCTGTTTTTTCATGTCAAGATAACATTTTGACCGAATTGCCTTATGCCACTGAAGTCAAACAGATCAGTAATTTGACTGTTAACAGCAGTTCAGACAACACTGTCACTGAAAGAGAGGGTTTATTGCCATTGCCAAAAATAGAATCACATCGGGATTCAATTTCTCTGCCATTACAATATGTAGCACCAATTATTTTGGATGAGAATGGTAGGCCTTATATACAATGTTTGCTGAATGGTAAAAACATTAATTGTCTCATTGACAGTGGATCTGAGATTAGCCTTACCAAAGAAAACATACCTGTGAAACCAAATTCTCCTATGTGTAATATAGTGGGTTTTAATAATACAGGTAATTCCACTGCTAGACAGGTATCTAATGTAACATTTGAAGTACCTGGATTAGTGAAAACTAACATTAACATTTGGGTATGTCACAAAGCAGAGAATATACTCGGCATTGATGTAATCAATGAACAAAAATGGGTGATCGATTTGGCTAATAAAAGTATTTGGAAAGATCCATCTAGGCCCAAATCAGTGCTTATTGATCCCTCTGTATACAGTAAAGTTGGTTCCATTACCAATATGTCTAGAGAACAAAAATGGCCTGATGTTGATGGTAATTGTGCTTTAAAGGAAGTGGTACAACGTTTTCCAAGTTTGTGGTCAAAGTTCAAAAATGACATTGGAACTTTGAAAAATACTGAATTGAATATTGAGGGAAAAGATCCAGAACCCCTTAATCAGTATGAGTTACCACTAGAATCAATTGGTCCACTTTCTGCCATTATTCAAGAGTTTGTACAACTTGGAATTGTAAAGAAAGCTAAATCAGTGGTAAATAACTGTATTTGGCCTATAAAAAATACTGATAATTCATATTCTTTATCAGTTGACTTAAGGACATTGAATAAACATATCACAAATAACCCAGTTCTTCCTGATAAATCTAACTTAAAGTTAAATTTGAATGCTGAGGACAAAGTGTTCTCTGTATTAAAAATTATGAATAGCCATTTTTCTCTTCCGTTAACTACTAGCAGCCAGTACAAACTCGCATTCACATTCAGAAAAGAGACTTATACGTTCACTCGATTAATACCTGGCCTAGGTATTGGTGATGGTATAGTTCATGAAACTATAGCAAAAATACTTTCAAAATTTTCTAGGCCAGACTGTATTTGTCAGTATGTGGATACGATTTTGCTGAGTACCCAGAATATTGATGAACATATGGTTCTTTTGTCTGAGTTGTTTATGATGTTACAAGCTGAAGGTTTAAAATTAAACACGACTAAAGTCCAGCTGATGAAAAGTCAAGTGAAATACCTTCACATGCAAATTAGTCAAGGAAAGAGACAACTGTTGCAAGAAACAGTTAGAGAGATCACTGCAATCCCAACTCCAACAACTCATAAGGCATTGCGTCAATTTTTGCATAAAATAAATCATTGCAAAGAGTTTGTATACTGTTTCGCAGAAAAAGTTAATCCACTATATAATCTTTTGAGAAATAAAGGTAATATAGTTGACCAATGGGGTCCAAATGAGAAAAATGCTTTTGAAATGTTGAAAAAAGATTTGCAGAATGCTCCAGCATTAAGTACTATAGAGGTTTGTTCTGAAGCATCTTTTGTTTTGAAAACTCATGTATCTGAGAATGCCATCTCAGTAACGTTGTCTCAATTACAAGAAGGTAAGGAGAAAATAATTGCCTATTTCTCCAGAGTTTTATCATTTTTGGAAAAAACTTTTGAGTCAGGTGTAAAGCAACTGCTAAGTGTTTACTATGCAATTAAAGCTACAGAGAACATAGTGAAATCAAACAAAATCATTGTACAGACACCTGACTGCTCACTAGAAGGTATTTTTGAGGAAGATAGTTTTAAAGAATGTCGTAAAACATATCCTCTATGGTTCAGAGCTTTATCATCCAAACACATTCAGATAGATGTAAAAGGAAGACATCTTCAGGAATGTACACCAGCACATGTTTATACAGCTGCATCTGAGAAGTCTCTATCTCAGGTTTCCAGCATAAGAACAGAGAAGGACATAGAGCCAGTATTTGTTACTGCAGAACAGTCTAACACTAGAATAAGAGCTTCAACACAGAATACAGTTACGCACATTTCTAATCTTTTAGAGATGAGAACAAAGGCATAGTCCATTGTCATCTCTGGGTGGTACAAAACTTTTCTTTTGTTTGTGAAAACAGAGATTTGTATCATGACCAAAGGAGGTGTTGCGTTCTGTCATACCTAAACTTCACAGTACATATGATTTATAGTTTAGGCCATCTTAGACAGGATAAGGACAGTACATTGTCATACAGAAGTTCTCTTTGAAGGAAAATATAGGATAGTGTTATTTTACATATAGTTTAACAAATTCACAAAGTTATTGTCTCATAATGTTTTAACATTTGTTGGAAAAAGTTACAAGAATTTAATGAAAATATTTTATGCCTGATTAATGATACTGCATTTCTTTTACAGAAATGGCATCTAAAATCAAATAAATATGGAAGATAACAAGCTCATATGAAGAGAAAAGAGAATATCAGGAAAATTTAAAGTTAAAAAAGGAATCCTCTAGGGAAGAATATTGGACAAAAGATTTATACTTCAGATTTATGACTGCTTTATCTTATTCAACAAGATTTTTCTAATCTAACAGAACTTGAAGAAGAAACTTTAAAGACATTTCATGAAGAAAAAATTAATCAGAAGAAACTTTATCTACTATAGATAAACAATTTGGGACTCAAACATTTGTCCACATATACATTTTTTGATAATCCGATTATTCTGATATTAATGTTCATATTATGTTAGGATTATCATTATCATTTTTATTTATGTTTCATTATTCATATATTGAATATTTTTAGGTAACAACTGCACACTCATTCTAGTTTATAGAACATCTTTTGTTCATAACTTAAGAAACATATCACTCTTAATAGAAATATGGAAAGTTATGAAAAGTTTTAGAGTGTAAAGTATATTTCCAAAGAGCTAAAATATTAGAGCACAAATATGGAAATATATTATTGCATAATTTATTTTAATAATAATAATAATTATTGTTATTATTATTAATAATGGTAACTATAGATATGAGTCATCATTATGTTATACATTTTTAAATTCTATATCATTATTTTAAGATTTTGAATAAATAGATCTAAGAGGAGTTACAGTAAAGAGAAAAGCGATTAGAAGGAGAGTTATTTCTAGCTGCTTCAGTTCTGAGGAATATTGTGTTCAATCATTTGATACAAGGATGTGTAAATGTGACACGAATGATGTTATGAATGTATAAGAATATTTTGATATGATTAATCATAATTCAGGGGGGATTGTTAGAATATTGTTCCAAATTCATAATTCGGCACTTATAGGTGTTATATTATATTCATGGCAAGCTTGCAAAACATATTTGTTTTTATGATTAATCATGATAAATAGAGTATGTGTGAATGACCTTGATCAATAGATTTGACATGATTCTTCTTCTAAAGCTGAGCATTGCTGGATTTTTCTGGTGTAGCCAATTTGAGTATGACATTTAAAGGTTCTTTGGTATAGAATGTCATGAGAAGACGAAAATAGACACGTGTCCACGTAGCTAAAGGAATATACATTGTGGATTATATACTGTTAAGTTAAGTTAGTTTGTAGTTCCAGTCATATTAATAAGTACTAGTATATAGTTACTTAATGTAAAGTTGATAATATGTGTTCATATTATATAGATGTTTGGTTATATGACATTACATGATCAGCATATTACTTCAAATATGGAGTGTTACATGTGGGCTTGTCAATCGTATGCCATATATGACTATGAGTGCATACTGAAGCTAGCAGAAATGAATATGTGCCATACAAGGTTCTAAGTTGGAGTGAGGATATGACGTTCACACGTTCACATGTAACATATAAAGCCAATGCTTCCATATTGAAGGACACACAGACACACAGACAGACACACTCACAGACACACTCACACAGCCATTAGGATAGATGATACTGACATGTACACAAGATACTTTGATAAGTTGGGACAGCTGTCAATTCTGCCAGAAGACTGAGAACGTCATTTCCTGTTTCTTCTTGGAGGAACACACAAGACAGCATGGAGACAGGAGGGCAGCAGCCATGAAGCAGACATGCTTTCAAAGCTTATTATAGCTTTATAACTCTTTTTCCTATTTCATATATTTTTACCTACATTGAACTGAACTATTATATTTTTTACATTGTATTTATGATGCCAATTGTGTGACAATAAACTCACACTTTGTTTTAAGTCAGTTTTGCTATCAATGCTATTTCATCCGGAAGCGCCTCTGAGATACAAGAATATTAGATATTAATAATATTCTTCAAATACTTTCCTCCTTACATGATTGCCGTCAACCAATCACAGGGGAGAGGAGTTTTGACACATCTTAGAAAACTGTGGTCAACAAACAACTTCAGAATCAATTTAAAAAACCAAGCTGAACACAAGAATCTATGGTTTCAGAAACCTTTGAAAAAGTGAAAATCACAGAAACCAGAGTGGTTAGGGCTGTGGTATTCTATACTATGAAAGTTTGCCTAGAGTTCAGTACTGTATATTTGTAGTAAATTTCATGAGTGTTACCATTTTAGCATACAATGGCCCAGGGGTAGGCAACCCCCGGGACGGGTGCCACAAGCGGCACGCGAAGCCTCTTTTGCCGGCACTCGACTCCCTTGCCAATAACAGAGTAGCGCAGGGAAGTATCAGTGAGACACTAATGCATTTCAATCTCAGAATTCCCCATGCCACACCTGCACTGAGGGGGAGGCACTGTGCCCCCACACATTGTAAAAGATGGGAAATATTGTTTGGATCTCTAACTTTGCTGTAGCTGCGATCGTCAGGTCTTGTGATGGGAAAGAGATTGGGTGCAGTTCTGCTAGGTGGGCAGTCCCTGTTTCCAGGAGGCGGTGGACTGTGATTGGCTACTGCTAAATCCAATCACAGTCCTGCTAGCCCCGCCCACCATCTGGAGGAAGATAACTCACTTGGTTGTCACTACCAATCTCAGAAAGAAGGGATTTCACTGTGATTAAGAAAACCACAATCAGGTGACAGTTTGTGGAATTACTGTTGAGCTTCTGGGAACTTTGTTGAAATAAATGTGTCTGTTTGTGTGTGTGTGTATATATATATATATATATATATATATATATATATATATATATATATATAAAATTATATATAGCGTTGCGATTTTCGCCATCTAATGTCATGCAATGTTAATGTTGTTAGATTGGTATTTGGCTCCCTCTAGTGGTATATAATGTGAATAAGACTTGTTTATATTTCACATTGAAGCACGAAGGAAAGCCTATATAGGAAGTGACTTAATTGTGTTGTGAAAAGACTCACCTACCCAGCATGCTCACTCATCTACCCTTGAACACTGAGTGACTGAACTGCATGCTGGGTAGGTAATGAAAGGCCCAGCATGACCATTTTCTTTCTCTTCTGGATGTGTGGCCTGACTGCAGGGATCTGAGGGGGAGTGTTCCGAAGAGCGCAGCTTGCATGGAGCGGAGCGGAACAGCATCCACTGAGAGTGACTTACCACAGTGTGCTGGAGAAGCTGTGTGATCGGGTCTGAGGATCCAGAACACCTGATGGAGCCAAGTAGGGTCCTGGTCATCTTGCGGAGCAGCGTGACGGTGCTGGCTGGCAGCGGGACTGAGACCACTGAAGCAGAGTCATCCAGTTTTCCGGGCCTGGTGTGGTAAGAGGGCTGTTGCCCAGAACTTATATAAAGCACCTTATACACTATAGACTAGTTTCACAGATCTGCTGAGATCTGCAGTCCCACGGAACAGTTTCTTCCAATTAGACTGTGCTTCACTAGAAACTGACTGACGGTCGGGGTGCATTCTCACATAAGGAAGTTATAAGTGCATCTCATAACTGGAGTTGCTGTTATTCACTATTTTAAGTTACATTACCATCTGTAAACCCTATGGAATATAAATACTGCAGTATAATGGCTAGCTGAAGAAAGAAGACAAGAGACTATACCATTCACTGTAAGGCCTTGTGTTTCTGCTACGCGCAAAAGACTGCATTACACGCAGGGGGAGCTATTGAGTAATTACACTGTGTTGTATTGTTCTAATAGCATTGCATAGTGTGCTGCGGGTTTACTGTGTGCAGGACAGTGTGGGGGCAGATGTGCAGGAGGATTCAGCGGTGGCACAGAAGAGCAGGAGGATACAGCAGCGGGGCAGATGTGCAGGTAGTACAGTGGTAGGGCAGATGTGCAGGAGGGTTCAGCGGTGGGACAGAAAAGCAGGAGGGTACAGCAGTGGGTACAGTGTTGGGGCAGATGAGAAGGGGGTTTAGTGGGACAGAAGAGCAGGGGGGTACAGTGATGGGGCAGATGTGAAAGGAGGTGAATTGGTGGAACAGATGAGCAGGGGGTACAGTGGAGGGGCAGAAGAGAAAGGGGGTACAGATGTGAGACAGATCTGCAGGAGGTACAGTGGTGGGGCAGATGAGAAAGGGGGTTACAGTGGTGGGGCAGATAAGCAGATGGGTTCCATGTTAAGTCAGCCGGGAAGGTGGTTCAGTGGTGAGACAAAAGAGCATGGGGATATGGCAGTGGAGCAGATGTGCAGGGAGGTACAGTGGTGGGGCAGATGAGCAGGGGTGTTACCAGGCCCGGACTGGGACAAAAAATAGGCCCGGGCATTTTAGACTGAGCAGCCAACTTTTCCAGGGACCAGGGGGGAGAGATGTCGGTAGACATTCGCGGGGGTGGCTGGTGTCGGTCCTCCACACTGTAATGTGCAGAGACACTGTGATATAAAGGGGACTGCACTGTAAAGGGGCACTGTAATGATTATAGTGCTCCTTTACAGTGCAGTCCCCTTTATATAACAGTGTCCCAATCCTATTGTGGCCATACAATGCTAGTACTGTCTGTCTCCTATTGTGCCCACACTGCCCAGTGACACTGACCTGCTCTCTCTAGTGGTCCTGGACAGCATGGCACTCTCTTTCTGGTGGTGCAGTACAGTGTGGCTCTCTCTGGTGGTATGATACAGCGTGGCACTCGTGGCTCTCTGGTGGTGTGGTTCAGCGTAGTTCTCTCTCTGGTGGTGCAGTTACAGCGTGGCTCTCTTTGGTGGTGCGGGTGCAGCGTGGTGCTCATGGCTCTCTGGTGGTGCGTGTACAGCATGGCTCTCTGGTGGTGCAGGTACAGCGTGGCACTCTGGTGGTGATGGTACTGCATGGTGCTCTGGTGGTGCGGGTACTGCATGGCGCTCTGGTGGTGCGGGTACTGCGTGGTGCTCTGGTGGTGCGGGTACTGCGTGGCGCTCTGGTGGTGCGGGTACTGTGTGGCGCTCTGGTGGTGCGGGTACTGCGTGGCGCTCTGGTGGTGCGGGTACTGCGTGGCGCTCTGGTGGTGTGGGTACTGTGTGGCGCTCTGGTGGTGCGGGTACTGCGTGGCGCTCTGGTGGTGCGGGTACTGCGTGGCGCTCTGGGGGTGCGGGTACTGCGTGGTGCTCTGGTGGTGTGGGTACTGTGTGGCGCTCTGGTGGTGCGGGTACTGTGTGGCGCTCTGGTGGTGCGGGTACTGTGTGGTGCTCTGGTGGTGCGGGTACTGCGTGGCGCTCTGGTGGTGCGGGTACTGCATGACGTTCTGGTGGTGCGGGTGCAGCATGGCGTTCTGGTGGTGCGGGTGCAGCATGGCGTTCTGGTGGTGCGGGTGCAGCATGGCGTTCTGGTGGTGCGGGTGCAGCGTGGCTCTCATGGCTCTCTGGTGGTGTGGGTACAGCATGGCTCTTTGGTGGTGCGGGTACAACGTGGCTCTCTGGTGGTGCGGGTACTGCGTGGCGCTCTGGTGGTGCGGGTACTGCGTGGCGCTCTGGTGGTGCGGGTACTGTGTGGCGCTCTGGTGGTGGGGGTACTGTGTGGCGCTCTGGTGGTGTGGGTACAGCGTGGCGCTCTGGTGGTGCGGGTACTGTGTGGCGCTCTGGTGGTGCGGGTACTGTGTGGCGCTCTGGTGGTGTGGGTACAGCGTGGCTCTATCTGGTGGTGCTGGGGCTATTAGTTCTCCCAGCACAGTCCTCTTTCTTTTTCCATGTCTCCTGTAGTACCTGCTTGTTTCCGGGTTTTCTCTTTTTCCCCCCAGCAGAGTGCATGCTGGGGAGTGTAGCCGTCTCCCTGCTAAGATCAATTGGGCATCCTATCTCTGGGACTACATTTCCCATGATGCCCACCTAGTTATTTCTGATTGGCCCTCCCCTGTGGCCAATTGGGAGAGAAGAAGAACAAGCAGAAAGCTTTCTTCTCTCCCGTTCCGTGCTGCCACAAGCCTGGCATGAGAAAGGGGGGCGGGGGGGGTGACATCCTGACAGCGGCCCAGAGGAGGAGGAGGAGGAGTAGAAGGAGGAGGGGGGGCCGAGAGCGGAACTCTCAGCGCGGCTCTGAGGCTGAGCTATGTGTGAGAGACACACAGCTCAGCCCATGCAGCTGCTAGTTCTGCCGGAGAAGGCACAGGCACCGCTGCATAGCGGTAGGCGAGCGGCGGCCGTGGCCTGTGTTAACCCTGTCCAGGCCGCGGTCGCCGCTTACCTCCCGCTGTGCGGCCTGAACATCAACAGCCCACCGGGCAAATGCCCGGTCTGCCCTATGGCCAGTCCGGGCCTGGGTGTTACAGTGGTGAGACAGAAGAGCAGAGGGGTTACAGTGATGGGGCAGATATGCAGGGTAGTTCAGTGGTGGGGCAGATGTGCAGGGGTAACAGTGGTGGGACAGATGAGCAGGGGGGTACAGAGGTGGGGCAGATATACAGGAGGTACAGTGGTGGGAGAGATGAGAAGGGAGTTCAGCGATGGGACAGAGAAGGATGTACAGTGGTGGGGCAGATGTGCAGGGGGTACAGTGGTTGGGCAGATGTTCAGGGGGGTACAGTGGTGGGGCAGATGTACAGGAGGTACAGTGGTGGGAGAGATGAGAAGGGGGTTCAGTGGTAGGATAGAAGAGCAGGGGGATACAGTGATGGGGCAGATGAGCAGGGGGTTACCATGGTGGGACAGATGAGCAGGGGGTTCAGTGTTTGGCCTGATGAGAAGGGGGTTCAGCAGTAGGACAGAAGAGCAGGGGGTACAGCGGTGGGGCAGATGTGAAAGGAGGTGCATTGGTGGGACAGGTGAGCAGGGGGTTACAGTGGTGAGACAGAAGAGCATGGGGGTACAGCGGTGGAGCAGATGTGCAGAAAGGTACAGCGGTGGAGCAGATGTGCAGAAAGGTACAGTGGTGGGGCAGATGAGAAAGGGGGTACATTGGTGGGGCACATAAACAGGGGGGTTAAAGTGATGGGACAGAAGAGCAGGGGGTTACAGTGATGGGACAGAAGAGCAAGGTGGTACAGTAGTGGGGCAGATGTGCAGGGGGTTACAGTGGTGGGACAGATGTGCAAGGGGATCACAGAGGTGGGGCAGATGTGCAGGGGGTCACAGAGGTGGGGCAAATGTGCAGGGTAGTCAGTGGTGTGGCAGATGTGCAGAGGGTTACAGTGCTTTGACAGATGTACAGGGGGTTACAGTGTTGGGACATATGTACAAGGGGTTATAGTGATGGGGCAGATGAGCAGGGGAGTACAGTGAAGAGGCAGATGAGCAGGGAGGTACAGTGATGGGGCAGATGAGCAGGGGAGTACAGTGGTAAAACAGATTTGGGGGGTACAGTGATCTGAGGTGTGAAGGTGCAGGAATTGGGGCTGATCTGAGGCGTAATAGTGCAGGATGTTAATTTGTCACTATTACTTAAGTAGTTTACATTATTTACTTTATAAAAAATCCTTTTCGTGATTGAGAGTGTGAAGTTGAGATTTTTTTGTTATAAAATCGGCACGCTCAATTTCTTTGAAAACATTTTTCGGCACAGTGTGCTCAAAACAGTACCTACCCCTGCAATGGCCTTTCCAAACTGTTACAAATAAATGCCCTATGGTAAAAGATGTAATGAATTAGCTAAGGATAACATACAGAAAAAAAAACATATTTCTTCCTTATGTTAGTCAGCTGCAGAAATGTGAAACTAGTGCTGAGAGGTTTTAATTGATGTTTATTTGATTTTCAAATTTGAAGGAGCTTCTATTTAAATACAGCTGTAGTTTGCAATAATGTGAACTCTAAATGACACATCCCCTTGGGTAGTATCTATATGTAGCACAACCACATGGTATCATTTCTCTCCCAGTATAGTTTATCCTTACTGCAGTTGAGTCATTACATGCACTATAATACATGTACCGTGAATGCTAGCATAAATAACTGTGAGCTATATTTTTGCAGGCAGTGATAATTGATGTAATTACTTTATTTCTTTTTGATGTCATGAAGTGGAAAGCATAATGGGAATACAATACCCCCTTGATGAAGAAAACATCAGAAATCACATGCTATAATGCATTCTGTTACTATATAGGCCATGATCTTGAAATTTCACATCCGCCTACCTTCAAGTCCACCCAGGTCTGGAAAGAAAATGGAAAAGGATTGCATCGTTTTTTTCTGATTCTAACATAACAGATTGGAGGTAGCCTGATGTAAATGGACGCAAGTTCATTTTCATCCAGCTGCCCATAGATCTGTTCACTGATTCCCAGTGAGAATTAGTGGACGAAGCCTGCGTGAAGGGACCCTTACAATGATACAGTACTGAATAAATAATATCTTCACATGCATATAGATTTTCTATTTTAAAATTGCCCACCTTATCGTGCCCCCTTCTATCCCAGATATAAAGCCACTGGGTAAAATGAAAACTCATAGCCGAATCAGTGCACAAACTAGGAAAGGTTCCCATCATTCTCATAAAGGAACAGCAATTAAAACTGTTCATAAAACATGTGATAGTCATGTCAATTCACATTAACACCAAATGTGTTCTGTTCTTGCTAGCTTTTCCCTGTGTGTAACTTGACATGTAGCTAAACCCTCCTATTCTGCAATAAGTCAGACTGAATATAATGTTGAAGCTTTATTGACGTAAACACAGTGGGTGAAACTATTAGGAAAAAACAGATAAGAAATACATACAATCATTATACCCTATACAACATACAAAACACAATGAAATAACTAGGCTGCAGATGGCATTATACCCATGCTCATCAGTGTTTCTGCCTATAGGGGATGTAAGTTTAGTGTGCAACATGTGCTGCAGGGATGAAGGCTGGTTTCCTCTCTCTCAGTTCTTAAAGTGTTTGTAAAGGTACAATTTTTTGTTAACCATTTGACATCCACGCTATGGCCGCATGACGGCCACAGCGCGGGCCTGAATTTCCTGGGAGGCCGTCATATGACGGCCTCCCCTGTGCACGCGCCCCGCGCGCGCAGTGCAGGGCGCGCGCCGAGCGCGTTGTGATCACTGAGTCACTGAGACTCGGGTGATCACCGATCCGAGTAAGGGGCCGGTCCCGGCCCCTTACCATGTGATCAGCTGTCAGCCAATGACAGCTGATCACATGATGTAAACAAAAGATCGGTAATTGTTTTTTTTTTAGCGTGAGTAGAAAAAAAGCTGATCACCGACTCAGCTGCAAGGGACATCGGTCCCAAAATGGAAGAGGCACATCTGCCTCATCTGTGCCACCTGCCATTGCCACCTAACAGTGCCCACAGTGCCACCTATCAATGCCCACAAGTGCCACCTATCAATGCCCACAAGTGCCACCTATCAATGCCCACAAGTGCCACCTATCAATGCCCATCAGTGCCCCCCATCAGTGCCCATCGCTGCCACCTATTGGTGCCCATCAGTGCCGCCTCATCAGCGTACATCAATGAAGGAGAAAAATTACCTGTTTTTAATTTTTTATAACAAAATATTTTAAAAAATTATTTTTTTACTCAGTCTTTTTACATTTTTTTAACAAAAAATAAAAAAACACAGAGGTGATCAAATACCACCAAAAGAAAGCTCTATTTGTGGAGAAAAAATGATAAAAATTTCATTTGGGTACAGTGTTGTATGATCGCGCAATTGTCATTCAAAATGTGTCAGCGCTGAAAGCTGAAAATTGGTCTGGATAGGAGGGGGGTTTAAGTGCCCAGTAAGCAAGTGGTTAAATAACAAACATGTCTATACTTACCTGCTCTGTGCAATAGATATGCACAGAGCAGCTGCAAACCTCCTCTTTTCGGGGTCCCCTGCCAGCGCTCCTGGGCCCTCCCCTCTGTCCAGTTCCCCCATGGGAAGCCGCTTCCCATGGGGGCACTCGTGCATGCTCGCACACGAGCTCCGCTCCTGCATCTATTGACACAGATAGCGGGACTCAGCCCTACCCCCTGTTCCCTCGTCATCGGCTTTAAATGACAGCACTGGGAGCCAATGGCTCCCGGTGCCCCAGCAAAGACAGCAAGACCCGGAAGTGTTAAGGAAATAATCAATAGCTATGTTCGATCATTGACTGATGGTGAACAAATAAATGCCAGGCGGAGATCAGTGTGTCAACAGATTCTGATCTGCTTTGTTGATTCTTTAATTCTTTCTGTTATACAGGTCAAAAGGGCTGTACATGTTTATTAATAATTGTACAATTGGGAGTATATATATGTTAACAGTTATATATTTGGGGGGTATACACTTTGATAATAATTATACATTTGGGCGTACATAATTAGCCACTTCAACCCCGGAAGCATTTACCACCTTAATGATCAGATCATTTTTTGCAATACGGTACTGCGTTACTTTAACTGACAATTGCGCGGTCATGCAACGAAATACCCAAATAAAATGAATGTCCTTTTTTTCCCACAAATAGAGCTTTCTTTTGGTGGTTTTTGATCACCTCTGCAGTTTTTATTTTTTGCTATAAACAAGAAAAGCCCAACAATTTTGAAAAAAAAACAATATTTTTTACTTTCTGCTATGATACATATTCAAAAAATATATATATATAAAAACAAATGTATTCATCAGTTAAGGCCAATATGTATTTTTCTACATATTTTTGTTAACAAAATTGCAATAAGCGTATATTGATTGGTTTGCGCAAAGGTTATAGAGTCTACAAAATAGGGGATAGATTTATGGACTTTTAATGTTTTTATTGTTTTTACTGGTAATGGCAGCGATCTGCGATTTTTAGTGGGATTGCGACATTGCTGCGGACAAATCTGTCCCTAAGTGACACTTTTTGGGGACACCAATACAGTGATCAGTGGTAAAAAATTGCACTGATTACTATATAAATGACACTGGCATGGAAGGGGTTAACTGTAGGGGCGAGCAAAGGGTTAACTGTGTTCCCTCAGTGTGTTTCTAACTGTGTGGGGGAAGTGCTAACAGAAACAACACAGAGATCGCTGTTCCTGATCACTAGGAACAGAAGATCTCCATGTTGTCCCCTGTCAGAATGGGGATCTGCCTTGTTTACATAGTTAGATCTCTGTTCTGCCTCCCTGTACTGCGATCGCAGGCGGCCGACAGACATCGGGTCCACCGGGCACACGCATCGGCTCCTCCTCCGTGCAGCGGGCGCACAAGGTCCCACGCTATCTATTGCATGAAGCTACGTACAGGTACCTAATTTCACGCAATAGAGCCACCCTGCCGCAGTATATATGCAGTGGGTGGTCTTTAAGTGGTTAAAGACAGATGATTCATCATTATGTAACACATCAGAACACATCATATCAAAGTTCAATTTAAGGCAAGAACACCTTTGATTAATCTTTTACCATTTCTCAAATAGTGCATATTTAATTTAGCTGTTGTAAGCAAACAGGATAAACTATTAAGTTTGATCTAAAGGGGCCTGTTGTGTACTTGTAACTCTATTTGTGACATATTTATTGTACTAGTTTGCAAAAATCATGTTTCATTAGAACAAAAAGGTTTCTAGGTCCTCTTAAAAGTAATTGAGCCTTTCTAAAGTAATGTCAAGCATATACCTATATTATCATGACATATACAGTATCTCACTCACAAAAGTGAGTACACCCCTCACATTTTTGTAAATATTTTATCATATCTTTTCATGTGACAACACTGAAGAAATGACACTTTGCTTAAATGTAAAGTAGTGAGTGTATAGCTTGTATAACAGTTTAAATGTGCTGTCCCCTCAAAATAACTAAAATAATAATTTTTTTACCTTAATGCAAGGAATGCATTTAGTCAAAAAATGTTTAGGCTTTACAACCACTTTAAGATGGAGCTTCCAGGATGCACCTGTTTCCTTTTCTCGGAATGAGGGATGATGGGAGCTTTTATTAAAGCTAAATTGTCTCTATCTTCATTAAACCAGTAAATTTATTCCAGGCTCCTTCTAGTGGCCATAATTAAAAGTGCAGGGAAAACAGAATGAATCTCCTGCTGGAGGTAAAACAGGACTCCATCCTCTCTTTTATTATAATGTATTTAACAAACTGAAACAGCCAATTGTTAATGTTGGGCCATCTGTATACTATAAAATGTTAAAAAAAGGAACAATGCAGGATGATGCCTCCAAACAAGAAACTGCTGCTGTGTTGCTGTCAAGAGGAGCACCAGTGAATCTTTGACACAGGAGAGTTATGTCCAAACAGAATAAAAAGGATGTATATGATAATATTTGGATTTTAAAAAATTTGGATGTAAAAGGTTCAATCCAAGGTGTATGTAAAACACACGTTTCCACAAGTCACTACCAAAGGCCATGATAACTTTTATAGTTCAAAATTGTTTCTATTTTTTGTAGCTTAATAAATATGAAATACCTGGATTGCCAGCCAGTCTTTTTTTTTTTTTTTTTTGCAGCCCTGCTTCCTGCGTGTTCCTGTCAATGCTAGCCACAGCTTCAAGCCTGTGGAACAATTGACAGACATAAACTCTACCTCCAGCAATGTGAGCAGCAGACTGTGCCTGCAGACTTTTAGTCAGCATATGACATCACTGGCTGACACACCTATTGCATAGCCCTGCTGTGAATGATTGACAGCAGCCACACTGTCTAATGCTAGAGCAGGAAATTCAAAGTAGGACCACACCCCCAAATATGTTGCAAAGCTGCTGCAGTCATATGGCTCATGAAAAGAAAGGCCCTTTTAAATGGTATGTGTACACTTCAAAATATAAATAAGAGGAAATTTTGACATACTTTAAAGCGGAACTTCAGTCATTTTTTCAACTTTCCCTCTATTTAATCTTCTGCCCTTGTTGTTTTAACTTTGGATAGTAAAACATTTTGTTTCTGCCTGTAAATGCCTTATACAGCCCACGTCCTGTTTCTTGTCTGGTCATTAGTCTAGGCTTATGACATCATGCACAACTCTCTATCTCACTCTTGTGAGAGTTTGCCAGGAAGGGAAGAGGGATGAGTCATAAGGGGGCACATGAGAGCTGCAGGGCTGCAGAACTGGAGGTGTCCCTCTGTGTGTCTGTGTAAATCCAGGAAGTGAACAGGCAGCAGCCTCAGCTGCCCACAGTTAAAATGTCTGCAGCCAGACTTAGTGGAGGGAGATTTCTGCAGCATATTTGGCAAGTGCAGAATCACAGTATATATAAAATAATATGCAGTGGTTGGAGGAAAGGTTCAGAATGGCAAAGATGTTTTTATTACAAATTATGTGAGCAGACTGCAGTTCTTCTTTAATTGTTATAGGATTTGTTTATTACAAATAACATCACACGTGCTTTAAGAAACTAGAATCAGGTCACCAACTCTTCAGTTGTATAACAGTGTAAATTTGCTGTCCCCTCAAGATAACTCAACATACAGCCATTAATGTCTAAACTGCTGGTAACAAAAGTGAGTACACCCCTAAGTGAAAATGTCCAAATTGGGCCCAATTAGCCACCTCCCGGGTGTCATGTGACTCATTAATGTTACAAGATCTCAGGTGTGAATGGGGAGCAGGTGTGTTAAATTTGGTGTTATAACTCTCACTCTCTCATACTGGTCACTGGAAGTTCAACATGGCACCACATGGCAAAGAACTCAGAGGATCTGAAAAAAAAAGAATTGTTGCTCTACATAAAGATGACCTAGGCTATAAGAAGATTGCCAAGACCCTGAAACTGAGCTTCAGCAGCACAGTGGTCAAGACCATACAGCGGTTTAATAGCACAGATTCCACTCAAAACAGGCCGCGCTATGTTCGACCAAAGAAGTTGAGTGCCCGTGCTCAGCGTCATATCCAGAGGTTGCCTGTTATACAAGCTGTACACTTTTTTTTTTTTAACACGGAAAATGTTTATTGAGTAATTTGCACATTACAGTTGGTACAGTAACACAGTATTTCACTAGAAGTATCAGCGAATAGTTACACTTTTCTAAATAGTGTACATTACCTTTCGGGTAATAACTGGGTCTTTGATCATACATTTATCTCGATTGTTAGCAAACTTTATTAGCATCCAAAAAAGGAAGGAAGGAAATTCTTCTTCTCAGTTGCATTGAATATAACATCTATCTTTCATACACTCTGTCGTTGCTATTTAGAGAGTCTTTTCCCCGTGAGTTCTTCTTAACTTAAGGATTTTTGTTTGGTTTTTTCTTTCCCCTTTTTTAAACTTTCCCCGTTCCGGGGGGGGAGGGGGGGGGGAGAGAGAAGCGGAGAAGGCAGGGAAGCCCCGAGGAGCCGAGAAGAATATAAGGAGGAACACCAGGAGGGACCAAGGGGGGGAATTAAGAGGAGAAATGGAGGAGCAAAAGCAGAATTGAGGGAGAGGGGGAAAAGGGGCTCGCAAGCAGAGATCACCCGTATTCACACCACCAAATGGCGATCTGCAACCCATCCCGCCCAAATTTTGTCGAACTTCTTGGGACAATTTCTGCCCATGTAGGTAAGCTTGTATATTGGGAGTACTGCATTGATCTGCGCCCTCCACGCCTCAACGGTAGGGGGGTCCGGCTGTTTCCAGCGTAGCAGAATTTCTTTCCTAGCATAGTAGGCTGCGTAAAATACAAAAAGTTTGGTATGTTTGCCTGCTGTCAGGTTATCCGTGACGCCCAGAAGGAACACCATTGGGTCTACTTTCAATTGTAACCCCGCCACACCATTTACATCCGAAACCACATCATGCCAATAGGCCTGGAGGATTGGACATGCCCATACTACGTGAAAGAAAGTCCCCACTGACTGTCGACACTTGGGGCAACCGTCATCCAGCCCCGGATAGATCTTAGACAACCTTTGAGGGGTGTAGTACACTCTGTGGAGGAACTTCAGTTGGACAAATCTATCTCTTGCTGAAATCATAAAAGGGATGCATTGCTGCAAACCTTCTGACCAATCCTCCTCAGTCAAGTCCGGAACATCTAGTTGCCATTTATGAAATAGGGGAAGCATCTTGGAGGTATCTTTACATGTAAGCCTGAGATAGATAGAGGACAACGTTCGGTCTAGTTGATCAGTTATCAAGAGGGATTCCACTGAGTGGGTAGACAGTACAACCCCATGTGGAAACTGCGCTCTAACCGCGTGTCTTAGTTGAATATAGCGGAAAAACATCCATGGGGGTAGATTATATCTAGTTTTGAGCTCTGTAAAGGAGAGAAGATGTCCATCCTTAAATATATGTCTCAATGTTCGGATCTCGTACCTGGCCCAGACCAAGGGGTCTGGAACAGATTGGAGATGCGGCATTGTTGGGTTACCCCACAGTGGGGTATGCGGCGAGACAGCACCTTCGCTGGCGAGGTATGAGGAGACCCTTTGCCACACCTTTACCGTCGTTTTCATGGGTGTGGTGACTTGTGGGCCATACCTCGGGCCCCTGTAGACCAGATTGCTGAGCTCCGAATAGGAGCCTAAGATTGCAGCCTCCAAATTAACCGCCGGGTTGTTTTTGTCCTGAGCAAACCACCATCTTACGGTGACAAGTGTCGCCGCCCAATAATATTTTTTAAAATTTGGGAGGGAGAGGCCTCCCTCTGTGAGCGACAGCTGCAACAAATGTTTAGCTACCCTGGGTGTTGTCCCGGCCCATACAAACGAGGTAATAGTTTGATCTAGTTTAATGAAGAATGAGTTTGGAATGGGAACCGGGGTATGGCGGAATGCGTAGAGAAATTTGGGAAGGAAGGACATCTTTAGTAAATTTATCCTACCTACTGGGGTTAACGGCAGCGTCTTCCACACCGCACACCGTTGAATGAGTTTATTTAAAATAGGATAAACGTTGTCAACTAAATATTTTTGTGGATCAGATTGAATCTGTATGCCTAGATATTTAAATTTGGACACTGTTTTAAGGGGAAGAGGGGGACCTGCCAATGTCGGAACATCTGTCAGAGGGAATAGGAGGGACTTCTCCCAGTTCACCCTAATCCCCGAAAACGCACCGAATCTGTCGATAATGGATAATGCCGCTCTAAGCGATTGGTGAGAGTCACGAAGGTATAGTAGCATATCGTCCGCATAGAGGGAGACCTTTTCGACAAGGGGCGGAAAGGAAATGCCTCCCACCTCTGGGGACCTCCTAAGGGTCTCCGCCAATGGCTCAATCGCTAATGCAAACAAAGCCGGTGACAGCGGACAGCCCTGCCTAGTGCCTCGGTGGAGGGGAATAGAGAGTGACAGCACCCCACCCGTGCGTATCCTGGCCGAAGGGCCAGAGTACAGCAATCGGGTCCAGCGTATGAAGTTGGGCCCTATCCCGAACTTGTGCAGGATTAGCCATAGATATTCCCACTCCACCGAGTCAAAGGCCTTCTCGGCATCCAGAGAGGCCACCGCACCCACAGCTCCACCAGCACTGGAGCTTGCCAGAATAGTGTGGAGTCTCCGCAAATTAATGTCAGTGCCCTTGCCCGGCATGAAGCCGGTCTGATCTCCATGCACTAATGATAGGATTACTGAGTTGAGCCTGGTGGCTAATACTTTTGCAAGTATCTTTGCGTCCACGTTCAGGAGCGAAATGGGCCTGTACGAGGAGCAAAGTTCAGGGTCTTTACCCTCCTTGGGTATCACCACAATCACTGCCCTGGACATAGAGGGGGGTAACAAATTTACTTCAAAAGAAGCAGATAGGATCTCCTGTAACCTGACAGCTATAGTCTCTATATGCGTCTTATAGAATTCCACTGGAAGTCCATCGTCCCCCGGGGTTTTCCCGGATTGTAGGGAGGTGATAGCATTTTGGAGTTCCTTAAGGGCGAGCGGAGCATCGAGCCTCCCACGGGCCTCCTCTGAGAGGGTGGGTAATTTAATAGTGTCAACATATTCAAGGAGTTCTGCAGTAGAACACTGCACCTTAGAGGTGTAAAGATCTTGATAGTATGAGGCAAAACATGCATTTATGTCTCTGGGGTTGGAGTGCAACCGCCCCGACATATCTTTAATGTTAGCCACTGAAGTTGTCACCGATTGCTCCCTAGAGAGCCATGCCAGGAGGCTCCCCGTCCGCCCACCCTGCTCAAATATGCGTTGAGACTGATGCAGTAGGTGTGTTTTTGTGGCTGCCGTTCTAAGAAGCGTCACCTCGCGCACTGCGGACTGTAAGTCTGTTCTAAGTGCCTCATCTCTATTATTGGTGTATTGAGTCTCTAAGTCAGCAGCCCTTCGTTCAGCCTGGAGCAAAGCTGCCCCAGTTTGGTGTCGGGTGCGGGTAATCGCCATCCGATAGTGGTCCTGAGCATGAAGCTTAAACGCCTCCCAGCTATGAGCAGGTGTCGTAGCTGGGGGGTTATCCACCCAAAATTTCTGCATTGCACTCTCTGCTTCTTGTTCGATACGGTCGTCTGATATCCAGAACCTTGACAAGCGCCATAGACAGTCAGTGGGGAGAGGATTCACATTTAGAGTAAGTAGTATGGGAGAGTGGTCCGATATACCCCTGGGCAGGTGTGAAATGTCTTGGACCATATTAAGGGCACTGGAGGTGGCATATACTAAGTCAATACGGGACATTGCCCTGTAGGAGGCCGACTGACAGGTGTAGGATCTCAGCAAGGGGTTTTTCCAACGCCAAACGTCCCTAAGTGCGAACGTCTCGGCCCATCTGGACAAAGGGGATTCCGTGGCCGCATCAGGCGTCAGCCTGTCCAAACTCGGGCAGGGTGTCATATTGAAATCCCCAGCCAAGACCACACTGTCAGTAGGATACCGTGCAGCCAGGGTGGTGATTTTGTGGAGAACCACCAATGATGCCGGTGGAGGTATATACAATCCCACGATTATCATGGGTACATTAGCAATAGCAGCATGCATGACCACAAATCTACCTTCAGGGTCCAGGTGAAGATCCAACAACACAAAAGGTAGGGCTTTGCGCACTAGTATACTGACTCCCCTGGCGTATGATGAGAAAGTAGTATGGTAATAGTGGGCCACCCACGGTTTTTTGAGGCTCAAAACCCGACCTCCAATGAGGTGAGTCTCTTGGAGTATGCATATATCGGGGGAGTATGCTTTAAGGAAGTTGAAGACTAGTGAACGCTTTATTCGGGAGTTCATGCCCCGGACATTCCAAGAAATTAGTTTTATGGGAGCCATAGGGAGTCAGAACATATAATATTAGCCTGTGTTGGGAGAAATCCACCAGAACCCCTCAGGAAGAGTACCAGATAGTTCTCCCGCAGTTTGTCATGAGACATTACGTATGATTGCATCAAATCACTCAAATTCGCATGATATCCAATACAGCATTTCCGTGTGTAACTGTTAATAACTTCCCCCCCCAAACAAACACCCCCCCCACCCCACACACCCCCCAAACCCGGGCATGCCTGTTTCCCAAAACCAGAGAAGGTCATTGACCTCACGGGGTCATGTACTAGATGACTAGAAGTAGTCAGTAGCTACTTAATGTACAGAGTTTCCAGTCTGGAGAAGATGCCGCCATCTGCGGGATTAGGCTTATTTTCTCCTGGGCAGTGCCAGGGGCACATACTTGGTATAAACATAACAGTTGAACAATCATTTCCCCACCCCCCCCCCCCCAAAATCACCCCCAAACTGAGTAGAGTGGTTTTCTTTGCCCCCGATCCTTAGGGCATGGCGTAGTCAGCCAAACCAGCTATAGATACAACTTTCAGTACCCCTTTATGAATGGTTCCATCAGTCAAGTCTCGTCCTGGTTACCCAGGCCGAGTGGAAAGAAAAATCAGAGGCCTAGACAGTCTCTATATTCCATGATGAGCCTAGGTAATCCGGCAGTCCGGCCGGTAAGAGTCCAGCGCGCTCTATATTGGATGGGTAAGGACCAGCTTGATGGAAATGTTCTTCTCTTGATTTCCGTATCCAGCAGCGTATTTACCCCCCTCTTTACACTGACAACAAAGTATCAGAGCGACTTGGAGGGAATAAGCGGTCTGGATTGTCAGGGAGGCGGAAAATAGCAAATAAAATGAACATAAAAGAATTTCCCAAAACTTTAAATAGGAAGAGAGAAATCGGGGCTCCATATCACCGTGCCTTCAGCTCGAATCATGAATTAGGAACCTAGAACCGCCCCGCGACCAGAGGAAGAGTCACATACCTAATGTCTGGGCAGAGCACTCAGCCAGCGCGAGGCCTCGTCCGGTGAGGTAAAGAATCTGACACTTTCACCATCCTGCACACGAAGCCGGGCGGGGAACAGCATACTGTAGCGTATACCCTGGGCTCTCATAGCCTGTTTCACCTGATCAAAGGACTTCCTCTGCTTTTGGGTGTTGACTGTGAAGTCCGGGAAAAACATTAGCCGGGCCGCCTCGTGTCGGATTTCGGCCATTTTGCGTGCCTCACGCAGTATCAGATCGCGGTCTTTATAATTCAGCAGTCTGAAAATAAATGTGCGAGGCGGGGTTCCGGGAGGGCCGCGATTCGGTGGCATACGATGGGCCCTCTCAATTACAAATTGCGGTGAGAAATTTGCCTGGGGAAACAGTGTGCGGAGGAGTTTCTCTGTGTAGTTGGTGGTATCTGAGCCCTCCGACCCCTCAGGGAGTCCTATGATCCGCAAATTGTTACGGCGATTACGATTTTCGGAATCCTCGGCTCTCGTTTCCAAGTGTTTAACTCTTACTTGCAGGGTATGCAAAGAAGCCGAGTGATCCCTAATCGAATCTTCTGCCTCCCCCACCCGACATTCCACTTCGGTCACCCGCTGCCTCACCTTCTCGAAGTCTTGCCGAATGAGACCTATGTCTAGCTGCACAGTGTCAATCTTCGTTGCGAGTGTGGTTAGGGTGGACTGGCATCCCGTGATGGCCTGCATCAGGGCGGTAAAGTTACTCTGCTCGGTAAGTGCAGGATCCGAGTCCTCCGTCTGAGTCGCCATGTTGGTCACTATCTCCACACGTGCTGCCGCTCCGTCCGAGCTACTCCGGCTATTATTCTGCTTGTGCTGGTCGAGGCGGCGCCGATTCCGTGTCCGCATCAGCAGGGGGGGGGGAGGGAAGCACCCCAGATAGTTTGGAGATGATCAGGATCTGATAAAAGGATTTATTCCCCGCGATGGCTGCAGAGCTCCTCGACTACACGTCCTGCACCGTCGCCATCTTGGACACGCCCCCTACAAGCTGTACACTTACTACATTACATTGTAGAAAAGTGTCATGTCTTCAGTGTTGTCACATGAAAAGATATAATAAAATATTTACAAAAATGTGAGGGGTGTACTCACTTTTGTGAGATACTGTATGTGCTGTATATAAATATATAATAGTTTTGGTGACACCAATATCGTTTTCTGCTGTTACAATCCTTCTCAACAGCCTAACTGTATTTAAATTTACTTCTGTGCTTTCTATCACCATTTGTAAATGTAACTTTGTAGAAAACATATACTGGTCTGAAATTGCTTAAAAATTTGTCTTTTTAAAATAAACAGTTTGGTTTTTTTTTCTTCCTTTAAAATACTGGGAGGTATGTAAATGAAATGTCGAGCATAGAAATTAATAAATGCTGATTTGAATCTATAAACTGAGATTTGTTTACTTTCTATTACTGACCCCTGCCTACATTCCTACATTCCACCACCTGCTGGGATGTTTGCCAGGACGTGTTTCATTACAGAAACACCATCATTCTGATCTCCCAGAGACACCTATTTCTTCATCTCATTAAAGGACCCTTTCGCTGTTGTCAGTGTACTCTTTGCAGGTAAAAACTGGTATTGTGGTTCCAGCTAATGAAGGAGCAAGGGGAAGACTATCAGGGGATTAACTCCCTTGTGTGGCAAGGGGCTCAAATTGGTTAATTTTTTTCATTTTCTACAGTTCTGGTACCACAGGGCTATGGCTATGCTGCTGTGCAACTTCACTGCAGTGTGAACAACATTGCCAACAAAATATAAGAAGTAGAAAAATAATGGGTCTGATGATTTTTATTTTGCCATTAGATACACTTTAAATTGATTGTCATTTACATTTTAATCCACCATTTCTATATTTGATACTGTAGCCCTGTGATCTTCTCATGCCGCGTACACACGAGCGGACTTTTCGACCGGACTGGTCCGATGGACTATCCGACTGACTTTCGACAGACTTCCAACGGACTTTCCAAATGAACTGACTTGCCTACACACGATCACAACAAAGTCCGACGGATTCGTACGTGATGACGTACGACCGGACTAAAATAAGGAAGTTGATAGCCAGTAGCCAATAGCTGTCCTAGCGTTGGTTTTCATCCGTCGGACTAGCACACAGACGAGCGGACTTTTCGATAGGAACTGGGTCCGGCGGAGTTCCAACGTAAAGATTTGATACATGTTCCAAATCTAAAGTCCGTCAGATTTTCGACCGAAAAAGTCCTCTGCAGGTCCGATGAAGCCCACACACGGTCGAATTGTCCGCCGGACTCGGTCCGTCAGACCAGTCCGATCGAAAAGTCTGCTCGTGTGTACATGGCATTAGACTTTTTCACATTTATTCTACACAATCCTGACCCAGGGAAAAATAATGTATGAAATGGAACAAAACAGTTTGCTTAAAGAGTTGTTGTTCTTAGCTGTTGTGAGAAGCAGTCTTCTGAAATGTCAAAAAATGTATAGTAGACTGTTTCCACCACCCCACCTTATTATGTACTCCAGAGCCAGCAAATCTCACCCAACTGAAAGTATCTCAACATATTTGGTCTGTGTAAAACAGTACAATGTATTAGATGTGTTTTGTGAGATCGGGTCTCTCCACTCTTGTAATAAATGTTTTCGTTGTTTTCTCACCTGCCTTTTACAATCTATGAACCATTTATTGGTCTAGAAACTGTGTGCACAATTTCCTTTCACCTTTGTTCCATATATTCACATGTTACCAGATTTGTTTTAGATCTGCTAGAACGTGATGTGCTTGAACCACATTTGATTTCTTCATCACAAACAGTGCAAGTTAATCTATGTTTGAAAAAGGAACAGTCTCTGATCTCTGTAGCAAACAGTTAGAATATTCTTTTCTTTTTTAAATCTGTGCTGCAGTAACAGTTGGGAGCTAAATGGTTGATCAATGCAAACAGTTTATACACAGAAATTGGCCTGAGGCCAATCAAAATTCTACTAAATGTTTAATAAATGCATATTAGCTAGCTGCTTTATCTAGCTCTGGTTTGGGGGCCACAGAGATGGGACCACACTGTGATGTTTGGGTATAACTTTGCTTTGATAAGGTAGAGGCTATTGTGTTCTCAGGAAAAATTATAAAATGTTAATCCTGTCCCTGCTCATATCAAGAAACCAAAGCAGAACTACTGCCCACAATAGGCAGTCCAGTCTAAACCTAAATACTCTAGGTGCCACTAGAGATGGGCTGAACATCCCCCCCTGTTCGGTTAGCAGCAGAACTCCCGAACAGGGGAAAAGTTCTAACCCAAACAGCAAAATCCATTAAAGTCTTTGAGAACCAAACAGGGAAAATCTAAAGTGCCAATTTTGAAGGCTTATATGCAAGTAATTGGCCATAAAAGGGGTATGGGGGTCCGGGTACTGCCCCGGGGGACATGCATCAATGCAAAAAAAAATTTTTTAAACAATAGTTTTTTCAAGAGCAGTCATTTTAATGATGCTTAAAGTGCAAAAATGGCATTTCTGAAGAAAAGAAAAACTAGACAAATCATATTTAAAATGACTCATGGTTGCAATTGCCAACACCCGGCTATTGAAAATAAAATATAGAAAAAAATGGCATGGAATCCCCCCAAAATATCAGAGTAAGCAGCCTGGCAGGTCAGGAAAGGGTGGGTGAACGAGTGCCCCCACCCTAAACCATACCAGACCACGTGCCCTCAACATGGGGGGTGACCCCCACTCCAAAGCACCTTGTCCCCATGTTGATGGGGACAAGGGCCTCATCCCCGCAACCCTAGCTGGTGGTTGCAGAGGTATTCAGGCACGTGGTTTATCAGAATCTGGAAGATTCCACCCCCCCGTAGTACCCCTACCATTCACCAAAAAAGGGTCAAAAAGTAAAAAAAGCACAGAGACCGTTTTTGACAATTCCTATATATTCCTGTAAAAAAACGGTGTCCCCCGATGTAAATCCATCGTCAATCACGCCGCATGCACCCGAAAGAAAAAAAAAGAGGGATGCTCAGAAGGACATTTATCTGTCCTTAATTCCAATATTGTAAATGTGAATCCTACACACAATGTTCCATTGCAAAATACTTTAAATAAAGATTGGGAAAGTCCATTAGAAAGAATATAGTTCACTAATGTGTTACAGCCAAATTGCAGCCTTAATCATAGCTTTATCGGTATTAAAACGGAACAGTATGTGAGTTCTACAAACTTACCCATCCATCCATGGCTCCATGCTTTATTTTGTTGAGAAATTACTTTAAAACCTCCCATTCCCCTAGCATTTCTAGCCATGGCTATCTTGAGTAAGGCCTGGTTCACATTATTGCTGGTCTGCAGGCCACGTTTTCGTGGGCACAACAGCCCATTTATTTGAATGGGCTGCTGTGCCTGTGTTCCATGCAGGAAAAAGGTTCCTGCACCATTATAAAAATGCAGTGGCCAGGAAATCGAGTTGTGTTTGTGCACCATGCAATTTCCCCCAGTTCCCACACCCACATTTTTGGATGCATTAAGAAGGCAGCCCCACGTGTTTTTAACCAATTCAGCCCCGGAAGAATTTGCCCCCTTAATGACCAGGCCATTATTTGCGATACGGCACTGCGTCGCTTTAACTGACAATTGCGCGGTCATGTGACGCTGTACCCAAACAAAACTGATGTCCTTTTTTTTTCCTCAAATAGAGCTTTCTTTTGGTGGTATTTGATCACCTTTGCGGTTTTTATTTTTTGCGCTATAAACAAAAAAAGACTGACAATTTTGAAAAAAAAAACATTTTTAACTTTCTGCTATAATACATATCCCAAAAAAATATTTTTTTGCGGCGGACAAATCTGACCCCAAATGACACTTTTTGGGGACCAATGACATTATTACATTGATCATTGCTATAAAAATCCACTGATCAATGTAAAAATGACACTGACAGGGAAGGGGTCAACACTAGGGGGCGATCAAGGGGTTAAGTGTGTTCCCTGGGTGTATTCTAGAGGGTTAGAGAAGGAAGCGCCACCTGAGTGTAGTATTAACAAATGATGTTTAATGACACCAGGTAAAAACACACTTACAGGATAAAAACATATAAAAGGCTCATTTGTATAGGTATGTGGTCCTCGGTGTTCCCTCTGATCCTATGGTGGTGACGCTGCAGGGATGCTGGGCTGCAGAAGGTGGATTACCAGCCGGGAGCTCCTTCTGTGGCCATCAGGAAGAGACTAGGGGCCGGCGTGGAGCGCACGTGACGCGTGCATGACGTCACAGGTCGTCCGTCTGCTTCCGGGTTCGGTATCCAGGGGAGGGATCATCCAGGGAGGAGTGCTAGCAGAGAGGTTGAGAGAAGGCTACGCGCTCGGAGCCACTGCTCCTTCAATAGGCCTAGACGGATGACCTGTGACGTCATGCACCCTTCACGTGCGCTCCACGCCGGCCCCTAGTCTCTTCCTGATGGCCACAGAAGGAGCTCCTGGCTGGTAATCCACCTTCTGCAGCCCAGCATCCCTGCAGCGTCACCACCATAGGATCAGAGGGAACTCCGAGGACCACATACCTATACAGATGAGCCTTTTATATGTTTTTATCCTGTAAGTGTGTTTTTACCTGGTGTCATTAAACATCATTTGTTAATAATACACTCAGATGGCGCTTCCTTCTCTACCCCTCTCTCATCCATCACAGAGCCAGCTCTCTGAGGAAACAGCAGCCGCCTAGCCTACCAGCCTACTTTAACCATTACATTACCGGTTACCACTTAACCCTTGAACTTCCAGCCTGTCCCCTATGGACTAAGTTGCTCAGCCTTTTATATCTCCTGTTATATATGGATTTGTGTGTTTGCGCTTACAGTTACCAATACTCTGTTTCCCTGGGTGTATTCTAACTGTAGGGGGGATGGGCTACCAGGGACATGACAGATCACTGGGAGCAGAAGATCTCTGATGTGTCATCTGGCAGAACGGGGATTTGCCTTGTTTACATAGGCAGTTCCCCATTCTGCCTTTGTAAACCGTGATCGTGGGTCGCCAGCAGACATCAAGCCTGCGGGACCCGCGGGCATGCACCCGCAGTGCGCGGCACGTGGCATGGGGTGGCGCGCCCGCTATCTCCCATGCAAAGACCGACATTTACCTACTGTGGTTTGCACAGGAGAGCCGACCTGCTGCAGTATAATGATGGCGGCTAGTCGGCAAGCAGTTAAACAGCAGCGCGGGTTGGCTGGAGGTGGTTGCGGGTGCGGTAACAGATGCGACTCCCGCACCCACAGCCACCCGCGATAGTGTGAACCAGGCCTAAGAGCAGATGATTGATGTAGCGTTTATTTTCTAACTGAAATACATCTGCCCTGAGGTCAGGCATGCAGACAGGAGAGTGTGCTTAGCTGAGAAAGCCCTTCCTACCCTCCTCCAGATGAAAGAAAAAGAAATGTCCATGAGGACTCCTGGAATGTATGACATAATTTTGGCCTAAGCCAAAAACCAAAAAGCAACTGAAGAAATGTAACAAACTAGGTTAACACAAGAAAATCTACCAGAAAATCTACCAGGGGCAGCACAGTGGTGTAGTGGTTAGCACTCTCACCTAGCAGCAATAGGGTCGCTGGTTCAAATCCTGACCACGACACCATCTGCCTGGAGTTTGCATGTTCTGCTGTGCCTGCGTGGGTTTCTTCCGGGTACTCTGGTTTCCTTCCACACTCCAAAGACATGCTTGTAGGTTAATCAGATCCCGTCTACAAATTGGCCCTAGTATGTGTATGTGTTTATAAGCGCTTTGGGACCCTGCAGGGTAAAGGACCACGCTATATCAAGATGCAACTCAAGACTAGTAGTATAAGGATTAAAAACAGGTAATGTTGATTGAGAGAGTTTAGTCCTGCTTTAATGCTAATTCAATCTAGCAGACAAAAGTAGGTAAAGCTCGTAAGTTGGGGAAAATTCAGGCAAAAAAGGTCTATGTAAGCCACCCAGGATTTCCACTTATGGTTTACATAAGAAGTAATAAAAAATGTATATCATACATTAGCAATGGCAAAGAAAATCATCATCTATGCCAGGATTGTATCAATACCCACTTAAAAACCCATTCGTTTTTCCTAATCTAGAAGTATTTCTAGTTAAATAGGAGTCATAGTGTAAAAATGCATACATTCAATGCAATCCTAATGTTACCTTAAGCACAGTTCATTTACAATGAGTGCCAACTGCTTTCTATTCCTGTGGTTTGAACTTACATTATTTTCCTCAATGCATTAATGCATTTAGTTATTAATGAAGCCGCACAGTTCTTTTAAGCAGATCAAATGCATTTATCAAGGAAATAGAAAGAATAATTGATATTACATTATTCACTTTACATTAAAAGCAATCTTGGAACTGTCAAGATGTGTGGAGGACAAAGACGAAATGGCTTAGGAAAAATATCCCTCTGCTTGCTGTAAAAGAGGAAGTAGAGCCCAGCGGGGATAACATCAGAAATGCTACCTCAGACAAAGGATATTAGTTTTGCAGACAGAGACTGAGAAATAAGACGCCAAATACATACAAATCTATGTTCCATAGCTGGCCCAGTTAAAGGCTACCAGGAGGAAATGAAATCTTGCGCACTGGACAAGGAACAGACAGTCAGATATTTATTTCATTGTTTTATTCACATAAAATAATGTAGAAAACAGTCTGCCAGGCTGAGATGCTTTATGATGTGGTGCAATGACTAAGTGTACTTTGTCTGCACATGTCATTTTTAATGATTCTAGGATTTGTCTGATAGTATATTTTAGTGAAATGAAAGTTTTCACGGCTTTGTCAGTCATGGACAGTTTGCATCTGCACAATCTGTGCAACTGAAACTAATTTAACAATTTATTGTACATAGGCATTTACAAGTAGGTGAAGAAAATACATTTCTATTAATAGAGTTGGAATAAAAATTTTATTTTTTTATCCGATTCTTCTATTTAGTGAAGTAAATACAGTATAAAACATAGCATGCTAAATATTTGAATTTCCGCTTTTGAGACAAGTAGAGCTTTAGGCTCTTTTTTGAGGCTTTTAGTTTGTTTTTTTGATGAAAGAAGCCTGTTGTTTACTAATCTCCTGATTTGTTCCTTATTAAAGTGCTCAATCTAAAGTTTCAGTTTGAAAATTTTTAGTAGTCTTTTTTTTTTCTATATACTTGACAGTAGGGATGAGCTTTATGTTCGGGTCGAACAAGAGTCCGACTCGAACACTGGCTGTTCGTCCGTTCGTCGAAAACTGAACATTATGGGGCGTTCGCGCCAAATTCGAGCGCCGCGTAACGCCCCATAATGCACTGCGGAAGTGCAGTGCATTGCTGTATGATGATTGGCCAAAGCATGCACCATGAACTGCATGCTTTGTCCAATCCCAGCGCCCTCAGCTAAGAGAGCCATAATAGGCCAAAGGCAGGGTGCCTTTGGCCAATCATGGCTCAGGGGGACAAAGTCTATGCCCCACACTATATAAGGCTGCCTGCAAGTCGGCCCTGTGTAGTGTGTTGTTGGTGTGGACGGAGAGAATGTGTCATTTAGATTAAGCAGGCAGACAGGCAGGTTATTCAGTTAGCTGCAGTGTATTTAATATATATATACAGCCAGTCTCGTGTATATATATATATACATATATATATATATATATATATATATATATATATATATATATATATATATATATATATATATATATATATATATCCACTGCATCCAGTTTAGCTATATCTGACTGCAGGACATCCCTGGTGTACCTTTTTCTAATATACTTCAGGCAGGCAGGTTATTCAGTTAGCTGCAGTGTATTTAATATATATATATATATATATATACTGTATTTATTGGCGTATAACACTCACTTTTTCACCATGAAAATCGGGTGCAAATTGCGTGTGCGTGTTATACGCCAATACTTCAATTTTAGCTGCCTCGGAGGGGACAGGGAGGGGGGCGTGACGAGAGCCATCAGAATACATACAGTTTGAATCTCTTGTTTACTTGGCGGCCTCTGTAATAGGAAGTCCCATCTCCTGGGCCACCATTGAACCACTGTTCTGTCTATCATAGGAGATTCTCACTGTATCTGTATGTAATCTGTCGGCGCTCCCCCCCTCCCCCCTGCCTGTCTCCTCTAGGCTGCAGATGGGCATCGATCAGGCTGCACTGATGGCAATGGCGAGGCTGCTGCATTGATGGCAATGGTGAGGCTGCATTGATGTGGACTAATGAGGCTGCATTGATGGCACTTGTGAGGCTGCAGATGGGCATTGATCAGGCTGCATTGATGGCAATGGTGAGGCTGCAGATGGACACTGACCCTTATTTTGCTTCAAAGTTCCTTATTTAAAATTTAAGTTTTTTTCCTGAAACTTCCCTCTTAAAATGAATGTGCGTGTTATACGCCTGTGCGTGTTATACGCCGATAAATACGTATATACACATATGTATATATATATATATATATATATATATATATATACACACAGAATTGTTGACATTTTTGCAGATTTATTAACCACTTGAGCCCCGGACCATTATGCTGCCTAAGGACCAGAGGTCTTTTTCCAATTTGGCACTGCGTCGCTTTAACTGCTAATTGCGCGGTCATGCAATGCTGTACCCAAACGAAATTTGCGTCCTTTTCTTCCCACAAATAGAGCTTTCTTTTGATGGTATTTGATCACCTCTGCGGTTTTTATTTTTTGCGCTATAAACGGAAAAAGACCGAAAATTTTGAAAAAAAATGATATTTTCTACTTTTTGTTATAAAAAAAATCCAATAAACTAAATTTTAGTCATACATTTAGGCCAAAATGTATTCGGCCACATGTCTTTGGTAAAAAAAATGTCAATAAGCGTATATTTATTGGTTTGCGCAAAAGTTATAGCGTCTACAAACTAGGGTACATTTTCTGGAATTTACACAGCTTTTAGTTTATGACTGCCTATGTCATTTCTTGAGGTGCTAAAATGGCAGGGCAGTACAAAACCCCCCCAAATGACCCCATTTTGGAAAGTAGACACCCCAAGGAAATTGCTGAGAGGCATGTTGAACCCATTGAATATTTATTTTTTTTGTCCCAAGTGATTGAAAAATGACAAAAAAAAAAAAAAAATATTTACAAAAAGTCGTCACTAAATGATATATTGCTCACACAGGCCATGGGCCTATGTGGAATTGCACCCCAAAATGCATTTAGCTGCTTCTCCTGAGTATGGGGATACCACATGTGTGGGACTTTTTGGGAGCCTAGCCGCATACGGGGCCCCGAAAACCAATCACCGCCTTCAGGATTTCTAAGGGTGTAAATTTTTGCTTTCACTCTTCACTGCCTATCACAGTTTCGGAGGCCATGGAATGCCCAGGTGGCACAAAACCCCCCAAAATGACCCCATTTTGGAAAGTAGACACCTCAAGCTATTTGCTGAGAGGCATATTGAGTCCATGGAATATTTTATATTTTGACACAAGTTGCGGGAAAGTGACCCTTTTTTTTTTTTTTTTTTTTTTTTTTTAATAAAGTTGTCACTAAATGATATATTGCTCACACAGGCCATGGGCATATGTGGAATTGCACCCCAAAATACATTTAGCTGCTTCTCCTGAGTACGGGGATACCACATGTGTGGGACTTTTTGGGAGCCTAGCCGCGTACGGGACCCCGAAAACCAATCACTGCCTTCAGGATTTCTAAGGGTGAAAATTTTTGATTTCACTCTTTACTGCCTATCACAGTTTCGGAGGCCATGGAATGCCCAGGTGGCACAAAACCCCCCCAAATGACCCCATTTTGGAAAGTAGACACCCCAAGCTATTTGCTGAAAGGCATGGTGAGTATTTTGCAGCTCTCATTTGTTTTTGAAAATGAAGAAAGACAAGAAAAAACATTTTTTTTTTTCTTTTTTCAATTTTCAAAACTTTGTGACAAAAAGTGAGGTCTGCAAAATACTCACTATACCTCTCAGCAAATAGCTTGGGGTGTCTACTTTCCAAAATGGGGTCATTTGGGGGGGTTTTGTGCCACCTGGGCATTCCATGGCCTCCGAAACTGTGATAGGCAGTGAAGAGTGAAATCAAAAATTCACGCCCTTAGAAAGCCTGAAGGCGGTGCTTGGTTTTCGGGGTCCCGTACGCGGCTAGGCTCCCAAAAAGTCTCACATATGTGGTATCCCCGTACTCAGGAGAAGCAGCAGAATGTATTTTGGGGTGTAATTTCACATATTCCCATGGCATGTTTGAGCAATATATCATTTAGTGACAACTTTGTGCAAAAAAAAAAAAAAAAATGTGTCTCTTTCCCGCAACTTGTGTCGCAATATAAAATATTCCATGGACTCGACATGCCTCTCAGCAAATAGCTTGGGGTGTCTACTTTCCAAAATGGGGTCATTTGGGGGGGTTTTGAACTGTCCTGGCATTTTATGCACAACATTTAGAAGCTTATGTCACACATCACCCACTCTTCTAACCACTTGAAGACAAAGCCCTTTCTGACACTTATTGTTTACATGAAAAAGTTTTTTTTTTTTTGCAAAAAAATTACTTTGAACCCCCAAACATTATATATTTTTTTAAAGCAAATGCCCTACAGATTAAAATGGTGGGTGTTTCATTTTTTTTTTTCACACAGTAATTGCGCAGCGATTTTTCAAACGCATTTTTTGGGGAAAAAACACACTTTTTTAAATTTTAATGCACTAAAACACGCTATATTGCCCAAATGTTTGATGAAATAAAAAAGATGATCTTAGACCGAGTACATGGATACCAAACATGACATGCTTTAAAATTGCGCACAAACGTGCAGTGGCAACAAAATAAATACATGTTTAAAAGCCTTCAAAAGCCTTTACAGGTTACCACTTTAGATTTACAGAGGAGGTCTACTGGAAAAATTACTGCACTCGATCTGGCCTTCGCGGTGATACCTCACATGCATGGTGCAATTGCTGTTTACGTTTGACGACAGACCGCCGCTTGCGTTCGCCTTAGCGCGAGAGCAGGGGGCGACAGGGGTGTTTTGTTTTTTTTTGTTTTTTTCTTTATTATTTTTTTGCTTTTTTAATCTTACTTTTAAACTGTTCCTTTCATATTTTTTTTTTTAATCATTTTTATTGTTATCTCGGGGAATGTAAATATCCCCTATGATAGCAATAGGTAGTGACAGGTACTCTTTTTTGAAAAAATTGTGGTCTATTAGACCCTAGATCTCTCCTCTGCCCTCAAAGCATCTGACCACACCAAGATCGGTGTGATAAAATGCTTCCCCAATTTCCCAATGGCGCTATTTACATCCGGCGAAATCTAAGTCATGAAATACTCGTAGCTTCCGGTTTCTTAGGCCATAGAGATGTTTGGAGCCACTCTGGTCTCTGATCAGCTCTATGGTCAGCTGGCTGAATCACCGGCTGCATTCTCAGGTTCCCTGTTGAGACAGGAGAGCCAGAGAAAAACACGGAAGACGGTGGGGGGGGGCATTCCCTCCCACGGCTTGTAAAAGCAGTCTAGAGGCTAATTAGCCGCTAGGATTGCTTTTACATGAAAGCCGACCGCTGGCTGAAAAGAATGATACCAAGATGGTACCTAAACCTGCAGGCATCATTCTGGTATAACCACTCAAAGTCGTGAATGGCGTACCTGAAGACAAAAAAATGGTTAACAATGGTTAACAATAAAGCACAGTAAACAGTAAAGTGTAAATAATTACACACCTGAAAAACAAACATGATAAAACATAATAACAATAACAATAACAATAACAATAAAACATTGCAGAATAGAATACAGTAAAAAAGAGCAGAACAATAGAGAGAGAGAATAAAGAGAGAGAGAACAATAAAACAACAACTATTTTTTTTTATTTCATATTTTTTTTTTTTTTTACACTTTTTTTGTAACTAACTTTTATAACGGTAACCGGTTCCAGGTTCGGGTCTCTCAAAATGCGATGGCATCTTGGGAGACCCTGTGAAATGGCGCCTAGTCTGTGCAATGCTGTACCCTACGCTAATACTCAACTAGTGAATGGTAGCGTTCAAAACATTCACCAATGCAAAGACCAGGATTGTCAGGACAGGAGGGACAATAATAGCGGGTGTCACGCCTATATCCGCGCTTGCTGCAGACACAACATCTTTTTTGGGGGGTTCGTTGGGTAGGGGTACTCGGGAGGACATAAAAATGCCTCTCATGCAGCCGACTGCATTTGGTTGGGGATGTGAATGGGGGAAGTACGGGCGCTGCAGAAGTGGTGGGCTCCCAATTAGGATTGGCGAATGCAGCAGGAAGGGCACTATGGGCACGACGGGCCTGTGTTTGTCTTTTTGGTGGCAGCGGGACACTACTTGTGCTTGCCACCTCACCAGCTTGAACTGCACTTATGGGACTCGCCACGTCACCAAGTGTTACTGCAGTGCTGGTTTGACTACGACCGGGGTGTACTAGGGCGCTGGCGCTTGTCAGTTCAATAAAACGCTACCAAAAAACTGTTAGCGATCGCAGGGATCAGGCCCGACTCTGCGAACGCTGCAGTTATGCGTTTGGTGTTTTGTAAGTGACAGTGATCGATCGATACTGCACTTGGGTGGGCTGGGCCGGGTGGAGGGGCAAAACGCAGGTGCTAGCAGGTATCTGGGCTGATCCCGCTAACACTGCGTTTTTGGGAACCCTAAACTGCTGGTGACGCTAGTATAGATCTGATCGGATCAGATATTGATCCGTTCAGATACTATACCACTAAGGGAGGTGTACGGTGCGTGCGTGGGTGTTAGCGGTACTGGCGCTAACCTGACGCCTGGGGCTGGTGCTTGCCAGTTCACCAAAATGCTACCAAAAAAACTGTTAGCGATCGCAGGGATCAGGCCTGACTCTGCGAACGCTGCAGTTATGCGTTTAGTGTTTTGTAAGTGACAGTGATCGATCGATACTGCACTTGGGTGGGCTGGGCTGGGCCGGGCGGAGGGGCAAAACGCAGGTGCTAGCGGGTATCTGGGCTGATCCCGCTAACACTGCGTTTTTGGGAACCCTAAACTGCTGGGGACGCTAGTATAGATCTGATCGGATCAGATATTGATCCGATCAGATACTATACCACTAAGGGAGGCGCATGCTGCGTGCGTGGGTGTTAGCGGTACTGGCGCTAATCTGACGCTGCCTATTATTCGGTAATAAACGGCGGGTGCCCTGACACTATAAAAAATAAACGAACTAACCAGCGTCAACCGTAACGGTTATACGGTGATCAGTGGTGAAGGGGTTAACTAGGGGGCAATCAAGGGGTTAAAACATTTATTAGGTAGTATATGGGGGTCCCTGACGCTATAAAACGCTGACGGCGAACCTAAATATTTACCTCACTAACTAGCGTCACCAGCGACACTAATACAGCGATCAGAAAAATGATCGCTTAGCGACACTGGTGACGGGGGGTGATCAAGGGGTTAAAACTTTATTAGGGGGGGTTAGGGGGGTACCCTAAACCTACAGGGGGGTAACAGTAACTGTGCTAACACAGTAACTGTCACAAACTGACACAGCAGTAATCAGAAAAAAAAAAAAAAACTGCTGGTGTCAGTTTGTGACAGGGGGGGGGGTGATTGGAGGGGGGGATCGGGGGGCGATCGGGGGGGGGATCGGGGTGTTTTGTATGCCTGAGATGACATCACTTCCTTTGCTGCTGTTTAGCATACAGCAGCAAAGGAGTGTTCCCATTGGCCAGCGGCGATCGCGAGGGGGGGCCACGAACGGATGGCCTCCCCCTCGTCTCTGATCGCCGGGGGACAGAACGGGACCGCCTCGGGCGGCGGGGGGGTCCGATCGGACCCCCCACCCGCGGGAGGCAAATCACGTACATGTACGTGATTTTGCCTGCCCGTGCCGCCTTGCCGACGTACATCGGCGTGAGGCGGTCCTTAAGTGGTTAAAAAAGAAAAACTGAAATATCACATGGTCCTAAGTATTGAGACCCTTTGCTCAGTATTTAGTAGAAGCACCCTTTAGATCTAATACAGCCATGAGTGTTTTTGGGAAAGATGCAACAAGTTTTTCACACCTGGATTTGGGGAACCTCTGCCATTCCTCCTTGCAGATCCTCTCCCCCGATAGCTCAGTTTGGCCTAACGGCCAGCTCTAGGAAGGGTTCTGGATGTCCCAAACGTCTTTCATTTAAGGATTATGGAGGCCACTGTGCTCTTAGGAACTTTAAGTGCAGCAGAAATTTTTTTGTAACCTTGGCCAGATCTGTGCCTTGCCACAATTCTGTCTCTGAGCTCTTCAGACAGCTGACATGCACTGTGAGATGTAAGGTCTTATATAGACAGGTGTGTGGCTTTCCTAATCAAATCCAATCAGTATAATCAAACACAGCTGGACTCAAATGAAGGTGTAGAACCAATTCAAGGATGATCAGAAGAAATGGACAGCACCTGAGTTAAATATATGAGTGTCACAGCAAAGGGTCTGAATACTTAGGACCATGTGATATTTCAGTTTTTCTTTTTTAATAAATCTGCAAAAGTGTCATCCATTTTTTTTCTGTCAATATGGGGTGCTGTGTGTACATTAATGAGGAAAAAAAATGAACTTAAATGATTTTAGCAAATGGCTGCAATATAACAAAGAGTGAAAAATTTAAGGGGGTCAGAATACTTTCCGTCCCCACTGTATATATATACATACACTGCATCCAGTGTAGCCAAGCCTATATCTGACTGAGGGCCATTCCTGGTGTACTTTTTCTAATATACTTCAGGCGGTGTACACAGTATACAATACCGTGCACCCATAGTGCAGTTGCTACTACTTTTCTGGTGGTGTAAACAATACAGTACACCCATAGTTCTTATTACACTTCTGTTGGTGTACACAGTACCGTGCACCCCTAGTGCAGTTGCTACTACTTTTCTGGTGGTGTACACAGTACACAATACATGCAGTGCACCCATAGTTGCTATTAGACTTCTGTTGGTGTACACAATACCGTTCACCTCTAGTGCAGTTTCTACTACTTTTCTGGTGGTGTACACAATACATACAGTGCACCCATAGTTGTTATTACACTTCTGTTGGTGTACACAGTACCGTGCACCCCTAGTGCAGTTGCTACTACTTTGCTGGTGGTGTACACAGTACACAATACATACAGTGCACCCATAGTTGCTTTTAGACTTATGGTGGTGTACACAATACCGTTCACCCCTAGTGCAGTTGCTACTACTTTTCTGCTGGTGTACACAATACATACAGTGCACCCATAGTTGTTATTACACTTCTGTTGGTGTACACAGTACCGTAAACCCCTAGAGCAGTTGTGCAGTTACTACTACTTTTCTGGTGGTGTACACAGTACACAACACATACAGTGCACCCATAGTTGCTTTTAGACTTCTGGTGGTTTACACAATACCGTTCACCCCTAGTGCAGTTGCTACTACTTTTCTGGCGGTGTACACAATACATACAGTGCACCCATAGTTGTTATTACACTTCTGTTGATGTACACAGTATCGTGCACCCCTAGTGCAGTTGCTATTACTTTTCTGGTGGTGTACACAGTACACAATACATACAGTGCACCCATAGAGCTATTAGACTTCTGGTGGTGTACACAATACCGTTCACCCCTAGTGCAGTTGCTACTACTTTTTTGGTGGTGTACACAATACATACAGTGCACCCATAGTTGTTATTACACTTCTGTTGGTGTGCACAGTACTGTGTACCCATAATGCAGTTGCTACTACTTTTCTGGTGGTGTACACAGTACACAATACATACAGTACACATATAGTTGCTATTAGACTTCTGGTGGTGAACACAATAGTTGCTACTACTTTTCTGGTGGTGTACACAATACACAATACATACAGTGCACCCATAGTTCTATTAGACTTCTGGTGGTGTACATAATACCGTGCACCCCTAGTGCAGTTGCTACTACTTTTCTGGTGGTGTACACAGTACACAGTACATACAGTGCATCCATAGTTGCAATTAGACTTCTGGTGGTGTACACAATACCGTTCACCCCTAGTGCAGTTGCTACTACTTTTCTGGTGGTGTACACAATACATACAGTGTACCCATAGTTGTTATTACACTTCTGTTGGTGTACACAGTACCGTGCTCCCATAGTGCAGTTGCTACTACTTTTCTGGTGGTGTACACAGTACACAATACATACAGTGCACCCTTAGTTGTTATTACACTTCTGTTGGTATACACAGTACCGTGCACCCCTAGTGCTGTTGCTACTACTTTTCTGCTGGTGTACACAGTACACAATACATACAGTGCACCCATAGTTGCTATTAGACTTCTGGTGGTGTACACAATACCGTTCACCCCTAGTGCAGTTGCTACTACTTTTCTGGTGGTGTACACAATACATACAGTGCACCTATAGTTTTTATTACACTTCTGTTGGTGTACACAGTACCGTGCACCCATAGTGCACTTGCTACTACTTTTCTGGTGGTGTACACAGTACACAATACATACAGTACCCCCATAGTTGCTATTAGACTTCTGGTGGTGTACACAATACTGTGCACCTCTAGTGCAGTTGTTACTATTTTTCTGGTGGTGTACACAGTACACAATACATAAAGTGCACCTATAGTTGCTATTAGACTTCTGGTGGTGTACACAATACCGTGCACATCTAGTGCAGTTGCTACTACTTTTCTGGCAGTTTACACAGTACACAATACATACAGTGCACCCATAGTTGCTATTAGACTTCTGGTGATGTACACAATACCGTTCGCCTCTAGTGCAGTTGCTACTACTTTTCTGGCGGTGTACACAATACATACAGTACACCCATAGTTGTTATTACACTTCTGGTGGTGTATACAATACCGTGCACCCCTAGTGCAGTTGCTACTACTTTTCTGGTGGTGTACACAGTACACAATACAGCATAGTGTGGTTTTGCTAAACAAAATTTACAGCATGTCCAGAAGGCCACCAAGGAGAGGCAAACACTCACAGGCCACTAAAAGAGGGCAAGGAGGCTCTGTGTCTACAGTCGACAGTGCTGGTCGTAAAAAAAAAAGTGTATCCTCAGCGCGTGGCCATGGGGCACGCTCGTCCTTTTTTTCTGCAGCTCACCGTGTTAATGAGCCACAACATGCAGAAGACTTGGTGGAATGGATAACAAAGCCGTCCTCATCCTCCTCATCCTCTGTCACCCAGGCTCAGAGTAGTTTGCCTGCCAATGCAGCTGCCAAAGCGGCCTATTCCATCGGCTTCATGTCAACAGTCACTCCTTCCCTAGCCCCACCATCATGCACGGAGGAGTCCCCCGAACTATTCGACCACAGTGTCGAGTACATGCTGCAGGAGGATGCGCAGCAATTTGAAGGCTCTGATAATGGTACCCAGGTTGAGAAAGTGAGTAACGTGAGTCTAGAGAGAGAGGGGGTGCCCAAGAAGGTCAAGAAACTGGTAGTCATGTTCCCCCAGCTGCAGCATACTGCCAAGTTTGCTCCAGTGATGAGGAGGGAGGGGATGATGAGGTCACTGACTCTACTAGAAGAGAGGAGGAGGAGGTACATCTCCAACAAGGCAGGATGCCCTCCAGGGGGAAGCTTAAGGGCAGCCACCCTATTGCATCACACCGCAGAGCTAAGCAGGTGCAGGACACTGCTGACTCCCCGCATATTTTAAAATGTTCTTTGGTGTGGGCCTTTTTTGACACGTGTGCAGCAGATCGCACCATTGCTGTTCGCAACATATGTCTGAAGCGTATCAAGCATGGCCAAAACAGCAGCCGCTTGGGCACCACAGGCTTGACCAGACATATGACGACCTCCCATGCAGCACTTAAAAGACCCACATCAAAGAACAAGGCGGACCTCTCCTTGCTCCTCATCAGCTGGGATCTCCAACCCCACTATACCTTCAGTCCTCTCAGAAACCTGCACTGAGAGGAATGAAGGTATAGAAATAGGTGTCCCAAGTACTTGCGGCCAATCTGCTAGTGGTAGACAGTTCTGTAAACAATTGCATATGTAATAAGCATTTCAATATTAATTTAGTTAGGGCTCAGGGAATAGGTACAGGAATGCACCCCCTCATGCACCCCCTCCGCTTGGTCACGCTTGTCTCTGCCCACCAAACCGCCCCTTGTCTCCAGGCCTACACACCTACTAGCACCTCCCCATTAAAGAACAGAGAACCAAGTAAAATTGATGGGGGGGGGACTATACAAGTAATTTGTTTGCAATTTATTAATAAAAAGCAATGCAATAAAATGTACAAAATGTTAGAAATACCCAGCGCTCACCAAAATAAGCTCAGAGGCACTTGCAGAAAATTTCAACATTCTTGTCATATGTATCTTCTCTGCGTCTCTCCTTGCTTCTCACATCAGATACATCTCCCATATTCAGCAAAGAGACATCCCCATATCCAGCAAAGAGTCATCCCCCATACCCAGCAAGAGACATCCCCCATATCCAGCAAGAGACATCCCTATATCCAGCAAGAGACATCCCCATATCCAGCAAAGAGACAGCCCAATCTAGCAAAGAGACTTCCCCATATCCAGAAAAGAGACATCCCTCATATCCAGCAAAGAGACATCCCCCATATCCAACAAAGATACATTCCCCATATCCAGCAAAGAGACAGCTTAATCTAGCAAAGAGACATCCCCATACTAGCAAAGGGACAACCCCCATATCCAGCAAAGGGACAACCCCCATATCCAGCAAAAAGACAACCCATATCCAGCAAAGAGACATCCACATATCCAGTAAAGGGACATCCCCCATATCCAGAAATAGATGGACCCCATATCTAGCAAGAGACATATCCCATATCCAGCAAAGAGACATGCCCCATATATTTAACAAGGAGAAATGCCCATACATTTAGCAATGAGACATCCCCCGTATATCCAGCAAAGAGACATGCCCCATATATCCAGCAAGGAGGCATCCCCCACATATTTAGCAAAGAGACATTTCCCATATATCCAGCAATAAACCACCCCCATGTATTTAGCAAAGAGACATCCCCCATATATTCAGCAAAGAGATATCCCCTATATATCCAGCAAAGATACACCTCCCATATATCCAGCAATGAACCATCCCCATATATTTACCAAAGAGACATGCCCCATATATCCAGTAAAGAGACCCCCCCCCCCCCATATATCCAGCAAATAGACATCCCCATATATTTAGCAAAAAAAAATCTCCGTATATATAGTAAAGATAGCATATATCCATCCAAGAGACATCCCTATATATCCAGCCAAGGGACAGCCCAATCCAGCTCAGAGACAGAATCAGCTAAGAGACAGCCCAATCCAGCTAAGAGGCAGCCCAATCCAGATAAGAGACAGTCCAATCCACCTAAGAGACAGTCACAGACCCACATCCAAGCAGCATTAAACACTTGCCTACGGTGCACTTTTACCCCCTTCCTGCCCAGGCCAAACTTCAGCTTTCAGCACTGTCACATTTTGAACGACAATTGCAACACTGTACAGGATACAATGTACCCATATGAAATTTTTATCATTTTTTTCATACAAGCTTTCTTTTGGTGGTATTTAACCACTTCAGCCCCGGAAGATTTGGCTGCTTAATAACCAGGCCATTTTTTGTGTTACGGCAGTGCTTCGCTTTAACTGACAATTGCGCGGTCGTGCAATGTTGTACCCAAACAAAATTGAAGTTCTTTTTTCCCCACAAATAGAGATTTCTTTTGGTGGTATTCATCTCTGCAGTTTTTATTTTTTGCGCTATAAAAAAAAAAAGAGTGACAATTTTGAAAAAAACACAATATTTTGTACTTTTTGCTATACTAAATATCCCCATTTTTTTTAAAAAAGCTAATTTTTTCCTTGGTTTAGGCCGATATGTATTCTTCTACATATTTTTGGTAATAAAAATCGCAATAAGCGTATATTGATTGGTTTGTGCAAAAGTTATAGCATCTACAAAATAGGGAAAAGATTTATGGCATTTTTATTATTATTTTTTTTTTTTACTAGTAATGGCAGTGATCAGCAATTTTTATTGGGACTGCAACATTATGGCGGACAGATCGAACACTTTTGGCACATTTTTTGGACAATTGACATTTATACAGCGATCAGTGCTATAAAAATGCACTGATTATTGTGTAAATGTCACAGGCAGGGAAGGAGTTAATACTAGGGGATGATCAAGGTGTTAAATGTTTTCCCTGGGAGGTCTTTCTAACTGTGGGGGGAGGGGACTGACTGGGAGTACAAAGAGATTGCTGTTCCTGTCAGATCTGTCTGCCGCCATTACTAGTCACCACCATTACTAGTATAAAAAAATTAATAATAAAAATTGCCATAATTCAACCCCTTATTTTGTAGATAACTTTTGCGCAAACCAATCAATATGTTCAATATGTTTAATATATCAACGCTTATTGCTATTTTTTTATTACCATAAATATGTAGAAGAATACATATTGGTCTAAACTGATGAAGAAATTTGTATTTTTACTTTTTATTTTGGATATTTATTATAGCAAAAAGTAATTTTTTTTTTCAAAATTGTTGTTTTTTTTGTTTATAGCGCAAAAAATAAAAATACAGTTAAAAACAAACACAGGGAACACACTTAACCCCTTGATCGCCCCCTAGTGTTGACCCCTTCCCTGCCAGTATAATTTTTACATTGATTAGTGCATTTTTATAGCAATGATCAATGTAATGTCACTGGTCCCTAAAAAGTGTCATTTGGGGTCAGATTTTTCCGACGCAATGTCGCAGTCCTGCTAAAAATAGCAGATCGCCGCAATTATCAGTAAAAACAATAAAAAAAAAAATAGTCCCTAAATCTATCCCATAGTTTGTAGACACGATAACTTTTGCGCAAACCAATCAATATACACCTATTGCGAAGAATATAAACTGATGAATAAATTAGTTTTTTTATACAGTCAGGTCCATAAATATTGGGACATCGACACAATTTTAATCTTTTTGGCTCTATACACCACCACAATGGATTTGAAATGAAATGAACACGATGTGCTTTAACTGCAGACATTCAGCTTTAATTTGAGGGTATTTACATCCACATCAGGTGAACGGTGTAGGAATTACAACAGTTTGTGTATGTGCCTCCCACTTTTTAAGGGACCAAAAGTAATGGGACAGATTAACAATTATCCATCAAACTTTCAGTTTTTAATACGTGGTTGCAAATCCTTTGCAGTCAATTACAGCCTATAGTCTGGAATGCATAGACATCACCAAACGCTGGGTTTCATCCCTGGTGATGCTCTACCGGGCCTCTACTGCAACTGTCTTCAGTTCCTGCTTGTTCTTGGGGCATTTTCCCTTCAGTTTTGTCTTCAGCAAGTGAAATGCATGCTCAATCAGATTCAGGTCAGGTGATTGACTTGGCCATTGCATAACATTCCACTTCTTTCCCTTAAAAAACTCATTGGTTGCTTTTGCAGTATGCTTCGGGTCATTGTCCATCTGCACTGTGAAGCGCTGTCCAATGAGTTCTGAAGCATTTTGCTGAATATGAGCAGATAATATTGCCCGAAACATTTCAGAATTCATCCTGCTGCTTTTGTCAGCAGTCACATCATTAATAAATAAAAGAGAACCAGTTCTATTGGCAGCCATACATGCCCACGCCATGACACTACCACCACCATGCTTCACTGATGAGGTGGTATGCTTTGGATCATGAGCAGTTCCTTTCCTTCTCCATACTCTTCTCTTCCCATCACTCTGGTACAAGTTGATCTTGGTCTCATCTGTCCATAGGATGTTGTTACAGAACTGTGAAGGCTTTTTTAGATGTTGTTTGGCAAACTCTAATCTGGCCTTCCTGTTTTTGAGGCTCACCAATGGTTTACATCTTGCGGTGAACCCTCTGTATTCACTCTGGTGAAGTCTTCTCTTGATTGTTGACTTTGACACACATACACCTACCTCCTGGAGAGTGTTCTTGATCTGGTCAACTGTTGTGAAGGGTGTTTTCTTCACCAGGGAAAGAATTCTTCGGTCATCCACCACAGTTGTTTTCCGTGGTCCTCCTGGTCTTTTGGTGTTGCTGAGCTCACCGGTGCGTTTTTTCTTTTTAAGGATGTTCCAAACAGTTGATTTGGCCACACCTAATGTTTTTGCTATCTCTCTTTTAGGATTGTTTTGTTTTTTCAGCCTAATGATGGCTTGCTTCACTGATAGTGACAGCTCTTTGGATCTCATATTGAGAGTTAACAGCAACAGATTCCAAATGCAAATAGCACACTTGAAATGAACTCTGGACCTTGTATCTGCTCCTTGTAAATAGGATAATGAGGGAATAACACACACCTGGCCATGGAACAGCTGAGCAGCCAATTGTCCCATTACTTTTGGGCCCTTAAAAAGTGGGAGGCACATATACAAACTGTTGTAATTCCTACACCGTTCACCTGATTTGGATGTAAATACCCTCAAATTAAAGCTGAAAGTCTGCAGTTAAAGCACATCTTGTTAGTTTCATTTCAAATCCATTGTGGTGTATAGAGACAAAAAGATTAGAATCGTGTTGATGTCCCAATATTTATGGACCTGACTGTATATTTTTTTGGGGGATATGTATTATAGCAGAAAGTAAAAAAAAAGTTTTTGTTTATAGCGCAAAAAAATAAAAACTGCAGAGGTGATCAAATACCACCAAAATAAAGCTCTATTTGAGGGGAAAAAAAAGGCCATCAATTTTGTTTGGGTACAGAATTGCACGACTGCACAATTGTCAATTAAAGCGACGCAGTGCCGTATCGCAAAAAATGGCCTGGTCATTAAGGGGGCAAATCTTCTGGTCCTTAAGTGGTTAATTGAGCAATGTAAGCAAGGGAGAGACAAACTCACTTTAGTTCACCCTCTGCTACAAGCTTGGTCAGAGATCATATCCCCAGTACTAGATGAGTCACACAAAGTCAGATCTGTTAAAATTCAAGAATCTCTTTCTATGTTACCCTTAGCAACCACAGCTGCTACTGAGTGTTCTTTACCTCCTGTAGATCAGTACTCTGCCACCAGTAACCAAACTTCCTCTGTATGTAATCCATTGGAGGCTCCCTCTACAGTACCGTTACCCATAGCAATGTCTCAGGCCTCTTCCTACACTTATGCTACTGTTCCCTCTATTCTCCCCAGTACTGTAACTACTTTTTCATCAGCAGTACACTCTGGTCAGCACAATGCAATTACTTGCAGGACTCTATCCATGTTTCCTGCCAATGAGATCCAGTCCTCCTCCATGCTGCTTCTGATGAGATCCAGTCCTCTTCCATGCTGATGACTGCTGCCGATGAGATCCAGTCCTCCTCCATGCTGATGACTGCTGCCGATGAGATCATGTCCTCCTCCATGCTGATGACTTCTGCCTAGATCCAGTCCACTTCCATGCTGATGACTTCTGCCAAGATCCATTCCTCCTCCATGCTGCCGCCTGCCGATGGTGTTCAATCTTCCTCCATCCTGCCCCCAAACCTGACGTGGATGACCTGCCATCTACCGCCAAGCTTGCCTCGGGTGACCTGCAGCCTGCTGCCCAGCTGGACTATGCTGATACCCAGGCTGCTGCCCAGCTGGACTATGCCAATTAACTACTCTGCTGACTGGGTTAAACTCCCGTCTGCTCCTGTCTCTGAGGTTTCTGTAGTTCCAGTGTTATGTGCCTTAAAATGGGTTATCTGTACGGGTTAAGATCCCTACTGTTGTCTGCCCTAAGTTCTTTTCGCAGCCAGGCCAGGAGGTCCAGATAGCCACTCTGAACATGAGAACTGCATCTGCTGTTACAGCCCCGGTAGTAGAGGTCCTATGGGAAAGGGCAGTATTCCATATGAACTTTATCCTGACCCAGGGGTCATCTCTGCAATCCCTGGTGCATTTGGGGACCCGAGTGGGGTAACCTATGACCTGGGTAGACCCGAGTGGCTAGTAAAATACAGAGCAGTCTCTAGTAACAGAGAGAGAGAAGGTCCAGTTGTGATTGGATACCCTGGCGTCAGGGTACTTGCACGGGCCAGGGACTCAGGCCTTAAGCGTTCAGGTATCTTTCAGTGTCCCAGCATTGGGACACACGCTGCTTTTAAGAATGATAAGCCTTCGGTGTTGAGCCTCCTTAAGAAACTGACCAACATAAACCCAGCCAGTTTTGGGACCCGGCGATGGGTTCTCACCCAGCCTTCAGACCTTGGCGGTGAGGTACTCAATTGGCTTGCAGACCCTGGTGGTGGGGCCCTATGGAGCAGCTGGAGGCCACTCCCTAAGGGGAGGGGGGGAATCTGTTGGGATTGAGTTCATCTGTTGGTGGCACTGAGGTGCCCTGGGCTGATTGCTGCAGTTCCAGTGTCCACCAGCAGATGTCTCCCAGGCTTTAATCTTCAGCCACACCTGTTTTCAGCTGCCAGGTGGCTATTTAAGGCAGCTCCTCCCTTTCATCAGTGCGTGACAATTCTGATTGCCTCCTTGCTACCAGTTTGTGCCTGTGTTTCTAATCTATCCTGCACCCAATCCTGCTGTCTTGCTCCTGCTCTCTGCTCCTGTACTCAGTCGTGATTCCCCCCTCCCCTGCAACCCTGTATTCCCTGTTACCTTTTCCCCTTATATTGTAAATATTAGAAAATAGTCAGTTCTTAGGTTCATTAGTTATTTTTGTCATTGGGGTTGGTTCTTGTTTGCTGGAGTTTCCAATGTCCATTATTTGCTGTGTATGTTTGTTTGTGTGTTTTCACTGTAAATAAATATCACTTTATGTATATTTACATGGTTTGCTCTCAGTTTCCATGTGTAGCTACATGTGTCTGGTTACCGTAGCTGCTGAATCCTGACAAAGTGCTTCTGTTCCCTAACTGTGTTTGGAAGAGGTGCTGGAACATCGTTTCAGCACTTTATGCCAAAAAAAGCCCTGAATTTGGTAATGGATGAAAATTTACAGTATTGATTCTTTCGTACTTGCTCAGTTGAACTGAATGCCCCTACTTGGAATTGGCAGAACCTTCTCATTAATATCAATATTTTTAGAAATAATAAGATGAAAGTGAGAAGACAGTGGTGAAGTTGACAAATTCTCTAAAACCCAAGAGAGGAATAAAGTGGGTCTTTTGCCATAACTATCAGTGATGGCCAGGAAGAAGTATAATGGAAATGTATGATTCTGGTAAGACCCTTTTGGGTTAAAAGTTGGAAGCCTGGGTTGGTCATGCCTGGTGGGAAGGAAGGATTGCCAAGCAGTGGGAATAGAGGTGTTGGCTTGGAGGAGATAACCACATTAGTAGCATGTTTAAGGGATGCTGAGATGGTGAGGCCTATTGTAGGATGTGTTTTATATTAACCAGTATGTTTTGAAAGCACCAGGAAATATGATGTAAGGGTGTCAAATCATATATTTGCTCTATGCCTAACCATTGTTTTAATTTTCTGTATCTGAACCAACCTCTTATCATTTACAGGTGGACAACTGATATATTGAGGGCCTCTGACTTTTGGTAATTAAGTTTCAAATTAGACAACCTACTGTGAGTTTGTTTGTATTTCAGCCATCAGATTGTCTTTTCATGTCTATAGACAGAAATATTAGATTTCGGGCCTTTGACCGAGCCAGGTGAACGAGATCTATGTTTTTTTATGGTGTTACCTCTGTCCTCTCTTGTTTCAATCCAAAACTGTTTTATGTGATATATTCTGGACTGCTCAACTTTGTACACCATGTTGTATATAACCTACTATTAAAGCAGCATTCTGTATTGTGTGCTGCACATAAGATACTCCAAACACCAGACCACTGCACTCTTACATTGTGTTGTGCTGTATATCACATGCTCAAGACTGCTGTACTTTTTCATATAGGAAAACTCTTTACACTCTACTCCACATTACTTACTGTGGACCACTCAAGTCTGTAAACTGTGCTGTTTCTCAACCACTGTAACCTATGTTGTGCTACACATAACATACTCCAGACCACTGAAATCTATATTTTATGTTATATGTTATATACTCCAAATCACTGCATTCTGTAGGCTGTGCTGTATGTTACATACTCTAGAATGCTGTGCTCTGTATGTTGTGCTGTGTATTACAAATTCTGGACCACTGCACTCTTAGCTGTGTTATATGTTGCATACTCTGGTCTGTATGCTGTGTTGTACATTATCAATTCCACACTGCTAATAATCACAGTGTTGACATACTAATAGACCGAAGTTTTTAACCATTACGTTTTGTTTTTTTTACCTTTTTCATATGTCCTACAAACAGATACAATTTTGCATATCTTTACCACGTTTGGCACTTAAGGCCGATCCAAACTCAAGAGTTAAAATGTAATATATTGCAGCTTACCAGTTCTAGCTGTGGTGACTACATTTTCAGCAAGAACAGCAAAATATAATTGATAGGGTTCCAGAGGGAGCATAGCCACCCAGGGAAAGCCACAATATGTTAATTTCAGCTTTTTTTCTTTTTTTTTTGGGCGGGGGGGGTTTGGGTCAGGGTGGTAGATAAGCTTTAATTTATACATCAATTTGACTACCTTTTATGGTGCCGACATGGCTGGCTCCCAGGACAGGTAAGTGTCCTTTGTGGTGGAGTGGTACCCCACCAGTGTTTGGATGCAGGATTCTCAACCAGGCAGGTTGAGGGGCTCCAGTTTATTTTCTTATCTGGGAGGAAACTGGCTTTTCAGTTTCCGCATTGTTTACTAAAATCCGTTTTGGGATCTGGAGTCTGGGGATTTCATAGCGATCCAGGTGGGATGAAATCCCCAGTCTTGGGTCCTGGTTTTGTGATCCATCAGCATACTGACTGGTCAGGTGTGTGCTGGGCTATTTGTAGGCACCTGACCATGGTTCTGGGCTCCACCCAGAGAGACAGGAGGTCTCCAGGAGTCCAGGCAAGCAAGGGAGAAGTGTGCATGTCTGCACAGGTTTGTCTGTCAGAGCAGACAGAGGGCCCAAGCCTGTGGGCTAGAAAAGGAAGTTGGAAAACAGTGCTGAGGTACTGGGTGTACAGGAACTCTGTTATAGAGCCGAGAGGGCTGAAGCATAAGTCTGAGCAGCAGTGCTGCTAAAGAGAGTCAGGTGGCTTGGTATTTTTGATTTAACTTACATTGTTGCTGTGGAAGGCTGAAACCCCTGTGTGGGAAACTCTTCTGTTATCGGACATTTTCTTTCTTTAATAAAAGTGGACCTACAAGCCCCTAAAACTGCATATCTGCCGTGGACTCAGCTCACTGGTAAGCTCTACCCTTAAGCTTAAACAACCCCCGATGTTACAAGTGGTGGAGAATGCGGGCAACAGCTGAAGATCCTCGCATATACCAGTGAGCTATTGCCAGAAACTGCCTGTGCTCTGCAGTGTATGCAGCAGGTGGTGCACCTGAAAGGGAGAGGCCCCTTAAAGAGACAGTGCTTCTGTTGTTGCTCTGTGCAGTGGAGTGACTGCGAATATGGAGTTCACCAGTGTTTGAATCGGCTGTGGACTGGTGCAAGCAGCCCCTGGCAGTGCTGAACCAAGCTACAGAGGAAAGAAAGCCAACCCTCGGTAAGGGGAGAGCGGCTGGATGTCCATAACTGGAAGAGGAGTGTTGTTGCCCCTGGTAATGCTGCTGCAGTTAAAACAGTAGCTATTGTGAAGAATGTGAATGTGTCACAGCGTGAAACAGGATCCAGCAGAGAGAAGCCCATGGTATATACAAAGAGAAAGGCTGATCAAAGGCTGAGACCAAGAGTGGTTGCCCATAGCAACACAGAGGAAGCCAGTTGAGCTGTCTGTGTACCATGGGGTATGTCTAACCAGGATCGTGGCAGTGGCATGTTGGAGAGAGCCAGCAAAGTTCTGCTGGGAGAGTGCGGTCTCCCATGGCAAGGAGAGTGAAAGTGGTGCCAGAAAGGAGGAGCTATAGTGGAGATTTGGCTCAGCGTCCCCACAAAGAGGCTTGTGCGTTTCAGCCAGCTGGGAATCACCAGGAGAGAAGCGCTCTGGGAAAAAGTCATCCAGTACCATGCCTGGAATGTGGCCAGCTGGGGCATGGCATGTTTTCTTGTCCTAGGTTCTGGAATTCAGCTGGAGATAATATTGCTGAGAAAAAGTCTTTATCTGCGGGCCCAGATTCCTGTGAAAATATGTTTGCAGTCACCCCTAGCAACAAGGAGTTTCCTGTTGTGTCGGCAGGGGGTGCTAAACAGTGGGAGATGCCTGCTGTAGATTCATCCCGTGGCCACCAGAAGGAGTTGGCCAGTAAAAGTGCAGCAGAGGACTGGTTTCTAAGACAATGTACTCAAATGAAGATGGTGACCCCAACTACTACGGTGGGTAAGACTGTCTTTAATGAACTGATGGCTGGAACTGCTGATTTCCTGTATAAAAGGACTGGTTACAAGACTGTCCCTGATGATGTGAGAGTGACCCCAGTTAGTGGGGCCACTGAATGTGTTCTTGAGGGTGACTTGTCCCTGTGCAGTACCCTGTGCAGTGGGGAGGCAGGGGTTAAAGTCAAACCTGCACCTGTGTGTGCTTCTCAAGAGGAAAATAGTGATGTGTTTAATGTCTGCCAGTCTCAAGTTGGCAGTGGGCTAGGACAGCCTGCAAGAGGTACAAATGCTGTCAATGTTGATGATTATGGAAAATGTATTGCTGTTGGGAAAACCCCAGGTTCTTGCAAAAGCTGTAATCAAAAATGGGCCATTGCCTATAGCAACTGGTGGTAAGACAGCACAGTTGTCCCTAGACATCTGCAGGGAACTTCATTTATTAGAGCCGGAGGTTGCCATGGACAACTGCGATGTCACTCTGGTGAGACAGAGTGGAACTGCACCTTTTATTGGGAAGGCGTTGGTGCAATCTGCTAATACGGAAAGTCTGCAGGTAAATGGTGGGTTAATGCAACCTGTGGAAAAAAGTGTGTGAGGTTTATGAAGCGCCACCCGAGCAAGGTGGTGAATATGGTATATTGCAGCCTGCTGTGGTAAAACACGTATTACCACAGTCTGATATGATTCACAATGATTTGTGCAATGAGTCTGCAAACAAGCCCATCTGTTATGTGTCCCCTTAGGCGGATGGATCGGTTTTGAGGAGTACAGGTGGATGGAGTGCACAAACAATAGATTGGGAAAGTTGGGGTAAAAATCTTATCTCCATGATAGATAAGGTTTTTATGCACAAAAATAAGGTGGACACTGGTTTTGCTGTGCCAGCAGGAGGGACTTCAGAACAGCTTGTACCGGAGAGCGCGGTGGCTGCTGCAGAGGTTAACCCTCATGAGCCGGATGAACCAAATAAGGGCGAGCACACAGCAGAGACACTCGAGTCACATCCCTCCCCAGTGGCCAAGGGGCGGGTGAACGAACGGTACTAGTTGGATGTTTGCAATTTTACTACTTTTTATTTATATTTCTTTGGACTTTGGATTTTATACTATTTTTTAAATAAATACTTTTGGGACTATATTATACTATGGAAGCCTTTTTCTTTCCCTGATATGAGGGTTAATTGCAACATGATCATCGGAACCATCTGAAGCATCACAGCAGCAGCAGTCTTTCGTGCAGTATTACAGGCCTGATACCGCTGTAGGGGTTCCGACATCTGGTGAGTGAGCAATCTGAGGGGGATCACAGAAGTCACCATTCTACCCTGTACACACCAAGTCACTCTGGGGAAAACATCAAGTCTGATTGCCGCATGAAATGCATGAGACTATTATATATCTGTGTAATAGCTACAACATATGAACTATACGAATATTGAGACACATAGATACTGCTATGATACTGTGTATGGAATTCTTTTCCCTATAGGAATTAATATAAGTGGATCCATGCATGTTTCATGCGTTTTTTTCGCTATACAAAATATGCCTTTGTCTTGTACAAAGTGCTGAATGTATTTTGTGGTGGGAAAAAGTATATTGCTTTATTAGGATCATATGATATTTTGGCATATACAAAGTTTTTTCTGACTACCTATACAGTAGCATCCATTTATGATGCATGCGATTATATACTGATCCACACATATGCACTTTAGCTTTTTTATCGCAACCCTTCAGCATTTGTTTTCTATCTAATTACGGCATTTTTTCACTCATATTAGTTTGAAACCTTGTGATATATATATATTAAAAAAATTACGTTTATATAACGTTCCCTGTACAGGCTGAGCCAAACAGGTCTCTCGGGTAGCGCCGTTTTTCCCTATTATCTCCAAATACCTTTACACAGCAGAGACATTGTCTGTAACCCACAAAACTGAGGTTGACATGGAGTGTCAAAGTGACGTTGTCACTGGTAATGTTCTAGAGCAGTTCACTGATGCTGAGCCTGAGAAGTTGACTATGAGTCCAGCACCAGGCTGTGTTTACCTCCAGCTGGGAGGAGGTTCCGTTAACCGTTGACACTTTTCAAATCTCAGCAAGTGAGTCTCTCTGCATCCCCAGTGTCATGAAAGTCCCCCGGAAGGACTTAGGTCTGGGATCAAGGGTCTGGTCTGTAACCAAAGCATTAAGGGAGATCTATATTGGGGTGTCTCCACCACAGTCAGATGGCCTGGTACTGCGGAGTACCACTAGGTGGAGCACTAAATGGCAGGCTGTACAGAACAAAGGAGAACAAGACAGGAATGGTTTATTCTTGAATGTATTACTCTTGTTAAAAGTTGCTTCTGGGTATGCTGCTGGGTTAATTCCTGAAAAAATGGTATATGGGGTCACACATCAGTGAGACGCTGCAACAGGAGAACTTCCGGTTTCGTCCATCACCGGAGGTGACGTCACCCGGCTTCATTCACTGTCACGTGACGTTATCAAGAATTGGAGTCTGGGTGACGAATGCCAGAATATATACACAGGCGGTATTCATAGGAACCACAAACCATTAGACATTCTTAATAAACTTGCTAATTGGCAACACGGTATGAGTTAGGCCCCTTTCACAAGAACGGACCGTCTATCCGTTTTTCTTCCATCCGTCAACTGACGACAATGCATTCCTATGGGCAAACGGATGACCATCCGTTAACCTTCGCTTCCTGTTTTATCCATTTTTTTTAACGTACAAGGCTACGTGGAGATCCATGAAAATGGATAGTAACTGACATTAACGGACGATGTCCGTCAACGTCCGATCAGTTAAGACCTGTTTTGAAGAAATAGGTATTTTTTTTGTTTATCTGTGAACTCAACCTCTCTTCGCAAAAATCCGTACATGTAAGCATACTATTGATTACTAAGCTTTATCTGATGTACACCAAGGCACCATTGCATTTCTCAATCGGCATATTATTCTCTACAGGTTAGTCATGACAGGCCAACAACATCACAATCCTTGCGGCGTGGCAAAAGGCCTGAAAATCCAGAGATGGACAAATACATGAAGTCCTTCATGGACGAGATGACCTCCTTTAAAAGACAGGAGAGTAAAGGTCCATTCTGTGATCCAAATAACTCAAATGCGTCCTTCCTGAGGACAATTAATCATACACTTCAAAAGCACCAGCAGAGAGGCAGATGGAGATACATATGGGTACATTTAATTATGTGGGGGGATGTATTAGAGCTGCCGAGTCAGGAATGCCATTGCCCACTATTAGCCAGTATGAACCCCCTCAGAGCTCATACCGTCAATATTCCTATGAGTCCCCATGCCTTCCGACCCAGCCATATCTACCGCCCTAGCCACAGACCCCTGTGCGTTCATACTGCTCAATGCACAATACCCAGAGGCCTTCTTATGCTTCCTCCCGTAATCATCCTCACAGGGAACAAATCCTCAGAGTGTAAACACTAGCTCAAATTCTGGTGATGTTTCTCAAGCTAATAGCCAAACCAGCTCTGGTTCTTCTTCTCAAACTTCTACTTCATATTCCCCATCCCCCACCTATTTTTATCAGGATTTGTAACGTAGTTTTTATGTTAAACTAAGAATTTTTTTAAAGTTTGCATATTTTATGCTTTGTTCAAACTTTGACAAATAAAAATAATAAAATGTTAAGTGAAAAAACCTTTATTTTAAACTGGTTATGCAGAATAATAAAACTAAAACCGTTTTGAACATATTGTGTGCTTTTGTGTCTTTTTTATTCAAAACACAATGAAATAACCAAAAATAGCAAACATAACACAAGTTATTTTCATATGGCATCTTAGGACATATTTGTACAATTATTGAAATTTGCACTGCATTATTTACATATATTGATATTGCCATGGAACATCTCCTGATGGAGATAGAAAGTAGTCGGCAAATTGTTCCCGCATGGCAACGTAGGATCTCTTTGCACGTACTCTGCTGTACTGTACAGAGGGCAGGTGGAAATCTTCCTCTTCCTCAATGTCGATGCCCTCCTTATCCCAGACAATATTATGCAGAATGCAGCAGGCCTGAATTACTAACTCAGCATTCTCAAGACAGAGTTGCAAGGGTGTTTGGAAAACACGCTCTTTACTGGACAATATGCCAAATGTACATTCAATGAGGCACCCATTATAGACTCAGGGAACACTCTGGAATCAGAACTGCTGCCATATGTCCCAATGTCCACAGCAATAAATTTATAATTGCTATTACAGATGGCCATGAGGACCAATGAAAAATATTTCTTATAGTTATAAAATCTGGACCCGGAACGTGGAGGTTTTTGGATACGAATATGCTTTCCATCAAGAGCTCCAATAGGAATTTCTGAATATGTAGATCCTCTTTTTTCTTTATTTTTAATTAAAATTTTTCTTTCAATGCTTACGACTTCATGAATTTTCTGCTGTATAAAGGGTCTCTTGTATCCTTTCTTGACAAAATGTTCTTTAATTAATTTGGCTTGTTGTTCATAATCTGCATTTTCGGTACAATTTCTTCTGAGCCTAATTAATTGACCTTTAGGGATGTTAATAAGCCATGGTGTATGATGACAACTATCTATTGGGAGATAGCTATTCCTGTCTACTGTTTTGAAATAAGTTTTTATTTTTATCATTCCTCTTTCATGCCAGATTTCTAAGTCCAGGAAGTTAATTTTGTTTTCATCTATCTCCCACGATAGATTGATATTTTTCTCATTCACGTTGAGATTGTTGTCAAACTGTAAAAGGCTATCCTTGTCTTCAATCCAGATACTAAAAATATCGTCAATGTACCTTTTGTACATAAGTAGCTGGTCAGGCCGATATCTATACACTGACTCCTCTTCATGGCCCAATGTAACGAAAAGGCAGATTATGAACAACAAGCCAGATTAATTGAAGAACGTTTTGTCAAGAAAGGAAACAAGAGACCCTTTATACAGCAGAAGATTCATGAAGTCGGAAACATTGAAAGAAAAATCTTAATTAAAAATAAAGAAAAAAGAGAATCTGCATATTCAGAAATTCCTTTAATCTTTGATTACAGTATTCAACATAAAAAAAATGTAAAAACCTTATTCGGAGACACTGGAATATTTTGACAGCGAATGGTCACCTAACACAATTGTTGCCCAATATCCCAAGATTCATCTACAGAAGAGCTCCCATACTCAGAGATCTAATAGCAATGAATGTACTAGATCCTCCCTCAAAAAAAACCTTCACCCTTTTTGAAGGAAAACGTTTTTATTCCTATAAGAAGTCCTTCGCTTGTCGACATACAAAACTAAATAGGAAGAAAAAAGACGAATTCACAGCTACCTCTACAGGTAGGAAATATAACATCAGAGAGTTCATATCATGCAAAACAGAGGGAGTGGTCTATGCTTTGGAATGTCCAAGTCACCGTCAATACATAGCAAGAACAAAAAAAACATGGAAGCGTTTGAGAGAGCACATTCAAAACATACAAAAGGATCCAAATCATAGTGTCAAATCAAATCACATCCAAAGCATAGTGTTTCTAAACATTACACTGGCTTTCATGAAAAAGATCCCTCTTCTTTATTATTATGGGGTATGGAGAAGTACAAACCCCATTGGAGAGGGAGCAATAAAGTTATTTTTTGAAGTAAATCAGAATCCCGTTGGATTTATGAGATGCAAACTTTTACTCCTTTAGGGCACAACATAGAATTTGACTTCAATTGCTTTATTTCTGATTATTAACATTATTCAATTATTTTTGCACACATGTTAGTATATCTCTTCATATCCATCCTCGATACCTGATTATATGTTTTTTTTATGGTTTATTATATATTTTGTTAGAATTTAATATTATATACCACCTTCTGATACCTCTATATATAATAGGGGGTTGATTCCAGTTCGTGTTCTTATATATATTTATACATTATGTTTAGAGTTCCTTGTAAACAGATAAGGGTGTACTACATTACTTCCCAAGTCATCCTTTTATATACATTTTATTTTTTCTTATTTATTTTTTATTTTTGTTTATTATTTTTTGGGTTTCTATTTTAATTTCATTTCAATTCTATTTTTATTTTATTTTATTTCTTTTCCTATTTTTATTTTTTTTACATGTATTTTTATTATTTTTTTATTTTTACTTTTATATTGCTTTATTTAGATTTTTATTTATTTTTTCTATTTTTATTTCTATTTTTATTTTTATTTTTTATTCTTTCTTAATTTAATTTTATTGTTATTCTTATTTTATTTTTATTTGTATTTTTTTCTTTATATTTATTTTATTTTATTTTAATATTTTTTGTTTTATTTTTATTCAATTTTTTATTTTATTTCTTAATTTTTATTTTATTTTTCATTATTATTATTTATTGTTATTTTCCTATTTCTCTATCATCGGTTTTCAGGCATATTTGGATATTTACTTGTTTGATATCTATAGTGTTCTTTACTGGATTGCTATAAGTTATCTGCGTTTATTATTCGTCCTTGGTCATATATGCTTCACATGGTAACCTTTATTTCTTCAGTATGTCTAGTTATTGCTACATATTGCCATGTATTGCTTACTGACTCATTGTCTAACTCATACCGTGTTGCCAATTTTAAGCAAGTTTATTAGGAATGTCTAATGGTTTGCTGTTCCCATGTACACCGCCTGTGTATACATTCTGGCAATCATCACCCAGCCTCCAACCCTTGATAAAGTCACGTGACAGTGACGCAGCGCGTCGGGAGAAGCCGAGTGACATCACTTCCGGTTACGGACAAAACCAGAAGTTCTCCTATTGCAACATCTCGCTGATGTGTGACCCTGTTACGTACCTTACAGCGGAGCCCGAAATGATGAGGGTGGCCTCTTGCACGGTTCTGGTCCAAGCACCCCTTGGTGGTGGGTACAGGGAGTGCGAGGGCAACGAAAGGGTGCAGGTGCCTGCAGGCAGGAGGCTGGAACTTGGAGATATAGGAACCTCTGCTGAGGAGATGTGGAAACTGATCACCAAACTTGTTCAGCGGGAGCCAGATCAGGATCAACTGCAGAATCAGGAACAAGCAGGAGTCGGCAACAGGCTGGCAGCGGGGTACCAAGTCAGAAGGCAAAACCGTAGTCAGGAACAGGCAGGGGTTGGCAACAGATGGGCAGCAGGGTACAGAATCAGGGGAGATCCAAGAGAATGGTCAGAAGATAGCCGGGTTTTCAGGGACAAGGTCAATCAGGCATAGTAACAACAGGAACACAGGAACAAGCTGAAGACAATCCAGCACTGATGCTAGGCAGACTCTCTGTTTATATAGGGTGCTGTGTGCCAGGATTCGCGCCAGCGTACGTGCGTACATGCATTAGCAGCTTAGCACATTGGCACATGCGCGTTAGTATATTAGCACTTTGGCACATTGGCCCATGCGCGTTAGCATATTAGCGCTTTGGCACTCGCGGATGCGCGTTAGCGCACGTGCGCATTCGCATAGAGGTGCCATTGTGCATGCCCACCCTGGATCTCATTTGTCTCTGGCATTGGTTCCGTGCTTGCACCTTGGCATTAGCAGAACGAGGATTGGCAGCTGCTGCATGGAGATGGGTGCTTGCTGTGTGAGTTCTCTGACAGACCCCATGACTGAGTGGCTGCTCGCATATCTGCGATTTTAAGACCCCTTTCACACCGAGGGCGTTTTGCAGGCGCTATAGCGTTAAAAATAGCGCCTGCAATCCGCCCTCAAACAGCTGCAGCATTGTCTCCAGTGTGAAAGCCCGAGGGCTTTCACACCGGAGCGCTGCGCTGGCAGGACGTCAGGAAAAGTCCTGCCAGCAGCTTCTTTGGAGCGGTGAAGGAGCGGTGTGTTTACCGCTCCTCCACCGCTGCTCCCATTGAAATCAATGGGGCAGCGCAGGGATACCGCCGGCAAGACGCCGCTATTGCGGTGCATTGAGGGCGGTTTTAACCTGGTTTTCTCGGCCGCTAGCGGGGAGGTAAAAGCGCCCCGCTAGCGGCCGAAATGCGCCGCAAATCTGACGGTAAAACGCCGCTATAAATAGCGGCGTTTTACCGCTGACGCTATAAGCGGCTCCGTGTGAAAGGGGTCTAAGTGTAAGTCTACCTTTGTTTTAGGAAAATACTGTTTCTTTTCCAATATTTGTATTCATTTAAATTATTTAACAAGTATGAAGTCAGCATTTGCCATAATAGGAAGTAATTGTTCATTAACAAACCGGTAATGATTCAGTTACAGCACAGAAGAGCATATATTGATGTGAGACTTAATGTATCATCATCCACATATTAGGTTTATATGAAAGAATCAAACTGAAACAGAAAAAAATGTAAAATGTTAAACCGTAAATAGACACTGTATAACTTATAAAATGCAGGAATAACAGCAAGCGAAAGGGTTAAAAAATATTCCGTGCCTTCCCCACTCATCACACTCGAAATATACAAAACTTGGGGGGGAAATGCATATATGATGGAATTTCAATTCTGGAACCCCTCTTCTCGCTCTCAGGACTGCATAGGTGTATTCCAATGTGTAGCATGGGAAATGGTGAGGGGTAAATCTTCATTTATTTATTTCTTGGATTCCTTATTGCCAGGAGGCCTCAATGAAGGCATTGAAATTAATAATGCGTTAAAGTAACAGAGTAACACTTTAATATTATTATAATAACATCTGCTCTATTAACCAGTTTATTAATAATTTTTTGAGTAATTTTTTAAGGACTTTTTTAAAGCCATTTTTTAGGAAGTTTTAAGAAGTTTTTTGAATATCCCCATGAAACCTTTGTGCTGCCCTTAGGGTAATTCTTTCTAATAGGTTTCACTCTAGAGATTACATATATACATATATATATATATATATATATATATATATATATATATATATACACACACACGTGTGTGTGTGTGTGTGTGTGTGTGTGTGTATATGGATATATGTATGTATTTTTAATTTTTAGTTAATTAATTTTTATTTTTATTGATTTATTATTATTATTATACAGGATTTATATAGCGCCGAGAGTTTACGCAGCACTTTACAACATGAGGGCAGACAGTACAATTACAATACAATTCAATACAGGAGGAATCAGAGGGCCCTGCTCGTTAAAGCTTACATTCTAGGAGGGATTTAATGTACAAATAGAGGTACCGGTATTTTTGTATTATATCATATATTATATATGTTTCATTATTTATATTATTATGGTTGCTTGCTAGACTTTTAAAATCTTAGTTCCATTATTAATTTTAATCCAAATCCTAATTTTAATCTCAATTTAAATTAATAATAATAGGTTTTGGCATATCATATAATATATCATATCGTATACATAATTTCTCCCTATATACAACAAGATTTGTACAGGTGTACTTACTCCTCTATATGCATATCTATATGCGGTAAAATATAACCCAATTAATTAGGCAATATAGTTGGTATTGATTAACACCAATTAATTAATATCTAGTGATTAATTAATTGTTTATTATTGATTTTTTATCATTAATTTACATAAAGTTTTTTACTTAATAATAGATTTTTTAGCATTTCTAAAAATGTTAAAAGTATTACCACTATCTTTTCATAGATATACCATTGCCAGATAAATCATGATCCTACTGGTCGTCAGGAGTAAGTACCATAGTCCAATAGTAGCCGTTTATTAGTTAATGTAGTGTCTTAGCCGTTTATTAGTTAATGCAGTGTCTTTGCCATGATATCATAGTATTGCTATTATTATTATTGTTTTTATGTCGCCCTGGTTACCCGTTACGTGGGCCCGTTTAGTATGTAAGTGTATATAATAACCCCTTCCAAAGATGGCCACCAGTGAAGCCTGAGGAAGGAACACGCATGCTCTGAACTTGAAGCACCGCCCACTGACCTGACCTGACCTGGAAGTGACGCCACCTGTGTGCACTGCTGATCATCGTTCCAGCCATCCGGAAGCGCTGTGAACCAACAGTGCGGCCGGAGGACGGCCAGATCGCAGACCAACATCTAAGCTAGTGACGCCAGCGTTCACCCAGAAGTCAGAGCAGATGAACTATATTCCATGCCTGAACATACTACTCTTTTGTGTTTGTATTCATATCTATTGTTTACAATTAAAACTTTTTTACCTGCTGCACTGTTCTTTGTCCTTCTTATATTGAAGTTTTTTCCTTCCAAAACTTCTGAACTGGCAGCCTCCTGAGGACAGCATAAAAGTTATCCTTACATGGACTTAATTTTATGGACTTGTCTTATTGCCCCTTTTTAATCCCCCCCCCCCCTCCATTTATATGTAACAACACTGTCATATCCAGAGTGCGCCATATTACCCCACTGTCTGTATGGTAAATCTTCATCCCCCTGTGCTACAGTTACTTGATGCAACCTACTAACTTAATTCCTGTGTAGTCCCAGGGACCGTAATTGGTCCGAGGACCCATCGAAAGGCAAATTCAAATTGAAGGAAGAGAAAGGGAAAAGAGATGACAGAAAGAAGAATAGACGGTAGTGAAGGGGGGTGCACTCTAGCCCCGGAGAGGAACACTCTGGAGACAATCCTATCTCATAATGCAGCCGACAGGTAGTTGATCCAGGGGTCCCATAGTTTGTCGAACAAAGCAACCTTGTCGTTCAAAATTGCCAAGAGGCGTTCATTTACCATTATCCATGATAGTGTAGATTTCAGCAGGTGAAAAGGGATAGTAGGGGACTTCGAAGATTTGGCTATGGATATTCTTGCTGCTACGAATATGAAGGCTATGAGTCTCCTCATATGTTTTGATGTCCCCTCCGCTGGGCATCCCAACAGTGCATGTAGAGGTGATTTAATGAGGTTCACTTGGGTCAATGAATATATAAAGTTGTATGTACGTATCCAGAACCTTCGCACTTTCGGCATGTGCACCATATGTGGAACATGGTGCCGTCCATGCCACATCCTCTGAAGCACCGTAGGGAGCCCCCCGGATATAGGTTGCTACCCTCACTGGCACCATGTACCACCATGGTGGTACATCAAGACTTTATAATTTGCCTCTATCAACGAGGTATTAATATATGATCTGAGTGCATATTGTACCATTTTACTCCACTCTTCGACTTCTAAGCTGATTTCTAAATGTTGCTCCCATTTTTGCATATAAAATAGCTTTATAGAAGTAGAGGACAAAATACTGTAAATTTTTTATATGTGGCCAGTGTGTTTGTCGAAAGTCCTGCAGAGATGTTCCATTGAGGTGAATGTGGTCAATTCAGAAGTGCGATTCAGTGTTGCCAAGAAATTCATGTAGTGATATAGTTCTGATTTGGGAAAATGGTACCTCTCCTTAAGGGCCTGTTTCGACAAAACATCTCTATGGTCACATAGATCTGCTATTCGTATCAAACCCTTATTAGTCCACCATGTAAAATTATGAGGGTGAAGACCCGGGGTGAATGAAGGAATATCAAGCAACGGAGCTAGTGGGGTGTGTGGGGATTTAAAACTATGTGTGCCTGACAGCCTGTCCCATAGGTTTAAGGAAAATGATAAAGTCGGGCACAATATTGCTGGTCTATCTTTCCCCTTCATCCACATCAAGTGACTAATCTCCTTATTTGGGTATAGGGAGGATTCCATCGACATCCAGAGTGGCCTGGACTGTTGTGAGTGGAATCGGGTCAATTGGGCCAGTTGCGCTGCATGGTAGTACTTAATCAAGTCAGGCACTCCTAGACCTCCCCTCAGTTTTGGAGTGTATAATGTTTGTCTATTCACCCTGGGTCTTCTATCTCCCCAAATAAATTCCAACAGTTTTGTCTGAAATTTCCTCAGATCAGACACTATTATTGATATCGGAATGGTCCTGAATAAGTACAAAACCTTAGGCAAAATGGTCATTTTGACAGAGTACAATCGACTGAACCATGAAGGGGATTATTTGGTCATCTTTTAAGATCCTCTAACAATTTTTTAAACATCGGAGGGTAATTTTGTCTATAAAGTGTGGGGAGGGAAGGGTCAAAAAGATACCTAGGTACGGAAGGGCCTCATTTTGCATTTAAATGGAAATGAGTTTTGTAGAGCTCGGACTATGTGTGTTTGTAAGGATAGGTTGAGTGCTTAAGATTTGGAATGGTCCACTCGTAAGCCTGTGAAAGAAGGGAATTGTTGTAGTACCACGTTTAGATTAGGCAATGAGGTGACCGGGGAGGAGAGGAGTAGCAATATGTCATCTGCGAACAACGCACACTTGTGCTCGCGATCTCCGCAGTGAGCCCCCTGTATATCCGGATGATCACAAATTTTGATTGCTAGCGGTTCTAGCGCCATAATAAAAAATATGGATTTTATGTTTTGTGAATTATAGCCATTGACTATGAAGCGTGCAATGGGAGCTCTATAGATCATTTTAAGCGTCATCAAAAATTTCGAGCCAAATCCGTAGCGTTCTAAAATGAAGAAGAGGTAATCCCAAGACAGGGACTCAAAGGCTTTGTGGAGGTCTAATGATAACAATAGCGGGAGTTAAGATCCTGCACACTGTGTCTTAGAATATTGTATTTTGTGGAGGATCTACTGGTCATAATGGTTCAGTGAATTGTACTCACCTGTTAAGAGCTTCAAGAATTCTGTTCTCAGACCTCTCGATCTGTCGGATCTGACCCATTCCTGAGTGGGGGCGTCTTTGGTTAACCTGTAAGAAAAACATGCAAACAGTATAATCAAGTAGAAAGAACCCATACACTGGGTCGCAGTGTTTGGTTGGGGGTGCCAAGCCCCACTATTGTGTTGCGAAGTTGCCTCCACTCTCGAGATAGAGGCAAGTTCATCACGAGTGCCATATGCTTCTGCTCCGGCCCATCTCTTTCAGCGTCTGGAAGGGATGGTAGGGATCAGCTGGCCGAACTTAGCGTCATAAATGCAAAATAAGTCCATAAACAGGAACAAAGTAATTCTTCTGGAGAAAGAAAACCTTTTGTAAGTAGGCAGAAAACTAAAACCGCTTAGGTAACAGAACATAACAAGAGCTGTCTACTGTTGATACAAAAGTCTTCAATGTTGGACATAGTCCAAGTGCAGGAAGACTGGTCTCAGAGAGAAAATTAATACCCTGATGGCGTTCTTGGGGATGATCAGGTGATAGATAGAGACTTTATGGAGCTGGATCTTCTGGGCTGGGACCATAAGGGAGAGACCAGACAAGCATCAGCATTGTGAGCGTTGGGAACAGGAGAATCTCTTGAGATCGGTCCCAAATCCAGGAGCAACGTCTCGCCAGCCCGGAAATTGGCAAAGGTGTGTGATTTCCCCTTATATGAAAATGATAATCGGAATGGAAACGACCATACATAATTGATTTGGCGGTTGATCAGATGGGTTAGTAGCGGTTTCAGCAATCTCCTCTTCTGGATCGTCGCATGGGAGATATCTGCAAAGATCTGAACTGAATGTCACAGGAGGGATATATCTCCTTTGGTTCTAGCCTCCATCATAATAAAATACTGTTTCATACTACACCATGAGGAGATGTTTTTCCTTTTTGCATGTGCAATGACCAGTGACGGATGATACCTGATGGAGATTGCTTCAGCAGTTTGATGCGCATTACCTTTTTTTAATTGAGGTGAGCAGCCATTGCACATCACAAATGTATGATCTCTGACACTGGGATCAGTTTGTCAAGCACTCACGATCTTATTGAAGAAGGACTGCAGATTATTGTTATTGACACACATCACTTTTATTTTTGCATGCCTTATGTACATATACATTTTCATTAGGATTGCTATTATTGGTGTGTTTATTTGCGCTGCTCCATTTAAATATACAGTATATATACTTATATCAAGTCTGCAGTCTCTGACGGTCTCTTGTATCAAGTAGGTAGTCTCTGACCATCTCCTGTAGTCTGCAGTCTCTGAATGTTTCCTGTAATCAGTGGCGTAGCCAGCATACCTGACACCCGGGGCTGGACATTTTTTTGCACCCCCCAAGAAAAATGATATGTGGCAATATAGGGGCGCCACGCCAAAACTGTGGGTGTGGTCAGATTGTATCAACAGTGGGAGGTGCTTAAAGGCCCATATGCTTTAATGACTGTGCCACAAGCGAATATGTAACAGACAGTACAAACCTCAGTATGCTAATTTTAATAAAATAAAACTGTCATTTACTACACACAGCTACCCTTAAAGTGATATTAAAGTCTTGTTTTTTTTTTCTAAACAATAAACATGTTATAATCACCTGTTCTGTTTAGTGGTTTTGCACAGAGCAGCCCCAATCCTCCTCCCTCGTCGGCACCCCTGGCCCTACCCTCTTTATGGGTGCCCCCACAGCAAGCAGCTTGCTATGGGGGCACCAAAGCAGGCACACTCCCAAGCCACGGTGCTGTGTTTCCATTCACACACAGAGCCATGGCTCAACTCCACTTCTTCTGTCTTCTGATTGGCTCACTGGCTGTGATTGACAGCAGTGTGAGACAGTGGCTCCCGCTGCTGCCAAAAGCCAATCAGGAGTGCAGGTCCCCGGACAGACAAGCCTCTCATGGACATCACTGGATCAAGAGGGGGCTCAGGTAAGAATTAGATGGGGCTGGGGGGACTGCTGCACACAGAAGGTTTCTTACCTTTATGCATAGAATCTTGTGCCTTTACAACCACTTTAACAAAGAATGTATGGAACTTAGAATGCAGTAGTCAGGAGTAAGAAATGTAAAACACAGTGAGGGGAATTTATCAAAACTGGTGTAGTCAGAATTTGGAACAGCTGTGCATGGAAACCAATCAGCTTCTATCTTCAGCTTATTCAGCTTTAAAAATGAAAGCTATACCATGCTCCGTCCCATACTCCGGATTACAATTGTGTAGCATCATCAACTTTCATGCAACCTATTCAATTGTGATCTTTTATTTTTAGATAGGATACATTGCTATGATGTACTTATGATGTACCGTGTTTTGTTTTCTTTTGTATTATTTTTGTTTGTTTTTTTGTTATAAATCAAAACTTTTCTGTTAAAAAAAAAAAAAAAAAAAAAAATGAAAGCTATGAGCTGATCGATTGCCATGCATAGCTGTTCCAAATTCTGTCTGCTCTAGTTTTGATAAATTCCCCTGAGGGCTCATTCAGACAGGCGCTGAGACTGAGCCAATTTTTGCTGCATCTGCATCCACCAGAGAGCTTCACCTATAGAAGTGGGTGCACAGATCCGAATGCAGACACTGTGCGTTTGCATACATGCATCTCTTCCTTCTCTGCATGTAATTTTGACATTCGACTATGTCCATGGATCTGCTGCATCTCAACGCAGTACACGGCCATCACACTGGGCATGGACTTATGTTAAAGAGGCTTTATTGTCATGTGGGCCAGATAACAAGAAAGAGGAGATGTCAGGTAATTAAATGAGAAGTATAGGAATTTTTTTAACCATACTTACCTAGGTGGATGCTGCATGTGTCTGCCGCCGGCTCTAAGGCTGAGAACCGAGTAATCATACACCGCCGATCACTCAGTTCTCAGAGAGAGTGGGACGGGAGTGGCTGGCTCAGGCTCTCAGCAGCTCTCTGAGAGGTTGAACTGGGTGCACGTGAGCGGATCCCAACCATATGGTTGCGATCTTTCCCAAGCCTGGACCGACTCTGTGACATCAGCCGAGAGCAGGCTGTACTTCTTTATTAAATCTATCACACGACCTGTCTCTCTGCTCCTGTTTGGCATTACTTGCAACATTAATAAATGTCCCCATTTATGTTGTGAACTCACCCTCCAGGGCCCAGGCAGGCTCTTCCTCAATCCAGGCCTTTTCTCCCTGAAGCTGGAAGGTCCTTCAGGCACCCTCTTTCCTAGTCCAGAGGGGCCTCCAGGATCCCCATCTCATAGTCCAGGTCCTCCAGACACCTGCTGCCCTAGTCCAGGGCCTCCAGACACCCCCTCTCCTAATCTGGGACCTCGAGGCACCCCCTCACTTAGTCCAATATTTTCCTTGTACCCCACCACCCAGAGGCCTTTGCCACACCAACCACCATGTCCTAGTCAATGGCCTCCTCTGCACTCCTCTCCCAGTCCAAGGCCTCCTTTACAGCCCACCCCAACTTAAGAGCCTCCTCTACACACTGCTCTCTGAATCCAGGTCCTTTATCAACCCCACTTTTCAAGTCCAGGGCGCCTCTACACCCCCCAGTCCAGGTCCTCTGGTGTACTCCTCTCCTACTCCAGGGCCTCCTCTGCATCCCCCAGTCCAGGGCCTCCTCTGCACCCCCCCAGTCAAGGGCCTTCTGTGTATTCGCTTCCTGGTCCAGGGCCTCCACTGCACTCCCCCACTCCAGCACCCCCCTCTGCACCCCCCCAGTCCAGGGCCTTCTCTGCATCCCTCAGTCCAGGGCCTCCTCTGCACCCCCCAGTCCACGGTCTCCTCTGCTCCCCAGGTTAGGGCCTCCTCTGCACCTTCCCCCAAGTCCAGGGTCTCCTCTGTGCCCCCCAGGTCAGGGCCTCCTCTGCACCCCCCAGCCCTGGGCCTCCTCCACACTCCCCAGCCCAAAGCCCCAAGTCCAGGTTCCTCCTCTAACCCACATCCTCCCTGTCTGGGGCCTCCTCTGCACCCCCCCTCAGCCCTGGGCCTTCATTGCCCCCCCAGTACAGGGCCTCCTCTGCACCCCCTCCCAGTCCAGGGCCTACTTTGAAGCCTCCCCTTCTCTGGGATGCCACACACAGAAAAGACATAAGCTGTTTGGGTATTGGGCAGACTAGAACATTACACTTGATCGGGCGGCAGTGACACCCTTAGAGTAGCTGTCAGGAACTGTGTCATCTCCGGTTTCTCCTGCTGGTGGCACTATTACATTCAGCACCAAAAGGGTGTAATTCCAGTGGCCACCAGTGGGGGTCTCCCTGCCTGGACTGCAGACTTGTCATCAAGCACACCTGTCATTGTTTTGCTGGACTATATAAACCCGCCCTGAACTAGGCTCAGTGCTTCAGAATTCCTCTGCTAAGCCCTTGTCCCTGCCAGTACCTGCTCTTGTTCCAGCCTGTTCCTATTTATTCCTGTACCCCGTTTGTGTATCCTGACCTTGAACCCTGTTTCCTGTTCCCTTGTCACTTTGGATCATGCCTTATCTTTTATTTCATATTGGTTTCCTTGCTGGTATATTATATTAGTTAGATAGATAGTTAGGGGGGTTTGCTGTGTTTTCACCATTTACTTGTTTTTGGTTTGCTGTCTTGATTTCACGTGTGTCTTTATCATTAACAATAAACATACCTTTTTATTCATTTACTCGTTTGTCCCTGATTCCTTGGTGCAGCCCAGCGATCTGATCACCTGCATTGGATGTTGTGTATAACATCCCCTGACAGAATTCTGAAGCCATACAATCAGATCGGTTGCACCTGGGAATTGGGGCCTGAGTCCCAGCTATTGTTGAAAGATGGATTTTGAAAGTATTTTGTATTTATCGCTCCTGGCAACTGATGACAGAGACCTTTGTTATCAGACATTGGCTGCATACACTAGGGAACAGTTGTTAGAATGCATCCGCCTAGCTCATGTTTTTATTGAGCAAGGCAGTTTTTTGTTTGAAGATGTGCTTTTGCCTGCTGCCCAGCTCTATGTGCTTTTGCCTGCTGCCCAGCTCGATGTGCTTTTGCCTGCTGCCCAGCTCGATGTGCTTTTGCCTGCTGCCCAGCTCAATGTGCTTTTGCCTGCTGCCCAGCTTGATGCGGATGTGCCACTGCCCAGCGTGATGTACCTCTGCTTTCTGCTCAGCCTGATGACATGGTGCCTGCTAAAACTGTTCCTGACTGATGGCCATCTTGCCGCTGGGTCAATCCTGTCTGTTGCCTGGCTTGAATGTAATGCTCCTGTGTGGTCTGCCTCCGATGGTTTCTTTCCCGTTACCCTGCTAATTTTCATCTCCAGATCCAAACTTCCTGACCCGGGTGGTGGGGTTTGTGTCCTATTTTCAGACTCTGATGGCACGTCCCCCAGTGAACTAAAAGACTCTGGCCTTGGGAGTGCGAAGAAGTCCACAGACTCAGTAGGGAAACATTTTAAGGTGTTTCTGCACCCACTCGGACTGTCGTACCCAGGGCTGAATGGAGTGTCCGGAGGCCACTCCTTTGGGGGGGGAACTGTCAGGAACTGTGTCATCTCCGGTTTCTCCTGCTGGTGGCACTATTACATTCAGCACCAAAAGGGTGTAATTCCAGTGGCCACCAGCGGGGGTCTCCCTGCCTGGACTGCAGACTTGTCATCAAGCACACCTGTCATTGTTTTGCTGGACTATATAAACCCGCCCTGAACTAGGCTCAGTGCTTCAGAATTCCTCTGCTAAGCCCTTGTCCCTGCCAGTACCTGCTCTTGTTCCAGCCTGTTCCTACTTATTCCTGTACCCCGTTTGTGTATCCTGACCTTGAACCCTGTTTCCTGTTCCCTTGTCACTTTGGATCATGCCTTATCTTTTATTTCATATTGGTTTCCTTGCTGGTATATTATATTAGTTAGATAGATAGTTAGGGGGGTTTGGGGGTTTGCTGTGTTTTCACCATTTACTTGTTTTTGGTTTGCTGTCTTGATTTCACGTGTGTCTTTATCATTAACAATAAACATACCTTTTTATTCATTTACTCGTTTGTCCCTGATTCCTTGGTGCAGCCCAGCGATCTGATCACCTGCATTGGATGTTGTGTATAACATCCCCTGACAGTAGCGGTTCCCAGTGCAGGTAGGGGCGGCACCCTTGGCAGCACCCCTCTAAATACAGCACCCGGTGCAGGCGCCCCCCCTGCCCCCCCTCCCCCAGGTTCGGCCCTCCCTGTAATACGTCTGCAGTCTCTGACTGTTTCCTGTAATATGTCTGCAGTCTCTGACTGTTTCCTGTAATATGTCTGCAGTCTCTGCCTGTTTACTGTAATAATGTCTGCAATCTCTGACCATCTCCTGTAGTACATTTGCAGTCTCTGACCATCTCCTGTATCATGTCTGCAGTCTGTGACTGTTTCCTGTAATATGTCTGCAGTCTCTGTTTCCAGTAATAATGTCTGCAATCTCTGACCATCTCCTGTAGTACGTCTGCAGTCTCTGACCATCTTCTGTAATATGTCTGCAGTCTCTGACTGTTTCCTGTACTATGTCTGCAGTCTCTGTTTCCAGTAATAATGTCTGCAATCTCTGACCATCTCCTGTAGTACGTCTGCAGTCTCTGACCATCTTCTGTAATATGTCTGCAGTCTCTGACTGTTTCCTGTACTATGTCTGCAGTCTCTGACTGTTTCCTGTAATATGTCTGCAGTCTCTGACCATCTCCGATACTATGTCTGCAGTCTCTGACCATCTCTTGTACCAAGTCTTCAGACTCTGACCATATCCTGTAGTATGTTTGCAGTCTCTGACTGTCTCCTGTAGTATGTCTAGCACTAAATAATATGCACAACCCTTACATTGGGCTTATTATTGGCTGCCTGCTCTACTGTATATAAGGGATCCTTGTTATTTACAGCCTGAGCCTCTGCTTGGCTGCCCATAGCCTGCAGCCCTTTATTATTGGATGAATCTGAGAAGATATCTCTTTGACTACTGTAGTCAAAAAGATAGCTCAGATTCTACCAATAATAAAAGGCTGCGGGCAGTCAATCAGAGGGTCGGGCTGTGAGTGGAGGACCCCTTTGTGTTTCCATTGCCACATACGCGCAGAGCAGGCATAATAGTTCCTGGGCCCCCATTCTTAGGTAAGAACCATCTGTATAATATACAGTATATTCTTCTCTCAGTATATTTATTAAATATATGCTATATTTATTAAATAAATGACAAAGACCACATATATATGTATAAAATCCATAAGGGGTTTAAATGGGTTGTAAACCCTTGTGTTTTTTCACCTTAATGCATCCCATGCATTAAGGTGAAAAAACACCTGGCAGTGACCGGCCCCCAGCCCCCCTGTTTTACTTACCTGAGCCCTGAAACTTCACCAAGCGGGGATGCGCTGTCCCTCTGCCCGGGGTTTTCCGCTCTTGATTGGATAGATTGATAGCAGTGCAGCCATTGGCTCCCGCTGCTGTCAATCAAATCCAATGATGTGGGCGGTGGGGGGAGGTGGCCGAGTCATACATTCGGAGGCTATGGACGCCAAATGCTGGACTCGGGAGCACGGCCGCAAGGTAACCCCCCCCCCCCCCCGGGAGAGCGCTTCTCCTAGGGGGTTATCTGATGTGGGGAGGAGCCACGAGAGCCACCGAGGGACCCCAGAAGATGGTGTTCGGGGCCACTCTGTGCAAAAAGAGCTGCACAGTGGAGGTATGACATGTTTGTTATTTTTTTTGTTTGTTATTTTTTTCTAAAAATAATCAAAGCTTTACAATCACTTTAATACTGTACTAGTGGAAGGGAATCAGAGAGTCCTAGAAGTCCATGAGTTAGGGGGCGCAAATTATTTGCCTTACCTCAGGCGCTGACAACCCACGCTCTGCCACAGGTAGTTACACTGTTTATATTTTAAAAATACAGTTTACGTGGTAATACAGTAAGTCCTTAGGGAGCCTCCATTCCAATAGAGGAGAAACAGAAACACTTTGGACAGCAGCAATGTCAATCAGGGAGGAGAGAAGTGTTGAAGTAGCAGATTTTGATTTTTCTAACAAATTAAAACCATACTCCAGCTAACACCTTTTAGGCAGCTTTGCTTCAAGTCAGGGAAATATAAAATATTGGTGGTAATGTTTTTTATTTTTCTATGCAGCGAGTAGGCTCCTTTCACTTTTTTTCAGTCTGTCCTTATTTGTAAAAAAAAAGCCTGATGTTCCGTAGCTGAAGCTAAAATTTAAACACATGAATGAACATGTCAGGGCAGTAATTCCACACTTTTTCTGTCCTCTTCCCTTCAGATGCTTATTCTAAAAGAGTGAAATTCTTTAATTGTGGCCTCTTTTTTGAAAACCATGGTATTTCGAATACCTTGTGGTCAGGGGCGTTGCTAGGTGGCAAAAAGACCAGGGGCTTCAGCCCGAAGTCCAAGGCCGGCACGGGGGGGGGGGGCTCTAGTGGTGCTGGGTTTTTTGGCTGGGTGGTGGGCAGTGGTGGACTGATAACTCATGGGGCCCCCGGGCAATAGGAGATTATGGGGCCCCCAGGCAATCAGAGATTATGGGGCCACACAGTATACACACACACAGTATACAGTCACACAGTATACACATACATGTACACACAGTATGCACAGACAGATGTAAAAAAAAAACACAGATTTATACATACTGTCCCTGGTTTTACTGAGGCTGGCAACCCTGATGGGGCCCCCTAGTGGCCCAGGGCCCTCGGGCAGTGCCCGAGTCACTCAATGGTCAGTCCGCCCCTGGTGGTGGGGTTGTGTGGTTGTGTGGCAGGGGGTAAACTCACTTGCTGGTTGCTGCTTGGCTTACCAGGGCCCATCAATGCTGATCACTGAACTGACCTACCTACCTGACATACATACACTGACCTACCTGACACACACTGAACTACACTGACCTACCAGACACACACTGACCTACCCGATACATACACTGACCTACCCGACACACATACACTGACCTACCCGACAAACATACACTGTCCTACCTGATATACACTGACCTACCTGACATACACTGACCTACATACACTGACCTACACACACTGACCTACCTGACATACAATGACCTACATACACTGACCTACCTGACACACACTGACCTACATACACTGACCTACCTGACATACACTGACCTACCTGACCTACACACACTGACCTACCTGACATACACTGACCTACCTGACACACACTGACCTACATACACTGACCTACATACACTGACCTACATACACTGACCTACCTGACATACACTACACCTACACTGACCTACACACACTGACCTACCTGACATACACTGACCTACCTGACACACACTGACCTACATACACTGACCTACCTGACATACACTACACCTACACTGACCTACACACACTGACCTACCTGACATACACTGACCTACCTGACATACACTGACCTACACTGACCTACACACACTGACCTACCTGACATACACTGACCTATATACACTGATCTACCTGACATACACTGACCTACACACACTGACCTACCTGACATACACTGACCTATATACACTGACCTACCTGACACACACTGACCTACACTGACCTACACACACTGACCTACCTGACATACACTGACCTACCTGACACACACTGACCTACATACACTGACCTACCTGACATACACTGACCTACACACACTGACCTACCTGACACACACTGACCTACATACACTGACCTACCTGAAATACACTGACCTACCTGACCTACACACACTGACCTACCTGACATACACTGACCTACCTGACACACACTGACCTACATACACTGACCTACATACACTGACCTACCTGACATACACTGACCTACCTGACATACACTACACCTACACTGACCTACACACACTGACCTACCTGACATACACTGACCTACCTGACACACACTGACCTACATACACTGACCTACACACACTGACCTACACACACTGACCTATATACACTGATCTACCTGACATACACTGACCTACACACACTAACCTACATACACTGACCTACCTGACATACACTACACCTACACTGACCTACACACACTGACCTACCTGACACACACTGACCTACATACACTGACCTACCTGACATATACTGACCTACCTGACATACACTACACCTACACTGACCTACCTGACACACACTGACCTACATACACTGACCTACACTGACCTACACACACTGACCTACCTGACATACACTGACCTATATACACTGATCTACCAGACATACACTGACCTACAGACACTGACCTACCTGACATACACTGACCTATATACACTGATCTACCTGACATACACTGACCTACATATACTGATCTACCTGACATACACTGACCTACATACACTGATCTACCTGACATACACTGACCTACATACACTGATCTACCTGACATACACTGACCTACATACACTGATCTACCTGACATACACTGACCTACATACACTGATCTACCTGACATACACTGACCTACCTGATATAAACTGACCTACCTGACATACACTGACCTACCCAACATACATACACTGACCTACCCGCCACACACTGACCTACCTGACACACACTGACCTACCTGACATACACTGACCTACCTGACACATACTGACCTACCTGATATACACTGACCTACACACACTGACCTACCTGACATACACTGACCTACATACACTGTCCTACCTGACATACACTGACCTACCTGACATACACTGACCTACACTGACCAACATACACTGACCTACCTGACATACACTGACCTACCTGGCATACACTGACCTACCTGACACACACTGACCTACACTGACCAACATACACTGACCTACCTGACATACACTGACCTACCTGGCATACACTGACCTACCTGACACACACTGAACTACCTGGCATACACTGACCTACCTGACATACACTGACCTACATACACTGACCTACCTGACATACACTGACCTACATACACTGACCTACACACATTGAACGATCTGACATACACTGACCTACCTCATATACACTGACCTACCTGACACACACTGACCTACCTGACACACGCTGACCTACCTGACACACGCTGACCTACCTGACACACGCTGACCTACCTGACACACACTGACCTACATGACACACACTGATCTACCTGACATACACTGACCTACACACACTGACCTACACACACTGACCTACCTGACATACACTGACATACACTGACCTACCTAATATACACTGACCTACCTGATATACCCTGACCTACCTGACACACACTGACCTACCTGACACACACACTGACCTACCTGACACAAACTGGCCTACATACACTGACCCACCTGACATACACTGACCTACATACACTGACCTACCTGACATACACTGACCTACCTGACACACACTGACCTACATACACTGACCTACATACACTAACCTACCTGACATACACTGACCTACCTGACCTACACACACTGACCTACCTGACATACACTGACCTACCTGACACACACTGACCTACATACACTGACCTACCTGACATACACTGACCTACACACACTGACCTACCTGACACACACTGACCTACATACACTGACCTACCTGACATACACTGACCTACACACACTGACCTACCTGACATACACTGACCTACATACACTGACCTACCTGACACACACTGACCTACCTGATATACACAGACCTACATACACTGACCTACCGGACCTACCTGACAGACATACACTGACCTGGTACCTGACATACACACACTGACTGACCTACCTGACCAGGAGGAGACAGACTTCATGTGTCCAGATCCTGCAGCAGCAGCTCAGCCATGGTACTGGTGTGCAAGGCAGTCAGAGGAGAGGAGGAGAGCCGCCCGCCCGAGCGCCGAGTGGGGATCGATGTGGCACGGCAGGCCCCTTTGTGATTCCCGCCTTCTGGAGCCTTCTTCCTGTTCCACTCACAGCGAGTTGGGAGAGGACTGAGATTGGAGAAGTTCAGGCGCTGGGGATGCTGCTCAGGGTGGCGGTGTCTTCTCTCTCTCTCCCTCCTGGGCTCTTTCCTGCTGCTCTGCACTCCACGTCGCCACCGGACCAGCGGCGGGACGCTTCAATCCAGAACTCGCAGGCCACGAGCACTAGCGCGGAGGAGGAGGAAGTGCAATCCTCCTCCACTTTGAATGCTGGGCAGTGTGGGCACAGTGGGCAGTGACATCACTGGTTGCTAGCCGCTAGGCGGCTATAGCAATCAGTGACCAAGAGTAAAGTCAGGCGGGGGCGGAGCTGGAGCCGGAGCCAGCACTACCACGGCTCAGTCCGCCCCTGTCCCCTGCATTCTGGACCGGGACAAGAGACTCAGGGCTATTGGCCCCAGGCTCGGGGCTGTAGCCCCAATAGCCACCCCCTAACAACGACTCTGCTTGTGGCATAGGTGCACCCTGTAAGTGTTTATTTGTAAAAGAAAGATTTTATTCTTATTTATATTCAAATCCTGTTCCTAATGCCGAAAGTGATTTTATCTTCCCTGAATGTATAATGCAAAAAATTATGCTAAATGCAATTGCTAGTTCCAAGGTGCCATGAATGTGCCTAGATTCGCCTGGCAATACCAAATATGGGTCATACTTCCACCCTAAGCTCATCAAGAGTTCAACATCTTTACATGGATGAAAGTGGGACCGATACTTTTGTAATGAAAGTCACTATTTTCTTTGTAAATATTAGACTGATTCTTTAAAGCTTATAGGATACATCTCTAACTGTATACTTTGTGGAGATACCCCCAAGCGTGACATCTGCTTTCTGCAAATAGTCTCAGCCCGCTGTCTTGGGTCACACAGTTATATTTAACTTCCATTTGTTTGCTTTGGCCTTTGTAAGGTGAAGCATTGTAAATCAGCTCTACGCACTTAATATTATCTTTAGTAATTCAATACTTACCTAAATGCCAGTGTAATAATTTACTTGTAGTCATAAGGAAAGACTAAATGACAAATACCATTAATACATGGTTATACAAAAACAATGAATCACAAATAATCATAACAGATTAATATATTAATGGAAAGTGGACATTTAATGCAGAATTAAACCACCGCATAACATTTTAAAAATGACCCCCAGGAGCTTTATGCCATAATGTACTAGTATGCAAAGCATATTAGCATATTATGGTAGACTTACCTGCCAAGTGATCCTCTCCAGCGCTAGAGTGTTGGTGATCCTGACTGTTACGGGCGCTTCCATCTTCTCCCAGTCCTCCTTCCAGGTTCAAACTCTTTGGCCACTTGATTATAAGTCAAATCATGACAGTACAGGGCAGTGCCATAATTGTACGCTGAGATATGCACGCACAGCTCAGTGTACAATAATGCTGACATGCAGAAAGAAGCAGTTATAACAGAAAAGACCAATAGGGTCTCTTTTATAAAAATCCTACCTTTCAGCAATTAAAAAACATTTTTTTATTTTTTTTAGTTTAATTCCACTATCTAAGTATTTTTATAAATCTGTATCTATAAAGTCCTGACATGTCAGAAATACAACTTTTTTTATTTAATTTGGTTTCAAACAAATGACTTTCCCTATAGTAAGGTGGCATCATCAGTCTTCTGCAGGTGTTTCGTCAAATTAGGTGACCGGTCAGATTTTGTAACGTTCCATCATAGCCATCTTGCTACACCCCGCAGTCGTCCACAGTAAGGACCCAGTGAGAACACGGCAAGCGGATATCTTGTTACACCCACCGGAGTCTTGCATTTCACACTTATTTTTAACTGTAAACGGTGCTCATATAGTAAAATTCTGTATTTTTTATTCTGTCTGACAATCTGGATGTTGAATTTTAAAAGCAGCAGCGAGCCTGCTGATCTCACAGGTTTGCTAATCTGACAGAAAACCGCTGCTTTGAAAATTCAACCTCAAAACAGTCAGACAGATTTCAAAATACTGTGTTTCACTATATAAGCTGAGTTTACTGTTAAAAATAAGTGTGGAATGCAAAACTTTGGTGAGTGTAACAAGATGTCCGCTTGCCGCCTTCTCACTGTATCCATACTGTGGATGAGTGTGGGGTGTAGCAAGATGGCTGTGACAGAATGTCACTTCCGTTACAAAATCTGACAAGTCGCCTAATCTGATGAAACACAGGCAAGATGAAACCAATGATCAAGTTGTAATATTGTAACCAGTCACAAGTTGAGATGCTACATCAGGAGACTTTGTGTCAGACATTTGTGAAAAAATATATGATTATTGTATCTATAATGCCGCGTACACACGAGCGGACTTCTCATCCGCCTGAACTCCGAAGGACTTTTCGATGGAGTTGCGACAGAGTTCCAACGAAACGGACTTGCCTACACGCGATCACACCAAAGTCCGATAGTTTCGAACGTAATGACGTATGAAGGGACTAGAATAGGGAAGTTCATAGCCAGTATCCAATATCTGCCCTTGTGTCCTTTTTTGTCTGTCGGACTAGCATACAGAAGAACGGATTTTTCGAGTCCTTCAGAAAGATTTGAAACATGTTCTATTTCTAGGTCCGTCTGAATTTTCGACAGAAAAGGTCCGATGAAGGTTCGATGAAGCCCAAACACGATCAGAATGTCCGATGAAATCATTTCGTCTGACCTTTTCTGCCAGACAGTCCGCTTGTGTGTATGGGGCATAAGCCAACATCTCAGCCCAGGAAGTAGAAGTTGACCCTGGATGATGTCTTAACAAGGATGTCCTGGAGACAAAAAATTGATTAAGGCATGGTCAGCAGTAGTAGTGATCAGTAATAAATAACTAGTACGCCTTCATATTATGCAGAATGCATGCACTTACCATGATAAAGTATATCTAATCCAAAAATGATTTTTAAAGCCCCATTCCATTAAGGAAAAAAATACCCATGCAGTGGAGTCCCCTACACTGCAAAGGTTAAATGTTAGTAAATCTAGGTAGAGGAATAAGGTGTAATACTTACCTAATACCTTGGTTCAGCAGGCTTTCTACATTTGTTCAACCATTTCCTTGGAGCCTCTTTTCTAAGGAGTTTCTGCCAGTGGTCGCATCAAGTACAATATAGAGCCAATAGTCCTGCATTGTCTGTGTGCAAGCCAAGGACCTGTCTACAACCCTAGAAAGAAGACAAGAATACAGGGAAAGCGAGAAATAAGGTAAGTTTTTCAGCCTATTCCGCTACTCCGAGATTTACCCGCTTCCCGACCGGCTCACGCATATATACTGTGGCAGAATGGCTCTCCTGGGCGAAATCCCGTATATATACGGCTTTGCCCAGGAGAGCCACCAGAGGGCGCGCAAGCGCCACCGGAGGCACACGCACGCCCGCTGCACAGAGCGGGACTCAACACAATCAACACGCGATCGCTTGCATGAGAGCCAGCACAGGAATTTGTGTGTGTTCCTACAAAGTAGGAACAGAGATCTGTCATCTCTCCTAGTAAGTCCCATCCCCACACAGTTAGAACACAGTGAAGGAACACACAGTTAACCCCTTGATCGCCCCCTATTGTTAACTCCTTCCCTGCCAGTGACATTTACAGTAATCAGTGCATATATATAGCACTGATCGCTCTATAAATGTCAATGGTCCCAAAAATGTGTCAAAAGTGTCCGATCTGTCCGCTGCAATTTCACAATACTGCATAAAATCGCAGATCACCGCCATTACTAGTAAAAAATAAATAAATAATAAAAACGCCATAAAAATGCCATAAATCTTTCCCATAGTTCATAGACGCTATAACTTTTGCGCAAACCAATCATTATACACTTATTGCAATTTTTTTAACCAAAAATATGTAGAAGAATACATATTGGCCTAAACTGATAAAGAACTTTGTTTTTTTTAAATTGAGGGATATTTATTATAGCAAAAAGTAAAAAATATAGTTTTTTTTTTTTCTTCAAAATTGTCACTCTTTTTTTGTTTATAGCACAAAAAATAAAAACCGCAGAGGTAATCAAATACCACCAAAAGAAAGTTCTATTTGTGAAAAAAAAGGACACAAATTTTGTTTGGGTACAGCATTGCATGACCGCGCAATTGTCAGTTAAAGTGACGCAGTGCCAAACTGTAAAAGTGCTCTGGTCAGGAAGGGGGTAAAATCTTTCGGGTCTGGTTAAACCTTTAAAGTGGAGTTCCACCCACTTTTACAACTCTTCAGCATCCCTCACTAAACTGGGCACTGTAAACAAATTGGATATTTTTTTATTTTTTTTCTCAGCACTTACTGTATATCTGCTGTATTCATTTTTCACTTCCTCCTCCCTGGTCGCGGCCCATCGCTTCATTTCCTGTTTGCAATGCCTTCTGGGAAGGGGAAGCAACTTCCTCTGACACTGCCGTTGCTATGGAAACTGACCTGAAACCTATTACACTGCTTGTGCTGCACTGAGCATGTGCGAGATCTGCAAGGATGAGATGCAGGAAGAAATACAGTCTGGCTTCAGATGCCCAGACTTAAGATGGCCACAATCTGCTGTAAGTTTATAAAATAACAAGCTACTGCTATAAACTAACAAAACAGACCTTAGTTTACAGACTAACTTTACTAGAATACATTAAGCTTGTGTATTATAGGGGTATTTTTGTTTAAAAAGTATAATTTTGGCCGGAACACCACTTTAAGTGCAAGGACTCTCTGCTGCAAGAGTTTTTTGTTTTTTTTTTATTACAGAGTCCAGCTTGAAAGGTCAGTTTCTCAATCATTCACCATTGATTTTCTGTCAAATGTCCAGTGGATCATGTATTACTGTTATAAAAAGCAATCACGTTCCTTTCACCAAACATCTGTATTTATTATTGTTCGGTTGAAAATCCGAGCTGCGGTAACATCTGTTATATTTACAATTCAGTGATATGGTAACTGTTACAGTATAATTGCTGGCTCCAGGCTCTCTTGGACATTAACTGATTGGAAATGGTGATTTCCTGATGTAATCAATGATTTACCTTTGAGGCTGGGTTCACATTGCCATGCAGAGCAGCTCACAGAAGGGATCCGGTGCGACCCTGTTCACCGTTTCGGTTCTAATTTTTGGCTGAATTCGGACCTGAAACGGACCAGAAGACACACAGAACTCCTGTGCAATTCACTTCGCAGCCATCCCAGTGCTGTGTAAACTAGCTCCATAGAGAACCGGTCACGGTCTCCTGACATGTGAATTGGATGTGGGGAAACCCGCAATAGTGTGAACCCAGCCTAGTTCCTAAGGAGGGTCATTTTTCACAAACTCCACTTCACAGGGAAAATAAGGGTGAATGAATTTCGAGAGTGCCTATGGTTGCTGGGGTGAATGGGGCTATACTGGGGTTAGAAAGGACTTTAAAAGAAAGCTCCACTTTCATAACAAATGAATTTAGCATCTAACATTGCTACACAAACCATTTTGTAATGATTTGAATAAAAATTGCCTTGCTATTTCAAATGGCAGTTTCTGCAATTTCCTATTACTGTCATGAATTTCAATGCAATATGGAAACCTGGAGGTCTCCTGCTAGTGTGATTGGCAGACTGATTTTCTCAGATGTCTGCACTAAGATATTTATGTATTACAGTTACTTATATAGCGCCGTCAATTTACACAGCGATTTACATACAGTATATATTGTTCATTCACATCAGTCCCATTTGCAGTTGTGAGAACTGCTGGAAAATTGCATGCAATTTTTCTGCCGCTGCATTTTCAGCCAAAATAGTCTGAACCAGGCCTAAGGAGGTGAATAGAAGTCACCTGTGGTGAATTGAAGTCAATGTGGTACTACACCCAGTGGCGGTCCGTCCACTAGGGGCGCACGGGCATCGCCTCCCCTATCAATGCATCCAGCCCCCTTATCTACATACAGGGCACCAGATGCATGGATTCCAATGGGGGGGTTTAAGCAAATGATTAGAGCCAGAGGCTCTAATAGGCTTCAAAATAGGATGGGCGCAGAGCACTGCGCTTCGAGCCCACCCAGTTGTGTCACACTAGCGAATGAATATTCACTATTTTTCACACTGATCCTCCTCCCGGTCAAACAGGAGGTGGGTCATGAGACCCGTCGACCGTTTGGCTGAAAGGACAGGCGATCCTTTTGGATGCGTAGGAGGAGGGAGGAGACACACGGGAGGAGAAAGGATGAAAGCTGCCTGCCCGCCTGCTACCCAGATGGGGTAAGTGCGGGGCTTTGATGTCCAACAGTCCTCCCACGCGGGGGGGGGTGGTGCCGCCCAACTGACCGGGGGGTGATTGTTTGCCGGACCCCACCCCCCCAAAAAAAAAAAAAAACACCACCAATCTCCACTGACTAAACCAGAATTTTGAAGTAAACTAAGTGTGTTAGCATGTATGTTAGCATATACCTGAAGTCAGGGCTTTTTTTCTTAAAGAATAGGTGCAGGTACTCCCCCCTTTTAAGTCACTTCTTGTCTCTGCCTCATACCCACCTCCGAGCACCGTGCTTTGGTTTCACCTCGTACTCACCTCCCTGTACCCCTGTTTTAGAGAATACAGAACCAAATATCATTTTATGGTGCTAAGTAATTTGTATGGAATTTGTTAACGAGAATAAGAAAAGTAGTAAAATAAATACTCTGTAGCCAGCAACAATATAATCCCCCACAACAAAATCCCCCACAACAAAATCCCCCACCAGCAACGATAGAACCACCCCAACAACAATAGACCCCGTCAACAACAATTACTCTTCCAGCAACCAGCATAAATAGACCCCCCCAGTAGCCATAAACAATATGGTAATAAAAGATAGTGGTGGGGTACCCTAACCTGCACAGATGGTATAATGGTAAACAGTTAAATGCGAGAGCTGCTTGTTGTGGGTAAATAACCATAAAATTGAGAAGAAAATAAATAATTAATTAATTAATTAAACCACGCTCTCTAAGGTAAGTGCTACATGCTATACCATAATGTGATCTGTGATATCAACAAACATAAGCTGTCACCATGAGTGACAATAACCAAACAAATTCATACAATAAAGTGCAAATGCATAAATGTAATATCCATCAAAAAAAATGTCCAAAGATTGTGGATTAATAGTGCAATATCCAAGCGATAAAGTGATGAATTATAAAGGTGATGAGAGTGAATCTTCGTGATCCTGGTGAAAAACGATTTAGGAGTGACTGTATATTTTCCTCCACCAACACCTGTCACATATCCTCCTCACCAGATCGCCATGACACCCAATACAGGTAGTCAATAGGTGCAGAAGAGTCAGCCAAAATAGGGAGGTCTTTCCGGACTCGGATCGTGTCGTCAAATCACCAAACATCTGGGAAGTAATGAAAGGAAGAAACAGGCTTCCATAGTGAAGTTCGTTACGATATTTATTTTTAAACAGGTTTAAAATTGAGATTTGTTGTTTACAAGTTAAAAACAGTTTTTTTTTGCTAGAACATTACTTAGAACCCCCAAACATTATACATTTTTTTCTAACACCCTAGAGAATAAAATGGCGGTCGTTGCAATAATTTCTGTCACATCGTATTTGTGCAGCGGTCTTACAAGCGCACTTTTTATGGAAAAGATACACTTTTTTGAATTAAAAAATAAGACAACAGTAAAGTTAGCTCAATTTTTTTTATATTGTGAAAGATAATGTTACGCTGAGTAAATTGATACCCAACATGTCACACTTCAAAATTGCGCCCGCACATGGAATGGCGACAAACTTTTACCTACAGGTTGCATGTTTTGAGTTACAGAGGAGGTCTAGGGCTAGAATTATTGCTTTCACTTTACCAATCGCGGGGATACCTCACATGTGTGGTTTGAACACTGTTTTCACATGCGGGCGCTACTCACGTATGCGTTCGCTTCTGCATGCAAGCTCAGCGGGACGGGGCGCGTTTAAAAATGTTTTTTTCTTATTTATTTTACCTTTTATTTTTTATTTTTACACTGTTGTTTTAAAAAAACTGTGTCACTTTTATTCCTATTACAAGGAATGTAAACATCCCTTGTAATAGAACAAAAAGCATGACAGGACCTCTTAAATATGAGATCTGGGGTCAAAAAGACCTCAGATCTCATATTTACACTAAAACGCAATAAAAAAATGTTGTCATTTAAAAAATATATATATATATATATTCCTTTAAGAGCTATGGGCGGAAGTAACATTTTGACATTGCTTCCGCCCTGCAATGATATGGAGACGGGTGGGGGCCATCTTCCCCTCGCCTCTTCCGCGGCGGAGGGCACCGGAGCGTGGCGGAAGGGGGGGCCTGCTGATAAAAGTGATCTTGCGGCGAATCTGCGGCAAATCTCCACTATTATCAGAAACCGGACCGCCGGCCGAAGAAGAGGCTACCGAGGTTATGGCAGCTAGCTGCTGCCATAACAACGATATTCCACTTCAAAGTTAGGACGTATAACGGCGTGCGGCGGTCCGGAAGTGGTTAAAATACTTGAGATGTATAACAAAAAAATACTGCAGTGTGTGCAGTGTCTATCCAAACAGGAAGCCCACTTTTAACACTAAATTGGGTTATAGGGAAAGAATACTTGACATCATTGATTGATCTAATAAAGGACTAATATAGTTCTTTATGAGGTACACAGCATATAATCAAGTGTAAGGCCAGCTCCGCTTTGTGCCTGGGATGAGAAATACCCCCTTGATGGTCACAGTGATCTGTCCAATTGCAAGTAGCCAAAGGCCTACTCTTGCGACTCTGGAGGGGAGATCCTTCCCCCAGCACACGTCTCTATTATATAGGCTTGATCCCCCTGGTTCCTACTACACACAATACAAAAACCCCTCATCTCAATAAACCCAGGCAGATTCCATGAGTGTAGACTTTGGGGCTCACTATTTTTTTGTAGGACAGAGCAAACACGGGGCATGCCAGGCCTCACTGCACAAATACAGCCCACTCAGTTGCTAAAACCCTCTCCTTCTCTTCATAATCCCAGCACACAACAGAAGAATATCAAGTCAGGTTTGATTAAAAGGCCCTTTACCATTACTAAACAGAATTTTACTATAACAGACGTTCCAGTACTAAATGACGAAGCAAACATTAACTTCTCCAACATAGTAGTAACATAATCCGTTCTTAAGTGGCAAAGAATATTTTTCTTCTAAGTATACTGGTACTCAGTTAGTTCATCTTACATTCTTGTTTTTTCCCAATCCTAATCCCTTCCAAATGGGTACTGTAAACCCCCAACAGGACTTTCCAGGCTCCCCTTGAGACACTGTGCTACACTACCTACAGTCCATTGCATAATATATATATATATATATATATATATATATATATATATATATATATATATATATATATATATATATATATATATATATATATATATATATATATATATATATATATATACACACATATATATATACAGTATCTCACCAAAGTGAGTACACCCCTCACATTTTTGTAAATATTTTATTATCTCTTTTTTATGTGACAACACTGAAGAAATTACACTTTGCTACAATGTAAAGTAGTGAGTGTATGGCTTGTATAACAGTGTAAATTTGCTGTCCCCTCAAAATAACTCAACATACAGCCAATAATGTGGCAATTTGGAAACTAAGGAGTTGGGACTTTAAGGGCACAAGGATATTTAAACTATAAAAATGTAGAAATAGTTTTTAAATTTTATTAAATAGTACAAAAAAAGACATATTGATTTAAAAACAATACAAAATACATGTAAAACCTTATTACATATACCAAGTGGATCCTAGCCTGCATTTAACATTCATAGCTCTTGCCCATAATATATATAATCCAGCATTCAATTTTACAAGGAAAAGGGAACCTTCCCCAGGAAGTAATGATTATGAGTGTAGAACTGGAATTGAGTTGAGTTGCAGGTATGGTAGTCCACTTGGGATGTTCTCTATATGCTCAACATGTTTCACTTTGTAGAACGCTTCTTCAGGAGCTAGAGGTTCTGTTGAATATGCATGAAAAAGAATATCACAATAAAGGTATGTATATGGTATATCAAAACATAAAACTAAAGATAGACATACAAAAAGTAAACAAAATGTTGTGGAATTTCGCCCCCTTGTGGTGGTACATGGACAAAGCCCCATAAAGGACAGTAGTCTCCCTGGGATAGATGGTACAACCCGTTGGTTTGGGGAAACCAATTAAAGTGACATATGCGATGTTTAAAGGTACAGAAAGGGGAAATTTCCCATATGGTAGATTGCATATTGAAAAATATAGAGTTGTAAATAACCATTAATATTCACCTAAGGAGTATAGATCTGAGATTTAACCAATCTCCTTTGACCTTTGTATGCTCATCAGATACTCAAAGCAAAGCAGGGGTATGCAAGGGCACAGGAATGGTAAAATTAGCACAGGGTATTTTAACTTATATGGCCCGAGTAGCCCCCATTCTGGGATATCACCACTAACACCAATGCTGTCAGATTAATTCATAAAGGTACGAGGGCCAGTGTCATGGGCAAACCAAAAAATGGGGGGGGTCTACTAAAGCAAGGAGATATCCTAGCAACAGCCCGAACGTATTGAAGTATACAAATTAACGCAAAGGAGGAATATATCAATGGGTATTGGCTTACCATCTATGATTAATGATGCGTAGTTGTTAAAGTGATGCTAGCAATAAAGAAGGCAATCCATTGATTGCAGACAAAACGTAGGTTATTGTATCTGGGACGTATCAGAAGCAACAAATAAAACCGGAAGCTCCCAAGGTAGTGAGCCAGAAGCAGCCTTAGAAGTTGATAGTAGCTATAGTAAGCTATAATTCTAGTATATAAAGGAAACATGGTATGAGTTTTAAAGGGTAACATTAAATGTCAATAGCATAACAGCATTGATCTAAGGATAATGAAGTAATAACTCTAATGCTGGGCTATGTATGGGCTTACCCAGGGTAGAATGAGAGACACTACGGGATGCGATGTTGCTTCAAGTCAGGATACCATCCATAGCCCCTTAGTTCCAGTGAAGGGAATTCTTAGGGTGTCAGCATAGCAAGACATTTTGGACAACTTCTTGCTCTCAACTTTGTGGGAACAGTTTGGGGGTGGCCCCCTCCTGTTCCAACATGACTGAGCACCAGTGCATAAAGCAAAGACCATAAAGACATGGATGAGCGAGTTTGGGGTGGAGGAACTTAACTGGCCTGCACAGAGTCCTGACCTCAACCCAATAGAACCCTTTGGTATGAATTAGAGTGGAGATTGCGAGCCAGGCCTTCTCATCCAACATCAGTGCCTGACCTCACGAATGTGCTTCTGGAAGAATGGTCAAACATTCCCATAGACACACTCCTAAACCTTGTGGACAGCCTTCTCAGAAGAGTTGCAGCTGCTATAGCTGCAAAGGGTGGCCCAACTCAATATTGAACCCTATGGACTAAAGCCTCGTACACACGATCTGAATTTTCCACAGACAAAACCTCAAACTTTTGTCCGAAGGCATGTGCCTGGATTTTGTCTTGCATACAAATGGCAAGGAATTGTCGGCCAACAAACACGAATGTACTGACGTACTACGTGGTTTTCCAGCTCTTTAGCGACACCCTTTGGGCTCCTTGTGCTAATTTCATGTTAGTAGAAGTTTGGTGATTTGCGCTTTTCATTTCACGCTTTTCATTTAGCGCTTTTCAGTTTGCGCTTTTCATTTCGTGCTTTTCAGTTTGTTTCTGAACGGCCGTTCGTCAACCAGACATGTTGCGGAATCGGAGGACATAACGTATTATTTATTATTGGCCTTGGAGTTATTGCTTTGACCCAAGTCCAGTCCAGGAACAGGAGGAGGAGGATTTCTTGGACCAAAAATTGGTTGCTTTATTAATCGGACCAATTATGTTATATGCCTTTGTTGCGGGAATTCAAGGAGAATAATCCAGATGTTTTTCGGAATTATCTCCGGATGACAGACCCCTGCTTTCACCAACTCTTGGCGTTGTTGGCCCCCTATATTAAGAAGCAGGACACATGCATGAGGCTTTTATTTTATTTTATTGTTATATTTTCTATATTTTTGGATGCATAGAATGCACTTTTTGGTTAAGTTCTATTGGCAGATAACATGTCTAATTTTATTTGTTTTCTTTTTTTAATGCACAATAAAAAATTGTGGAGAATAATACTTGGCTATGTGTTTTACTTCAGTTGACAGTTTGGGAGTAGGCAGTTACATTTAAAAAATACAATGTAAAATTAACAAGGGACACCAACATAGTTGTATCTTTGATCTTAAAAACTACGGGATAATGGTGCTGTGGTAACTTGCCCAAAAAAAAAGCATAATAATATTATTCTTGATATCACTAGAAAAAAAAAGCCTTTGAAAATGTATTTGCAATAACTCCATCAGTGTCACCAGGAAAGCAGCTTCATTATAATCCCATTAAAGAAGAAGAAAATTGTGCTCTGCATTTCGAGATGTCATAATTTGCCACGTCACGAATGTTAATTCTACATTACGAGCGCTAGTTTACAAGACCGACCGCTTCTGGCTCGTCCTTGCTTCCAAGAATGCGTGTTTGTACTTTGGACTTTTGTCCGATGGACTTGTGTACACACGCTCAGAAAATCCGACAACACACATTTGTCCGTGGAAAATTTATGAACCTGCCATCCAACATTTGTCCACAGAAAATTGGCTAACAATTGTCTGATGGAGCGTACAAATGGTCGGATTTTCCACCAACAGCCTGTCATCACACATTTCCCGTCGGAAAAATCTGATTGTGTGTACGAGGCTTAAGACTGGGATGGCATGAAAGTTCAAGTGCAAGTAAGGCTTCGTTCACATCTTGGCGTTTCGAATCGCAGGTGGAAACGTTGCGATTCTGCAATTTGAAATAGCTAAAAATCGCGGAACACCTGGTCGATCCCTGTCACTTCCAATGGCACCCTGATTGCGGCGCGATTTTGCCCCAATTTGTCGGACGACAATCGCGGTAAAATCGCGCAAACAGAATTGCAGGACACCTGTAGCCTGTCGTGGAAAAATCACGCCGTGATTAGGGTGCCATTGGAAGTGATGGCACTCAGAAATCCCCCTAAACTGCCCGGATACAGTGGTCACCTGACCTTTCCAGAGGCCAGGGGCCAATAGGAAGACTTCCAGCAAATTTTAAACCTGAGGGGATACTAGAAACCCCGCTGACGCAATCCCATGAGGAAAGGGGGGCTTAAAACGGTTTTCCCTCCTTTTCCTTTCATGGGATAGCAGTCAGCAGACTTCTAACACAAATAAAAAACACCAACACTATTGCTTGGAAAAATATTTGTCCACAGCCTTTATTATTGGCTTTAATAAATATTAAAAGTTAAACTTAAAACACGTAAAACAGCTCAGCCACTAAGGCTCAAGCTGTATAATCAAATAAAGGGGAATCTCCCAAAAGAAAGGTGGTAAAACCACCTGTCGCCAAAATCCTATAACCGTGGCCTTTTCAATGCATGTGCTGAAACCAGTATTGAGAAAGTCCAAGCCTATCTCCGTCAAATGGACTCCATCCCTTCTATACAAACCAGGAACCACGCCCTCTAATTCTGTGTGCCTATAAGAAAATCCACAGAAAGAACCTAAAAACGTCTGTATTGCCCGATTAACCCTTTTTCTCACTTTCTCTAAGGGGCGTAAGTAATTGGAATTTAACCACTTCAACCTCGGGATCAGTTCTCAAAAAATCAGAACTGTCCCAGGGGATGAAAACCTTACCAAATCGTCCCTGATTGTAAAAATCAGATCGAGGGTTTTTACTTTCCCCAAATCCTTACCTCCCAAATGCAAAATTAAAATATAAGGCGCTGGCCACTTCAGATATAAAAATCCTAACTCTCTAAATAAATCTGACCAAACCATTCCGTGCTTCCTATGCCACATCACTTTGAAATCTTTCCAGTCTAAACCCAAGTTCTTAGAATATACTCTCTCATCTGCTCTCTTGCAGGCCCAATGTATGAATGAATGTCGGACAATCCAGACTATTTTCTGGGGACCTGAAATTATTCAAACAAAAGAGTTAGGACGAACATATAATAAGAAACTTTACAATTTACACCTGCCTATTTTCTTGCTCAAACTGTCAAGGAGACCTAGTCTGGCTGCCTCAGCGCCTGCCCCTATACTAAAAGAATGTGACGTCAGACGTGCATTGTCTAAACCTAAAATATGTTTGCACTTTTTGAAGACCTATAAAAATTGAAATTTGCTTAAAGGGGAGCCGTCTAAATGTACAAAGAACTGCCCTTAAACCACTGGTCTATGTCTAATATAATTCTTTAACAATGCCACTGGGCATAACAGAGAATTACTACAAATGTTTAAAACTGCCCAAGATCCTTTACCGATTTGATCAGTTTTTGACCTTCTAATACAGATTTTTACTTTAGCCTTACGGACCAAAATGTCCTCCCATTGTAGGCCCCCTTGTTTATGTTTAACTGGGGGGGGCCAGCTGTGAGATCCTTATGGCTGCAAAGAAGGCTTTTGAAAAGATCATTTTAAATAGTGTCACTTCAAACTCTGACCAGCAAACTGTCTCAGTAGCCTTGCAGAGCCTCCCCAGAACCTCAGTGGAGGTTGGCTCCTTAGAATCCTCAACCTTATTAGATTTTTGATAACCTTTTAAGGCTTGTCTTACCATAAAAAAAAACTTAAGAGAGGGAAGATTGCAGTGGGGGCTGGTGCTCAAAAAGTTTTTTTTGGGGGGAGAGCAAACAAACTTAAAAATTCGTAAAAATACTTAAAAAAAACATCAATTGCAGCCTCACTATGCCGATCAAATGCAGCCACTTTGCCCATCAAATGTAGCCGCTGTGACCATCATATGCAGCCACTGTGCCCAGCAAATAAAGCCACCGTGCCCATCAAATACAGCCACTGCGCCCAGCAAATACAGCCAATGTGCCATCAATTACAGCCACTGTGCCCATCATATGCAGCCACTGTGTCCAGCAAATACAGCCACTGTGCCCATCAAATACAGCCACTGTGCCCAGCAAATACAGCCACTGTGCCATTAATTACAGCCACTGTGCCCATCATATGCAGCCACTGTGCCCAGCAAATATAACCACTGTGCCCATCAAATACAGCCGCTGTGCCCATCAAATACAGCCACTGTGCCATCAATTGTAACCACTGTGCCATCAATTGCAACCACTGTGCCATCAATTGCAGCCACTGTGCCCATCATATGCAACCACTGTGCCCAGCATATGCAGCCACTGTGCCCAGCAAATACAGCCACTGTGCCCAGAAAATACAGCCACTGTGCCATCAATCACAGCCACTGTGCCCATCATATGCAGCTACTGTGCCTAGCAAATACAGCCACTGTGCCCATCAAATACAGCTGCTGTGCCCATCAAATACAGCCACTGTGCTATCAATTGCAGCCACTGTGCCATCATATGCAGCCACTGTGCCCATCATATGCAGCCACTGTGCCCAGCAAATACAGCCACTGTGCCTATCAAATACAGCCACTGTGCCCAGCAAATACAGCCACCGTGCCATCAATTACAGCCACTGTGCCCATCATATGCAGCCACTGTGCCTAGCAATTACAGCCAATGTGCCCATCAAATACAGCCACTGTGCCATCAATTACAGCCACTGTGCCCATCATATGCAGCCACTGTGCCTAGCAAATACAGATGCTGTGCCCATCACATACAGCCACTGTGCCATCAATTACAGCCACTGTGCCCTTCATATGCAGCCACTGTGCCCAGCAAATACAGCCACTATGCCCATCATATGCATGCACTGTGCCATTAATTATAGCCACTGTGCCAATTATATGCAGCCACTGTGCCCATTATATGCAGCCACTGTTCCCAGCAAATACAGCCACTGTGCCCATCATATGCAGCCCGGCTGTCACTTTACCAACCCCCCCGTCCCCCCGCTGGTCCGGCGGCACTTACCGCTCATGTGGCAGGGCTCTGCTCCTCTCCTGGAGTGACAGGGCTCTCTTGCAATGGCGGGAAGCAGAGGCTCCGGTGTCCGCTCGGCTCCTCAGGCCTTCTCTGCCATGTCTCCTCTTCCGCCAAAGCGTTAGGCATCCAATAGGATTGCCTAATGCTTTGGCCAATTGGGAGACAGGTCTCACTGACCTGCCTCCTGATTGGCAGGGAGGAACATTAGTGTGAAAATAGCGAAAATGAATTCGCTATGTCACACAACAGGGTGGGATGGGGACACAGTACTCTGTGCCCCGATCCCACTCTGATTTGGCTCTAATCGTGTGCTTCAAGATACACACCTCCTGCCTATCCCCGCCATAGTATTTCATGTGTCCGCCGTCCTAAAAAGGGCCGGGCACAATGCATGGGCCACCACTGGAAGATTGTTCAGTCTAAGAAAGGGACTCCCGAGAAGACTTTATTCACATGTGACCAGGAGAAGTTTTTACTGAAAAGTTTGTTTAGGAATAACAGAGCTAACCCTTCAAAAACCAAGGTATCAGCGACACCATGCTCTTGCAAGAAGGAGGACCATAACCACCAAGCTGATTGGTATCCGACCATGGTGGAGGGGAAAATAGAGTGCTGCACATTGATTAAAACCTTCTTCAAATGAGTTTCCATAAGTACTTCGGGCAAGTCAAACCCACCGGATCTGCGTTTGGCAACAGGGAAGTGAAACGTTCCATCTGAAAATGGGATAAAGCGTCCGCCAAGTCATTTGTTTTGCCGGGTATAAATTTTGCTTTAATCAAAATGTTCATACTCAAACATTTAAAGATTAAATGCCTCAGCAGAACAAAGACAGTTGGAGACTTTGAGGATAAGCAATTTAATGTATATTACATAACACCTTCATTGTCTGTTCTAATTGCCACTAAAATAGGGAATAATTATATCAAAACGCTGTTTTTTAAGTAGCCCTTGAGCTTCCAAACAGGGTCCCAGGGCTCAGGGCACCAATGTGTTCCATATGGCCGCAAATCCCAAGGACCTGGCAGAATCAGTCTGAAGCAGAATTCCTTGTTTGTGACAAATTCTCTTTGCCAAACCACCCTACCATTGAAATATTCCAGAAACCTTAAACAAACGATTAGGTCCACTCGCATTTCATGTGATACTCTTACATGAGCTGACGAAGACTTGAGTCCAGCTATTGCCATATAAAAGATGAATAGAATGAGACAATAAGCGGCGCTGCCCTCTGAAAATTAATGAGTATCAGGAAAAATATCATAAGCTCTGCACATAGTGCAGATAACTCTGATATGTGAAAACTTCACTAAGAGCAAAGAAAACGTATTCTAGGCAGTATAGCGTCACAGACCATAAATGCTTACAAGTAGATAAATGAAATGTGTTCCCCCATCAGGGCATAAGTGTCATCCAAAGTGAGAAATAAAATACCAAAGTGAATAAATAAAATTCAAAAATATTGGGACAAAATGGCGTCAGAGGGAACGTAATCCCTATATAAAGGTCTATGTTCTACGTGATATCAAGGTGATATGTGTGTGTCCCTTTAATGTGAATGTGCAGTAATAATTAAATAAAGTAATATTAAGTAAATATTCAAAAGTATTGGGACACTAATAAAAGATAAAAAGGTAAACCAGATAAAATTGCTATTATAAATCTGTGTGGTGATTGTGTATCCCCTTACGTGTTCAACAAACCATTATAAATAATAAATAATAATAGTGAAATATAGTGGTTATAATGCCCAAATAACCAAAAGTATTGGGACAGTATGGCGCTATGGAATGTGAGTGATAAAAACTTAAACGTGAGTGATCCTCCTATGCAGTAAAACAGATAATCCTCCTATGTAATAATAGCCAGGTAATGCTCATCTACTGCCATATGTAAGTTATATTTATATACTATTGTTTCTAATTAGTTCAAATTGCTCATGTTTAAAACCGATATTAAGGTTAAAAATCCATATATAAAATCCATGCAGATCAAGTGTTATTAGGCAGGTGGGAACAAACAGGGTTCAGCTAAAATGCTATTTGTTTCATCCAGGAAGGTGCAACGTAGTGACTTCTGTGCAGTTTTTCATAAGGTGACTTGAAGTGACTTGCAGAAATTTGTAAGCCACAAAGTCATTGTGGCTTACAAATTTCTGTGGAATTGGATTTGTTGTGATGGAATAAATGCTTTGACATACTTCACGAAGGCAGCCCCTTGTGTTTCTCTTTTTCTCTGGATATCTGGAGTGATTAACAACTTAAGGTTACACTGCTGGAGCAGTACGGTTATGTCAGAGTACACAACATACCAAGGACAGCCATAAGGATTGCAAGCAGCAGAGGAATGGAAGCACTTTGGAATTGAACAAACATCCACCCTCAGGCACCCACTTTGTCGCTTGGTACCCCTGTAGGGGTGATTATCTCTGGTGAGTGGGGTAGCATAGGGGGCGAGCACTGCAAGTCACTTCAAGTCACCTTATGAAAAACTGCACAGAAGTCACTACGTTACACCTTCCTGGATGAAACAAATAGCATTTTAGCTGAACCCTGTTTGTTCCCACCTGCCTAATAACACTTGATCTGCATGGATTTTATATATGGATTTTTAACCTTAATATCGGTTTTAAACATGAGCAATTTGAACTAATTAGAAACAATAGTATATAAATATAACTTACATATGGCAGTAGATGAGCATTACCTGGCTATTATTACATAGGAGGATTATCTGTTTTACTGCATAGGAGGATCACTCACGTTTAAGTTTTTATCACTCACATTCCATAGCGCCATACTGTCCCAATACTTTTGGTTATTTGGGCATTATAACCACTATATTTCACTATTATTATTTATTATTTATAATGGTTTGTTGAACACGTAAGGGGATACACAATCACCACACAGATTTATAATAGCAATTTTATCTGGTTTACCTTTTTATCTTTTATTAGTGTCCCAATACTTTTGAATATTTACTTAATATTACTTTATTTAATTATTACTGCACATTCACATTAAAGGGACACACACATATCACCTTGATATCACGTAGAACATAGACCTTTATATAGGGATTACGTTCCCTCTGACGCCATTTTGTCCCAATATTTTTGAATTTTATTTATTCACTTTGGTATTTTATTTCTCACTTTGGATGACACTTATGCCCTGATGGGGGAACACATTTCATTTATCTACTTGTAAGCATTTATGGTCTGTGACGCTATACTGCCTAGAATACGTTTTCTTTGCTCTTAGTGAAGTTTTCACATATCAGAGTTATCTGCACTATGTGCAGAGCTTATGATATTTTTCCTGATACTCATTAATTTTCAGAGGGCAGCGCCGCTTATTGTCTCATTCTATTCATCTACTATATAATTGTACCCTTAGGGGTACCAATTAGAGATAGGCAGCAGCCCTTACTCTTATCCTAAGCGCGGATACACTCTCTTATATATTGCCATATAAAGCCTCCGAGAGAAAATCCTCCCAATAGGCATTATACGGGTGGCAAATGTCAACTGACCCAGCAGTGACTGAACTTCTTTAAGAGTAACCTTCTTTTTCCTAATTAGCAGAATAATATAACCTGTAAGCCTGCTGATTTTTTCCCTGGGCAACCTGAATTCCATATTTAATGTGTCTATGGTGATTCCCAAGAAATCCATAAAAACAGATGGAAAACTGTCTTTTCCTGTGCCAAAGGGACACCAAATGCCTCACGAACAGAAAAAATGCTAGCAATAAATCTATATAGGTATTTGAGTGAGGAGGACCTAGGAAAAGAAAATCATCCAAGTAATGGATCAGGGAATGCACTCCCACCACCCGTGAAACTACCCACTCTAGGAAAGAAGCAAAGGATTCAAAATAAAAAAAAGATAAAGAACAGCCTATTGGCAGGAATTTGTCAAAATAAAAACTTCCCTGAAAGAAAAAAACCTAACGAATTAAATGACACGCGGTCTATAGGCAGCAGCCCGAAGGCAGCCTTCACATCCGCCTTGAAGTTGAGAACAAAAAGCTGCGCTTAGGACACTAAATTAGGTGTGCTGCCTCCCTTAAAAGAGCTTCCTATAAGGATTCTCTATGAACTAATATATGTATAAACAAGGGTTGTGGCGCTTCCTATGGGGTACTAGTTGGGAGGGGTGTTAGTAATGTACACGTGTGGTTCCCTCAATGAACCCCAATACAGGTACCTGGTATCTACCAGAGACAAACTATGTTACCGTACGGGTATGTATGTCTACGATTAGACATACACACATATATCCATATACACCCGCTTGTATCAACAAGAATAATAATAATAATAGTAATAATTCTGAAGATGGTTCATTCAGACCTAATGAAAAAGAGGTGTGGGCTGGTTCATTCAGACCTAATTACAAGGGGTGTGGGCTAGAGCCCCTGTGGCTGTGATACATATGCCACCACTAGGTGATCATGTGTGTGTAACCTTATAAATGCTCTACTACAGAGATAATCCAAAATAATCCAAAGTAATCCAAACACTCTGCTCCCGTGCCAAGTGAGCATACATAAATGAGCATACATAAAAAAATGTGTTACCCAAACATTACATATAAAAATCAAATAAACATACATGTGATCAAATTAAGTGCAGAGGAGACCAATAATTCGTGATAATAGTCCATAAAATAAAACTTGTTCATATCCAGTATTCCAAACAATTTCGTGACTTGGGTGCTCTCGGGTAATTCCTGTGACTTTAGTGCTCCCCCTTCAGATCCCCACTCACCAGATGCAACAACCCCGTAAAGGGGCAACCAGCATAAGATGTCTCTTTCACGATCTCTTTTCCACGCTGATCTGGCGGACTTTACAGGATGGTTTCCGTTGGTTATCCCAATAGATTCCCAGATCCGGGTATGCAGGTGGCTTTCTCTCCAAAGAAATGCAGTATTTATGTGTAGGAGGTTCACAGCTGTGTCAGCTCTGTGGCTTAGAGGTTAGAACTTCTGCTTAGCATCTCTGAGGGTCTGGGTTCAAATATCAACCATGTTGCTTCATGTAGAGTGAAGCAACATGGTTGATATTTGAACCCAGACCCTCAGAGATGCTAAGCAGAAGTTCTAACCTCTAAGCCACAGAGCTGACACAGCTGTGAACCTCCTACACATAAATACTGCATTTCTTTGGAGAGAAAGCCACCTGCATACCCGGATCTGGGAATCTATTGGGATAACCAACGGAAACCATCCTGTAAAGTCCGCCAGATCAGCGTGGAAAAGAGATCGTGAAAGAGACATCTTATGCTGGTTGCCCCTTTACGGGGTTGTTGCATCTGGTGAGTGGGGATCTGAAGGGGGAGCACTAAAGTCACAGGAATTACCCGAGAGCACCCAAGTCACGAAATTGTTTGGAATACTGGATATGAACAAGTTTTATTTTATGGACTATTATCACGAATTATTGGTTTCCTCTGCACTTAATTTGATCACATGTATGTTTATTTGATTTTTATATGTAATGTTTGGGTAACACATTTTTTTATGTATGCTCATTTATGTATGCTCACTTGGCACGGGAGCAGAGTGTTTGGATTACTTTGGATTATTTTGGATTATCTCTGTAGTAGAGCACTTATAAGGTTACACACACATGATCACCTAGTGGTGGCATATGTATCACAGCCACAGGGGCTCTAGCCCACACCCCTTGTAATTAGGTCTGAATGAACCAGCCCACACCTCTTTTTCATTAGGTCTGAATGAACCATCTTCAGAATTATTACTATTATTATTATTATTCTTGTTGATACAAGCGGGTGTATATGGATATATGTGTGTATGTCTAATCGTAGACATACATACCCGTACGGTAACATAGTTTGTCCCTGGTAGATACCAGGTACCTGTATTGGGGTTCATTGAGGGAACCACACGTGTACATTACTAACACCCCTCCCAACTAGTACCCCATAGGAAGCGCCACAACCCTTGTTTATACATATATTAGTTCACATCCGCCTTAGCCAGCAGTGCTCCCGGACCTAATTACTTCAAAATGACCAAAGCATCCTCAAAGGAAGCATAAGATACAGACAAAATCTCTTATATTTCTTATATTTGGTCATTTAGGGATTAACCGGAAGGGAATGATACATGATGAATGAGCCTGTAAGAGTTTGGTTCCTTTTGGGGACAATTCCTAAAAGGGAATCCTAAAATCTGAAAAGGGGGATCCCTAAATGGGCCAGCTAACCTACCCAAACTAATTTCGCTAGCAATTTTTCCCTCCACTATAGTTTCTAAACCGTTTATTGATTTTAAATTGTGATGTATCTTACACCCTGACCCATTGAATCTTGGCAAATAAAAACCTGAGAAAAAAACCCTTAAAAAGGAGATGTGCTGTCTGTGTGTCTGGGAATTCCTTGAGCCAGGGGACCATTATGTGTAGTTTCACCGATGACTACGCCTTTAGAAAAACATACATTACCAGCCAGCTGGTTTGACGTTGATAATTTCTTGAAACACTTGGAAACGGGGTGAGTACCTGCACAAAATGCGCACTCGTGCCTGTACTTACACGTGTTAGGCCATCTACAGTGGTTTTCACAGATCCATTTTCTATAATTGGAGTGCAATGCTTGGTTTGGGGGGAGCGGCTTGTCTGATAATTGTTGGCCTTTGGGGAAGAAAAAGATTCAGCCATAGGCCAATATCCTTAGTTCCCCACTGTAATGATGGGTGTACCGCCAATGTTTGCCTAAATGATTCGTCATAAACAAACCAGGCCATACCCCCAAAGTTTTTGTAGGCCTCCAATACTATGTCCAAATGTTAAAAAAAGCCAGACTGTTCTAAGGTTGCCTTTTGCATAGGACACTAGAGAATATGAAAGAGGCTTGTAACCAATTGTTAAATGTTTAGTTAATCGGCCATCTTCTATGCTCTTCAGATTTATCATCTCTTCCACCTGCCTTCTGAAGAAACTCTTTTGATGAGGGGAGTAGTGACAGTATATCCAAAAGTTCCTCTCGTGAAATCCTTTCCTTGATGCCGGTGGACAAGTGAAAACTGAGAGGAGACAAGATGCATGGCAAAGCTTTTTTTCTACAAGTTTCAGGAACATTCATTTTTTGTAAAGGAATAATATCAGCTGTAGAGGAAGGCTGTGAATTAGCCAAGGAAGAAAAGTGAGAGATAGCACTACCGCCACTAGATGGCGCCCAAGCCGTGGCTACAGTTTCCTCAACAGCAGATGATTTAGCAGACATAGAAGCAGCATTGTGCAAAACAGGTGGAGGTAAATTAACATCTGTACTATCGCTAACTGCATTTAATTCCCCAACAGTCCTGACTAGAACTGATGAAAATAATTAAATTAATTGCGGAGCAAACTCACCAGCGCCAGGTACAGCAGCAGCAGCACCTGCTCGTTCATTCTGCTTCATTCCTTTGAAGCGCAGACCACGGGGATAGGATTTCCTTGGGGTTGTTGCCCGACCTCCAAAGGTGCTTGACACGCCGGCCGGGATCCGCTCTCTTCCAGCACCCCTTAGGTCCCGGGCAGCGCTATCCTTGCTGGACTCCTTCTTCTCTCATTTGAATCCCCCACCATGCTTCCAGTCGTGCTACCCTTGCACCGCGGAGGACCCCTGGCACTACGGGAAGAGACAGTGCGGGGCGGTGAGGGTGAAAAACGCTGGCTCCTGTAGCGCCGCCTCTTTGCCGGCCCCCTGGCCGGAAGGGAAGTGATACGTTGGGCTGACCGCCGACCCGGAACTTTCTTCATGGGTGGAACATCCTCTTCCTCCAAACCCACCGCTGGGCTCCAGACTTCTCCTTCTTCCAGACCTGTTCTGATGGGACCCCTGGCTGTGGCATAAATGGCGGCAGTGGAGGCGGCGGTGTCTGTGGTTGCTGTTGCGGTGGAGGCAGACCTGCCTGCGAAGGTTCCAGGAACTTCAGCTGGGACTTGACTCGCAGCTCGAAGTAGGTCGAGGCATGTTCAGATCCAGTTCTTCCCTGCTTCTTCTCCGACTCTTTTGATTAGGCGCCTCAGAAGGGACATCCTCTTCAACCTTAGTAGTGCTCTTTGCTCTGAGGAGAGACTCCCTGAACACCACAGCTGTTGCTACTGAGACGACTGAACCTCTGAGGCTCGGAACCCCCTTTTTATTTGAATTTTAATCAGAAACTGCCCAGATACAGTGGTCACCTGACCTTTCCAGAGGCCAAGGGCCAGTGGGAAGACGTCGCGCAAATTTTAAACCTGAGGGGATACTAGAAACCCTGCTGACGCAACCCCGTGAGGGAAGGGGGGCTTACAACTGCCCCCCCCCCTTTCCTTTCATTCTCATTGCCTTAGTAAATAAAAAATAAAAACCTACAAATGCTAATAACATCATTTACATTTTCTTTCATTTTCCTAAAAGTTCTGTTTTTGACATAATATTTTAATTAGAATTGTATTGTGAGGTTCATCAACTATTTCAAAGTTATTTTATTATAGACAGAAAATCCATCTTTTAAAAACATCAGTCTATGAAAAAAATAAAAGATTTTGCTCACTGGGTGCTATCAGCCAGATAAGTCTACAGAAAGTACAATACTGCCATCTGCTGGTCATCCCTTCAAAATCCTTGGGATTTTGTGAATACGTTTACTCTGCTGTTGTCATTAATGTTGCAGTGTTTGTCTTTCTTGGCCTAGTTCACCTCAAGCTTGATTGCTTTTTTTCTGTATAAGTATATTACCCAACATGATAAATATGCTTTGAAGGCTTCATTATGTAAACTTGATGTGGAGGGACAGTGACCCCAGGTATGGTGCTCTAAGGCAGTGTTTCTCAACTCCAGTCTTCGAGTTGCCCCAACAGGTCATGTTTTCAGGCTTTCCCTCCGATGAAACGGCTGTGGTAATTACTAAGGCAGTGAAACTGATCAAATCACCTGTGCAAAATCATGGTGAGCTTGAAAACATGACCTGTTGGGGCGCCTTGAGGACTGGAGTTGAGAAACACTGCTCTAAGGCTATGGTCCCATTGGTGATGGATGCAAAAAAGCAACAGAGCCTATGATATGTCAGACTCTGTAGACCAGTGGTCATCAACCCTGTCCTCAGGGCCCACTAACAGGCCAGGTTTGCAAGATAACTGAAATACATCACAGGTGATATAATTTGCTGCTCAGTGATTGCAGTTCTCTAGTCTGCATCTCCCCAAGGTAATACATAAAACCTGGCCTGTTAGTGGGCCCTGAGGACAGGGTTGATGACCACTGCTGTGGACCCATTGTGGTAACACTATTCTTGAAGGGGGGGGGGGGGGTAGGTTGATGTGAGAGGTCTGTATAGCATTACAGACAACATATGCACAGTTCACTGACCAGTATCAATCCTGTTACTGAGAACTAGGGATGGGCGAACAGTTCGGCCCAAGCATAAGTTCGGGCCGGTATTTCATTGTTCGGACGTTCAGCGAATAGCCAAACAAATGGGTCCTTCGACCATTTGTTTGGCCCTCCGCACAGACCGCAATGTATTTCGGCACTGAACAGTGCATTGCAAGCCCTGATTGGCTGAAGCAGTGAAAGCTTCAGACAATCACGGCACAGAGCACTGTCAGAGTCATGATTGGATACTGGCATCATGACTTTATCCAATCATGGCTCATTCCCGCCCCACAGTATAAAATTATTCTTTCAATGGCATCCATTTTCAGTGTGATTTTGGCATGGAGAGAGATAGAACAGTTATAGTTTTGTGCGTTACTGCCAGTTTAACGCCATACAGTTCTGTGTGTGTTACTGCCAGTTTAACGCCATATAGTTTTGTGTGCGTTAATGCCAGTTTACCCAACATATAGTTTTGTGTGCGTTACTGCCAGTTTAACGCCATATAGTTCTGTGTGCTTTAGTGCCAGATAACGCCATATAGTTATGTGTGCTTTACTGCCAGTTTAACGCCATATAGTTCTGTGTGCATTACTGACAGTTTAACGCCATATAGTTTTGTGCATTACTGCAAGTTTAACGCCATTTACTTCTGTGTGCGTTACTGCCAGTTTAACGTCATATCGTTTTCTGCGCGTTATTGCCAGTTTAACGCCATACAGTTCTGTGTGCATTACTGCCAGTTTACCCACCATATAGTTTTGTGTGCGTTACTGCCAGTTTAACGCTATATAGTTCTGTGTGCTTTACTGCTAGTTTAACGCCATATAGTTCTGTGTGTGTTACTGATAGTTTAACGCCATATAGTTTTATGTGCGTTACTGCAAGTTTAACGCCATTTACTTCTGTGTGCGTTACTGCAAGTTTAACTCCATTTACTTCTATGTGCGTTACTGAAAGTTTAATGCCATATAGTTCTGTGCGTCACTGTACGTTTGGCGCATTATATTGCCGTATATTATAGTGTATCCGTGCCATTTGTCTGTGTAGTGTGAGTACTCAAATTAAAGTGCACCAAACACCACTTTACATTGGTTAAAGTGCATCTACGTACAGATTTCCACTTCTTCTTTACATTTGCTTATAAGCACCGCCCCCTCCCTCCCAATAATGGCTGGGAGGACAACAAGGATAGGCAGACATTCCCTTGGCACTGTAAGGGGGCCAGCAACAAATGTGTCCACAGGTAAAGGTGGACGTGATGGTCAGTCCTCAGGCAGGGCATCAATTTCTCTATTTAGTGAGTTTGCCGTGATATCCAGCCACAGCATGCAGAGGAGGTGGTGGACTGGCCTACTAAACCTTCCTCATCCTCCTCATCCTCTGTCACGGAAGCAGAGACAAGCATGCAGTCTCCTGAAGTTGCCAGAGTGGATAAACCTGCCTCCTTGTCCACATCTATTCCTGCCATAGCCCCAACATCAGCCGTTGAGGAGTCACCTGAGTTATTTGACTGCAGCGTCAGCCACTTGCTCCTTGATAATGCCCAGCCATTACTGGATGGCTGATCAGATGTTGGTTCTGAGGTTGAGGATGACAGGAACATGAGCCTAGAGAGAGGGGAAGAACACTGGTAGACAAATTGGCATTCATATTCCCCCAGCCGCAGCATATTGCCAAGTTGTCTCCAGTGGTAATGATGATGATGGAGAAGATGGAGATGATGATGACGATGAGGTCACTGATGTGACTTGGGTGACAGATAGAGCAGAGGAGTAAACTAAAAGTGAGGCGGCACAGCCCCAAGGAGGCCAACATCAAGAAAGAGTAGAGAGCAGCCACCCTATTCCATCATATTCTGCAGCTGTTATCTCCCAGCCCACTCCCTAAAGCTCAGCTGTCTGGGCCTTTTTCAGCACATCTGCAGTAGATCTCTCTGTTGCTATCTGCTAACTGTGTCTCAGGCACATCAAACGTGGCAAAAACACCAGTCATTTGGGTACCACATGCTTAACAAGGCATTTAACGTCCAACCACTCAGCCCGTTGGCAACAGCACCTAAAAGCCACACAAAAGGGGCACAAATCTTTCCCTCCTCCTCTTCCTCCTCCTCCTTACCCACTTCAATCTGCCCTTGCTATACCGAGTCATTACCTCTCAGCAGCCTCCACTGACAGGGATGATGGTATAGCACAGAGTGTCCCAGGTCCTAGCAGCACATCTGCCAGCAGCACACAGCCAGCTGTAGACTGTAGCCGGCAAATTTCTCTGCCCCATCTGCTGCAGGGGAAAAAAATACAGTCCCTGACACCCACATGCCCAGCGTCTAAATGCAAGCTTGTCAAAGCTGTTAGCTCTCCAACTTCTGCCTTTCAGCCTGCTGGATTCTACCCCTTCTGTGAATTCACACAATGTGCTGTACCACAATGGCAGGTTCCCAGTCGCTACTACTTTTCACGTAAGGCCCTTCCATCTCTGAAATATCACAAAGAAGAGAATGTTCTGGCATCGTTGGGCAAGGCAGTCAGCCTTAGAATCCACCTTACGGCTGACACGTGGTCAAGCAAGCATGGGCAGGGACGAAATATTTTGTTCACAGCACACTGGCTTTTTGGGGTGGAGGAACTTGACTGGCCTGCACAGAGTCCTGTAGAACACCTTTGGGATGAGTTAGAGCGGAGACTGCGAGGCAGGCCTTCTTGTACACCATCAGTGCCTGACCTCACAAATGCGCTTCTGGAAGAATGGTCAAACATTCTCATAGACACACTCCTAAACCTTGTGAACAGCCTTCCCAGAAGAGTTGACATAAAAACAAACAAAGGCGCCTCTAAGTGCAGAAGATAAACAATTTTAATACCCCAACTGGGTTAAAAACACTTACAAAATAGAAGTAAAAAACAGGCACATCGTGGTAAGGCTGCATTGGAAGGGGTCACGATCAGAGGAAGCCTTCAGGAGGATGGATGTAGTCACTGTCAGCAGCGGTGTAAAACACAGGGAACAGCTGTGAAGCCGGCGTCGTCAGCGTGTGAGAGCTGCGAACCCGGAAGTGATGTCATCCGCTGGGTGGCTCTGTGACCAGCCTGAACCGCAAACGAAAGGCCAGAGAGGGGATGTGATGTCATCAGTGAGGGACGCGTTTCAGAACCGTCATTCGTTCCTTTCTCAACCTCGGATTGCACTGATGGCTGGGGAGGATATATACAAGCACACTGGCAGTGGATTGGCCGGGGGGCGGGGACAACTAGATTAAATAAGCACACTGGCAGTGGATTGGCCGGGGGGCGGGGACAACAAGGTTAGATAACAATAGGTCTAGTAAATACATGTGAATATAGACACACACCTGCAATAACATGCTGAAAAACGAAAGAACAACAATAGAAGAAAATAAAATCAAGGATGGTGATGTTAAAGATTAAAAACGATCTGTATAACAATCCAAGTGCCCAATGTGTGGGTCTGACAGATCATAGGAAATGTTGCACATAATAAATTGTCCGCAAATGGGTAACAAGAAAAGAGGGGGGGGGGAAGAAAAGGAAAAAAGGGGGACCATGCATAACATTAGTCACATTAAAATAAAAATGTATAAAAATATATAAATACCATAGATTCGAATGAAGGAAAGTATGTGAAAATAAAAAATCTATGTAAAAAATATATATATAAAAAAAAAATTATATATATATATATATCATTTGGACTACGCTAGTCCTGTGCGCCCTATACCACCTTTTATTCCCAGAAGAGTTGAAGCTGTTATAGCTGCAAAGGATGGGCTACAGTAACTCAATATTGAACCCTATGGACTAAGACTGGGATGCCATTAAAGGAAAATAAGATACACAAAGCGAGATACACAAAGCCGAGTGTACTCGGCTAGACTCGGCTCCTCTTGCAGTCCCGCCCATCTCCACTGTCTGTGAGAGGAGAGGAACGAGCGGCGCTGACAAACACATAGCCGAGTGTACTAGATTTGGCTCCTAGATTTGCTAGATTTGGCTCCTCTCGCAGTCCTGCCCCTGACTGTGAGTATAGCCGAGAATAGCCGAGTACACTGGGCTCAAATCAGCGGAGAACGGCGGGGATCGGCGTATAACACGCACCCACGATTTTCCCCTGATTTTAAGGGGAAAAAAGTGTGTGTTACCGATAAATATGCCGATAAATACGGTATATATATATATATATATATATATATATATATATATACAGTATCTCACAAAAGTACATTTTTGTAAATATTTTATTATATCTTTTCATGTGACAACACTGAAGAAATTATACTTTGCTACAATGTAAAGTATTGAGTGTACAGCTTGTATAACAGTATAAATTTGCTGTCCCCTCAACACACTCATTACACAGCCATTAATGTCTAAACCGCTGGCAACAAAAGTGAGTTTACCCCTAAGTGAAAATGTCCAAATTGGGCCCAATTAGCCATTTTCCCTCCCCGGTGTCATGTGACTCCTTAGTGTTACAAGGTCTCAGGTGTGAATGGGGAGCAGGTGTATTAAATTTGGTGTTATCGCTCTCACTTTCTCATACTGGTCACTGGAAGTTCAACATGGCACCTCATGGCAAAGAACTCTCTAAAGATCTAAAAAAAAGAATTGTTGCTCTACATAAAGATGGCCTAGGCTATAAGAAGATTGCCAAGACTCTGAAACTGAGCCAAAACCATACAGCAGTTTAAAAGGACAGGTTCCACTCAGAACAGGCCTTGCCATGTTCGATCAAAGAAGTTGAGTGCACGTGCTCAGCGTCATATCCAGAGGTTGTCTTTGGGAAATAGACATATGAGTGCTGCCAGCATTAATGCAGAGGTTGAAGGGGTGGGGGGTCAGCCTGTCAGTGCTCAGACCATACACCGCACACTGCATCAAATTGGTCTGCATGGGTGTCGTCCCAGAAGGAAGCCTCTTCTAAAGATGCACAAGAAAGCCCACAAACAGTTTGCTGAAGATAAGCAAACTAAGGACATGGATTACTGGAACCATGTCCTGTGGTCTGATGAGACCAAGATAAGCTTATTTGGTTCAGATGGTATCAAGCGTGTGTGGCGTCAACCAGGTAAAGAGTACAAAGACAAGTGTGTCTTGCCTACAGTCAAGCATGGTGGTGGAAGTGTCATAGTCTGGGGCTGCATGAGTGCTGCCGGCACTGGGAAGCTACAGTTCATTGAGGGAACCATGAATGCGAACATGTACTGTGGCTCTCTCCCTTTGGAGACTGGGCTGCAGGGCAGTATTCCAAAATGATAATGACCCCAAACACACCTCCAAGACGACCACTGCCTTGCTAAAGAAGCTGAGGGTAAAGGTGATGGACTGGCCAAGCATGTCTCCAGACCTAAACCCTATTGAGCATCTGTGGGGCATCCTCAAATGGAAGGCGGAGGAGTGCAAGGTCTCTAACATCCATCAGCTCCGTGATGTCGCCATGGAGGAGTGGAAAAGGACTCCAGTGGCAACCTGTGAAGCTCTGGTGAACTCCATGCTCAAGAGGGTTAAGGCAGTGCTGGAAAATAATGGTGGCCACACAAAATATTGACACTTTGGGCCCTTCTTGGATATTTTCATTTAGGGGTGTACTCACTTTTGTTACCAATGGTTTAGACATTATTAGCTGTGTTGAGTTATTTTGAGGGGACAGCAAATTTAAACTGTTATACAAGCTGTACACTCACTACTTTACATTGTAGCAAAGTGTTATTTCTTCAGTGTTGTCACATGAAAAGATATAATAAAATATTTACAAAAATGTGAGGGGTGTACTCATTTTTGTGAGATACTATATATATATATATATATATATATATATATATATATATACACAGTTGGTATAGAAAGATCTACAGTGGATGTAAAAAGGCTACACACCCCTGTTAAAATGTCAGGTTTCTGTGATGTAAAAAAAATCAGACAAAGATAAATCATTTCAGAACTTTTTCCACCTTTTTTTTTAATCCAACAAAGATTTTTATTGAAGAAACATCAACATTCATTGCCAACAGTACATATCAACGTAGAGCCCAGAGGAAACACACCCATCCCTGAATGAAGTCAATGTTAACAAACCAATAAGCCTGATGATACAGTAAACAAGTCAACTTGCCTAACCAGAGGAACCAAATAGCAGTAAGGTGTTTAGGTGGAGGGAAGTAAAAATAAAATAATATGGTTGCATAAGTGTGCACACCTTTAAACTAATATCCCTGACCAGTTTTCTTCTTGTCTTTTCATCAATTTTGTAGTGACGTCCAGTCCTTGGTAATGTCACCATTGAGCCATATATTCTCCACTTGATGATGACTATATTCATTGTGTTCCATGGTATATTTAATGCCTTGGAAATTCTTTTGTAGCCTTCTCCTGACTGATAACTTTTAACAATGAGATCCCTCTGATGCTTTGAAAGCTCTCTGCAGACCATGGCTTTTGCTGTAGGATGCGACTAAGAAAATGTCAGGAAAGACCTACTAGAACAGCTGAACTTTATTTGGGGTTAATCAGAGGCACTTTAAATGATGGCAGGTGTGTGCTGACTCCTATTTAACGTGAGTTTGAATGTGATTGCTTAATTCTGAACACAGCTACTTCCCCAGTTATAAGAGGGTGTGCACACTTATGCAACCACATTATTTTACTTTTTTATTTTTACCCCCCTAAAAGATTTCAGTTTGTTTTTCAATTGAGTTGTACAGTTTATAGGTCACAATAAAGGTGGAAAAGTTCAGAAATGGTTTATCTTTGTCTCATTTTTTTACATCACAGAAACCAGACATTTTAACAGGTGTGTAGACTTTTTATATCCACCATATATATCTATAAGTCTATAGCTCTATAAAAAAAGAAACAACCCCCTTTAAAAATCAAGTTTTGTTGCTTTGCAGCCTGAAATAAAGACAGACACTTTTTTTGTCTTTGCCTTTTTTTTATCCAGCTGTGCAACTTATAACATCCAAGTGAAGGATATAACACCAACATGTCAGAAAAAAATCAAAAACAGAATCACTTGTGTCAAGACCGATGTCATTGCTTGGGTCACCTGCTGGTGGCACTGTTGTGTGTAGAACCAAAGGGTGTAGTTCTGGTGGCCACCAGCGGGTGTCTCCTAGCAGATGGATCATACAGGTAATTAGGCTGCACCTGATAGGACTGCTGGAGGTATATAAACCCGCCTTTCACCAAGATCCAGTGCTTGAGTATTACCTGTCCCCTGATTATGGTTGCCACCTCATCCCTTTAAACCCACACACATATTAATTACACAGGTTCTGGTGGTAATTAAACTCACTTGGTGCCTTATCTGCATTTAATTATCCTCAGAACGTGTGTAATTCATAGGTGTTCGGGTTTAAAGGGATGAGGTGGCAACTATAACCCTGATCCCTGATCCACAGACCTGTCCCTTGGAACCTGCTTCCTTTACTACTTTATGTTCCCAGTACCTGGCTTCCTGTTCGCCTTTTCACTTGTGCCTGTCTTGTTTTGGTTATGTATGTTCGCTTCACTTGTATATAGTTAGTTATGTGTTTTATAAGGTTTGCTGTGTTCATTTACTTTTCACTTACTTGTTTATGGTTTACTGGTGTTGGTGATCAAGTGTGTCATTATCTTTAATAAATATATATTTTCACTTATTCATCTGGTCTTGAATTCTTTAAGTGCAGAAAACTGATCTCATCGCCCTTGCTGGGGTCCTGCATGTGGTATCCGTGACATAATACTCAGGGCCGGATTTGCCACAAGGCCACCGAGGCCAGGCCTCGGGGCGGCAGTGGTGCAGGGGCGGCGCCCCTCCTGCGGCGACTTCGCGGCCACCCCCCCCTTTCGGGCTGTTTGTTAAAGTTGATCAAGGGCACCGGTGCCCTTAGAAAAGATGGCCGCGAGCCGCCCACTACTGCGCATGCGCAGTTCTAAAGCAGCCGGGCTCGGGAAAGCTCTATGCGCTCGGCCGGGCGGCGCATGCGCAGTAACGTGATTTTGCCGCCCGGCGCCATTTTTGAAAAGATTAAGAACTAATGTCAGCGGTGCGGCGGCGGGGGGAGAGAGATGACATCTCTCATTGCCAGCACCGCTGTTCCGCCCTCCTTCATCTGGTGGCAGACAGGCAGCGTGGCAAGTGACATCTCCATCTGGTGGCAGTGTGGCAAGTGACATCTCCATCTGGTGGCAGTGTGGCAAGTGACATCCTCATTTGGTGGCAGTGTGGCAAGTGACGTCTCCATCTGGTGGCAGCGTGGCAAGTGACATCCTCATCTGGTGGCAGCGTGGCAAGTGACATCCCCATCTGGTGGCAGCGTGGCAAGTGACATCCCCATCTGGTGGCAGCGTGGCAAGTGACATCCCCATCTGGTGGCAGCGTGGCAAGTGACATCCCCATCTGGTGGCAGCCAGGCAGTGTGGCAAGTGACATCTCCATCTGGTGGCAGCGTGGCAAGTGACATCTCCATCTGGTGGCAGCCAGGCAGTGTGGCAAGTGACATCCCCATCTGGTGGCAGCGTGGCAAGTGACATCTCCTTCTGGTGGCAGCCAGGCAGCGTGTCAAGTGACATCCCCATCTGGTGGCAGCCAGGCAGCGTGTCAAGTGACATCCCCATCTGGTGGCAGCCAGGTAGTGTGGCAAGTGACATCCCCATCTGGTGGCAGCCAGGCAGTGTGGCAAGTGACATCTCCATCTGGTGGCAGCGTGGCAAGTGACATCTCCATCTGGTGGCAGCGTGACAAGTGACATCCCCATCTGGTGGCAGGCAGCGTGGCAAGTGACATCTCCATCTGGTGGCAGCCAGGCAGTGTGGCAAGTGACATCTCCATCTGGTGGCAGCATGGCAAGTGACATCCCCATCTGGTGGCAGCATGGCAAGTGACATCCCCATCTGGTGGCAGGCAGTGTGGCAAGTGACATCTCCATCTGGTGGCAGTGTGGCAAGTGACATCTCCATCTGGCGGCAGCGTGGCAAGTGACATCCCCATCTGGTGGCAGTGTGGCAAGTGACATCTCCATCTGGTGGCAGTGTGGCAAGTGACATCTCCATCTGGTGGCAGTGTGGCAAGTGACATCTCCATCTGGTGGCAGCGTGGCAAGTGACATCCCCATCTTTTTGGCAGTGTGGCAAGTGACATCTCCATCTGGTGGCAGCGTGGCAAGTGACATCTCCATCTGGTGGCAGCGTGGCAAGTGACATCTCCATCTGGTGGCAGCCAGGCAGTGTGGCAAGTGACATCCCCATGTGGTGGCAGCATGGAAAGTGACATCTCCATCTGGTGGCAGGCATAGTGTCAAGTGACAAGCGATGGTGGCAAGTGACACGCTCAGGGCTCCCAATGATTCTGCATTATGGTGAGTTGAACTATTTCATTTTACATTACAATGTAATGATAGAAATAATGTGTTTCAATCATCCTGACACCATACCAACCATGGTGTCGGGGATGATTGAGGCACTAACACCAGCAATTGCCCTGAAAAATTGTTACCCCGCACGCTTACCCTGAAGTACAATTAAAGCCAGTTGTTTTCAGTGTTCTCGTGTGTGGAGATATGTTTTTAATTGGTTTATTGTAGCAGTCATCGATAAAGGACGAGAATGGTGGTGTGTGTGTGGGGGGGGGGCGGCATTGAAGGACCCGGCCTTGGGGCGGCAAAGGGAGTAAATCCGGGCCTGATAATACTGAAGCCATACAATCAGATCGGCTGCACCTGTGAATTAGGTCTGAGCACTTGCTAAATTACTGCAAGAAGCATTTTAGAGGAGGTTTTGTATTTTTCGCTACTCATAACTCAAGACAGGGATTATTGCCGCCAAATTTTGGAAGCGCAGACTTGGGAGCAATTGATGGAATTCATCCATTTGGCTCACACTTTTGTTGATGAGGGCAGATTTTTGTTTGAAGAGATTCAGCCACTCATTCAGATATGTGCAGAGTTGGCTTTGTCTAGTGCCCCTAGTGGTGGTGATGATTATTCTCCTCCTTTTAATGTGGCTCAGGTGGAATCCTTGGTTTGGTTATGGGAGGATGACTCAGCCTTTTTCTTTGAACACTGCTCAGCTTGCTCCCAACAGGTGCTAGTAGAATGTATTAATTAAGTGCAATCTCTGGTCAGACAGGCAGTATGTACATTAGATTTTGCAAAACCATTATTGCAGGCATGGTCAAATTTATTGCACTCAGCCTCTGTCAGCTTGCAACCACCAATTCCTGTGGCTAGATTGCTGCCCGCTAAGATGTCTTTCTCTCCTACACCAAAAGCAACCACAGTTGCAGCCCAATACACCCTGCTACCAAATAAGTACCAGTACCCTGTTTCCACCTGCTGCACCAACCCTGCCTTTAACCCTTCTACCTCTTCTCCGCTGCCTGCAACAATTCCACAAGAATCCCCTCAACAACTACTCCCTCTGTCTTACCATCCTCCCACTTTTCTCTTCCATCAGCTGCACCCACTACCTGCAGCCCTGCATTAACATACAGAACTTCAGTGGCTAAACCTAAAAAGAAATAAAAGTTTTTCCCAACCTGCACAATACTGCATTCACACCAGCCAATCTGCTCCAGTCTGCCTCTACACCAGCTACTACAGTCCAGTCCACCATGGTTCCAATTGCTCCAGCCAGGCCTGCCACCACACCTGCCACTTTGGTTCAGCCTATGATAATTGGACCTTCTGCTTCAGACCTGCCTGTTGCTATCCCACCTGACAGTACTGGTTCTCTGTCCACCATCCAGTTTGGCCCTATGGACTCTTTTGCTGGCTAATCAAATTGACCTCACTGGTCCCATTTCTGATGCCCTGTCTGGTGGTTCCGTCCTTGATGCCCTGTGTAGTGGTTCAGTTCCTGAAACCCTGTCTGGTGGTCCCATTCCTGATGCCCAGCCTGGTGGTCATGTTCCTGATGCCCTGCCTGGTGGTCCTGTTCCTGATGCCCTGCCTGATGTGCCTCTGCCCGCTGCGCAGCCTGCTGATCCAGTGTCTGATGACCCAGTACCTGTTGATCCTGTGCCTGATGACCCAGTGCCTGCTGCCCAGCCTGATGACCCGGTGCCTGCTGATCTGGTGATGGATGACTCGGTGCCTGTTGCCCAGCCTGAAGACCCGGTGCCTGCTGCCCAGCCTGATGACCCGGTGCCCGTTGATCTGGTGATGGATGACCCGGTGCCCGCTACTGAGCCCAGCCTGATGATCTGATGCCTGCTATCCAGCCTGCTGACATGGTGCCTGCTGATCTGGTTCCTGATGCCCAGCTAGCCGATGATGCTTTCCTGCCCGATGCTCAGCGTGCCGCTGAGGCTGTCCTGCCTGATGCCCCGCTTTTCACTGTTTTCCCCCTGCTTGATGCTGATATATACACACACACACAGTTGTGCTCATAAGTTTACATACCCTGGCAGAATTTGTGATTTCCTGGCCATTTTTCAGAGAATATGAATGATAACACGAAAACTTTTCTTTCACTCATGGTTAGTGTTTGGCTGAAGCAATTTATTATCAATCAACTGTGTTTACTGTTTTTAAATCGCAATGACAACAGAAATTACCCAAATGACCCTGATCAAAAGTTTACATACCCCAGTTCTTAATACCGTGTATTGCCCCCTTTAACATCAATGACAGCTTGAAGTCTTTTGTGATATTTGTATATGAGGCTCTTTATATTTTCAGATAGTAAAGCTGCCCATTCCTCTTGGCAAAAAGCCTCCAGTTCCTGTAAATTCTTGGGCTGTCTTGCATGAACTGCACGTTTGAAATCTCCCCAGAGTGGCTCAATTATATTGCAGTCAGGAGACCTTCACTTTATTCTTCTGTAGCCAAAGACAGGTCGACTTGGCCTTGTGTTTTGGATCATTGTCATGTTGGAATGTCCAAGTACGTCCCATGCGCAGCTTCCTGGCTGATGAATGCAAATGTTTCTCCAGTATTTTTTGATAACATACAGCATTCATTGTGCCATTAATTTTGACCAAATTTCCTGTGTCTTTTGTAGCTCACACATCTCCAAAACATCAGCGATCCACCTCCGTGTTGCACAATAGGAATGGTGTACCTTTCATCATAGGCCTTGTTGACTCTTTTTCAAATGTAGCGTTTATGGTTGTGGCCAAAAAGCTAAATTTTGGTATCATCGCTCCATATTACTTTGTGCCAGAAGGTTTGAAGCTTGTCTATGTGCTGTTTGGCGTATTGTAAGCGGGATACTATGTGGCATTTGCGTAGTAATGGCTTTCTTCTGGCAACTTGACCATGCAGCCCATCTTTCTTCGTGTGCCTCCTTATTGTGCATCTTGAAAACAGCCAGTGCGCAAAAGTTATACGTCTACAAACTATGGGAAAAATGTATGGCATTTGTATTATTTATTTATTTATTTTACTTGTAATGGCGGTGCGGTATTGCAATATTGAGACGGATGGATCGGACACATTTTTAGGACCATTGACATTTATACAGCGATCAGTACTATAAAAATGCACTGATTACTGTGTGAATGACACTGGTAGGGAAGAGGTTAACACTAGGGGGCGGTCAAGGGGTTAAATGTGTGTTTCCTCAGTTTGTTCTAACTGTATGGGGATAGGACTGAGTAGGAGAGGAGACATATTGCTGTTCCTACTTAGTAGGAACAAACAACATGTCTCCTCTCCTCTGACAGCACAGACATTTGTGTGTTTACACACACAAATGCCTGTGCTGGCGCTCATGCACGGCTGGCGGCGATCGCCGGCCACGCACATCGAGTTTCCTGCACGGCTGGCGGCTCTTAAAGGAACCCTGTACCCGTACAGGGTTTCACGCAGGGGAGCTAATCTGCCCCAGTAAATACACGTGAGGCGGTCAGGAACCGATTAATGATATTACTCTGATTGTTCTAAGGTTATCAGTGGTGTACCCCAAGGTTCAGTGTTGGGACCCTTTTTCATATCTTTATAAGTGATATAGGGTCTGAGATTTCAGTCTTTGTAGATGACACCAAGCTATGCCATGGAATAACCTCCTTACAGGATGTCTCCAATATACAAGCAGAACTCAATGCACTGTTTAATTGGGCAACTATGTGGCAAATGAGGTTTAGCCTAGGTTCACATTGCAACGATTTGACATGTCACTATTGCTGGCAATCAACTTTGTGGCGCTGCACCAATTCCCAAAAGTAGTTTCTGTACTACTTTTGGCAACTTCGGGGTGTGATTTCAAATGTCTCTGGTATCGCCCCGAAGCTATCAGTGTGAACCTGGGCTTAATGTTGATAAATGTAAAGTTATGCACTTGGGGGCTAAGAATATGCATGCATCCTACGTACTGGGGAGATCCAAAGTGGAGAAGGATCTGGGGGTTGTGGTAGATCATAAGCGTAAAGTGATTTTAAAGGTTCGTTTAAAAAAATTTAAATAAATAACAAGTTAAAAGTTTGTAGAATTCATCTCCGTAACATCTCTAAAACTCACCCCTTTTTAACAAATGAAACCACCAAGCTCCTCATTCACTCCTGAGCTACATCACCAATCTTGTCTCCAAATAACACCCAAACCATTCTCTCCGCTCTTCTCAAGACCTCCTACTCTCAAGCTCTCTCCTCTCCTCCTCCCATGCTTGTCTCCAGCATTTCTCCAGAGCCTCTCCCATCCTCTGAAACTCGCTACCTCAACCTGTCAGGCTATCCCCTACTCTTGCTACCTTCAGGCGATCCCTGAAAACTCATCTCTCTATCACGTCTCCAACTAATCTTTTGCCACTTCCATCAGCTCATTCCCCACAGTTACAACCTTTTTGTACCACCTGCCCCACACTATTAGATTGTAAGCTCTTCTGAGCAGGGCCCTCTTAATCCTCTTGTATTTTATTGTATTATAACTGTATTGTCTCCCTTTTATATTGTAAAGCGCTGTGTAAACTGTTGGTGCTATATAAACAGGGATGGACTGGCCATCGGGACTACCGGGAGATTCCCGGTGGGCCGATGGCTCAGTGGGCCAGTTTCAGAGACAGGGAAGGAGAGATACATAGCGCCAAATGTAGCATTAAAATAACTTTTAATCCACTTAAAAAACGTTACTGACAAAGTAGGGTGAAAGGCATTGAAACACTGGCAAGAATCCAGGCTTGTCAACAATTTGAATTAGGAGCGGCCACCGGGAACCGATCGGGCCAGTAGATGCAGAGCGCATCAGTGTGTACTACTACTTCCTGGTGGCGGAGCAAGGATGGCCTGAAGGATGCGTCACCTCCCATATCTTGCATCATTTCCGGATGATGACATCACGTCCGCCCCATCATGCGTTCCACCGCTACCAGGAAGTAGTAGTATACACTGATGCTCTGCATCTACTGGCCCGTTCGGTTCCCGGTGGCGGCTCCTAACTCATATCACAGTGTCTCAATGCCTTTCCACCCTACTAACTTTGTCAGTAACGTTCTTTAAGTGGAATACAAGTTGTTTTAATGCTACAATTGGCGCTGTGTATCTCTCTCTCCTCCCCTGTCACGTTGTGTGTTGGGGGGGTTACAGAGCTGGGTTGGAGGTGCCCATCAAGTCATGTAGTAGCACTGCATCTGCCATCTGGTGACAAGTGACTTGGCAGGATACAGGCGACGGGGCAAGTGATATGCGGCATCTGGTGGCAGGTGACGTGGCAAGTGACAAGCTGCCTCTGCTGACAAATGACGTGGCAAGTGACGTTTTGCATCTGGTGGCAGGTAACATGGCAAGTGACATGTGGCATCTGGTGGCAGGCGATGGTGGCAAGTGACATGCAGCACCTGGTGGCAGGCAATGTGGCAAGTGACATGCAGCATCTGGTGGCAGGCAACGTGGCAAGTGACAAGCTGCCTCTGCTGACAAGTGACGTGGCAAGTGACGTTTTGCATCTGGTGGCATGTAACGTGGCAAGTGACATGCGGCATTTGGTGGCAGGTGACGTGGCAAGTGACATGCAGCACCTGGTGCCAGGCGACGTGGCAAATGACAAGCTGCCTTTGCTGACAAGTGACGTGGCAAATGACATTCTGCATCTGGTGGCAGGCAACGTGGCAAATGACAAGCTGCCTCTGCTGACAAGTGACGTGGCAAGTGACATTCTGCATCTGGTGGCAGGTAACATGGCAAATGACATGCAGCATCTGGTGGCAGGCGATGTGGCAAGTGACAAGCTGCTTCTGCTGACAAGTGCCGTGGCAAGTGAAACACTGCATCTGGTGGCAAGCAACGTGGCAAATGACAAGCTGCCTCTGCTGACAAGTGACGTGGCAAGTGAAACACTGCATCTGGTGGCAGGCGATGTGGCAAGTGAGGTGGCAGGTGACACACTTAAGGCTCCCACTGATTCTGCATTATGGTGAGTTGAACTATTTCATGTTATATTACAATGTAATAATAGAAATAATGCGCTTGATCATCCTGACACCATATGAACCATGGTGCCGAGAAGATTGAAGCGCCAACACCAGGTGTTTGGAGTAAAGTGGGCCGGTCTGGATGAAGTCCAGGGCCAAATTTTTGTCCCAGTCCAGCCCTGTATATAAATCCTGTATAATAATAATAATAACAAACATGTTATACTTACCACCTCTGTGCAGTTGGTTTTGCACAGAGTAGCCCAGATCCTCCTCTTCTCGGGTGCCTCTTCACTGCTCCTGGCCCCTCCCTCCTATCAAGTGCCCCCACATCCAGCAGCTCTCTATTGGGGAAGCCGAATCAGAGCTCCATGTATATATTCAGACACGGAGCCCTAACCCGGCCCTGCCCCCTCTCAATGGCACCGCTGCTGTCTCAGTCAATCAGGAGACGGCTGAGACATTCGTGGACATCCCTGGAGAGAGATGGTAAGTAATTAGAGGGGTGCTGGGGTGGCTCTTATACACATAAGGTTTTTTTATCTTAATGCATAGGCCAATGCGGCCAATAAACCACTATAAAGATGTTGTGGAGACTCTCAGATGTATGCCAGATGTCACCCAGAAATAGAAAAAAGGGAACTGGAACACCCACCTAGGGTGGACAGGACGTGCTGACGTCATCGCGTTTGACCTCCTGGGCGAACGAGCGTTCACATGCCGGCTGGCTGTTCATGCTATTTTTATCTCTTCGTTTGTAAGTGCAATATATTTTTTATCTTTTATAATAAAATATTCGTATCAGCATTACACCATTGGACGTTCCCTTTTTTCTATTTCTGGGTGACATCTGGCATACATCTGAGAGTCTCCACAACATCTTCATAGTGGTTTATTGGCCGCATTGAGTCCTGGTTTGATGCCCTCTGAGTTGTATATCCCGGATCCCCTAGGACAAGACCCTGGCTGGGTTTTTAGCCGCAAGCTGTCTTTTGCTTGCCTTCCGCTAAGCGTGCACTCCTCACGGTGATCAGCACTCAATGGTGATGGAAGATTGCACACTTATATCACATCATCTTAGTGGATGATTTGGACTTTGTTTTTTTATTAAGTTCCACATTCACCTTTTGATATTCTGACATCACATTCTTTTCGATCTTTATATATTTAAACATTTTGTTCGTTGTCACTTTCATTTTTATTATTTCTATATTCATGTACACTTATATTTTTATTCGCTTAGCACTGGTTCATTACTAGTATTTTCACTGTTTACCGCAGCTATTTCTGATATGTGCTTCAGCTTTTGGGCTCCTCCCCTGTCCTGCTTTCAGTGAGAATGTGCTGGAAGAGGGGCAGGGCTGAGAGTTGGAGTGGCATGGAGTACATGTGAGGAGCCTTGACCAATCCCCAACTGCAATTCGCAGGGGGTAGGCCTCCTACATATACTCACGGTCAGCCCGCTGGGGAGGAGTTGTCGGTTGGGGAGCTGAAGGATGGAGTGCTAGACTGCATGCAGGAGGAGCACCCCCATCTGGGGGGGTTTGACTCAGGCGGAGAAGCTCAGGAGCTGGGAGGGAGCCTCTCCTTACACAGTCATGGAGAGGTGTCCTGGAACAGGAGCTGGAGAAGCAGTTGGTCCGCACGGTCTGGGCAAATCCTTCAGGAAGGACTCAGGGCAGGAGTCGGTGAGTGAGGAGCAGTGGAGATCTGGAAGAAGCATGCCAGGGGAGCTGGATGCAGAGCCAGAGGAGAGACTGTGGGGTTTTGTGCCAAATCATTGCAGCCTGAGGGCGCAGGATTTGCAAGTCGGACTTGCTGGGATCAGTAGTCCATCATCAAATATCTTTTGCAACTAAATGTTCAGGGCCACCAAGAAGGGGTACTGCAGGCCCCTGGCCCATTAAGGATCATCAAGTGAAGCTAATACTGGGACTTGTTCAGAGTTAGGCCTAGTCAGCTCAAGATGGTGGGACAGGATGTCTAATTCTGTGACAGGAAAGAGTTGTGCAGGAGGAGAAGTGTCCTGGAGGTAGAAGTCTGCAGGGAGAGTGCAGAGGAGGAGAATGGTCTGTAGTATCGCTATCAAGACTAGAGTCCACCATTTTATTCTATTACCAATTTTATTCTATGGGCATCCCATATCCCTTCCCCCAACCAAGTTCAATCCCCCAAATAAAACAACAAAACAAAGCAAAAGACTTTTCATTGTCTACAAGTGTGACGTATGGATGGCTGGCAGCAGGGTGAATATGCGTGGATGTTAGTAACTAGTGGCAACGCACCACTACATAAATATTTTATTATATCTTTTGATGTGACAACACTGAAGAAATGACACTTTTCTACAATGTAAAGTAGTGCATGTACAGCTTGTATAACAGTGTAAATTTGCTATCCCCTTAAAATAAATCAACACAGCCATTAATGTCTAAACCGCTGGCAACAAAAGTGAGTACACCCCTAAGTGAAAATGTCCAAATTGGGCTCAAAGTGTCAATATTTTGTGTGACCACCATTATTTTCCACCACTGCCTTAACCCTCTTGGGAATGGAGTTCACCAGAGCTTCACAGGTTGACACTGGAGTCCTCTTCCACTCCTCCATGACGACATCACAGAGCTGGTGGATGTTAGAGACCTTGCGCTCCTCCACTTTCCGTTTGAGGATGCCTCACAGATGCTCAACAGGGTTTAGGTCTAGAGACATGCTTGGCCAGTCCATCACCTTTATCCTCAGCTTCTTTAGCAAGGCAGTGGTCCTCTTGGAGGTGTGTTTGGGGTCATTATCATGTTGGAATACTGCCCTGTGGCCCAGTGTCTGAAGGGAGGGGATCATGCTCTACTTCAGTATGTCACAGTACATGTTGGCATTCATGGTTCCCTCAATGAACTGTAGCTCCCCAGTGCCGGCAGCACTCATGCAGCCCCAGACCATGACACTCCCACCACCATGCTTGACTGTAGGCAACACACACTTGTCTATGTACTTCTCACCTGGTTGCTGCCACACACACTTGACACAATCTGAACCAAATAAGTTTATCTTGGTCTCATCAGACATGGATCTAGTAATCCATGTCCTTAGTCTGCTTGTCTTCAACAAACTGTTTGCGGGATTTCTTGTACATCATCTTTAGAAGAGGCTTCCTTCTGGTACCCATGCAGACCATTTTGATACAAAGTGCGGCGTATGGTCTGAGCACTGACAGGCTAACCCCTCCACCCCTTAAACCTCTGCAGCAATGCTGGCAGCACTCATATGCCTATTTCCCAAAGACAACCTCTGGATATGGCGCTGAGCACTCAGCTTCTTTGGTCGACCATGGCGAGGCCTGTTCTGAGTGTAACCTGTCCGGTTAAACATCTGTATGGTCTTGGCCACCATGCTGCAGCTCAGTTTCAGGGTCTTAGCAATGTCTTATAACCTAGTCCATCTTTATGTAGAGTAACAATTCATTTTTTTTCAGATCCTCAGAGAGTTCTTTGCCATGAGGTGCCATGTAGAACTTCCAGTGACCAGTATGCAAGATTGAGACAACACCAACACCAAACACCAAATTTAATACACCTGCTCCCCATTCACACATGAGACCTTGTAATTCTAACGAGTCACATGACACCGGGGAGAGAAAATGGCTAATTGAGCCCAATTTGGACATTTTCACTTAGGTGTGTACTCACTTTTGTTGCCAGCAGTTTAGACATTAATGGCTGTGTGTTAAGATATTTTGAGGGGACAGAAAATTGACACCGTTATACAAGCTGTACACTCACTAATTTACATTGTAGCAAAGTGTAATTTCTTCAGTGTTGTCACAAAAAAAATATAATAAAATATTTACAAAAATGTGGAGGATGTACTCACTTTTGTGAGATACTGTGTGTATATATATATATATATATATATATATATATATATATATATATATATATATATATATATATACATATATATACATATATATACATACACACACACACGACAGTTAGCAAGATTATCAAAAAATGTAAGATCTAAAATGCAATCTTCTTTTATTTCAGATAAGAATAAAAATTGATGTACCATGTTTCTATTATCAGGGGGTTTGATTGACAAACATTTTTTAATATTATATTTTCATTAAAATTGCATTTTTTCATATTTTATGTTAAAAAAATGTTTTTATTACTTTCTTCTTTTTTTTTAAGGTATGGTTCTAACTCATGGACTTTTCTGTTTCTATTATACAGGGGTATCTTTTTTTTACTTTGATTTATGCCTCAACATTCTTATTTTTATACTTTTTTATGTTTTAGTTATATATTTATATTTTTTTTTATTTCATGAATGGTGTATAGCTGCAAGACAGATGTAGGTTCACCCATTTCACTATACACCATTCACATGAAAAAGCATATATCTGATTGTTAACAGATTAATAATTTTTTTCATTATGAAGTGTATTCTGTATGCTTTGTGTTTTACTTCCACTTTTCCATCCACAAAACTGTAGTCTTGCGATTTCTCATGAGATTACAGCCTTGTAATCACAGTTCTGCCCCGTTCTCAGCATTTAAAAGTTGTCTCTCCTCTCCTTAAAGCAGAATTCCAGCTTGATTTTTGTTTGTTTTTTAAAACCACCCCCATGATGGCTGCAACTGATCCAATACATTATGGAATTAATATAAATTTTCTGAATTGTTTTCTGAATATATATATATATACACAAAATATATATATATATATATATATATATATATATATATATATATACATATATATACATATATATACATATATATATATATACATATATATACATATATATACATACGCACACACACGACAGTTAGCAAGATTATCAAAAAATGTAAGATCTAAAATGCAATCTTCTTTTATTTCAGATAAGAATAAAAATTGATGTACCATGTTTCTATTATCAGGGGGTTTGATTGACAAACATTTTTTAACATTATATTTTCATTAAAATTGCATATTTTCATATTTTATGTTAAAAAAATGTATTTAGTACTTTCTTCTTTTTTTTTAAGGTATGGTTCTAACTCATGGACTTTTCTGTTTCTATTATACAGGGGTATCTTTTTTTTACTTTGATTTATGCCTCAACATTCTTATTTTTATACTTTTTTATGATTTAGTTATATATTTATATTTTTTTTTATTTCATGAATGGTGTATAGCTGCAAGACAGATGTAGGTTCACCCATTTCACTATACACCATTCACATGAAAAAGCATATATCTGATTGTTAACAGATTAATAATTTTTTTCATTATGAAGTGTATTCTGTATGCTTTGTGTTTTACTTCCACTTTTCCATCCACAAAACTGTAGTCTTGCGATTTCTCATGAGATTACAGCCTTGTAATCACAGTTCTGCCCCGTTCTCAGCATTTAAAAGTTGTTTCTCCTCTCCTTAAAGCAGAATTCCAGCTTGATTTTTGTTTGTTTTTTAAAACCACCCCCATGATGGCTGCAACTGATCCAATACATTATGGAATTAATATAAATTTTCTGAATTGTTTTCTATTAAAAAAAACTCACTCTGCTCTCATCATACGGGCTCCCACCTTCAATGTGGGCATCTGAAGCCCACTTGTTGCTTCTTCTGGGATATGTTGCTGCTGCTGGCACCTGATCTTGCGCATGCGCAGTGCGTACGAAGTGCAGCACACTCATTAAAGTCAGGGATGCCCATTGACTCCTGGGATTGATGACACTTATATCCCAGGAGGCAATGGGTGGACGGAAATGACACATCTTTCTGCGGCGAGGTATAGTAGAAGCAGAACTTTTAGCTTCTAAATAAGGTAAAAAGCTTAAAGAAAAAAAAAGGGTCGGATGAGTCATTTATTTGTGACCATGAATGCGGGGTGCAAACTTTAAAAAGTGGGTGGAACTCTGCTTTAAGAGAAGCGATGTACAAAACTGCAGAAACCTGCACTCAGAGAACAGTTTCCTCTGAGAGTGCTGGTGATCTTATCAGCGGTGATTTATCACTGCTTGATAAAAGGATATCACAGTCCTGTCCAAATGGTTGCTGGCCAGTGTTTCCTGACAAATGCCTGTCTACTTAGGGGTATTTAAAGCATTAGTTCACCTTTACCAAAAACTGCCTATGCAGATAAGGTCTATGGATGAAAACAAACGGTACAGCTCAGACTAAAGTTGAATAATGACCTTTCTATAGTTATAGGCCATTTACGTACCTCCTGTAGCCTGATTGCAATGCTCCCAAGTTGTTGCTAGGACGTTACTAAGTGAGGTTTAGTCATTATTGCTCACTTCTTCCATCACAGGAGTGAGCTCTTAAACACTGAGCTCAGAGCTACTGCATTAGGGGAGAGAAAGAGCATGTGAGGCGGTTTGAATCAGAGAAAAAGCTCACTCCTGTGTTGATGGAGATGAGTGGTAAAGACTAGGCCTCACTTAGCAATATCCTAGCAATAAACTGGATGTATTCCAATCAGGCTTTGGGAGGTATGTGAATAGCCTACGCCAAAGTTGGAGAATTTGTATTTATCTACAAACAACCCTTAACTGCATAGGCATCTTTTTTCTTTTAAAGGGTGAACTAACTTTAAGCACCAGTGGGTTGAGTTAATGGGCTTTTCGCTCAGTTGGGACAGCAGGGTAAGCTAAGTAGCTATTCTTCTCGTGTAGAGTATACACCTTTAACCACAATGTGAGTATTTAGAGCGCTGGGCTGTGCATTCCCCCTCTGGGAAGTGTTGAGACTGTTCACTGTCGATAATGGGAAAGAAGGAGGACCGCTTCCTTCATTGGGTTAAGAACATTGAGAGAGATTCTGTATGAACATGAGGTTTCATTGTTTGGAATTATATTATTGTATAATATCATACCTTCCAACTTTTTGTGATAGAAACGAGGGACACCAATTTGCAAAAGTGTAGACATTGGACACACCCCTGCCACGCCCTCTTAAAGGAGAATTATACAAATAAAATGATGAGTTAAACCCACAAGTGCTTTTTTTTTAACCATTACTTTTCCTTTATTCTGTCTTATGAAATTTCCAATGCAGACATTTAGAATTTGGATGAAAGGTTTAGCACTGTGAAACACCTTTGAAAGATAAATAGTGCATTTTATATACAACTATATAGATCAGACCAAAATGAGGGGCAAAGGAGAAGGAAAGAGGGACAGAGGAACATTGCTCCAAATCAGGGACAGTCCCTCGAAATCAAGGACAGTTGGGAGCTATGTAATATACTTAATGTACAATAAACATACTGTATTATATACTGATTGTATAAGTACAGGTATGTGTAACTGTGAAGAAAGCGCTACTCTTGTCTGATGTTGGATTATGTCAGGTTCACTGCATTCAAGTAAAGAATTCAATTTTCTATAAAACTGATAACCCTGTCTGGACATTTGTTAAATTACTGGAAAATGTCTCTTGATGAAAAAAACCTGTGTGTGGTGGGAAGAGTCACCAGTGAAGAGTGTAGGGCTCTGTAGAGCACTGTTAATCTGGTTCTGCCAGGCTGGGTTCTGCCCAGTGTTCCCAAGGGGGTGACTAGTGTGAGCGATGATCTTCACACCCACTGGTGGTGCCCCAGGTGAGTGGAGACTTCGAGTCCCCGTAGCAGTAACTTGGGGAACACAAGCAAAAATTAACACAGACAGGGGGGCAGATGTTCAGGTGACAGATCTCAGACTGCCCTGAACTAAATAGAAGTGATGTGCTGTGCCTCAAGGAGTTAACTGCTCTCTGAAGATACCCCTTGCTACACCAGTGTTACACATAGGCATCCAAAGAAGTGACCTACCATAGGAAAACTCTTTAAAATAAAGTTATTTGTTTGGCTAATTCTAAAAATTCTAAAAATCTAAAGTTGACAAAAAACGTGTTTAAAAGGATCTAATACAGGAGTCTAAAACTGGTGGCCCTCCAGCTTTTGTGAAACTACAAGTCCCATGAGGCATTGCAAGGCTGACCGTTACAAGCATTACTCCCTCAGACAGAGGCATGGTGGGACTTGTAGTTCCACAACAGTTTGAGATCCCTGATCTAATACAAAGTAGAACAAGCTGTTCTGGTATGCATAGCTGATTTTTTTCAAGCAAAAAGAAAAAAAGCCTATCAGGATAGCAAGTGATAACAGGATCACTTCTCTTGTGTGTGATTTAGCATAGCCTTTTCTGCACACACATGGAATCTTCTGTGAAAAGGAAAATTAATAGTAATAAATGGTTCATTGTATAAAGAGATGCCTTGTGCATGATCAGATGACAGACTTATGACTGTTTTATGCTGCTGACTTCAACAAATTTTATATGCAATACTAAGACTTTTTTTTTTAACTGTTTACATAAATTGTAATGTTGGCCTATGCTGCAGATATTCCCAGATTTATTTCTTGCACATAAGTTAGCATGATGGCCTTTTGTTTCTGTACGTAACATTGTATCGTTTCAGGTTTTCCATAATTATTTGGTCATGTTTTTTACGTCTGTTCTGTCACATGCTCTGAATGCTGCTCGGTGATACTGTATCATCCAAAAGGCCCGTACACACGATGAGAATGTCGGACAAAAAAAAAATGCATTTGGAGCGATTGTCCGATAATCTAGCCATTAGTACACAGCTTTCGACAGCCGATCACGACAGTTCATGTGAAAATATCCGAAGGGACAAGCACAGAATTTTTTCTTTCGTGTAATTACCGTATATACTCGAGTATAAGTCGTTCCGAGTATAAGTCGAGGCCCTAATTTACCACAAAAAAATGGGAAAAACTTATTGACCCGAGTATAAGACGAGGGTGAGAAATGCACAGCTACTTTAAGTGGAAAAGAGGGTCAACAATGCCCATTTGCAGCATCACTGTGCCCATTTGCATTCCTCACTGTGCCCATTTGCAGCCATAGGTCCCCTGAACTTCAAACTCGGTAGTTAAGGGTTCCTAGATGCCCCCTAGCTGCAGCCAAAATTTGGGGTCTCTGAACCCAAAGGGTCCCGAAATGACATTGCTGCAGATAGACACAGTTGACCAAATTTGGGGCCCCGTATCTCGGGGCCACTTAGTGCTAAGAACCCCAAATTTGGTGTGCAAACCCAGTGGAACTAGCACCATAACATTTCCAAAGCTGGGGTTTCTAGCACCAAGTGGCCCCGTGATACAGGGCCCCAAATATCAGTTCAGAAAATGTCAAGCACTTTTCTGCAGCAGAGAATGACATTTTCTGAACCAGTTTTGGGGCCCCGTATCTCAGGGCCACTTGGTGCTAGGAACCCCAGCTTTGGATATGTTATGGTACCAGTTCCACTGGGTTTGTACACCAAATTTGGGGTTTCTAGCACTAAGTGGCCCTGAGATATGGGGCCCCAAAGTCGGTTCAGAAAATGTCAAGCACTTTTCTGCAGCAGAGAATGACATTTTCCGAACCGATTTTGGGGCCCCGTATCTCGGGGCCACTTAGTGCTAGGAACTTCAGCTTTGGATATGTTGTGGAACCAGGTCCACTGGGTTTGCATACCAAATTTGGGGTTTCTAGCACCAAGTGGCCCTGAGATACGGGGCCCCAAAGTCGGTTCGGAAAATGAAATTTTTTGCTGCAGAAAAGTGCTTGACTCGAGTATAAGTCGAGGGGGGCACTTTCAGCACAAAAAAATGTGCTGAAAAATTCGACTTATACTCGAGTATATACGGTAGTACAGTATTTGTATGAACAAAAATTGTGCGACCAAGACCACGCATGCTGGGTAACGAAAGAATACATTACAATACAATACATTACATCACTTCCGAAGTTCTATACTTTTGTAACTTTAGTAACCTATACATTTTCAATAGGAGACTAGCATGCATACTAGGCTAAACAGAAACAAAATTAATGTGATAAAATGTGACAACCTGCAATATACAATGTGAACATTAGAGGTCACTGCACACTTTGCTTCAATTTACACAAGACTGATTACTTGCTGTGTGTACAAGGTAAAGCTCTGTAAATATGAACATGGAAGTATAAATCTGATTGCTGTGGGTTACATTAGCTAATGCCAATATTTTTATTCAGTTAATGATTTAACAGAGCTCTGCACCTAAAGAACAGGCTAATCTTAGAAATGACCAATAAATTGCTAAATAAGTTTAGAAATCTAGTAAGCTTTCAGGAGACAAAGAGCTATTCTTCTGTGTTGCTTTTACTGCAATAAACACATGCAAAGTCTCATAGTGCACATTAGAAGCCTACTCTGCAAGAGCATATGGGGATCATCAACAACAGAATGACTATTTGCAGTATCAGCGTGGTTTTAGTTTGCAGGGTTTCAGTGATGTATTTTTACTGTAATGCATACGATGGCAACAGATCCTTGTGGTTGCACAGCTCTGTGTGCCTCAGCCCTCATATAATGTATGTTCATTTAATATATGATGATATGTTAATTCCCTATTTAGCCTAACATAAATACCACACCGGAACTCCCATGCAATTGCTACACCTGCACGCACTATAAACCAACAATTATGTCTCAGTGTAAACAGTTTCTATTTATACATGAATATTCACAAAACTAGCCCCTTCGTTAATTAGGAAAAACAAGTTTTGTTTATATAAAATAATCAATGACAAGACAAGTCCTTGCCAAATGTATACAAGCAGTTTAGCTCCACAAAAGATATTAACAGTTTAAAAGTAAATGCTTTACTGTACTCCTTTCCAAAAAAATTAATGTCTTCCTGGTTTTTGGTCACGGGAGCATTTACACGACAGGTTTTCAAGAGGAGGCAAAGAGGGGACTAATGAGCCTTTTGCATGTAGAGTGTATTGTAGTCTCCTAAATACCAGGTCTAGTATTAGTATCTGGGACAGGTCAAAGAGTGCAATTTTGTGTTAAAAGTGTTAACACGCTGGTAATCAGGTTAGGGACCGGCCTAAATTTTAACTACAAAGATTTCAGTATCCTATCACCCAAAAGGAGCAAGTGATAAACTTTTTGCAGGGGGTCTCTGGATTGACAAAAAATCAATGTAAGCTTAGATTGTAAGCTCCTTGAGGGCAGGGGCTGATGTGAATGTACAATATGAATGTAAAGTGCTGCATAAATTGATGGCGCTATATAAGTACCTGTAATAAATAAATAAAATAAGGTAATGCTTTAAGATTCACAGAGAAGTTATCGTTTTCTAGGAAACTCCAGTTTTCTCTTTATTTCACTGAAAGCAGTTGATTAAAGAGGACCTTCACCTTCCCCCCCTAATTTTTATTTCTTTATTAATGCCTGCTTCCCTAGTTGCGGGTCTTACACAGTTAATATATTCACCCGCCCAGCAGCTCCAGTGTTGTCCTGCTGAGATCCTCTTCCCTTCTGCCCCACGCTTAGTTTCAGGACACCATCTTCATGCATGACATTATCAGGAAGCCAGTTTTTCCAGGTTCAGCGGATGGCTCTCCCAATGACTCACTGCTAGGCCTGCCCCCCTCCCCTGTGACTTGCATATCCCAGTGGGTACAGTGGGTAAAGTGCATGTCATTTGACTAACCTATGCATGGGGGGGGGGGTAGAAGTGTTTTAGTGAAAAAAAGGTAAATAAAGCAAAAAAAAAGCCCTTATGAACCGTGGAGGGGTGAAGAGGAGGGACGATAAAAAAGAGGGTGAAGATCTGTAGATGAGCACTACTAGCACTGTGACAAAGGTAAAACTATTTTTTTTGCTTTGTTATGGTTGTGTTTTTCCAGATTAATTAACTGGAAGTGTATTTTAGTTGCTTGAAGTTAAAAGCTAGCAAATCACTTAGGGAATTGCTTACATAGTTACATAGTTAGGTTGAAAAAAGACACAAATCCATCTAGTTCAACCATAAAAATAAATAAAAAATAATATCATACAATCCCATATACACAATTCTGTACCCACAGTTGATCCAGAGGAAGGCGACAAACCCCAGCAAAGCATGATCCAATTTGATAAAACAGGGGAAAAAAATTCCTTCCTGATCCATCAAGAGGCAATTGGACATTCCCTGGATCAACTTTACCTATAAATGTCAGTACCCAATCATATTATGTACATTTAGGAAATAATCCAGGCTTTTCTTAACCTAATCTACCGAGCTGGCCAGAACCACCTCTGGAGCGAGTCTATTCCACATTTTCACAGCTCTTACTGTGAAGAAACCTTTCCATATTTGGAGATGAAATCTCTTTTCCTCTAGGCGGAAAGAGTGCCCCCTTGTCCTCTGTGTTGACCGTAAAGTGAATAACTCAATACCAAGTTCACTATATGGACCCCTTATATATTTATACATGTTGATCATATCCCCCCTTATTCTCCTGTTCTCAAGAGAGAATAAATTCAGTTTCTCTAATCTATCCTCATTCCTCCATGCCACTTATCAATTTGGTTGCCCTTCTCTGCACTTTCTCTAGTTCCCCGATATCCTTTTTGTGAACTGGTGCCCAAAACTGAACTGCATATTCCAGATGAGGTCTTACTATTGATTTGTACAGGGGCAAAATGATATATCTCTCTCTCTCTGGAGTCCATACATCTCTTAATACAAGAAGGGATTTTGCTTGCTTTGGAAACCGCAACTTGGCATTGCATGCTATTATTGAGCTTATGCGCTACCAAAACCCCCAGATCCTTCTCCACTATGGATTCTCCCAGTTGTACTCCCCCTAGTATGTATGATGCATGCATATTCTTAGCCCCCAAGTGCATAACTTTACATTTATCTACATTAAACCTTATCTGCCACATAGTCGCCCAATTAAACAGTGCATTGAGGTCGGCTTGTAAGTTGGAGACATCCTGTAAGGACATTATTCCACTGCATAGTTTGGTGTCATCTGCAAAGCCTGAAATTGTACTTTTAATCCCAGACCCTATATCATTTATAAAGATATAAAAAGTAAGGGTCCCAACACTAAACCTTGAGGTACACCACTGATAACCTTAGACCATTCAGAGTAAGAATCATTAACCACTACTCTCTGAATTCTGTCTTTTAGCCAGTTTTCTATACATTTACAAACTGATATTTCCAAGCCTATAGACTTTACCTTACACATTAGCTGTGTGTGGGGAACTGTATCGAACGCTTTTGCAAAATCCAAGTATACCACGTCCACAGCCACCCCTCTGTCCAAGGTTTTACTTACCTCTTCATAAAAAGAAATCAGGTTTGTTTGATAACTTCTGTCTTTCGTTACCTCATGCTGTCTGTTGCTTAAAATATTTTTTCCAGCAAGAACTCATCTATGTGGTCTTTAATAAAACTCTCCAGTAACTTCCCAACTATAGAAGTTAAACTAACAGGTCTATAGTTACTTGGTAAAGACTTTGTTCCCTTTTTAAATATAGGCACCACATTGGACCTCCGCCAATCCAGTGGTACCATTCCAGTCATTAATGAGTCCCTAAAAATTAGATACAATGGCTTTGAAATGACAGAGCTCAATTCTTTTAGGATCCGTGGGTGGATGCAATCTGGTCCACGTTCTTTGTCTGCCTTTTATTCTGTGTAAACATTTCTGGACCATATTACTTTTGAGCCATTGTGGATCATTTGGGGCTGTGTCAATACCACCCCCATTATGGACATGAGCTCCCCCATGCTCCTTTGTATACACAGAGGTGAAGAAAGTATTTAATAAATTTGCCTTCTCTTTGTCCCCAGTCACCCACTCTAGATTATTTTGTAAAGATCTACATGCTCAGACCTGACCTTTTTACTATAAATATATTTAAAGAATTTTTGGGGGTTTGTCCTACTCTCTTTTGCAATCTGTGATTCGTTCTGAATTGTTTACGTCTTTGATTTGCTTTTTACATATTCTGTTATATTCTTTGTAACATTTAAAGATAATAGTGTTCCTTCATTTTTATATATTTTTTTAAATCTCTTTTCTTATTATTTATAGCTTTTTTAACTTTGGCCATGAGCCACACGGGTTTTATGTTTAGCCTTTTAAACCTATTGCCCATGGGAATATACTTTGCAGTGAGTTCACATACAGTCTTTTTGAAGAATTACCATATCTGTTGTGTTTATCAATGCCAATATTCCCTCCCAGTCTAAGTCTTGGAGAGCAGCCCTCATCCTTGAAAATTTGCTCTCTTAAAGTTAAGTGTTTTTATCTTTCCCGTATATGTTTTTTGCTTAGAGCTAATATCAAATTAAATCATGTTATGGTCACTGCTACCAAGGTGTTTCTTTATAAGAACATAGTAATAAGCTCTGCTTGCTATGAGATTACCAGGTCCAACAGAGCATCATTCCTAGTTGGGGCCTCAAACTGGACCATAAAATTGTCCTGTAATAAGTTTATAAATTTTTGCCCTTTAACTGTTCCATCAGTGCCATTACTCCAGTCAATTTCTGAGTGAGGAATATGGTAAATAAAACAGCCTGTTCCTCTACTCCCTAGAGTTACTAAGCATTTAATCATTTCATCCTGGAGTTGGGCAAGACAGTTTACTATTAATTTTAGACAGTGACTGACTTCTGAGTTAATTTCTAAAAAGTACTGGCATGCAAATAACCCTCAATTATTTAAAACCACTGCAAATTCATTTTTGTTCTTATAAATCTCTGGCACAGAAGTCTTACAGTAGCCATAGGCATAAGTGTCTTCTGGTATGGCCCCCTACAGCTGGATATGGCAAACACATGTCTCAGAGCACTCTGCATCCTCTGTAGATACACTCTGACTTCCCATCTCATAAATAGTTATATATAGATCTTAGATAGTGTGGGTGGGCAGATGCCCTGGGCACAATGGTTTACTGTAGGGATGGGGGCGTTTACTGTAGGGATGAGCGCAATTTCCTTCTGTTACAACAGGCTGACAGGAGTAGTGACAGCGGCAGTGATTTTGACAAGCGAACAACTGCTGGGCGAAGTATCCCCTAAGCTTGCACAAACGAATGGGGCGGGGGGGGGCGCAGTTTGGCATTTTTGCCCAGGGCACTGGGTGACCTTGTCCCTTCACTGGATAATGTACATGCATGTAAAGATATTTTTAGAACAATGATCTTCCAAAAACAGGACAACTGGCTAAGTCCGAGATCTTCATAGCTGGTTCCCCCCAGTTGAGGTTAAATAGAATTCTCAGATTGGAGAAGGTCTCCTTCCCTAAATATTGTATGGCTTTGGGCTGCCAACAGAAGGAGTGTACCAATAAACTGAAAATAGCCATTAGATAGGTGGGACATGCTGAAAAAATGTAACTTTGAGATGTTCACTTTAAATTTGCTAAGAGCCCAAATAGCTTCCTATTCCTAAAATTCCTTACAACATTGAGAATGCAGGCGATAGAGGAGGTATGTCAAGATATGGTACCTGCTCATTTATTGGGTCCTTATAGTGTTGAATGTCACGGCATAGACATAAACCAAAGGGGAAAGGGAGCACCCATTTGTATGATTATAGTAAGGCTAACTTCACAGTAAGCACATCATAACCACATTTGCATTCTGTTATTTTAAATAACGTGTACTGCCCGACACTAATTCATACAGTATTGAAGGCTGACCACACCAAATTAGGTCTGGTCACATCCCTGTTGTTGTTGGCTTTAGGGACCAAAGATATGTGGGCACATTGTGATTCATTTAGTAATAGTAGTTACCTTCCTGTATGTCAGCAGTCACCAGTAGGGGGAACCTGAGAACCATGACCTGCAAACATCACTAAATGAAACCTTTTACCAGAGGGTCTCTAGGTAAAAGATATACTGTTATAACAATGTTGTGTCTGTTTTATGTTACGATGTTTCTTTTTACTACTTCAGTTCTCATACCTGTATATCTCTTATGGACTAAAGTCATTTTTAAAATAATGTTAAGGGACTGCTTATTCAGCAGTAACCTTGTTTAACCTACAGTGCCTTGAAAAATTATTCATACCCCTTGAAATTTTCCACATTTTGTCATGTTACAACCAAAAACGTAAATCTATTTTATTGGGATTTTATGTGAATAGACGAACACTAAGTGGCACATAATTGTGAAGTGGAAGGAAAATGTTAAATGGTTTTCAACATTTTTTACAAATAAATATGTGAAAAGTGTGGTGTGCATTTGTATTCAGCCCCCCTACAATACTTTGTAGAACCACCTTTCACTGCAATTACAGCTGCAAGTCTTTTTGGGTATGTCTCTTCCAGTTTTAAACATCTAGAGAGTTACATTTTTGCCCATTCTTCTTTGCAAAATAGCTCAAGTTCTGTCAGATTGGATGGAGAGCGTCTGTGGACAGCAATTTTCAAGTCTTGCCACAGATTCTCAATCGGATTTAGGTCTGGACTTTGACTGGGCCATTCTAACACATGAATATGCTATTCCATTGCAGCTCTAGCTGTATATTTAGGGTCGTTGTCCTGCTGGAAGGTGAACCTCTGCCCCAGTCTCAAGTCTTTTGCAGACTCTAACAGATTTTCTTCTAAGATTGCCCTGTATTTGGCTCCATCGATCTTCCCATCAACTCTGACCAGCTTTCCTGTCCCTGCTGAAGAAAAGCATCCCCACAACATGATGCTGCCGCCACTATGTTTCACAGTGGAGATGGTGTGTTCAGGGTGACATGCTATGTTAGTTTTTCGCCACAAATAGTGCTTTGCTTTTAGGCCAAAAAGTAAAATTTTTGTCTCATCTGACCAGAGCACCTTCTTCAAAATGTTTGCTGTGTCCCCCACATGGCTTCTTGCAAACTACAAATGGGACTTCTTATGGCTTTCTTTCAACAATGACTTTCTTCTTGCCACTCTTCCATAAAGGCCAGATTTGTGGAGTGCACAACTAATAGTTGTCCTGTGGACAGATTCTCCCACCTGAGCTGTGGATCTCTGCAGCTCCTCCAGAGTTACCATGGGCCTCTCGGCTGCTTCTCTGATTAATGCTCTCCTTGGCTGGCCTATCAGTTTAGGTGGACGGCCATTTCTTGGTAGGTTTGCAGTTGTGACATACTCTTTCCATTTTTGGATGATGGATTGAACAGTGCTCCGTAAGATGTTCAAAGCTTGGGATATTTTTTTTAAACCTAACCCTGCTTTAAACTTCTCCACAATTTTATCTCTGACCTGTCTGGTGTGTTCATTGGCCTTCATGATGTTGTTTGTTCACTAAGGTTCTCTAACAAACCTCTATGGGGCTCGCAGAACAGCGGTATTTATACTGAGATTAAATTACACACAGGTGGATTCTATTTACTAATTAGGTGACTTCTGAAGGTGATTGGTTCCACTAGATTTTAGTTAGGGGTATCAGAGTAAAAGGGGGCCAAATACAAATGCACACCACACTTTTCAGATATTTGTAAAAAAAATTGACAACCATTTATCATTTTCCTTCCACTTCACAATTATGTGCCACTTTGTGTTGGTCTATCACATAAAAGCCTAATAAAATACATTTACGTTTTTGGTTGTAACATGACAAAATTTGGAAAATTTCAAGGTGTAAAAATACTATTTCAAGGCACTGTGTTTGTTTTCAGTAAAAACAAGACTTTCTTTTGGTGATATTGTCTTGCAAAAAGTATGTTTTTTTTTATGTAATATATAAACAAAAAAATTTTAAGAAAATGTCATTTTTCTACTTTGACAATTGTATATTTTAAACAAAAATAGTGTTAAGGTATAAATGTTATTCTATATTTTGTCCAATTTATAATGTCGCTAAAATTAAAACTGACTCTGGAGTGCAACTTTGATGCAACTTTGATGCAACTTTGGATGGGTGGAACTTGGATACGATTTCGGCTCTGACTACTCATAATGGACAACTGTTGCACAACTGTTGCATTGTATAACATTCAGGTACGACTTTTATGCAACTTTTGAGGGTTAACATTGAAGTCTATGGCCCTCAGGTTGCATGAAAGTCATAACAAAGTAGTGAACTACTTTGAAGTTGCTGCAACTTTAAGTCACACATATATGAATTTTTTATCATTGGAAAACATGGAGAACGACTTGTCATGCGACTTTGATGTCCAAAGCTCCATGACAAGTCGCACAAGCGTGAATGGAGCCTAAGTAGAAATAAAAATAGTAGAAATGAAAGTGTAGAAGGAGGTGGAGTTAATTAGGGGTGATCAGATTATAGCCTCATGAAAAAAAAAACAACGTAAGCACAAGAGATATTACTTACCTTCAATGTAAAGTGTCCCCTTTGCTTTTCCTTCTATTTCAGAAGAAATTTCCATCCTCCGATGCCCATCCCACCCTCCGCATTCCCCCATAATCTTCCAAAGCATCGGGGGTTAATAGAACTGAGAACTGTCACAGGCATTCATCAGGACTGTCTGAATATGTCAGCCCTTTCCGCCAAGCTCATCCATTCATAAAAGCTGATACTACAACCTCTATGAATGGAACAGGATCTATGAATAGAGGATGAGCCAATAATTGAAGGGTCTACCCCCTTCATTTCATACATCAGGCAATAGGCATTTGTAAGTTAACAGCAGCAGCAGGAATTAAACATTATGTGAGTTGATAAGTAAAGTGCAGTGCTCCTAAACACACAATCCCTACATCCAAACAAATTAATTAGTAGAACCCACTATATGACAAAGTGATAAAAATGTTAACAGACAATATAAATATATTAATAGTCACCACACATATTGTATACATAAATAATACTATGTGTAATACATCCAGTGGCAGCTGGTGTTTTTTTTTTGGGGGGGGGTGTGACAAACAATCCACCCGATCACATCACCCCCTTCCCCCTGGTTGGGTCACGGACGGCTGGGTCACGGGGGTCACAGGTGGCACCCCCCCGTCGGTCAGTCAGTCAGGGCCCTGCACTTCCCCCATCTTATGGCGGGTGGCTTCTCTCTGGGCAGCTGCTGTCTCAGTTCCCCAGCGTCTCCTTCCTCCTCCTCCTGGCGGCCAATCTGATCGGATCTCCTTTTGGCCAATAAGGTGACCTGCTTCCTGATTGGCCAGGAGGAGAAAGAGTGTTACAATAGTGAATATTAATTCACTATTGTCACACAACTTGGTGGGCTTCGGGCTCTGCGCCCCAAGCCCACCCTTTTTTTAAGCCTATTAGAGCCTCTGGCTCTAATCACATGCTTAAAAAAAAAACACCCCCCCCCCATTGTAATCCATGCGCCCTGCATGTAGATCAGAGAGCTGGATGCATGGAAAGGGGGGGTGGCGCCCGTGCGCCCCTAATGGACGGGCCGCCACTGAATAGTTTAACAATGGTACATAATGAATGAAGTGCAATCAAGGTGGTTCAAAATTCGCTTATAACTTGTATCAACCAGTCCTATGTGTTCTCATTTCATCTCCAGTGAAATCTTCCCACAACTGCATGTGCACCACACAGTGAAACATTTCCACCAATTGTGCCTTTTTGGTTTGCTGTCACATGGGATATTGGACCTCTTAAATGGGCTGGAGCAGCTGGCTCAGGCTCGCTAAGAGGCTAAACCAGAGGCCGGTCTAGGCCAGTGGGTGGATCTCGACCATACTGTAATGATCTTTCCCCAGCCTGGACTGGCTCTGTGACATCATCCGACAGCGGCCTTCAGCCTGGACTGGCTCTGTGACATCATCCGACAGCGCCTTCAGCCCGCTGTCAGCAGAAAACGGGCCACAGGAGTGCAGAACGAATTGCACTCCTGTGATCCACAAGCGAAGTACAGCCAAACAAGCTTTGTCTGTACTTCTGCTTTAAGGCTTTCTTCAGGCACAGCTCTTAGGTGTGTAATCACACCAGCCTCTTAAGGGTTACTCCTTCTCCTAAAATACCATAAAGGAAAGCCTATCAATATATTTGTACAATAGCTATGAAAAAAATCTTTGACTTCACAAAAAAAATGCATATCTGTAAATAATCTTTGACTCTGCATAAAAAGACCCTTTATGTTTAAGTACATATCAGTTACCTTTTCAGTTACATTGTAGATTGTAAACTCTCACAAGCAGAGTCCTCCTAATCCTCTTGTATTGAAATGAATTGTGCTCGGTTCACATGCTTCTTGCACTGCTGGAACATGTGCATCAGTGTTTCAACGCATTTTTGTGTTAAAGAACCAAAAAGTGTGAACCCAGCCATAAAGTTTGCAAATATCCTTATCTGTGTGACTCAGGCACAACCTAACAAATTGATTCCCTCGGCTCTATCTGTAGAAAAATAGTGTAGAAAAAAAATGTTGGAACACTTTATGTTTAGTATAAGGATGCCAGCAAGGAAGCTGGCTAAAGGTTAAGAGTGTTAAGAGTTAAGAAGTGTCAGCAATTAAAGTAAACAATTACATCCAGTTTCTATACCGTCTTTTCTATAGAGTATACGGATCCTGGTTTAACATCTAGTTTTTATGACTCCAGGAGCAATTGATACTGGCACAAAGCTGAAAAACTGCTATAGACAAATGCCTCCTTAAAAGGGGTTGTAAACCCTTGTGTTTTTTCACCTTAATGCATTCTATGCATTAAGGTGAAAAAACATCTGGCAGTGACCGGCCCCCCAGCCCCCTCCCATTATACTTACCTGAGCCCTGGAATTTCCCACGGCGGAGACGCGCTCTTTCTCTGCCCGGGGTTCTCGGCTCTTGATTGGATAGATTGATAGCAGTGAAGCCATTGGCTCCCGCTGCTGTCAATCAAATCCAATGATGCGGCGCGGGGGGGCGGGGCCAAGTCCGGCATTGTGCGTCTATGGACGCAAATTCTGGACTCGGGAGCGTGCCCGCAAGGTAACCCCCTGGGAGAGCACTTCTCCCAGGGGGTTATCTGATGTGGGGAGGAGCCGCGAGAGCCGCAGAGGGACCCCAGAAATCAAGGATCGGGAGCCACTGCAAAACGAGCTGCACAGTGGAGTTAGGTATGACATGTTTGTTATTTAAAAATAAAACTTGAAGCTTTACAATCACTTTAAAGGGGTTGTAAAGGTAAAAGTTTTTTCACCTTAATGCATTCTATGCATTAAGGTGAAAAAACTTCTGACAGAACCGCCGCCCCCAGCCCCCCCGTTTTACTTACCTGACGCCTCGAAAGTCAGCTTCGCGTTCCCGACATCTGTTCCTCCGCTCACCCTGGCCGCTGATTGGCTGCAGTGGATGGATTGAAAGCAGCGCAGCCATTGGCTCGCGCTGCTGTCAATCACATCCGATGACGCGGCGCACCGGGGGGCGGGGCCGAGTGATACAGCGAGCGGCTATAGCCGCCGGCTGTATCACGGGAGCGCGCCCGCAAGCACTCACCACCGTGCGAGAGAGCTCGCATGAAGGTGGTAAATGCTTGCGGGGAGGAGCTGAGACAGCCGCCGAGGGACCCCAGAAGACCAGGTTCGGGGCCACTCTGTGCAGAACGAGCTGCACAGTGAAGGTAAGTATGACATGTTTGTTATTTTAAAAAAAAAAAAAAAACACCTTTACAACCCCTTTAAGTCAGCCATAGCCGTTTCCAATCTCAGCTGGTTCAGCAGGAACCAGCTGAGATTCGAACCATGTATGAGCAGGCTAAATGTACCCAAGTTGATCGATAGATCAATCAACTTGGGTACAATCAGCCTGCCGGATTTTACATGAGATTATTGCAAGCACCTGTTATAGCCACTAGCAATAATCACAATGTTCTACCGGCTGGGAGAATACAAAGGCTCCATCTGGGATTCCCCTGTCAACACTGCCCCGTGGTTGCAGGAAAGAAATGGCTGGCTGTATTATAGTTATTATAGAGGAGAGGACTTGATGATAAGCTTAAAGTAGAACTCCAGGCTAAACCTATCTGATCTTAAACGTGTTCCCGCTTCTATTCTAAGTCTTATACTAACTAGCCTGTGGAGGAAAGATTTCTATACTTTCCTATTCTCAGGGCACTTCGGTCCAGCATTTCAGGGTCTGGTGAGATGGCTATTCGCCCATTGCTGATACTGCTAGCTGGGTCTGAGCCAATGAGAGCAGGACACCAAGTGTGCCCAATCCATACTGCACTATTTACAGCACTTATTCCAAACCTGGACTGCATCTATACCAATGCTTTACCACATTATACTGAAACTTTACCGCATCTGAGCCACATCTACCTTGCAACTGTGCCAAGACTGTACCGTACCTATACTGCATGCAGGTTAACTGGGACTGTCATTAAGTGCAAAGATGCTCCCATAATAATTATTCTTCAAGCCCCCTTTGCTATCTTGCCCCTTCCGCTACCATCCTCCTTTTCTTTTGGACAGTGCATACCCAGCCGGTCTAGGACTAGCAACACCACCTTGAATACGCTGTGGCAGTGTAGTTGCAACACTCATAGTTACATAGTTACATAGCAAGTTTGAAAAAAGACACAAGTCCATCAAGTCCAGCCTATGTGTGTGATTATATATCAGTATTACATTGTATATCCCTGTATGTTGTGGTCATTCAGGTGCTTATCTAATAGTTTTTTAAATTATCGATACTCCCTGCTGAAACCACTGCCTGTGGAAGAGAATTACACATCCTTACCGCTCTTACAGTAAGGAACCCTCTAATCAGTTTAAGGTTAAACTGATTTTCTTCTAATTTTAGTAAATGGCTGCGTGTCTTATTAAATTCCCTTTCGCAGAAAAGTTTTATCCCTATTGTAGGGTCACCAGTACGGTATTTGTGTATTGAAATCATATCCCCTCTCAAGCGTCTCTTCTCCAGAGAGAACAAGTTCTAGATTTTAGGGGTATCACAGTGAAGGGGGCCAAATACAAATGCACGCCACACTTTTCAGATATTTATTTGTAAAAAAAATTGACAACCATTTAAACTTTACTACTGCTCCCTGCTGTCCTTGAGATGGCCTTGCTACTGTTTATGCTAATCTGGATGCCAAATGTCATCTTATGCCTAGTCCTTACTGTTAAATTACTGTTGTATGCTAAATTTTCTTATTACCATTGTTGATTCATTTTATGCTTGCCTAGTTACCAACCATATTTGGTGAAAAAAAATATTAAGTTTGTATTTACTACCTGGTTTGGTGCCTGTTTTCTTTGATATAGCACTACTATTGGATACTAAGTATTACTTCTTGTGATTTCCCATGATATTCTTTGTTTGTACACTCAACTTGGTGTGCTAGAGGGGCTGAGGTTCTTGAAAAGGTCAAGGCAAAGAACAGAGGTCCCATACTAACCAGCGGCTCTTACAGGGGTAGCATTACATACAGAAACTTCTGACATAGGAATGAGAAGATTTACTCTACTATAGGCTGTGTGTGCACACAGAGCAACAAATGACACCATGAAATTACATGATCATGATGTACATACAGCTTATGCACATAGGAATGTTTACAGTGCCTTTACCTTTTTCATTTCCAAGTAATGGATCATTCTATAGTATTACATAGTAGGTAAGGTTGAAAATAGACACTAGTCCATCAAGTCCAACCTATGTGTGTGATTATATGTCAGTATTACATTGTATATCCATGGGTGTTGAGGTCATTCAGGTGCTTATCTAATAGTTTCTTGAAACTATCGATGCCCCCCGCTGAGACCACCGCCTGTGGAAGGGAATTCCACATCCTTGCTGCTCTTACAGTAAAGAACCCTCTACGCAGTTTAAGGTTAAACCTCTTTTCTTCTAATTTTAATGAGTGGCCACGTGTCTTGTTAAACTCCCTTTTCACAAAAAAGTTTTATCCCTATTGTGGGGTCACCAGTACGGTATTTGTAAATTTAAATCATATCCCCTCTCAAGCGTCTCTTCTCCAGAGAGAATAAGCTCAGTGCTCACAATCTTTCCTCATAACTAAGATCCTCCAGACCCTTTATTAGCTTTGTTGCCCTTCTTTGTACTCGCTCCATTTCCAGTACATCCTTCCTGAGGACTGGTGCCCAGAACTGGACAGCATACTCTAGGTGCAGCCGGACCAGAGTCTTGTAGAGCGGGAGAATTAATTATGTTTTTAAATTTTCCATTAAGTATTACCAGCACTTCTAAAGAAAGCTATGGTGATCTGCAGCACCATTTTATCCTTGGCCCTTCTAGTCAGGCGGAAGGACTCTGCCTTTTGCTTTTTGGAAATAACAGAACATGAACAACTAGAGTTGCCAAAGGAATATACCATGCCCCTTGCTGATATATTGCTAGAAATTCCTGTGCTTTCCTGGTCCTCTTTTGTCTGTCAGTGTTCCTGCAGCAGGTGCTTCCACCCAGCAAGTAGGAAAGGAAGTCAGGTGCTTTGGCTATTATCAGATTTGTTATGGAGTTTCCAACACATTCAGATTTGTTATGGAGTTTCCAACACATTCAGATTTGTTATGGAGTTTACAACACATTCATCATGATAACACAGCAAAAATTAGAAAGTCAAATATTTTATTAGCTGATGGAAAATTCATAACAAAAGCCCATTGCAGTACTGGGTTTGCATATACTGGCACTGCCATCCAGTACTGGCAATATTATACCTTGCTTTTCTTAGTGTTATGCCCTGTACATACGATAGGATTTTCCGATGGAAAATGTGTGATAGGACTTTGTTGTCGGAAATTCCGACCGTGTGTAGGCTCCATCACACATTTTCCATAGGAATTTCTGACACACAAAGTTTGAGAGCTTGCTATAAAATTTTCCAACAACAAAATCCGCTGTCGGAAATTCCGATCGTGTGTACACAAATCCGACGCACAAAGTGCCACACATGCTCAGAATAAATTAGGAGACAAAATCTATTGGCTACTGCCCCGTTTATAGTCCCGAGGTACGTGTTTTACGTCACCGCGTTCAGAACGATCGGATTTTCCGACAACTTTGTGTGACTGTGTGTATGCAAGACAAGTTTGAGCCAACATCCGTCTGAAAAAATCCATGGATTTTGTTGTCGGAATGTCCAATCAATGTCCGACTGTGTGTACAGGGCATTACACTATAACTTTGATGTAATATGAATTTATGACTCTGTAGAATTAATACAGTTTGGGAAGCTGCTTTTTTGTTTACACTGTATTGAAAAAGGGGTATATTTCCATCCTATTTCACCTTGGCAGCATTTTTTGGGCTTACAGTTGGATAAGTACCTGCTGTTATTTTTGTGCCATGTATTAGACCCCTTTCACACTGAGGCACTTTTCATGCACGTTCACGCTAAAAAAAGCACCTGAAAAGCTCCGAAAACCTACCGTATATACTCGAGTATAAGTCGAATTTTTCAGCACATTTTTTTGTGCTGAAAGTGCCCCCCTCGACTTATACTCGAGTCAAGCACTTTTCTGCAGCAAAAAATTTCATTTTCTGAACCGAATTTAGGGCCCCATATCTCAGGGCCACTTGGGGCTAGAAACCCCAAATTTGGTATGCAAACCCAGTGGAACTGGTGCCATAAAATATCCAAAGATGGGGTTCCTAGCACCAAGTGGCCCTGAGATACGGGGCCCCAAAACTGGTTCAGAAAATGCCATTCTCTGCTGCAGAAAAGTGCTTGACATTTTCTGAACTGATTTTTGGGGCCCTGTATCTCTGGACCACTTGGTGCTAGAAACCCCAACTTTGGAAATTTTATGGTGCTAGTTCCACTGGGTTTGCATACCAAATTTGGGGTTCTTAGCACTAAGTGGCCCCGAGATATGGGGCCCCAGATTCAGTCAACTGTGTCTATCTGCAGCAATGTCATTTCGGGACCCTTTGGGTTCAGAGACCCCAAATTTTGGCGGCAGCTAGGGGGCATCTAAAAACCCTTAACTACCGAGTTTGAAGTTCAGTGGACCTATGGCTGCAAAAGGGCACAGTGAGGCATGCAAATGGGCACAGTGATGCTGCAAATGGGCATTGTTGACCCTCTTTTCCACTTACAGTAGCTGTGCATTTCTCACCTTCGTCTTATACTCGGGTCAATAAGTTTTTCCCATTTTTTTGTGGTAAATTAGGGCCTCGACTTATACTCGGAACGACTTATACTCGAGTATATACGGTATTTACATTAAAATCAATGAATGCTTTCACACTGGAGCAGTGCGTTGGTGCAACAGTGAGAGCCCTTTCACACTGAGCGCGGGCGTCGGCAGTAAAGCGCCGCTATTTTTAGCATCGTTTTACCGTCGTTTTAGAGGCACTTTTAACCCCCGCTAGCAGCCGAATAAAGGGTTAAAAGTGCCCGCAAAGCGCTGCTGCCGAGACGCTTTGGCGGCGCTGCCCATTGATTTCAATAGGCAGGGGCGCTTTAGGAGCGGTGTATACGCAGCGCCCCAGTGTGAAAGCACTCAGGCTTTCACACTGGGATTGCAGATGAGGCATGAGGCAGATGACCCCCTTTCCAGTGTGAAAGGGGTCTTAAACATCAAAAAAATGGCACCTTCATATAAGGAGGCTAGGAGTGTCAACAGTGGTTTATAAACAGTCATTAAATAAAAAATTTAAAAAAAACTGTTTTAATGAAAGTCCCACTCCAGTATAATTTCTACCCCCCACCTCATCTGATCGCTGATAAGAAAAATAAATAAAAACCTAAATTTAAATCTAAATCCTCCTTTAGGCTGCAGTCACATTAACCGCAGCCCCAAGCCTTCTCCTTTCTGCTTACTTCCTGGAAGGGTCCTTCTTCTGTTGCCCATGTCAGTGCATGATGTGAACACTTCCTATTGCATGTCCAGCAGTGTGGTCCTCTCAGGATCCTCAGATGTTAGAGTCATGGTTTCCCACATCAGGAGTTGGCACTTGCGAGGGACCTAGAGGGAAGGCTTAAATGAGTATATCTGGCTTCACAATTTAAGGGTGTACGATGGATTAGAGGGGTATAGATGGGGGGGTTGGTAAAAAATAGTTTTGGATTGGAATGGGGCTTTAACATAACAGAACCAAAAATTGCCAGTAATAGAGTAGGAATATGTAAAACAAGAGAATCTAACCAATGAACCAAAACAATGATAATATCACAAAGTACACCAATTTTATTTAATCTCAGATTCCAGGCAGTTCCCTATATGTTCAGTGTGAGAGTGCATCCTAAATCTTGTTTTTGGTTTATCGCTCCCACCAATCAAACTCAGTTGTATCAGAAAGTTTTTAATCTGAAATTTTCAGATTTTTAAAATAAAATCAATGGGCACTCTACTGATGCGTACTTTTAATTATTCCCAAAAAGCACAACCTCAGTTGTAGCCGATCTCACAAAATCATGCCCCCATTTTTAACACTCCCTGGGACAATTGGTCACAGACTTTTGGAACAAGAGGCATACATTGAAGGTAAAAAGACAAAATATTTTGGGCACCATGAGAAGGGGAATGATGCATGGCACGGAGCCTGCCTTGGCAAATTGTGTGTGTAGCCAATTCCAGTAACAGTGGGGGAGCTTACAGGGATATGGTTAGATAAACCTATTTTGATATGGATAAAGAGACTGCAAATCATAGAGTGCAGGGGTATCACACAGACTGCAGGGGTCAGAGTTAAAGCGGGGGTACACCTATCTATCGTTTTTTTTTTTTTTTAGTTCATGCACAAACTTTTCCTCTCAGCATTACATACTCACATATTGTGTGTAATATGTCCGCCTGTGTCAGATTTTGTCGGAAAGAATAACTTATATTATTCACTGCAGGCAGTTTCCATCTTCATTGTGGGCATTTGAAGCCCACAAGCATTTATTTCCTGGATGTGGTGAATGCTGTGCTCCCAGCATTCACCGCTCGTTCCCGCACATGCTCAGTGGCATCCTGGGAAGCCTGAGACTAGCTCCCAGGAGACTGTGCGGAGTCTGGGAGAGGCTAGAAACACGCCTACTCCCATGGGAGGAAGTGCAAAGAGGAATAGAAAAATAAAAGGTAATTACGGCGATTTAAATTTTTTTAAACGCCATGTCAGCATCTAGGCAAGGAAGAGAATACATACAGATATTGTTCAAAATTTGGGTGGAACCCCGCTTTAAGTACCACACACGGTGATCTATTCCAGGAAGTGGGAGATAATACCTGTATTAGACAGTTATCTGCTCCCTCCTCCCCCCTGAAAGGTGCCAAATGTGATACCAGAGGGGGGGGGGGAGGAATCCAAAAAGTGCAATGTAATGCAGGGAGTTAAGGAGTCAAGATTAAGTAACCAGAAAGTTCAGAGGTCAGAAGTAAGTAACACACAAGACTCAGAGTTCAGGGGTCAGGATTAAGACATTTACAGAGTTCAGGGATCAGAACTAGGTGACACAGAAATTTCAGGAATCAGGGTTATATAATGCACATAGTTCAAGCGCCAGGAGTAAGTAACACATAGAGTTTAGGAGTCAGGGTTAAGTAATGCACAGAGATCAGAAGTCAGTATTAAGTAATGTAGCACCCTCCAGTGCTAGAAATGTGGATAGTTTTTAGTAAGTGTAGGTAAATTTATGCAAGCTTGGCTAGCTACCAAGCCTGTCTGTTTTGTCCTGGGTTTGCAGAAATCTAGGGAGAGCTGGATGACTCACAGGTAGCATCACTGAGACCTCCCTCCTATTTCTAGAATATACTGGAACCTTCTGGAAAGGGGGAGGGGAGGTAAGGTGGAGGTGCCTAGAATATTCTGAGGGTCCTGACTAATCCCCAACTTGCAGGGGCGTAACTAGAAATCACAGGGCCCCATAGCAAAATGTTGTATGGCCCCCCCCAGGGTGCCCACGTGTGCCGGCTTGCCCGGGACATTCCCGCAATTGGCAGGTCTGTCCCGGGTCCCGGGCACCTTCATTCCGGGACAATACAGTGTCCCGGAATGGAATTGACAGAGCGAGCAAACCCCGCCATAGCGCTGGTCCTCGCTCTGCCTCCAGCTCCACCTGAGACTCTGCTCACTGGTTGCTATAGCCACCTGGCGGCTAGCAACCAGTGACCTCACAGCGCGACTCCTCCCAGCATGCAAAGCGGAGGAGAAGTTAACTTTCTCCTCCTCCACGCCTAACGCTCTCCACCATGCTGGACGAGGCTGTCAGCAGGGGCAGCCCCAAATACACAAATCCACCGGCACTGTTACCATCTCCACAGCTCTCCGTGCCTTGTACTGCAGAGCAGACCGAAGCCGCCTCCCCCTCCTTGGCTATTTACAAGTACATGGAGAGGGAAGAGGGACACCGCTGTACATTCCTGGCACTGATCTGAGGTCTGTTCTAAGCTCATATGATATTGACAGTGATCAGGAAAAGGGGAAAAAGTGCCCCCCAGCACGTTTCTGACACCCACCTCTCCACTAGCACAAGTGGAAGGGGGGGTCTGTACTGTGGGGTTCTCTACTTAGTGGGGGGTCTGTACTGTACTACTGTGGGGGGGTCTGTACTTAGTGGGGGGTTTTGTACTTAGGGGGGTCTATAATGAGGGAGGGGGGTCTATACTTAGTCAGGGGGGTCTATACTGATGGAGAAGGGGTCTGTACTTAGTGGGGGGGTCTATACTGAGGGGGCGAGTCTGTACTGAGGGAGGGGAATCTATACTTGATGAAGGGGGGTCTTTTTAATTAGTGGAGAGGGGGTCCGTACTGAGGGAGGGGGCCTATAATTAGTGGAGGGGGGTCTATAGTTAGTGGGGGGTCCGTACTGAGGGAGGGGGTCTATAGTTAGTGGAGGGGGGTCCGTACTGAGGAAGAGGGTCTATAGTTAGTGGGGGGGTCTGTACTGAGGGAGGGGGCCTATACTTAGTGGAGAGGGAGGTCCGTACTGAGGGAGGGGGTCTATAGTTAGTGGGGGGGTCCGTACTGAGGGAGGGTCCATACTGAGGGAGGGTCCGTACTGAGGGAGGGGGCTTATATTTAGTGGAGAGGGGGCCGGACTGAGGGAGGGGGTCTACAGTTAGTAGAGGGGGGTCCGTACTGAGGGAGGGGGATCTACACTGAAGGAAGGGGGTCTGTACTAAGGGAGGGGAGTCTATTATTACAATGTAATAATGGAAATACATTTCAAGCATGGTGTTGAGATGATATAAGTGATGATATAAGCAGGGTGTTGGTATTGGGATGATATAAGTGCTAAAACCAGCCATTCACCCGACAAATCACTCGCCACCAAAATCCCGCCAACCCCGAAACTACATTCAACACAATAGCCCCCCCCCCCCCCCCCCTCCCGGTCCTTTGCAAAATTGTCCCTGAATGGCAGTACCCTACCCCCCCCACAAAAAAAAAAATTAACTATGCTATTGAACAACAGATTACCACACCCATGTGGCACAGTACCCAGGCAACAGCGTATATTAACTTCAAACAACAAAGTATGCAGTATACTGTATGCAGTAGAGCTAGGCGATTTTCTCCAAAAAAAAAAAAATCTGCGATTTAAAAAAAAAGAAAACTCGATTCACGATTGGAATCGAGTTTTTTTTTGATGGACACATACTAGGGCTGGGGAAAAAATAGATTTGAATCTTAAATCGAGTTGAGAGGTCAAATCGATTCAAATTTTCAGCAAATCGATTTTTTATTTTTTTTTCACCAGGACCGACACTGACACCGCGCCGGTCCTGAGGAGCTGCAGGCAGGAGTTTTTAGGCGAAGCCACGGCTTCGGCCTGGTCCACGGTGTCCGGCCTCGCGGACTAGGGCGTAGCCGCGGCCTCACCCAAAAACTCCTACCCACAGCTCCTCAGGACCGGAGCGGTGTCAGCGTCGGTCCTGGTGAAAAAAAAATTAAAAATCGATTTGCTGAAAATTTGAATCGATTTGACCTCTCAAATCGATTTAAGATTCAAATCTATTTTTTCCCCAGCCCTAGTATGCAGCCCCTGAAAGACACATATGCATACCCCCATCAGTACAGACACCCCCTACCTCAGTGCAGACTCCCCCAGCAGTACAGACACCCCTCAGTACAGATACTCCCCTTAGTACAGACACCCCCCTAGTGCAGACCCCCCCAGCATTACAGACCCCCCCTCAGCACAGGACCCAACCCCCCCAGCAGTACAGACATCCCCCTAGTGCAGACCACCCCCCTCAGTACAGACCCCCCTCAGTGCAGACACCCCCCTTAGTGCAGACACCCCCCTAGTGCAGACCCCCCCTAGTGCAGACCCCCCAGCATTACAGACCCCACTCAGTGCAGACCCCCCAGCAGTACAGACACTCCCCTTAGTACAGACCCCCCCTAGTGCAGACCCCCCCAGCATTACAGACCTCCCTCAAAGCAGGACCCACCCCCTCAGAAGTACAGACATCCCCCCAGTGCAGACCACCCCCCTCAGTACAGACCCCCCTCAGTAGTACAGACCCCCCCAGCAGTGCAGACACCCACCTAAGTACAGACACCCCCCTAGTGTAGACCCCCCCAGCATTACAGACCCCACTCAGTGCAGACCCCACATCAGTACAGACACCCCCCCAGTGCAGACCCCCCTTAGTACAGACACCCCCCTAGTGCAGACCCCCCCAGCATTACAGACCCCACACCAGTACAGACACCCCCCCGGTGTAGACCCCCCTTAGTACAGACACCCCCCTAGTGCAGACCCCCCCAGCATTACAGACCCCCCTCAGTGCAGACACCCCCCACCTCAGTGCAGACCCCCTGCCCAGCAGAACAGACACCCCCCACCTCAGTGCAGACCCCCCCAGCAGAACAGACACCCCCAACCTTAGTGCAGACCCCCCTCAGTGCAGACCCCCCAGCAGTACAGACACCCTCCCCCCCTCAGTGCAGACCCCCCCCCGCAGTACAGACACCCCCCCTCAGTGCAGGATCCCCCTAGCAGTACAGACACCCCCCCTCAGTGCAGGATCCCCCTAGCAGTACAGACACCCCCCCAGTGCAGGACCCCCCCAGCAGTACAGACACCCCCCCACAGTGCAGACCACCCCCCAGCATTGCAGACACCCCCTCCTCAGTGCAGGACCCCCCAGCAGTATAGACACACACCCCCTTACATACCTCAGAACAGCGCTGACAGTCTCCACTCCAGATACACACAGCGGTGTCCCTCAAGGCTCGAGCGCAGGCTCCTTCTCCTCTGTGGATGTAAACAGAGAGGCGGGGAGGCGACTTCGGTCCGCGGCGCTGAGGGACAGCAAGCGGTGTTGGTGGTGCGGCTGCCGCTACGCTACTCAAGGGTGTCACCCCTCTGGCGGGTGTCACCTGGTGCAGCCCGCACCCGTCTGGCAAGCAACGCCACTCATGCGGGCCCCAACTCGGCTGCAGGCCCCATAGCGACCGTAGTTCCGCCACTGCCAACTTGGATTGGCAGGGGGCAAGCCTCCTTAAATACTCAGGGTCAGCCCAGCTAGGGAGGGGTTGTTCAGTGGAAGCTAGATATGGAGTGTTAGGCTGTCGTGGGCTTTAAGGGAGCTCCCCAGTCTGGGGTGGTGACCTTGGGCCTGAGGTATACTGGACAGGAGGCACATGAGCAAGGAGGACGGTGGGAGAACACTGCCAGGCAAGTCTCCAGGAGTTACAAGGAACAGCCAAGAGGGCTGGTGAGTGAGACACAGTCAGGAGGACTGGGAAGCACACCTGAAAGGACTGGGATGGAGCAGTCTGGAAAGGGTACAGAGCCAGTAAGGAGGACTGTGGTGGCACAGGCAGTGGAAAGAGGCAGCTGCAGCCAGGAGGGCTGGCATGGCTTGAAGAGGTGTTGCTGGGATCAGCAGCCACATGTGGGACAGCTAGCACTAGGACTATCATATTTTGCTACACCATAGGGGCCCACTGACCCTGTCTGCAAAGGGTATTTACTTTGGGCCTGGCTGAGCCATTGTCAGGCCTGAGCAACAGTGCTAGCTGGTCCTGGGAGTGATAGTCTGCAAGCAAGTGTATGTGCTGGAGGTCAAGAGAAGAGGTTGTATATACCGGTGGTATATATAGTTTTCAGTCCCTAATTTCCTATCTTCAATCAAGTGGGTATCCCATATGTACCCTATCCCCATTCAAGTTATTTCCCCTTGATTAAAAAAAAAACACAAAAACAAAGTACAAGGACTGATTCTTGAATAAAGTGTTTCTGGAAATTTGTGTGCCTGGCTGTGCAGGGTGGGAGACCGACCACAATCACTAGCAGCCCCTACGGGGGTACAGCTACACTGACAAACAAAGTCAGGGGTAAGTACTGCATAGAGTTTTGGGATCAGGTCAGAAGCGGATAACTCACAGATTGCACCTGGTGTTCCCCACACCCTGAGCCTGATTTCATCACCCTCCCCCAGCATTGTCCCTGAGAGCCAGCTGCCCCAGCCATGCCATTTTGGGCACACGTACAGAGTTTAGGAGTCAGGATTAAGTAACACACAGAGTTCATGGGTCAGGATTAAAGTGGTTGTAAAGTCAGAAGGTTTTTTATCCTTATGCATTCTATGCATTAAGATAAAAAGCATTCTGTGTGCAGCAGCCCCCCTCAGCCCCCCTAATACTTACCTGAGCCCCCTCTCTAGTGATGTCCACGAGTGCCTCAGTCATCCAAGACTCTCCCTCCTAAATGGCTGAGACACAGCATCGGCGCCATTGGCTCCCGCTGCTGTCAATCAAAGTCAGTGCACAGAGCAGATAAGTATAACATGTTTGTTTAGTTTTTTATAGAAAATAAACTGTGATTTTACAATCGCTTTCAGTAATGTGGAAAGTTTGGGGGTCAGAATTAAATAATGCAGAATTCAGGGGTCAGGAGTAAGTATCACACAGAGCTCAAGGGTCATGAGTATGTAATACACAGAGCTCCAGGGTCAGGTCAAGAGCTGAGGAGAAGTAACTCACAGAAGTAAAAAGTAAGAGAAGTAACTCACAGATTGCACCTGCTGTCCCCATGTGCCGAGTCTGACTATATTGCCCTCTCTCAGCATCGTCCCCGGAGATGGCTGCTCTAGTCATGCCAGTGGTGTATTTAGATTTTGTGCTGCCCTAGGCCTGACTAAACTTGTGCACCCCCTAATTTAAATATGACCCACCCCTTTCTATCAAGGCCATGCCCCTTCATGTTTAGGACCCGCCCTATCTGTAAACCACACCCCTTCCTTTTTAGGCTCCACCTTGATGGCGCTATATAAGTACCTAAAATAAATAATAAAAAATTACAGTGACAGTGCATATTTTTAGCACTGATCACTGTATTAGTGTCACGGTCCCCAAAAAAGTGATACCTGGTGTCCGATTTTGTCCACCGCAATGGCGCAGTCCCACCATGTACATGAAAGAGTAAAGAGCGGGCATCCATAGTGTAAATCCATAGTGTAGGAAGAATGTTGTAGCTCGGGTACCAGCAGTTTTATATATGAGTAGCAGCTACTTGTAATGTATTTTTAATCTAATAAAATGGATTTACACTATGGGCGCCCGTGCCCGATCTTTACTCTTTTAACATGTACATGGATTGGAGAAGTAAATATGAGGCTGACCCGATCTCCAGTCTTTCACAAGGTGTAGATATTTTATTGTTCCAGTGAGTGAGGACACATAGGAGGGGAGCGCAGTGTGTGACACCTGGGGCACTGGAATAATGCATACAGAGGCACTGAGCACTTTCATATCACAGCTTATGATATGGTTGTAAAACCTCAAGGTTTTTCACCTTAATGCATTTTATGCATTAAGGTGAAAAACCTCCTGTAATGCAGCAGCCCCCCAGAGCCCCAGTTTTACTAGCCTGAACCTTATCTTTCTCGTGCCGGGGAGGAGCACACCAGCTCTAGCTGGTGTCTCGTGTCCTGATTGGATAGATTGATAGCAGCCATTGGCTCCCACTGCTGACAATCAAATCCAAAGACGAGGGGGGCGGAGCCAAGTCCTGCTGTCTGTGTCAATGGACGCAGCAGCAGAACACAGAAGTGCGCTCGCAAGAGTGCCCTGAGGGAGAGTGCTTCTCCGACGGGGCACTCGAGAAGAGGAGGAGCCAGGAGTACTGCTGAGAGACCCCAGAAAAGGAGGATTGGGGCCACTCTGTGCAAAACCAACTGCACATAGGTGGTAAGTATAATAGGTTTGTTTAAAAAAAAATGTACCTTTAGTTAGCCTTTAATGTAATGCATATTAAGCACTTTATATTTGATTGATCCAATTTATCCTAAGATAGAAAGCAGTTGTAAACTAAATGCAACTGCTCTTGTTGAGCACAGAATTAAGAGACATGGTGCTTTCTATCATCAAAGAGATAGCTTCTGTCCCTGCCTGTTACCTAGCAGACCCATGTGGCATTTATTTGCATCTTTTGTCAAAGTCTGACAAGCAGCAGGTCTGCACCACCAGGGACATTGCATGTGTTTGCTGGGGACAGACCTATGCAGCGTGGATTGGAGCCATTGAAGGTGCTCTTAAAATCCTCCTCAGCTCTGTGCTAGCTACACAGGTATGACTGACAGGAGGTGGGCAGAGACAGGAGCCAACAACTATATTGTTCAAACTTCTCCTTGTCTACATGCCACACCTGCTTGACAAGAGGCAGTAACATGTGCACTGGACCTAGCACACTTACATTATTTAGGAGGATGCATGGTGCACCAGTGCTTACTTGCTGGGCGGGAGGGCTGGGAGTTCCCCTGCGGAGGAAGGTAGGCAGAGCATTAGGCTCCGCCTCCGGTAGTTGTACAGACTCTGAGTGCGGCCAGTCTGGACAGTCACCAGTTGCTTTATGGCATGTCAACGGCCGCGCCAGTCCCTGCCCCCACCCTCGCACAGTCTGCCCCATGCAATGATCAAACTGGCTCCATACAGTGTAGCGGCTACAAAAAAGCCCGCCGGCCCCCATGGACTATTTTGCAGTTGGACATGGGAGGAGGGGGGAGATTTTTTTATCGTGTTTGTGTGTGTGGGGGGGGCTTTTTTGCTGCCCCCCGCAAAGTGCCGCCCTAGGCCTGTGCCTTGTTGGCCTAGGCTAAGACACAGCGCTGAGTCATGCCATTTTGGGTTAACGCTTGCACAGTGTGACGTGGGTTGGAGCCTGTGCACTGCAATGTTTACTGTCTGGTGCCGAGCTCCCATAAATAAGTCCAGAAATGCCTTATTCCTAGAAACAGATCCCTTGCAATGGGGACTGTCTCTGGGAAACGAGGACAAAAGGTAACCTTATTTTAATCTGATTGTTGGCTTTGAAGAACTTCTAAGTACTGACACTTTGTAACATCGGGTTTTCTGTACAGAGGCAACAACACAGAGCCTACAGGGACATTGCATGTGTTTGCTGGGGACAGACCTATGCAGCGTGGATTGGAGCCATTGAAGGTGCTCTTAAAATCCTCCTCAGCTCTGTGCTAGCTACACAGGTATGACTGACAGGAGGTGGGCAGAGACAGGAGCCAACAACTATATTGTTCAAACTTCTCCTTGTCTACATGCCACACCTGCTTGACAAGAGGCAGTAAAATGTGCACTGGACCTAGCACACTTACATTATTTAGGAGGATGCACGGTGCACCAGTGCTTACTTGCTGGGCGGGCGGGCTGGGAGTTCCCCTTGTCTTCTTTCCCATCCAGTCGACAGAGCCCGGGCCAGAAGGATGCTGTGGAGGAAGGTAGGCAGAGCATTAGGCTCCGCCTCCGGCAACAACACAGAGCCTACAGGGACTGAGATTGGGAGTACCTTTCATGTGCCACACACAGCCAAGGAAAATGGGCTCCCAGATCAAAAGAAAGTGGCGTGGGCTGCTAATGCTGCCTTGAAATACTACATACCTCAGCAGGGAGGTTGCCCTCCCTGTATTTACTCTTAAGTCTTATTTTCAGTTTCAGTCCCTTTCTGTGCATTCTAAACCACTATAGTGTTTGTAAAAAACAATAAAAAAAATACTAAAAATGAAATGTGGAATATTGACAGAGAAATATGTGTAAATAATCATAGCCACGCTGAAAAATTGCTAGATGTCAAAAAAGATCATTTATAATCATATCAACTGCTTGAAAAGTTCATATAATATATATTTGTGCTGTGACATGTTGTGGAATTTTGTCAAGACCACTCAATCTTACGGTGAACAAAGTTGTTTATTAACAACATACATGTGTACGGACCAGCCAAGAGCTGTTCTTTTTACAGGAGTATTTATACTGTATGGAAGACACATACATCGTTCAACATTGGTTACAGATAATTGCAGTCTTGTCAGCAGGTCCCAGGAAGGTTATGACACAGGTTTGAACCATTTGGCCAAAGCAGTAGTTACTGTATATAACATAGATATCAAATAAAGATACATAACTAAGGCCTAATTCCTTGACAGAAAAGGCCACAAAATATGTAATTTTTCTAATATTACAATGAGCAATGTGACTGTTGAAACTGAAACCACCAATCAATAGTCATTACATGTTTCAGAATGCTAAAAAAAAAAAAATTCTATATCCCCCCAATACCAGTCAGCCAATATAAGAAAAGCGCCTTGTCAAATCTGTTGAATGCAGTTAGACGCCTGCTCCAGGCTTACTGGAAGCGTGCTAAAATTCCAAACCGCAAGGAATGGATTCGGAGGGTGCAGGAGATTAAGGAAGCAGAAGAATGGATGGCAACAAGGGAACACTTTGATTGCACCAGGCCACTGTGGCTAGAACATACCTCTGATCCAGGGCATATCTTGTCTAGCTTGGATGTTGCATTATTAGAGCTAGCTGAGCCCTCGATTAGAGGACGCCTTGGGCAACGCAATTCACCTGATTGGAGCTATCTCCTAGCCTCCGAAAGGCCATTTTCTCTCTTATTTTTCTTTACAACAATGATCATTGGTATGAGCAATCATCAACACTTTCCCAGGGAAAGCATAGGTACGTGCCTGGAGCATAGGGTTTTTGTTTTTTCCTTTTCCCTTTTCTTTTGTTTTATCTTAACTGTGACAACCTGTTGACCTGTTAACCTATCATGGGAAACATCCCCTCTAGTGGCAAACCCCACCCCCTTCTTGTTTTGGAGAATTGGGAAACATTTATGGTTCTACCTGATGTTGTATATGCCCACATTGTTTAATTTATGTGCCAGATGTATAGCTTGCCCCCTAGTGGGAAATGTTCTCTTTGCTCTGATATGGTATATACTGTATGACGGTACTTGCACCAATCTGTTTAATTTGTTATTATTTTTCAAAATTGTCCAGATAAGCTATTGTTGTCTTTATCCTTTTATTTTGTCATAAATAAAGATTACATTAAAAAAAAAAAAAAGATTTCTCATTAGCAGCAACTGGTTACTGTGTCCTTGACCTGGGTATCTGAAGCTTATGCCACAGGTTTTTTGCTTGGTTTCTAGGTTATCGACTTTGACCTCCCACCAAGCTGTGCCTGTATAATTACAATGCCAATGTACTTGGCAGAGCAATTGGATTGTCTTCTCTTACCTCTTAGGTAGGTAGCCAATAATCAACTTAGCTTTCAGTGAGGTGGCATTCTTCCCACTGGCCACCAATGCATTTTTCTTGGATATATTGGGGGCAGATTTTTTTTTGCATTGACCATTAATGTAAAGGAACACTTCTTCACTTACCGCCAATGTAAGTGGGCACTTCCCCACTGACCAACAGTGTAAATAGGCACTTCTCCATTGATCAATAATTTTGGAAGGATTTCATCACTGACTACTAAGGTATGGGTTAGGAGCATGTTACATACTCCTAACTTCTGCACTCTGTAATTTACCTTTTTGTTGTTACCTCGGTAGTGTACTTCAGCGGCAATATAAGTATCAGATGACCTTTTAGATTAGACCTGAACTCATCAGAGTCTTTTCAGGCAGGTGAGTGAAGGAGACTTTATTTAATAAGCACCAGTAAGTGGGTATGCATCTAACACTTGTATTACTACACTAACCGACCTCTGCTTACGATTTTACAAAGCTACTGCAGTGTTTCCCAACCTTTTTTAATCAAGGCACCCTTTAAAATTATGGACAATCTCAAGGCACCCCAATAGGCAACAACAATGTAAAAAACTATTCTAATAGTTTTACATAATGCGGTAGCATCGACAAATGTAGGACACCCAACATTGTGGGTAATTTATTCCTATAAAGCAAATACACTTTTGCGCACTGGTACTGACTAGAATTTCAGTGTTTCTCCTCTCCCTCAGTTTCTCTCCATCACTCAGCTAATGTGATCCCAGTGTTGATGGAGAGGGAGAGAGAATTTTTAAGGCCTTTTTCCAAGGCGCCCCTGAAGAAACCTCAAGGCACCTCTGGATGCTGGGGCACCCTGGTTAAAAAAGCCTGGTCTAATGCACAGGTTCACAATTTAACCTGAAAAAGTTTACTTGTGCTTTGCCTTCCAGGGCAAACAGCAGGTTAATTTTAATATTACTCTTTCCAGCTTCTTTTTTTCCATTTTTACCCCTGTAACTGCCTTCACCCTCCGGGAGCAATGAGAGTTAGGCCAGCCATAGATGGTTCGAATCTTGGCCTGGTTCACCAGGAACTGGACGAAATTTGAACCGTGTGCGCAGGCTGAATGTACCAAGTTGATCAGAGCAGACAATTGAATGGCAGGAGGGATTCCCCTGTCAGCACTGCCTGTGTCAATGGGGGAATCGTGCAAATTTCTTTCCTGCAACCACCAGAATTTCTTACCGTCTGTCTTTACAGGAAGCTCCTGCACAGAGGCAAAGTTTCAATTTGGATTACTGCACAGATGCAAAGATGTGAAAGAAATACAGAAAACAGAAATTCAAGAGAATAACTAAGACTATGCATGCCTCTTGTATTAAAGTCTGTTTTTTTTTTTAAATAACAAACATGTTATACTTACCTTCTATGTGTAGTGGTTTTGCACAGGGCAGCCTGGATCCTCCTCTTCTCGGGTCCCTCTTCACTGCTGTTGAGTGCCCCCACAGCAAGCAGCTTGCTATGGGGGCACCCGAGCAGAGCTGCAGCTCTGTGTGTCCATTCAGACACAGAGCTGCCATTTGGCCCTGCCCCTTTATCTCCTGATTGGCTAACTGACTTTGATTGACAGCGGCAGGAGTCAGTGGCACCACTGCTATGTTTCAGCCAATCAGGAGGAGAGTCCTGGACAGCCGAGGGACTCGTGGACATCGCTGGACAGAGATGGGGGCTCAGGTAGGAATTAGGGGGTGCTGGGGAGGCTGCTACACACAGAAGGCCTTTTATCTTAATGCATATATAATGCATTAAAAAACCTTCTGCCTTTACAACTCCTTTAAGACAATAACGGTTGACCCTGAAAGTCAGCTTTAAAGTGCCTACATGGGTAAAGCACAGGTTCACATTAGTGGTGGTCAAAGACTCATCACCCAGGTGCAAGAAATAGGCAACAATACTGATATGGCAGGGTCAATATGTCATATAATATAATGATCTTTTTGCAAAATGCTCTACATAACACAAACTTCACCCCAAAAGGGACATTCTGCTTTATGTCCTCCTCCCCCTACTCCTCTATCACTTTTGGAACTTTTTTTGGGGGGGCGGGTACCTAGTTTTGTCAGGTACCTGCTCCCACTTCCTCTGGAATGGCCTAGACCCGCAACCTCCTGGGTCATGTCACAAGTCCCAAGAGGTTGTTGGACCATTCATACGGTATAGTGAGGAGCTGGCTGTGAAGCCACAAGGAGCCACAGCTGGCATCCCACCGTAAACATGCCGGCGCCGGGGACCCGAAGACCGGCAAAGAACTGGATTGGGTGAAGACAATGCTGCATCCCTGGACGGGTAAGTATACTTTTAGTAAAAGTCAGCAGCTCCAGCATTTGTAGCTGCTTAATTTTTATTTATTTTTTTCAAACAGACTGAAGAGCCACTTTAACATAAGTTCATCTGATATCTTGGATAATTCCAGCTACTGTAGCACGATAAACCAAGTTTTTACAAACACTGTCTCCTGAAACCAAAACAAATATTTAACTTTCAAATAATCGTCTTTTATCAAAATCTCTTTAACAGTAACTGCACACAAGGAAAAAAAAATCTCACTGATGTCAGTACAGGTGTCTATCTTTTTCCCATGTTATGTGTCATATTGACACTGAAATGTGAAAGAAACCAAACTTGTTTTTTTCCCACCACACATACTTTGCGTGACAGCCACAAGACATGCCATGAAATATTTCACAGGGCAGATACTTTTCCAGCTTATGAGCTATAAGTATACTTTCACTAACAGATTTTATAGGGCAATTTAAGAAAAGTATAGCAATGATACATGATAAATATGCCATATAAAAAATTTTCTAATACAAGCATCTAGCACTATAGACTGCTAGAGAAGGAACACAATCAAGCAGCACATTTATTTTAAGGCTGGGTTCACACCATTACGAATTGCCCGCATCCAATTCGCAATAGCAAGAGATTTCGACTGGCTCTCTATGGAGCCAGTTCACATATCTCCGCAGCAAGTCCGGTGTGATTTGCACAAAACGCTGTGCGTCTTTTGGTCCATTTCAGGTCTGAATTCAACCAAAAATTCAGGCTGAAACCTGACCTGAAACGTTGAACCAGGATGCACCGGACCCCGGCTGTGATGGAACCAGTCTTATACTTCTTTTTCTCCTGATTACTATTTCCTCATCTTGTGGCAGACATAGTCAGAGCAAAGTGCAATAGTCTCTTCATATGGTTAACTACTCTCCCTTTGCCTCAAGTGAGAGTGCTTGAGCATGAGGTGCTATGCAGGCAGCCAAGTCTTTCTCATGGGAGAAATTATAGAGCGTAATATGGTTCCCTATATATGGAAGCACCGGGTATTTTATGTCTCCCCAGTAAGTGCACAGAGAAGAGGTGAGTATAAGTTGAATGGAGGGGTTCACTTTTAACATAACGCACCCTTATGTAGCGGACCCCCTAAGGAACTGCAGATGAACTGGGATCCCCCACCCTAAACAGCCAGGTACACCAAATTTTCACAGGTACCCCAGAGACAAAGAACAGTTTGTGACTCTGTTTTTTGTGTTTTTTTTTCAGGATTAATACCTTGGATGGGGTTGGGAGTTTATGGGATGCCCACTTAACTTCAGCAACAAAACTTTGGCAACATCTTCAGGGACATTTTCCTATACACAGTCTATATACAATCTCCTTGACACTCCTCCTGCACTCTACTTGCTTGCAGACACCAGCTGGATCCCTGTAAATTAATCTGACAGGCACAGTCAGATTTAGCAATGGCCCTTTGCAAGCAGGAACTTGAAGCCCCTTGGTGTGTAGCAGAACACAGTGATCAGCTTGCACTCTCCCTCCTGTGGTTACTGATCCCAGCACAACCTCTTCAGGCACTGCCAACCCACCTGGCTACAGCTGCCCCTTTCACTAGCCCTCCAGGCTAACTTTCCCCCACAGTCCTCCAGGGTGACTCTCACCAGCCCACCCAGCTGACTCTGCAGGAGATCTCCCAGGGAAGGGCTTGGCACAACACTGTCTTCAGGGAGAACCGGCTACATGTGGCAGTCTTCCCCCTTGAAAGTCCCCAGTAGTGCTGCTTTACTCACACTGTCCTCTAACTTGCTCCCATGCCTCCAAGCATTCCTCCTTGTGTTGCGGCAGGATCCTTCCAGCACCTGAGCCCCGGCCCAAGTTAACCCCCCCCCAGACTAGAGTAAGGTGACCAGATTTTTATAATGAAATCCGGGGACATATTTTTTTTTTTTTACTAGTAATGGCAGCAATCGACGACTCTTTGCCCGTCTCCACCGCCGCCGCCTGCCTCACAGCCTGTCAAGTCTAAAGCCCCATACACACTATCAGATTTTCTGCTGATTTTTTCCTTCAGATTTACCAAAACCATATAATATGGGGTCAAACCTTAGGAGTTTCAATTTGTATGCAATCAGGCAGGCCCTTGCACTACATGGTTTTGGTAAATCTGAAGACAAAAATCAGCAGAAAATCTGATAGTGTGTATGGGGCTTTACTCTTAGGGTCCCGGCTACTACTGGGTGGGGAGCAGAGGAAGATTACTCCGCCAGGGAAGGCAAGGAGATAAGCAGGCAGGCGGCTGGCCGGGACTTGAGCCAAGGCAGAAGATCATGCGAGTGGAGCTGAATGGGCATGCGTCCGAAACTGAAGAAATAGTCCCTCCACTCCAACCAGCACATGATCATCAGAAAGGGGCATAGATAATGGAAAAAAAAAAACCCCATAAGCTAGTAGGAGCGGCAGAGGAGGGGGGTTGCAATTCACTTTTTATTCTGCACGGGCTGTCTTTGAAATTGCCCCAGCCCCTGTTCAAATCCAATCCGGGGACAAAACTGGGGACAGACTTGGTCCGGGGACAGTGTGCTCAATCCGGGGACTGTCCCCAGAAACCGGGGATGTCTGGTCACCCTAGACTAGAGGGTACCCTTGAGGGCCACCAACAGTCTCCACAGCACTATATCTCCATCTTCCACCCAACAGGCACCTGGTGGAATAGCTCATGCCTATTTATGAAGTAAGCCTTGCCCCCTTCCAGCCCTTTACCAAGGATTGGCTGAGGCCCTCAAAAATATTCCAGGCAGCTCCTCCTAACCTCCACCCACTGATATAGATAGATGTCTTGCGAGCTACCAATGAAGAGTGTCCAAAGAATGTTTTAAACATAAGAGAACCAATCCACAGCCGCTAAGCATATTCACACTCCCATAATCTCTGTATAAAATATTAAAAATAAAGAAATGCAGCGCTATGTGATATATTACTCACTCAGGTGAAAAAATATATATAATTGCCGTGGGCAGTGCGCGAGTGAATGTTGGAGCAATTTGAATTCCCAAACAAAGAATATAAATGGTAAAAAATATATAAATTTTCCACAGTTAAAGAAATATAAAGAAATATAAAACATCAAAATATCAAAAATTCTTAATTTCTGCAAGTCCACAGTGAGAAAAAAATATATACGTGATTGCCTAGTGCCGTCACGCGTAGGGGAGAGGCCAGGACAGTGGAGGAGACAGTCCCAAACAGCCATAAAGTGTGAGTACCCTGATGTTTACCTACCATAAATTTCTATATTTAAACGATAATGCACTCTGCACTCTGGCCTCTTTTGTATTTTAAATTGAGGATACCGACATGGAGGACCATATGCCCCATCAGCAGGCCCACCAGGCGTTCGATAAAACAGATGACATTGAGAAACGTCTGAGACGCAACAATGTCCGCATAGTGGGGCTCCCTGAGAAAGTGGAGGGGAGGGACCCCACCGCATTTATTGAAGGCTGGCTACAAGAAGTGTTTGGAAAGGAGGCATTCTCTCCCTTGTACGCGGTGGAGAGGGCGCATCGGGTGCCGCCACGGCCTCTCCCACCTGGTAGTCTCCCGAGACAGGGGCGGATCCAGAGTCTTGTCTCGGGAGGGGCACTGCCAGAAAGTATGTTTTTTTGCGGGCAATTTATCGGGGAAATGGCTGGTGGTGCAGAATCAGTGGGAGCCCTGAGTGTGCCACCGTCACCTGCCACACGTTGCGAATTGTCACTTGCCTGCCACCAGATGCAGATTGTCACTTGCCACGTCACCTGCCATATGTTGCGGATTGTCACTTGCCATACATTGCAAATTGTCATTTGGTACATCACCTGCCACACGTTGTGGATTGTCACCTGCCACACCTTGCGGATTGTCACTTTGCCACGTCACCTGCCACATGTTGCGGATTGTCCCTTTGCCACGTCACCTGCCACACGTTGGGGATTGTCACTTTGCATTGTCACCTGCCACAGGTTGCGGATTGTCACTTTGCCACATCACCTGCCACAGGTTGTGGATTGTCACTTTGCCACGTCACCTGCCACAGGTTGTGGATTGTCACTTTGCCACATCACCTGCCACAGGTTGCGGATTGTCACTTGCCTGCCACCAGATGCAGATTGTCACTTTGCCACGTCACTTGCCACACCTTGCAGATTGTCACTTGCCTGCTAAGGTGGTGTTTGCTTGTCTTTTGCTATCCCAGAGTCAGGCAGCAGAGAGATAATGTAATCTCTCTGCTGCCCACGCTGCCTGCACAGTTAGGGCGGAAGTTACTGCAGGGATGCAGGGCAGGCGCGGGGCGGTGAGAGATGATCTCATCTCTCTGCTCCTCCGCCCCCTCAGCTAGCTGATTGGCCAGCTGTGCGCTCACCGAACCAGTTTTCTCAAACTCACCCGCCCACAAGCTTCCGTCGCGCCAACTTCCCGCAAACCGCGCCGCCTGGCCCGCTCACTCTCTTACCCACCGTGGAGGCGCCACGGAGCCGCAGGCTCTCACCCGCTCTTGGAGACGCCCGCTCTCTCACCCGCCCGGTAACACATTTCTAGGGGGTGGCAATTGCCCCGTTGCCCCACCCGGATCTGCCCCTGCCCCAAGATCAGCGCTTGCCAGACTCCTGAATTACAGAGATCGTGAGGTGGTGCTGCGACTGGCCAGGGAAAAGGGAGCAGTACATTTCAATGGCACCAGAATATCCTTTTACCCAGACTTTTCCGCAGAAGTACAGCGCAAAAGGTCTAAGTTTACGGAAGTCAAGAAAAGGCTACAGCGTCTACAGTTAAAATAAGCCATGCTTTTCCCGGCCTAACTACGCATTACAGCAGGAGATCAAAATCACTTTTTTGAAAATGCTCAAGACACAGCAGAATGGCTGGACCGAAATGAGCAGGGCCTTCGTCGACGAGGACGAGAAAATGGAGAAGGATGACGTTGCTATACCAACCTCTGCTGGGGATGAAGGGCGCCCCATCACTTGTGCAGTTTTTACTTGGTTTAAAGAGGACTTTTACTAAAATTCCACTCTCAGCGAATGGAAGTCCAACTTCAATCTGTTTTTGTTTGTTCACAAGTTTAACCGCATAAGCGGTGAGATCGTAAGTGCAATGTGCGCTTTAAACCTGATGTCTAGGTTGATATGGCATAGGTTTCTTTGCCCAGTAGGCAAAAAGTTGGCTGACAGTGATCAAATCCTACAGTTTTTGGGAATTATCTACTCTGCCATGTTGGCAAGGACAGAACTGCAGATTGTGTCCCACTCATCTGCTCACTAGTATGTTCACATTTGTGAGCAGTGGCGCAAACTGTTTTTCACCAGTTTACTACCACATCTCCAGTGCACGTGCTACCTCAGCATAGTCCAACGGAAGCTTTACCACATAAAGACTTCATCTGGCCGCACTATAGTCCCCAACAGGGGAGGTGAGGGAAATGTATCTGCAACAGCAGTGGTTTCTTATAAGCATAAATTGATATATAATGGTATGCCATGTCTTGTACACCTATAATGTCATGGAATGTGTGGGGGTGAATGATCCATTGAAGAGAACAATGATATCTACGGTTATGCGAAGGCTCCACCCAACCATAATTGGTCTGCAGGAGACCCACCTGCAGGACAATACGGTTAGCTTCTTACAATATGCATGGGTGGGCAAGGCATATCATTCCACTTACTCCGCCTTCTCCCGCGGAGTGAGTGCACTGATACACAAGGCCATAGCATACCAAGAGTTAGATTCTTTGATAGATATATCTGGTAGATTTATTTTCCTACACTGTAAAATATATACTGTTACTATGATCCTGGCTTTTGTATATATACCACCCCCGTTCTCGCGAGAGGCCTTGCAGTTGCTACTGTCATATATGATTAACAAACCAGACATTCCGTTATTAATTATGGGGGACTTTAACTGCTGCCTAGACCCCAGACTAGATAGGCACCCCCCTATGGTACCACCAAGGGGAGGTAGGGGAACTTCCCTTGACAGAGGTAGGCTGGACTGATTTATGGCGCATTCGTAATCCAAACCATAAGCAGTTTTCATGCTTTTCCAAGACGCACGGATCACTATCCCGTATAGACCTATGTGTTGGTACCCCTGATATGGTAGGATACACCTCTAAAGTGGAATATTATCCACGGGGAGTATCAGACCACTCCCCATTAGTCATATGGTTATATATGCAACCCACCAGCTTACTATCTAAGGCCCCATGGAAGCTAAATGCCTTCTGGCTCAAATTGTTTACTTCACATGAACGGATAGTGGTTCAGATCCAGGACTTCTTTAGAACACATCAGCAGCACACGGATATCCTGAACAAATGGGAAACGTTTAAAGCATATTGTAGAAGTATATTCATTCAGGAAATACACATGGTTAAACAGAACACCTCAGCTCTGCTTGAGGAGACGGGTGACTTGGTGAGTCAACTAGAACTAACATTTGTGACTAACCCTACTGATTCTGCAAGAGAGGCATGGATGGCGGCTCAGGATTCCTTGGACCGCGTGAGATCCTCCGCTGCAGATCGTAAAAGATTTTTCACGAAAATGGCGTTTTATGAGGAGGGGGAAAAGACGGGCCGCCTACTAGCAAAAATTGCAAAATCCCAACAACAATCACCAGCCATAGGAGCCATTCGTGCTGCCAATGGCAAGATAGTTAATTCTCCCGATGCAATTGTCTCCGAGCTGGCCGATTTCTATATGGACTTATACAAGTCCAGAGAGGCCTACTCTGATGAAGACCTAAACGCATTCATGACAAATATCAATTTACCCTCATTGTCTGCTGAGGCAAGACAACAACTGGATGCTCCAATAACTTTGGAAGAGCTCCAGGTGGCGGCGAGTTCTTTCCCTACCTGTAAGGCGCCAGGGGATGATGGTCTCCCGATGGAGGTATACACTCAATATGGGGTGAAATTGCTGCCAGAACTACTAAGAGTCTTTAACACCAGTTTAACCAAAGGTAGACTACCAGAATCCATGACCAGAGCAAATGTGATTCTATTACTTAAGCCGGGGGAAGGATCCTGTTGACCCAGGCTCTTACAGGCCCATCTCCTTGCTCCAAAGCGATGTAAAGATCCTTGCCAAGGTTCTGGCGCTCCAGGTCAATGGGATAATATCCTCTATCATACACCCAGATCAGGCTGGCTTTATGCCACAAAAATCCACAGCCACAAACCTTAGAAGGTTGTATATGAACATGCAGGTACAAGCTGATAATGGGGGTCACAGGGCTCTTCTTGGATGCCAACAAGGTGTTTGACAGTGTCAGCTGGAGATACTTATGGGTGACACTAGATAAGTTTGGCTTTGGACATCGGTTTATAGCATGGATAAAGCTATTATATGCAGCTCCCCAGGCCAATATTAGAGTAGCAAATAGGGCAGGGGGACGAGGCGGGGATGCTCGCTGTCCCCCCTGCTCTTTGCAAACACAATAATACCATTGGCGACACAGATAAGGGACAGCTCACAGATAGAGGGATTTAAATATGGTGGCTTGCATGAAAAGCTCATGTTATATGCGGATGACATGCTGCTCTTCTTGGGAGACACTAGTCAGTCGTTGATAGGAGTGATGGCCATAATAGAACAGTTTGGACATTTCTCCGGCCTAACTATAAACTGGTCTAAGTCAGCCCTGATGATGTTGGACGAGTGTCGTGAAGTGATTCTGCCTGACTCCTGTCCTATCCCAGTGACCACCAGTTTTAAATATTTGGGAATCCAAATATCACCAAACATTGGGGATTACTGTTCCCTAAATATATTCCCATTACTGTCCCGTTTCTGTGACAAAATCAATACATGGCCCTAATGCCCCAATTATTATACTTTCTCCACAACTCACCAGTAGTGATACATCTAAAGATTTTAAGAGTAGTCAACACTCTCTTTAGGCGATTGCTCTGGCACAACAAAGCTCCCAGAGTTCGGCTTGAGCAGTTACAGTATCCCAAAGACGGCGGAGGGTTGGCAGGTCCCCAAACCTTGGTTGTATTATATTTCAGCACAGCTGCAGCATTTTGTAGGTTCTATGACACATGAACCAATGGGCTCCGCAGCACGATTGATGCTTTTTGCAACAGGTGCTGAGACCATTCCTCTGGGTCTGGAGGCACAAATGTTTGCAAAATCAAATTAAAAAACCTCAACTATATCCCTGGTGCAGAAAGTATGGAACAAAGGAAGACAACTTCAGGGGGTGCGGGGATTTACAGAATACAGCCCAATATGGGGAAATAATACTTTTTTCCCCCCAAAAAAGGAGGGGAAATGCCTGTGCCTTTTATGGAGAGAAAAAAAGACCAGCCGCCTCCGTGTTACAATGTCGGGCACCTCCCTTCTCCTTTCCCCGCTATGTCTTCTGGGTCCTCTAGGCTGGCTGGGGTTCATGTTACTGGCGCACGCGCAGTGAAGATTTTTCATCCCTGCTTGATCGGTGATGTCAGACGCCGATCGAGCGGGGGATACAAGAGGCCGACATCTCCAGCGTGTCATCTGCTAGAGTGATCATGCGATGTGTGTACATGGCGACAGGTATCTAGTCATTCTCAGGTCTTTCTTTATCAGACTGCACCAGCAGTGCTGTGCTCATAGCCTGCATGGTGAATTTGTTATAAGATGGTGATATTTCCTATGAATTGTATATAGACTGAATTTGGTGACAGGATGATATTTGTTTGCTGCCTGAAAGCTATCTGGCACACTTGATAGATGCCTATTTTTAGGCATCAACTTTGATTGGTTGTGATTGGTTGTGTAAGATACAAACTATAGTATATTAATTGGGGATGTGGGCATCCTCTCCTGTGCTCCAAATCAGCAGCATTTGGTGCAGAATATTTTTTTTCTTGTTTTCCTCCTCTAAAACCTTGGTGCGTCTTATGGGCAGGTGCGTCTTATGGAGCGAAAAATACAGTATATATACAGTATCTCACAAAAGTGAGTACACCTCTCACATTTTTGTAAATATTTTATTATATCTTTTCATGTGACAACACTGAAGAAATTACACTTTTCTACAATGTAAAGTAGTGAGTGTACAGCTTGTATAACAGTGTAAATTTGCTGTCCCCTCAAAATAACTCAACACACAACCTGTAATGTCTAAACTACTGGCAACAAAAGTGAGTACACCCCTAAGTGCAAATGTCCAAATTAGGCCCAAATTTTCAATATTTTGTGTGGCCACCATTATTTTCCAGCACTGCCTTAATCCTCTTGGAGTTAACCAGAGCTTCACAGGTTGCCACTGGAGTCGTCATGATGACATCACAGGGTTGGTGGATGACCTTGCGCTCCTCCACCATCTATTTGAGGATGCCCCACAGACGCTCAATAGGGTTTAGGTCTGGAGACATGCTTGGCCAGTCCATCACCTTTACCCTCATCTTCTTTAGCAAGGCAGTGATCGTCTTGGAGGTGTGTTTGGGGTCGTTATCATGTTGGAATACTGCCCTGCAGCCCAGTCTCCGAAGGGATCATGCTCTGCTTCAGTCACAGTACATGTTGGCATTCATGGTTCCCTCAATGAACTGTAGCTCCCCAGTGCCAGCAGAACTCATGCAACTCCAGATCATGACACTCCCACCACCATGCTTGACTGTAGGCAAGACACACTTGTCTTTTTACTCCTCACCTGGTTGCCGCCACACACGCTTGACACCATCTGAACCAAATAAGTTTATCTTGGTTTTGTCAGACCAGGTCAGGGAGGAGCCAGGTGCCATTGCTTCCAGGATACGGCCGAACCCGGAAGCATCCATTCACTTTGCTTCTATCACCGATTTCCTATGTAAGTTACTACTTGTTTTTATCATCAATAACATTTTTAAATACTGCACTATGGAGCCCACTTTTTTCTATTACTACATATCCGATGGCATATATTGAGGGTGGAAGAGTCCAATTGTGAATTGCATATCGAATCTCCCCGTGCGCTGTGATCATAACCGGATCCTCTGTGGAGCACTTCACCTGTCGGTTCATGCTCGATTCGGCCCATTGGGGGCCGCTACTACAGGTGAGAGGCTGGGGGAAACATATGACGCACGCTGGAGCATGATCTGATGATTCTTATCTATCTGGGACACTTTCCTTCACAGTGACTGTCCTTTTACACTTCCACTTCTCTTTGCCAGTGCTATCAGAAGATCGGATCTTGCTGATATTAGGAGCTGCATTATATTCTATATTGGATTACACTTATTTTTTGGGAGTTACACCATTTGTTTATTGGATTTTATTTATTAGCCCCTTGATTGTTCGCTTGGGACATTTATCACACACATTAGTGTGTCTTTTTTCTTTGCACATTGTCACTTTTATATTTTTGCACTCTATTCTGAATGAACTACTTGTTTTACTTTGTAACTTTATTGCACTTTCTTAATTGATTATATTATTCATTATTTACTATAATTCATTCATTCACTATAATTTCATCACCCACTTGATTGCACGTTTGGGACATTCATCACACACATTAATGTGCCCCCTTTTTTCTGTGCACATTGTCACTTTAATATTTGTTGCACTTCATTTTAAATGAGTTACATGTTTTACTTTGTAACTTTATTGCACTTTCTACTATTGGATATTTATTATTGCACTTGATGAGATGTTTCCATTGCCTTATATTGTGCTCTAGAAATTTTTGGATTTATTAAGCACATTGCACTTTATTGTATTCTATGGCACTGCTTTCTTTTGTTTTTTCGCTGTGACCTAGGATTTATGAACTATTGGCCAATTATTATTGCACGTATTTTTTTAATTTCTTAGCGTTAGTGAGCACCACATATTTTTGTTTTTTGTTTGAGTTATGTGAGAATACTTTTGTATGTAGGCAGCTCCTTTCCAGCATATTTGAGTAGTGTGGTTGTGCGCATTAGCACTTTTAGATCCGCCACACACACTTGACACCATCTGAACCAAATAAGTTTATCTTGGTCTCATCAGACCATAGGACATGGTTCCAGTAATCCTGCTTGTCTTCAGCAAACTGTCTGATTTCTTGTGCATCATCTTTAGAAGAGGCTTCCTTCTGGGGCGACAGCCATGCAGACCAATTTGATGCAGTGTGTGGCGTATGGTCTGAGCACTGACAGGCTGACCCCCCACCCCTTAAACCTCTGCAGCAATGCTGGCCGCACTCATACATCTATTTCCCAAAGATAACCTCTGGATATGACGCTGAGCACGTGCACTCAACTTCTTTGGTCGACCATGCCGAGCCTGTTCTGAGTGGAACCTGTCCTGTTAAACCGCTGTATGGTCTTGGCCACCGTGCTGCAGCTCCGTTTCAGGGTCTTAGCAATCTTCTTATAGCCTAGGCCATCTTTATGTAGAGCAACAATTCTTTTTTTCAGATCCTCAGAGAGTTCTTTGCCATGAGGTGCCATGCTGAACTTCCAGTGACCAGTATGAGAGGGTGAGAGCGATAACACTAAATTTAACACACCTGCTACCCGTTCACACCTGAGACCTTGTAACAGTAACGAGTCACATGACATCGGGGAGGGAAAATGGCTAATTGGCCCAATTTGGACATTTTCACTTAGGGGTGTACTCACTTTTGTTGCCAGCGGTTTAGGCATTAATAGCTGTGTGTTGAGTTATTTTGAGGGGACAGCAAATTTACACTTCTTCAGTGTTGTCACATGAAAAGATATAATAAAATATTTACAAAAATGTGAGGGGTGTACTCACTTTTGTGAGATACTGTATATTGTTTTCGCTGTGGATTTGCTGAAATTAAGAATTTTTGATATTTTGATGTTTACTTCAATATGTTTATATTTCTTATACTGGGAACTTACTAGCTTACATTATATATATATTTTTTCACTGTGGACTTGCGGAAAATAAGTTTTGAAAATATATATATATTTCTTTTCTCACTGTGGACTTGCTGAAATTCAAAATTTGTGATATTTTGATGTTTACTTCAATTTTTTTGATATATTTCTTTCACTGTGCACTTGTTTGACAACAAGTATTTAATTTATATATTTTATACCATTTATATTCTTTGTTTGGGAATTCAAGTAGCTCCAACATTCACTCGCGCATTGCCCACGGCAATTATACAGTATTTCACAAAAGTGAGTACACCTCTCACATTTTTGAAAATATTTTATTATATCTTTTCATGTGACAACACTGAAGAAAATACACTTTGCTACAATGTAAAGTAGTGAGTGTACAGGGGCAGGGGCGCTTTAGGAGAGGTGTATACACTGCTTCTACAGCGCCTCAAAGATGCTGCTTGCAGGACTTTTTTAAGCGTCCTGCCAGCACACCGCTCCAGTGTGAAAGCAGGTGCTATTTTTAGCGCCTGTAAAGCTCCTCAGTGTGAAAGCTACCTTAGCGTTATTGTAATGTGCACTTTGAAACATTTTTTGCTACTATATTTGCCTTTTACAAATTTGTTTTTACATGTTTGTGTTATTTTATTGAATATGTAAATGTGTAGATTAGCCACTAAACTCTTAATGGCACATTGTTCTTACTCTGTCTTTATCTCTGTTGATAAGAGATTACCCACTGAGGGAGTGCATTGTTTTCAGTAAGGCTGAGTTCACAACAGGAGTCAGGTGCGTCTCCATTCACCATTTAAGGCCCGATTTCAGTCCGAATTTTGGGCTGAATTCGGACCTGAAATGGACCAAAAGACGCACAGGACTCCTGTGCAATTCGCATCAGAGCCGCGCTGGAGATGTGTGAACTGGCTCCATAGAGAGCTGGTCACAATCTCCTGCTATGCAAATTGGATGCGGAGAAACCCACATCCAATTTGCATAGGTGTGAACCCAGCCTGAGTAATTCAGCTGACTCATTGAGTTACATTGTGAAAAGGAGCAATAAAGCACAACCGGACGTAGAGTCTACACATGCAATAAGAAAATATGGCCCAATAACCTGTACTTTCTTTAAAATATACACAGGGATGTTTTTAAACGTATACAGATAGAGCATGGCTGGCAATACCTTACCATTTGAACAGATCAGTGCTATAATTGGTTAAGTCAGTAAAAAAAATGCAATTAACAATGATAATGTGCACAGGATATTAATCAACAGCAAGTCTGAATTCAGACCTGATGGTTTGCTATAGAGCAGGGTTCCACAACCGGGGTTCCACAAAACCTTAGGGTTCTGTGAGAGGTCTCTTGGCGTTCTTTGACCTCCACCCTTGCAGCAGATTCTTATCCATCCAATGGTTGAATAACCATTGACATCTGTTGATTTGCTCTAACTGAGGGCCGTTGGGCAGAATGGACAGTCACCTAGCATTACTCTTTTAGTTCTGGCACATGATGTCACCAGCAGTATGGGGTGATAGGCAGCTGCTGGTAAAAGTGAAATCATTGCTGTTTGCTGCATAAGCTGGGCCACATGCTTTGTTTCTGTAATGCATTACTTGCAGGTTGTATGTTAGAAGGGCTGCATGGTGAAGTGTGCAAGTGACAAATCAATTATACTTATTGTGTATCCTATGTATGTCTTATATATGTGACAATTTCCTGTAACATCCATTATGATAACAATGCCCACATTATAGTTCCAAAGTCCTCAACCCTCTGGTCAGTGCCATGTGCCAACTCTGCACTAATAATAAACTCATTTCATTATGGCTACGTCACCCAGATTTGATTTCCCAAGCTGAGCTTTCAAGTCTCTGACAATCCCTTAGGTCCGTGTCCTGCTCAGTTCTGTCATTTTGCACATTGATCACTCTTTCTTTCACTCCCCTGCTCTCCTAGATACAATTGTAAAATTTGGAATTGATCGGGTGAAAATTATTGTTGTGTGAAAGCATAGTGCAAGTTGCTCCATCAATACCCTTTCCAATTAGCACCAGCGTGTAGGCAGGTACAGTTTGTCCCCCCCTGCTTTAGGTGGTGCTGTTCCGCTGGTTGCTGTTCAGAGGGGAGTGAAAGTTGAGAAGAGCTTTGCTCCGATTGGACCCTGCTACCCTGGTTAGACTCTGCAGCCATTTTTTAGTGAGGGCATTGCTAGTAAATAGCACTGTCCCACTGTGGTTGGCATGCATTTGCAAAGTGAATAGTGTAAGGACAGGATTCCCTCTGGCTAGGGACAGTGCACTTAGCACTGGAGAGAGGTTCCAGTTGAGGAGGGACACTGCACTTGGCTCCGCAATCTGGGAACCTTAGAGAGTCGGGACAAGGACCCGCATACCAGGTTAATAAAGGCACATGCACTGCTGTACTGCCTGTCAGCTACCCCCTTCATCAGATGCTAGCCTTCCAAAAGCCTACCAAGGTGCCATCTCAAGTACAAAGACTGCGTTAAAGTACTGCCAGCGTTGTTAAGCTGGGTTGCCTGTAATATTGAGATTCTGTTGCCATAGTGTTTTCAAGTGTAAGTGAGTGCCATGCAGCTGTGTTCAACATTGACTGTTACTTCTGCTTTGCCAAATAATAATTGTACCACCTTCCTTGGTCTCTGTGTACCTTTACTCCATCTCCGGTACCAATCAACTGGCCCAACCTACAAGCAGCATATCCGATGGTTTAATATTATTATTTATGCTTTTATTTATTATTATATCTATCATTAACTGATCACACTAACATCCTGGGGGTTGTAAATTGGCCCCAAGACCTGAAAATGTTTCAAGGGTTCCTCAAGATACATTAAAAATATTAACAAAGGCTGCTATAATGTTATCTCATCTATATTGTTTCATTAATTGATAATATCAAAATTATTTCAACCTGCCCTTTAAATACATTTACAAACATATATTTTTTGTATTTTTGTAATATTTTTTTCATTTTATCATGCCAGGAAATCCAACGTTGGCCACATAATTGTTGCTATAAATAGAGATATATTTAGACAAGATCATTACAGCCTTTTTAGAACATTTTAACATTGATTTTGACATCAGCAGCTTACAGAGACTGTCTGATTCAAAAATGGCTCCATTAGGAAAGTGACTTACTTGTAAAGGCATTGGTGATCTTTGAAAGCTTTTTATTAATAAATACGAGGAGACTGGGACAAAGATCGCTGCCCCTGTCTAGAAAAGTTCTTTAATGCTATATTTGACGTCAGGGGAGGCAGGTATAATTCATATAAGATTGCTATGGTTTCAATTTATTAATAATAATTTTTGGTTCCATTCTTTTCTTTTAAGCCCAATATATCGCTGTTTATCATATAACTAAAGGCAAAACATTTTAGTACAGGGTGATTAGAACACCTGTCAGTTTTTCTTGCGGTCTGTCCCCATTAAGGAGATTCGCCCTCTTTATTTGTCCTGTTTACCATTGAAAGTGAAAGTAAGTGTCCCCAGAAAAGTAATAGCGGGGAAATCTTCCAATGGGGACACTAGATCTGGTGTCTTGGTGATTGTAAACCCTCTCTTTTTTTTAATTTTAAATAACAAACATGTCATACTTATCTCCACTGTGCATTTAGTTTTGCACAATGTGGCCCCGATCATCGTTTCTGGGGTCCCCCAACAGGACTCGCGGCTCCTCACCGCATTGGTAAACCCCCTAGGAGAAGCACTTTCCCAGGGGGTTGTTGTGCGGGCACTCTCCCAAGTCCAGCATTTGCGTCCATAGACACAGAATTCCAGACTCAGCCCTGCCCCCCGGAACCCGCGTCATTGGATTTGAATGACAGCAGCGGGAGCCAATGGCTGCGCTGCTATCAGTCTATCCAATCAAGAGCCGAGAACCCCGGCCAGAGAGGGGGAGCGCGTCTCCGGCGGGGGAACAAAAGGGCTCAGGTGAGTAAAAAAGGGGGGCTGGGGGGCTGCTCAGTGAGAGAAGTTTTTTCACCTTAATGCATAGGATGCATTAAGGTGAAAAAAACAGGAGGGTTTACAACCCCTTTAATTTGCAGTGATTTCCTCTCACTTCCTGTTTGGCTATGGGATAGGAAGTGAAGAGAAATCTCTGCAATGGGACACGTGAAAAAAAATCTGACAGGGGTTATAGCCCTCCCTTACTCTATCCAAAATGAAAAAAGAAATGTTTTGCCTATAGTTCTACTTTTAATCATATTTATGGTCAAAGTGTGAAACTACGGTATTCATATTCATGCAAAATCATATTGACTTCTGCATTTTATTTCAATCATTTCTAGCCTACCCTAATTAATCTAAACAATCTTGAAGTTTGCAAATTTACTTTGTTAAGGAGCCCACACATTTATTTCTTTGAATTATGTGACACATATTCACTATGGCCTCGTGTCACACATTTCACAGAAACTGCCTTAAGGACTACAGAGGTACTGAGAGGAGGAGTTTCAGGAGGTGGAGTCAGTACAGGAATCATTGCTTGCAGGTAGCAAGGTACCATGGGACATGTAGTCCTTACAAAATGAAAGTAAATGGCAGAGGAGAATCTGCAAAACATACAGGGAATCCAGGAAGTTGTGGAAAGAGATAACCAGCAGAAACAGACAGTACTCATGAAAGGAAATAAGCTTATACTAGATTGACAAAAATAATTATTGTTTGTATTGATGTTACACTGCTGATGTTAAAAAATGGATGTGTATGCTGAGCAGGGGCGTACCTAGAGCATTTGGCACCCGGGGTGGATCCTATATCTGGCACCCCCATCTGGCAAACCCCCTTCACTGATCATGTGACAGCGTACAGGCAATATGATTAGCTGCTAGACCCAGCTTGGTGTCTGATGGGTGTTGTGTGTATGAAGGGTGCTGTGTCCGGATCTGTACTACATAGTGGACCCTACACCTGACTGGTCACCACAGCCAGCCTCGCTTACCTGTGAGCCTGAGAAAAAGCCAGCGATACTGTCCAGCAGCGGCAGTATCTTCAGATAGGCGGGAAGCTGTACCTTTATGACTCGAGCTATGATCTCCTGACACCCCCCCCCCCCAATGTGTGGCACGGGGTGGAATGCCTCCCCCATTGGTACATCGGTATGCCACTGATGCTGAGACTATAGAACTCATTTAAAGCAATGTGGTTACTTTTAGGCTCTATTCAGACGGTGTGTTGCAGCCTTATCACAATGACCAAAACTTAGTGTGGAGCCAGTTATTTCAAATGGCACCCCGCCCCACATAGTCATCACACTACAATGCACGTGTATGATAGCAAAGATGCAAACCAACTGTGTGCCTTGGTGTGGTGCAATGGTAAAAAATTTGCAGGTCCCTTAAAGTGATACTAAAAGTCTTTTTTTTTTTCTTAAAAAATAATAAAAGTGTTATACTTACCTGCTCTGTGAAATGGTTTTGCACAGAGCAGCCTGGATCCTCCTCTTCTCAGGCCCCTCTTCAGTGGTCCTGACCCCTCCCTCCTGTTGAGTGCTCCCATGGCAAGCAGCTTGCTATGGGGGCACTTGAGCAGAGCTGCAGCTCCCCTGATTGGCTAACTGACTTTGATTGACAGCAGCAGGAGCCAATGGTGTCACTGCTGCGTCTCAGCCAATCAAGAGGGAGAGACCCGAATGGCCGAGGCACTTGTGCACATCGCTGGATAGAGATGAGTCTCAGCTAATTATTTAGGGGGGGCTGCTGTACACAGAAGTTTTTTAATCTTAACCACTTGCCGCCCGCCGGCTGTCATATGATGGCCAGGCAGTGCGGCTCTTGTTCTGGGCGGGCATCATATGACGTCCGTCCATTTAAACAGGGCATGCAAGCGTTCGTGTGCAGGCAGCCCTGTACCTTCAGTGGCAGCGTGTCACGGAGACACCGCTCGCCACCAAGGGGGGTGAACAGCCATTGGGCATGGCTGTTTACCACGCGATCGTCTGTGATGAAGTCACAGCCGATCACAGACGGTACCACCCCACTTTGCACTGCGTCGGTGGCAGCAAGTTCCCGGGAACACTGCTCGTCACTGACGCTGGTAAACAGCCATTGGCCAGCAGCTGTTTACCACGTGATCGGCTGTGATCCTTTCACAGCCAATCACTAAATGTAAACACAGAGCAGTAACCAGATTTTAACTGGTTCTCCTCCTCACACACCGATCATGTGTGAGAAGGAGATTGCGGTAACATCTCGTTACCGCTTACAGTGTACATCAACACACACTGATTGCCCCCTCCCCCCAATAAAGTGGATCTGTCACCAGCCATCAAAGTACCTGTCACAGTCCATCTGAGTACCTGTCACAGTCCATCTGAGTACCAGAGTACCTGTCACAGTTCATCTGAGTACCTGTCATAGTCCATCTGAGTACCCAAGTACCTGTCACAGTCCATATGAGTACCTGTCACAGTGCATATGAGTACCCGAGTACCTGTAACAGTGCATATGAGTACCCGAGTACCTGTCACAGTGCATATGAGTACCTGACTACCTGTCACAGTTCATCTGAGTACCCGAGTACCTGTCACAGTACATCTGAGTACCCGAGTATCTGTCACAGTTCATCTGAGTACCTGAGTACCTGTCACAGTTCATCTGTGTACCTCAGTACTTGTCACAGTTCATATGAGTACTGAGTACCTGTCATCGCCCTTCAGGGTAACCGAATACCAGTCACCAGACCATCAGAGTACACGATTGCCTGTCTGTAGCCCATCAGAGTACCCGAGTACCTGTCACCAGCCCATCAGAGTACCCGTGTATCTGTCCCCAGCCCATCAGCATACCCGAGTACCTGTCACCAGCCCATCAGAGTACCCGAGTACCCGAGTACCTGTCACCAGCCCATCAGAATACCCAAGTACCTGTCACCAGCCCATCAGAATACCTGAGTACCTGTCACCAGCCCATCAGAGTACCCGAGTACCTGTCACCAGCCCATCAGAGTACCCGAGTACCTATCTGCAGCCCATCAGAGTACCCGAGTACCTATCTGCAGCCCATGCCTCAAAGAATATACGTTGGGGTGTTTGCTTTCCAAAATAGGGTCATTCTGTGGGTAATTCCACTATCCTGGTGCTCCAAGACCTTCAAAAGTGTGATAGGTAGGAAGGAAATGAGATGTGTAATTTATGCTCCTAGAACGCCTGAAGGTACTACTTCGATGTTGGGCCTCTGTATGTGGCCAGGCTGTGTAAAAGTCTCACACATGTGGTATCGCCAACCTCAGGAAGAGCAGCAGAATGTATTTTGGGGCGTAATTTTTGCTATATACATGCTATGTGTTAGAAATAACTTATAAATTGACAAGTTTGTGTAAAAAAAATGCGTTTTCATTATTTTTACACATTTTCCAAACACTTCTGGAAAAAAATGAACTGTTCAAAAGACTCATTATGCCTCATAGATTATACGTTGGGGTGTTTGCTTTCCAAAATGGGGTCATTTTGTGGGCAATTCCATTGTTCTGGTGCTCCAGAGCCTTCAAAAGTGTAATAGGTGGTTGAGAAATGAGATGTGTCATTTATGCTTGTAGAACGCCTGAAGGTGCTACTTCAATGTTGGGCCTTTGTGGCCAGGCTGTGTAAAAGTCTCACACATGTGGTATCGCTATACTCGAGAAGGGTAGTAGAATGTGTTTTGGGGTGTAATTTGTTGTATGCATATGCTGTGTGTGAGAAATAACCTGATAATATGACAATTTTGTAATAAAAAAAAAAATCATTTTGCAGAGAATTGTGGGAAAAAAATTACAACTTAAAAAAAATTACAATGCTACTTACTTAATACCTTGGAATGTCTACTTTCTAAAAAGGGGTCATTTGGGGGGTGTTTGTACTTTCCTGACTTGTTAGTGTCTCAGAAAGAAATGAGATACACCTGATGTACTGAAGGCTTGATCAGATGTGATCAATTTTCAATGATTGGCACCATAGTTTGTAGACTCTATAACTTTCACAAAAAAAGACCAAATAATATACACTAATTTGGGTTATTTTTACCAAAGCTATTTAGCAGTATACATTTTGGCCAAAATTTATGAAGAAAAATTACTAATTTGCAAAATTTTATGACAGAAACAAAGAAAAAGGCATTTTTTTCACAAAATTTTTACGGTCATTTTTTATTTATTGATATAGATATATTTGTAGACTCTATAACTTTCACAAAGACCAAATAATATAAACTAATTTGGGTTATTTCTACCAAAGACAGAAACAAAGAAAAAGGCATTTTTTTTTTTACAAAATGTACGGTCTTTTTTTATTTATAGCACAAAAAATACAAAACCCACTAGTGATTAAATACCACCAAAAGAAAGCTCTATTTGTGTGGAAAAAAAGGACGCAAATTTCATATGGGTACAGTGTCGCATGACTGAGTAATTGTCATTCAAAGTGTGAGAGTGCTGAAAGCTGAAAATTGGTCTGGTCAGGAAGGGGGTGTAAGTGTCCTGTATTGAGGTGGTTAATGCATACAATGCATTAAGATAAAAAACCTTCTGCCTTTACAACCACTTTAAAGCCTACATTGTGATGCATTGCAAGCTGATTCAAAATGAAGAGACTGCCTTATTGCAACGCTTGTATTGCATGTGTAGTAAATGCAGGGGCAAATCTACCATGAGGCAAACAAGGCATTTGCCTTGGGCAGCATTTTTCAGGGGGCGGTGCCATCTCCAGGCGACCGTGCTGTAGCCGAATGACAGCTACAGTGTGGCCATCCAGTTCTGGGAGGACAACAATTGTCCTTTGGCCACAGTTGATCACAGATAGGGGTAAAGAGCCAATCACAGCGGCTCATTACCATGTGATCCCCTGTGTCTAATCACAGCTGATCATGATGTAAACACACTTGCTGGTTATCGGCATTCCTTTCCTCATACTGTCACAATGTGAGGAGAGGAGAGAGCCAGTAACCGGCCCGTGTGTGAAAGGGGACATCTACACTGATAATCAGGGCACTGATCATCAGTGTCCTGATTATCAGTGCAGCTCCACCAGTGCTGCCAATCAGTGCCCATCAATGCTGCCAATCAGTGCTCATCAGTACCTCCTCATCTCCTATATGTGAAACCACCATAATTATATAGTCTCATTAGTGATTCAAAACACCAATTCTTTCACATATGTTCATGGGAAGATATCCAGGAGTGTAAAACTAAACGAGTCATCAAGATGTGTGCATCCACCACCCAGGAAAGAAGATTAAATACGCTTACCAGACGACAGCATAAACCAAGCATGTAGTGTCGAAACTCAAGATGGTGATTCACAGGAATGGTATCCACAGGTAAAAGCGGTGTAATTCCTCCTTAGCAGCTGAGCCACTTATGGCAACATCAACCAAGCATATAGTGGAAAGGATCCAGATGGTAATCGCCAAATGTCCGCCACTTGTGCTCCACGCTGATCCTGGATACCTCCGGACACATCCCATACTGCAGTACTACATGTACTGCATGACCAGAAGAGCCCCAGATAACATAACAAGCGCCCGGAGCATCCCACATCCATACACAGGCGGACATTACACTTACGAATGCAGTGTTCCGACCGAAAGTTACACTTACAAATGCAGTGTTGCGACTTACAAACAATTTCGACTTACGAACAAACCTACAGTCCTTATTGTGTTCGTAACTCGGGGACTTCCTGTATTCAGGAAAAGAAGAGCTTTGGTTTTCCAAACTGATACTATAACTCTTTTGGCTGCCATGAAAATGTAAGTAATTACTCATCATAATTGGTTTCCAGGGCATTGCCTTGGTTTTTTTATCCAGTAGGGCTTAAGGCCAGGTTCATACCTATGCATTTTTTTGTGTTTTATCAGTTTTGCAGAAACACACTACAGTCCATTTAACATGGTTTCCTATGGGTCACGTTCACATCTGTACATTTTATGGAAAGGGCCAGGGACCAGCAGGTTGTGTTTTAGGTTCCATAGACTTCAATGGATCAAAAACGTGTATTGAAAAACGCAAAATGCACCTGGAATATGCATCAACTGCAGCCTGCATAAGTGTGAACCAGGCCTTATGAAATGGTTTACTATGAACAGTATTTATGATTCAGGCCGGGACAAGGGGGGGCAGAGGGGACCCATGCCCTGAGCACAGGGTTGCTATATAGGGGGGAGGGGGCATGCTAGGAGCTTTAGTCACTCCCCTCTTCCTGTGTCTCGCTGACTGGAGTAAAACTGCAGGGCTTTTTTCTGTGGGAACCCGGTGGTATTCTGGCACAGGCCCTGTGCTCACCACTGTCACTTGTAAACACAGAAGCTGGCTTCCTCTGCCGGCTTTTGTGTTTTCAGCAAGTGACAGTGTGCCTCGCCTGGGCTCATATAGAGCACTCCCTGCCCTGCAGCATGATAGCCTGAAGACTGGGTGAGTAGCTGGGGGAGGGGAGGGTTGGCAGGAAAAGCTCTATACTGGGGCAGGGAGGGGAGTAAAAGATCTGTACTCAGAGGTGGAAGGGGAAAGAGCTTTGTAGTGTGGGAGATAAGGGTGGAGCTATAAACTGGGTGGGTGGGGAATAGCTTTTTAGTTGGGGGGGTGGGGAAGAGCTTTGTACTGGTGTGTTATCTATTCCTGAGCCCTGTGTTTTGTGCAATACCTGCCCCAGGCATGTAGCTGGAGCACCACCAAGTTTTTATTGTTGCCTGTAGCCCCAGGGGACAAATTTCCCTTCCTTTAACAAAGTTCCTTCCTTTAACACCAGGACCAAAAATGAGAAGAACAGGTGCGTTTTTTCCTGTCTCTGTCCAAAATGAAGACATTTTATTGGATGGGAGATAGAGATAAAGATGCCACCAGCATTAAAAGAAAAAAAGTTTACTGCCATTCCTCACTCTTTCCAAAATATTTTATTAAAACTAATTTGTGCTTTTCATATAAAAACAGGTGAATTCATAAAGACTGTCCACAACAATCTTTAGAATCCCGAAATGCCTCCGCCTGACAAATGTTGATACAGGCAACAGACTTATGTCCCAATTGAAAACAGGTACATGAATGTGGAGCAAGCACTGTGTGTTGAAGTGCAATGAAAAATTAGTGTTTTTATGTATTCTCCATCTTCAGTGCAGCTGAGTTCCATCCCACCAGTCACACTTGGTGCTCAGAGCCTGTTGGGGATCCAGAGACACAATAAGCAATGGGCGCATCCATAGGCAATAGACAGCCTGCTATTGTCTATAGCACAGGTGTCAAACACAAGGCCCGCGGGCCTGAATCCGACCCTCCAGACCATTTCATGTGGCCCTCGCAACTCTCCTGCAGCTGCAGGAGAGCTCCGGCCCTCCTCTGGTCCTCCTCCAGACCCCTACTTTTTACTTTCAAGCAAAGCATCCAGCTTCTTTCCTGCAGCAGCATAAGGAAAGGGGGGTGTACTGTTATGTAAGGGTGAGTGGGGGGACTTAAGCTCTGATGGTGGGGTGGCTCTTGACATTTAATGTAAGAGGAGGGGGTGCTGGACATCTAATCTTACAGATACAACCAGCTCTTTTGAGAACAATCATAATGCTGATAAGGCCCACGATGAAATTGAGTTTGACACCCCTGGTCTATAGAACCCACCCACTGCCTGCTATCAGTCACTCTTGGAGAGTTGACCTGATGAGGAATTAGTGTCTTAGCTTCTCTGTCAGGCTGTGCCCACTGGTTGCTAGGAGGCTGATGACTGTAAAGCCAACAGGGGCCTTAACAACCAGTGACAGGTGGAGATGGGTAGAGGTAGTGGTGGCAAAAATCCAACCTGCTACACAGCGTACAGAGACAGGCACTCTGCCTGTCTTTGTACTTCAACTAAAGCCTAGTACACACCACTAGTTTTTTTTTTTAATTTATTCAACACAGCGGGTTGTCAGCTCAGGTCAGAGCTGATGTACTAACAACTAGTTTTTTTTTTTATTTATTAAACACAGCGGGTTGTCACCTCAGGTCGGAGCTGATGTACTAACAACCCGATGTTAGTACATCGATCTCTCCTGCTGAGCTATTGTGTTCTGACACGGGGGTGACCACCCGACCAGACCACTCCGGTCAGGAGACTGATCGGCAGACCTTTTGCGATCATGAGCTGTTCTGTCGGCTTCTGTTAAACCGGCTGTAATACACATGGGCCGATTGCGGACGGTTTCTATTGAACTGGCAGATGCCAGCCGACATTTTGCCCGTGTGTACTAGGCTTTACAGTTGCTCTTAATTACCTCCTGTTTCATTATCTACAAATTATAGGTAAATACTTTAATTTGGTGCAGTAATAGTGCCACGTTGTAAAAATGAAATCTATTAAGAACTAGCTGGATATGCTGCAAGTGTCGTTAAAGCTACCAAAAAGGACTACAGGGATTTTTTAATCTGGCGCAGGACTTTTTAAAGGGGCCGTACCAGCAGAAATGTGTTGTTAGGGTTTTACTGAATTCCCCCGTAACTTTACTAAAAGGGTAAAAGGTATGGAAATTCTTTGTTCTATTACAAAGATTTAAACAATACCACCTTTCATAACGTAATCTCTTTTTCATAAAGAAACATCTGTTTCTCGTAACAGTTTCTAGCTTTCACAGACCAGTCTAAAAATAGGCGGTTTGTGAAATTGACTTGTAGTTAAATGTACTGTTTGTCATGACTGTGTCCACAACGTTCCACATGGCCGAACCCTGCTCAAACATGCTCATCCAGGTGATAACAGGAAATGATACACAGCCCAGCAAGCAAGGGACAGACCTATCCAGGGTGCACTCCTGCACCTGAAGGATGATGCACTGAGAAATTCACAGGTGTTAAATGGCAGGTTACCCATCTAACTTTCTGTAAATAGCAATCATGCTGTAAATAAGCACCGGATAAGCTTTTGCAAAAAAAAGCACTCTTGTCTTGCTAAGTGCATGCCATAAATCAATATAGCAAAATACGCAGGGTAAATACTGGCACAAAAAAAGCACAGTAGACATGTTTCTAAGCAACACAAGGGCCATACAGTTAGCATATTTTTATCTACAGGACAGTTGAAGCAATTCACTTTTTTTTATCAGCGTTCATCATCTGCATTCATTTATATATTCTTAAACTGTATGTGTATCAGAAGATTTTAATTGTTGTTTGTGTCCAATTACTAGATTCACCCTCTCTATTGTACTGGTGACCATTTTTACTAATACAGAAAGCGATGGCCAATCCAAAATTTTATAGTTGTCACCAGTACAGATCAGGGGAAACCTGTTCCAGTGACAAATGTCTAAAGCCTCGTACACACGATCGGATTTTCGGCAGGGAATTGTGTGATGACAGACTGTTTGCTTAAAATCCTACTGTTAGTACGCTCCATCAGACAATTGTTGTCCAACTTTCAGGCCAACAAATGTTGGCTAGCAGGCTAGTAAATTTTCGGCGGACAGCGGTCTGTTGTCAGATTTTCGTATTTTCTGTACACAAGTCCGTCACACAAAAGTCCAAAGTACAAACACGCATGGTCGGAATCAGTGCTCACCAAACACGACATTAGCAGAAGGTGCCCAAAGGGTGGAAGAGCTGAAATTCAACGTAGTACGTCACTACGTTCGTGTTTGTTGGCCGACAATTGTGTGCCGTTAGTATGCAAGACAAGTTCCTGGCACACACCCTTCGGACAAAAGTCTGACGCTCTGTTGGCCAACAATCCGATCGCATGTACCAGGCTTAAGAATCCCCCTAAATTTGTAACAGTTTCTTCTCATTTCCTGTTGCATCTCCAGGAAGTTAAAGTAGAACTATAGGCAAAACGTTTTTTTTTTTTTTGTTTGTTTGTTTTTTTTTTTCATTTTGGATTGGGTAAGGGAGGGTTATAACACCTGTGAGATTTTTTTTTTTCGCCCTCTATAATGTCCCATTGTGGAGTTTTCCTTCACTTTCTGTTCAATAGCCAAACAGGAAGTGAGAGGAAATCCCTGCAAACTAAAGGAATTCCTTGGGGATCCCCTGGTCACCAGAACTAGTATCCCTATCATAAGATTTCCCCTCTATTACTTTTCTGGGGACAACCTAGAATTTGATTTTCTTTTACCTTCACTTTCAATGATAATGGTAAAGAGGACAAATAGAGAGGATAAATCTCCCTAATGGGGTGGGGGCACAGACTGCAATAAAAACTGAAAAGTGTTCTAATTCCTCTCTACTCTATCCAAAACTAAAAAAAAAAAAAGGTTTTGCCTTTAGTTATACTTTAAGGGCAATCCAACAAGATAAAAAAAAAAAAAAAGAAGAAAAAGTGTTGGCTCCATATACACTGACATAGAATCCCAAATGATAGCATTTTTATGGTTTCTGTGTTGCTGTTGGAGATTTACACAGAACCCTGGATAACAGTAAAAATCCTACAGGGGTTCTAACCCTTTCCCACTCTATTAAATACTTAGAAAAAACAAGTACAAGTACACTTTAACCACTTAAGGACTGGAAGGATTTGCCCCCTTAATGACCAGGCCATTTTTTGCGAAACGCCTGCGTCACTTTAACTGACAATTGCGCGGTCGTGCGCCACTGTACCCAAACAAAGTTGATGTCCTTATTTTCCCACAAATAGGGCTTTCTTTTGTTGGTATTTGATCACCTCTGCGTTTTTTATTTTTTGCCCTAAAAACAAGAAAAAGAACGAAAATTTTGGGAAAAAAAACAATATTTTTTACTTTTTGCTATAATAAATATCCAAAAAAAAACGTAAAGAAAATAAATTTCTTCTTCAGTTTAGGCCAATATGTATTCTGCTACATATTTTTGGTAAAAAATATTGCAATAAGCGTATATTGATTGGTCTGCGCAAAAGTTTTAAGCATCTACAAAATAGCAGATAGATTTATGGCATTTTTATTTATTTATTTATTTTTTTTACTAGTAATGGCAGTGATCTGCGATTTTTACCCGGACATTGCGGAGGACAGATCGGACACTTTTTACACTTTTTTGGGGACCATTTACATTTATACAGCGATCAGAGCTTAAAATAGCCACTGATTACTGTATAAATGTCACTGGCAGGGAAGGGGTTAACACTAGGGGGCGATCAAGGGGTTAAGTGTGTTCCCTGGGAGGTGTTGCTAACTGTATGGGGGCTGGGCGGACTGGAGGAGGAGAAAGATCGCTGTTCCTAATCACTAGTAACAGACAATCTCTCTCTCCTCCCCTGACAGAACGGGAATCTGTTTGTTTACACTGACAGATTCCCATTCTGCCTGTCTCTGGAGCGATCGTGGGTGGCCGGCAGATATCGAGTCCGCCGGCCCCACTGGTTGGCTCCCCTGCTCACGAATGAAAACAAATGTAGCAGAATCCATCCACCTTACCCCCTCTTTGGATTAATATTGCAAAAAAATAACAAATGCACATTTTTTTCAGGTTAAAAAATTAGCATTTATTATTATTTTTTAACAGGAGCCTGCTGATCGTGGGTGCAATTTCAAGCTCCTGTACACTCTTTCTCCAGCTTTCAGCCTGTATACTATACAGGCTGTCAGCTTGTAAGCTGGAGGGAGTGTGAATGGACTATGAGTGTGCTGATCAGCACACATACAGCCCTTTCAAACCACAAGTCTGTCTGCCACGATAGAAGAAGGTACTTGTAATTTTCTCATTAACAGATGCCTCTGCTCACACAGCAACACTGTTTTCAAAATATAACAGTGGTTGCGGGGAAAGGATCCCCCGTCCACTGTCACAGGGAAGGGAGGATCGGAAGTGCAGGGGGAGGTTGCTGAACATGTTACATTAAATATGAGTGTAATATGTAACATGTTCAGAAAGAACTCTATTGAAAAATATATATAGTTATAAATGTAGCACCCCCTAGCGTTTCTAGAGTGCTATAGTAGGATGATTGTGTTAGTGTAGGTAAATTTTCAGGTTTGGGTAGCAGCCAAGCCTGTGTGTTTTTCTGGGTAGAGTGAGTGGCTCGGGCAGGCTGGATGACTCAGCAGCAGCTTATCTAGTAAACTCCTCCCTGCTTGCTGGAAATTTGGAGAAGGTCTCAGAAGCAGTTGTGAGGAGTCAAAGAAGCGCTAGCTGGAGTATTCTGAGGGCCCTGACTGATCCCCAACAGAAGGGTTGGCAGGGGGCAGGCCCCCTCAAATACTCAAGGTCAGCCCAGCTAGGGGCAGTGTGGCGTTCGAGTGGAAGATGGAGATGGAGTGTTAGGCTGTTGAGGCCTTTGAGAGTAGCTCCCCCAGTCTTAGGGGGGTGAACTCAGGCCTGGGCTCAGGTGCAGAAGGGACCCTTTTTATGACATACGGAGGGATCCTGACCAGAAGGCACGGGAGCAAGGAGAGGACAGAGGTAGAACACTGCCGGGCAAATCTCCAGGGAGAAAGGTGGAGATGGAGGTGGCTGGTGAGTGTTGCAGTCAGGGGACTGAGAGGCATGCTTGAAGGGATTAGGTACAAGCAGTCTGGGATGGATGCTGAGTCAGTCTTGGAGGACTGTGTAGAAATAACCAGGAGGGCTAGTGAAAGGGCCAGCTGCAGCCAGGTAGGCTGGCAGTGCCTGAGGAGGTGGTACTGGTAGCAGTAGCCACAGGAATAGGACAGCTAGCACCAAAGACCTTTTTTTTTTTCTTTTTTTTTGTTACACCAAAAGGGGCCCGCGGTCCCTGCCTGCAAAGAGCATTTGGATTTGAGTCAGTATCAGATTCCATCAGTGCTAACTGGTCCTGGAAGTTGTAGTTCTACAAGCAAGTATATGCTGGTGGTAGAAGAAGAGGAGTGTGTAAATACTGAATGTATATAGTTGTGTCCCTGAAGAGTTTCTACTGATTAAGTGGACATCCCATAATAACCCTTCCCCACCCAAGTTCAAATCCCCTAAATAAAAAAAACAAAACAAAAGCAAAGCTGCAAGGGCTTCTTCTGGTCTCAGGAGTGATTGAGAAATTCTTGTGCCTGGCTGTGCAGGGTGGGAGAAAACCAACATTCACCAGCGGCTCCTGCGGTGGTAGCGCTACATTAATATCTTTTTTCTTCTTGTGATCACATGACCTCTGTTCTCAGATGCATAAGGGGCGTAGAGAGCTGGGGGTGGAGACTGTAGTGGGGGGTTGGTTGATAGGAGGCAGTGAAAAAAGCAGTATATTGGTCTTTCCACTGAATGGCTGTGCAGGGGGGAGTGTTAGTACAAGTCTGGCCAATGGAGGACAGGCAGGCTGTGCTCCCAGCGCAGCCAGAAAACCCTGCTGGAAAAGAATGTGCTTCTATGCCTAACATGGTCAGTATGCAATTGGAAAGCAGGGGGAGTGATAGGATCACCAAATATTATACACAAAGGAAGCAATACAAAGAGAATAAGATACTTTGTAACAAAAGTACATGATACAAAAGGCATATATTCAGGAATATGAAATGTTGGGGTAACAAACACTTTATTTCTGTTCTTCTTTCAATTCCTTTAATCTATCTATCATAATGCCAGCTGAGCTTTTAGAGGAATGAATAGGTGACACAAATTCCTTTCTGTCTTTAACATGCCACAAACCAAGAAAAAATAACCTTCATGTTTAAAGAGCAAATGCAAATGTGGTTTCAAAAGGAAATAACAGGTGCACACAATTTATTCGGTTATGTAACTCTTTGTATGAAGACAACTTCATTTTAACTGGTTAGTCCATTTATTTATTTTTGTTTATGGTTTGTTAAAAATTAGTCTAGATTGTGGCAATACCAAAAGCATCTTGGAGGAAAGCTGCTGATTCTTTAAAATGAAAGGCTAAATGCACTTATAGAAACATTGAAGAGTGATGGCAGAAGACAGACCAAGTGGTCCATTGAGTCTGACCCATTTTTTATATTTTTTGTCCGTATAGATCTATATTTGTTCCAAGCATGTTTGAATCCATTTACTGTTGATTGACTGACTAGCTCTGCTGGAAGTCTATTCCAACCATCAACTACTCTTTCTAAGATTTGTTTCGAATTTTCTTCCTGCTTGATTGAGGTACTGTCCATGTGTTCTTGATCTTAGCTTTATATTGAAAACACTGCCTTCCTGAACCTTATTCGCACCCTTCATGTATTTCAAGTCATAATAACAATAATAAAACATGTCACCCTTTTCCTTTTCACCACACTGTACATATTAAGTTCCTGAAGTCTCTCCTGATATGTTTTAATCCCCAGACTTTTCACCATTTTTGTTGCCTCTCTCTGGACTCGTTTTATTGTGTCAATATCTTATTGCAAGGGAGGTCTCCAGAGTTGGACACGGTATTCTAAATGAGGTCTAACTAAAGATCTATAAATTTACAAGTTATGCGCTGCGCTTGGGTGACCCCAATAAACAAAATTAATATTAACCAACTCTGTGCTTACTGGTCAGATAATATTAAATACAAATAATATGAATGTTGAATAAATAAACAAGGTGTGAAAAAACAAGTGCTTGTTACACCATAAATTAGTGCTTATTAGTGCTTGTTACACCATACATAGTGTCTTAATAAACATAAAAAGTGCTTAGTGCTCAATATAAAGTATCCTGCTTGTCTGAATGAATACATTAATAAATAATAAATGAATATTAATTTTGTTTTTTTGGGGTCACCCAAGTGCAGCGCATAACTTGTAAATTTATCCTATGCACGTTATATGAAGCGCATGCAGCTGGAGGTAGCACAACCAAGCCATAAGATTATTGTGGCTCACAGAATTTCTCCAATTTAACTAAAGATCTATGCAGGGGAATCATGACCTCCTTCCTCCTGCTAGTGATCCCTCTAGTGATACACAGGTGCTTCTCTTTGGAGCAGAAAGTACTGTATATCCAGAACATTATGACAGCATTATTTTTCCCAGCTGGTTGGAGAAACCCTTGGATTTACCCTAGTAGGAACCAGAGGTCATGGCAAAGTAACAGGTAATCTGACCAGGCCTACTCAGCTTCATTATCCCTTGAAGCCCACAGGTTTACGTGACCTAAAATGGATGATAATAATGAGAATGACAAAGAAGGTAATGATTTGAATTGAACATTGTGTTGTTATATATTTCTGGGACTCAGCGGCAAATTATCCTCATAACATTTCCAGACATTATCCCTGTTGGCATGTAATGTCCACTTCTAAATAAAAATAGAAGACACAATCCTTTTTGCTGGTTTCTTCACACACCAGGAATAAACACAGCCCTTTGTATGAGATGTGGAACATGGATGGGTCTTAGAACTCAAGTGAGGAGTTTCCATTACAAGATATCCTGAATCACTTAGCAGGCCAGTAAAAGATTTAAAATACAAGCATCTACCCAGATCTGAAATATCAGTTTTAGGTTAGCTGATCCTTAAAACAATCTATGGATAATGCAATATTTTTCATTCTGGTTGTAACATACTATATCAATGCAGTGATAAAGATTAAAGTCAAGCTGGAGAACCCCTGCTGCCGCCTTAGTTTTCATAAATACTGAATCCTGATGCAGTCTGAATACTTTGTAAAACCACGATCTTCATGAAGTGAGAAATCAGAACGCATATATCATAACTGCCCTTTCAATGAAGGAAGATGCTGTCCAGCAGTGCTTTTTCTCTTTCATTATGAGTCTGGTATGTGTTCCTTTTTGATATTCTGGCTGGCTTCACCAGTTCTTATCTGTTCTGTGTTTATGGCTATTTAGGATCTTCGCCTTCACCGACTAATGCTGGTGCATCTGTCTGACTTAGCTGTATGAACTCTTCTACTTTAGGCTTTAGCTCTTTGGGCTAGAAAAAAAAAACAGAAAAAGTTCCAGTATGCATCAAAACATTCAAGAAGTGGGGTCTTCAATGTTCTGCTGTGTACTGGATCTTTTTCTGGTCTCGTCTGTCTGCAGCTATCCACCTGGGTAAACGAGTTGGCTGGGCAAGCCATCTGTTACGTCTCTATAACAATACATGTCAGGTAAGCAGGGCCGGCCCTACCTTGGGACCTGGTGGTACCATCAGTCCCAAGCAGCACATTCAGGGGGCGGCAAATTGCCGCCCACCAGCCAGCCCATTCCGCCTGCTCCCCTGCTTTTCCAATTGTGGCGGAGCACAGCGCTGAGGTGACAGGAGCTTGTGGGCAAAATACTCGCTGCCCAGGGGGAAAGCAGTCAGCGGGCAGGTCGGTGGCTGAGTTAGTGGGTGGGCCAGTCGGCAGGTTAGCGGGCTTGCTGGCCAATCAGCGGACCGGTGTTCTATCCATCAGAAAGCCTTGATGAGCAGCCAAAGTGATGTGAAGTGGCTATCTGATAGAACACCGGCGGGCGGGGGAGCAGGGGGATGACATCATCTCTCACCGCACGCTCTGCATCACTGCAGTTCCGCCCCCTCACTGTGCAGCCGTGGGCAGCAGAGAGATTGCATCATCCCTCTGCTGCCTGCCTTCACTCTGGGACACAGCAAGTGAGAATCTGCAATGTGTTGCAGGTGACGTTGTGGCAAGTGACAATCTGCAATGTGTGGCAGGTGACATCATTGCAAGTGAAAATCTGTAATATGTGGCAGGTGACACGACAAGTGACAGTCCGCAATGTGTGGCAGGTGACATTGTGGCATGTGACAATCTGCAATGTGTGGCAGGTGAAGTCACGGCAAGTGACAATCTGCAATGTGTGGCAGGTGACGTGGCAAGTGACAATCCACAACATGTGGCAGGTGATGTAGCAAGTGACAATCCGCAACTTGTAGCAGGTGACATCATGGCAAGTGACAATCCACAACGTGTGGCAGGTGACATCGTGGCAAGTGACAATCCACAACGTGTGACAGGTGACATCGTGGCAAGTGACAATCCCTAATGTGTGGCAGGTGACGTCGTGGCAAGTGACAATCCGCTACGTGTGGCAGGTGACGTGGCAAGTGACAATCCACAACATGTGGCAGGTGATGTAGCAAGTGACAATCCGCAACTTGTAACAGGTGACATCATGGCAAGTGACAATCCACAACGTGTGGCAGGTGACATCGTAGCAAGTGACAATCCACAACGTGTGACAGGTGACATCGTGGCAAGTGACAATCCCTAATGTGTGGCAGGTGACGTCGTGGCAAGTGACAATCCGCTACGTGTGGCAGGTGACGTAGCAAGTGACAATCCACAATGTGTGGCTGGTGACGTCATGGCAAGTGACAATCTGCAATGTGTGGCAGGTGATACCCTGGCAAGTGACAATCTGCAATGTGTGGCAGGTGACGTTTTGGTAAGTGACAATCTGCAATGTGTGGCAGGTGACATGGCAAGTAACAATCTGCAACTTGTGGCAGGTGACGTCATGGCAAGTGACAATCCACAACGTGTGGCAGGTGACATCGTGGCAAGTGACTATCCGCAACGTGTGACAGGTGACGTTGTGGCAAGTGACAATCCACAACGTGCGGCAGGTGACATTGTGGCAAGTGACAATCCACAACGTGTGGCAGGTAACGTTGTGGCAAATGACAATCCACAATCTGTGGCAGGTAACGTTGTGGCAAATGACAATCCACAATGTGTGGCAGGTGACTTTGTGGCATGTGACAATCCGCAACATGTGGCAGGTGACGTCGTTGCAAGTGACAATCCACAACGTATGGCAGGTGACGTGGCAAGTGACAATCCGCAACGTGTGGCAGGTGATGCGGCAAGTGACACACTCAGTGCTCCCACTGATTCTGTTGAACTATTTAATTTTATATAACAATATAATAATAGAAATAATGCGCTTCAATCATTCTTTTTTGCGATACAGCACTGCGTTGCTTTAACTGACAATTGCGCGGTCGTGCGACGTTGTAGCCAAACAAAATTGACGTCCTTTTTTTTCCCACAAATAGAGCTTTCTTTTGGTGGTATTTGATCACTTCTGTGTTTTTTTTTTTTTGTGCTTTAAACCAAAAAAGAGCGTCAATTTTGAAAAAAACACAATATTTTTTAGTTTTTGCTATAATAAATATCCAAACAAAACAAACAAATTTCTTCATCAGTTTAGGCCAATATGTATTCTTCTACATATGGTTGGTAAAAAAAAAAATAAAAGGCAATTAGCGTACATTGATTCGTTTGCGCAAAAGTTCTAGTGTCTCCAAAATAGGGGATAGATTTATGACATTTTTATTAATATTTTTTTTTTACAGCGATTTTTAGCAGGACTGCAACATTGCGGCGGACAGATCGGACACTTTTGACACATTTTTTGGAGCATTGACATTTATACAGCGATTAGAGCTATAAAAATGCACTGAATACTGTGTAAATGTCACTGGCAGGGAAGGGGTTAATTGTGTTCCCTGGGAGGTGTTTCCAACTGTGGGGGGAGGGGACTGACTGGAGAAGGAGAGAGAGAGAGAGAGAGCTCTGTTCCTGATCACTAGGAACAGCAGATCTGTCTCTCCTCCCCTGTCAGAATGGGGATCTGTCTGTTTACATTGACAGATCCCCATCCTGGCTCTCTGTGGAGCGATCGAGGCTACCGGCCACACACAGGTCCTTTTATACTCCTATATACATTTATAGAGCCATGACATGTCCTCTTTACACTCTTACATACATGTATAAAGCCATGACAGGTCCTCTTTATATTCCTACATACATGTATAGAGCCCAGACAGGTCCTTTTTATACTCCTATAAACATGTGTAGAGCCATGACAGGTCCTCTTTATATTCATTTACATTTATAGAGCCCTGACAGGATCTCTTTCTACCCCTATATACATGTATAGAGCTATGACAGTTCCTCTTTATACTTATATGTACATGTATAGCGCCATGACCGGTCCTCTTTATACTCCTATACATGTGGACAACCATGACAGGTCCTCTTTATACTCCTATACATGTAAACAGCCATGACAGGTCCTCTTTATACTCCTATATACATGTACAGTACCATGACAGGTCCTCTTTATACTCCTATACATGTAGACCGCCATGGCCAGTCCCCTTTATACTCCTATATACATGTATAGAGCCATGACAGGTCCTCTTTATACTTATATACAGTTATAGAGCCTTGACAGGTCCTCTTTATACTTCTATATACATATATAGAGCCATGACAGGTACTCTTTATACTTTCTATATACATGTATAGAGCCATGACAGGTCCTCTTTATTCTCCTATATACATGTATAGAGCCATAACAGGTCCTCTTTATACATATATATACAGTTATAGAGCCTTGACAGGTCCTCTTTATACTTCTATATACATGTATAGAGCCATGACAGGTCCTCTTTATACTCCTATATACATGTATAGAGCCATGGCAGGTCCTCTTTATACTCCTATATACATGTATAGAGCCATGGCAGGTCCTCTTTATACTCCTATATACATGTATAGAGCCATGGCAGGTCCTCTTTATACTCCTATATACATGTATAGAGCCATGACAGGTCCTCTTTATACTCCTATATACATGTATAGAGCCATGACATGTCCTCTTTATACTCCTATATACATGTATAGTATAGAGCAATGACAGGTCCTCTTAATTCTCCTATATACATGTATAGTGCCATGACAGATCCCCTTTATATTCCTATAAACATGTATTGAGCTATGACAGGTCCTCTTTATACTCCTATATACATGTATTGAGCTATGATAGGTCCTATTATGATAAAAAATAATAATAATGATGCTTGTACAGCCTGCTTTTTTGCTTAGGGGTCCCAAAGAACAAGAACTCCCTTCAGGGTAGATCCTGAGAAGTTTTAAAGAGGGCTGAAACAAGACCCTATTTAAGGACCAACTGGCTCCCGAAAGCAATGACCCAGAAAAGATCCATTCCCCTATGGATATGCTAGTGGGTTTACAGTGCTTCCTTTCATGCTTAAACTATATATAAAGACAACTACCCCCCCCCCTCCCCCTTTTCAACTGTAATACAACTTACATCCGTCCTTTCATTCCCCTAATGGTATCCAAAAGTCCCTAAATTTTTCTCCAGTACTTAACGTGGCTATACTTCCTCCTCCTTCCCTACTCAGGTTTATATTTTCTTATATTTTCTGTGTCTTTTTATGATGCCAATAATAACCTATGAAGACATGACCACCACCATGACTTCTTGTCCCTCCCTACCCTCCAATATTGCCCTCTTTCCTTTACCCCCTTTGCTTCCTGCTCCTTCTTCCCCTGGTTTTCTCCTCACTCTTCCTCCATCCTTCCTTCTATACCTTGTTACTGTTTAATGTTTGTCACTATGTTTATCAATACAATGGTAAGAGTGAAAAGAATACAGACATGTTTGAACTAAAAAGAGGTCCCAACCTGTTTAACTGCATAGGGATACTATAAAACTATTGAACAGCAGACATTTTCAAAACCAAGCATCATTTGTGCTGTTATTCAAGTTGTAGATGTATAATAATCTTGTCAGTACTATGGTGTTTCTCATAAAATAATAAAAGCATGTCTATGATCAATTATTTGTACCTGTCATATACTTGTGAGTCATAAAAGAAATGTTCATTCTCTAGCACCAACAAAAAAATCTTGAAACTTAATTAAGCTATAATTGCTCATTTAAAGTCATTGTTGATTACTTCATCAGTTGTAATTAAAGATTTTCTCAAAGCCATTATTATCACGTCCTCACGTCTTAAAAGGCATGTTCGTGCCATGTACAGTATACATATTATATCTATTATTTTTGTTATGTCACAGAAACAAGCATATTAAGTATTAGATTTAAAAAGCAAACTAAATGTCTTAGTGACAAAATTATATTTATCTACACAGGAAAAAACAATCCTGTTCAGAGAAATCACCAGACTAGACCAGACGTTCTCAAACTTTTTATCAAATATAAAACATTTGTGAATCAGTACTGCTTGGACCTTGAAGAAGGGGACATACCCCGAAAGCTTGTCCTGAAAAATTTGTATGTTAGTGCAAATAAAAAAAGTACTCAATTTTCTCTGTCACGGTTGCACTAATACGGCTACAATCACCTCAAGTATCAAATATAATAAAAGCATAAATAATAACATTAAACCATGGTAAGAAAAAAAAACTGCTGGTGGTAGCCCAAAAGGTCGATAAGGGAGCAACATGCACAACATTCATTCAGGCCTCATCAGTCCAATATTTTACAGTTTTTTATTGCATTTAAAAGCCAGAGAATAGAAGTAAAGAACTAAAGACAAAAAGGGGCACAGCAGAGTAGGGAAAAGTATATGAAGTTGAATAGGCATAAAAGGGAAAAAAAATAGAAAAGTAAAAATTAAAACTATGGCCAAGGCAGAGGGTATGAGAGGAAGAGCAAATTTTCTGCAATTTACCAGAACTGAGCAGGACACAGATCTAAAGGATTGTCAGAGACTTGGAAACAGAGTTTGGGGAATCAAATCTGGGTGACATTGTTGTAATGATGAATTAAGTGTATTATTATTGCCTGCACAGTGTGTAACATATGAACGAGTAATACTTAAAGCGGAGTTCCACCCAAAAGTGGAAGCTCCACTTATCTGACTCTTCCCTCAGATAGGAGGGGAATCGGGTACCTGTTTTTGGCAAGTACCTGGCCCCATTTCCGAGAGATCCTGCCGCGGCTAGATCACTCGGAAGTTCGGTCCCCCTCCTCCCTCTGCTGGGTTATGCTGGGGGGTGCATAACTCCGCTTTAAGAGAAACAAAGCATGTGTCCTTACTTATGTTGCTAAAGGCAACGTTTTTGCTTTTCTGGGTAGCCGATCCTCATCCTGCGCTGCTGTTAATATCATGTGCTAGAATATAAAGAGTAATGCCGGGAAAACTACTCCCGGCACTACTCAGCTAGTGCAAACCAAAGCACAGTTCGGCAGATTTTTATTGTTATAAAAATGATTATTATACAGAATTTATAATATTATTCATCATTTACATCTTATTTTTATTATTATTATTGTTAATTACAGTTGTATAGCTACTATACATTCCCATCAGTCCTTGCCCTTAAGTAGCTGTTCTGTCTCAAGGAGCAGAAAGCTAAACCTTCTCATCCCAATAACTGTAGATATCATATTTCTTTGATCTCAGTTTTATTAGAACAAGCCAGGTGAAATTACAAAATAACAGAAATAGACTTCAATAAGTACAATATTGCATACAATACAGCATACACTGCATAAGCAACGATATACAGTATAAGATGAGATAATAAAAACTTACGTTTTAAGTTCTCTAAGGGGTGATGGCTTTAGATAGAGATAGAGAAATACATGACTTGCTTCTTGCAATGTGTTGAAAAGAATGGTGGATGGTTGACTTCCTGTCTACCCAGAATTCCCTGCTTGCTGACAACTTCCTCAACTACACATACAAATAAACAGATAAACAGAGCTGCAGCAATACCAAAAAGGAACGCTAGATGGAGCCTGCACACCATATATGATTGTCTTAAAGTGGTGTTCCACCCTAAAAAAAAAAATGCATGAATGTGCCTAAAAAAAAATAAAAAAAAACATTTGGAATTTTTTTTTTTAACTTACCTCTAAATGCCTGTTGCTAGGGGGTCCCTCGTAGTCTGCCTCTTTCAGTGCCTGGGTTGTGACATCACTTCCCCTCAGCTCTGCTTCCTCCCTCTTGTCAATCTTCTGGGACCCATTACAGGTCCCAGATGACTGAGCAGCCAATCACGGCGCGCGACGTGCATGCGCAGTGGGTGCCCGGCTGTGAAGCCACAGCCTGGCGCCCACAGTTGCAATGCCGGCGCCGCGGGGCTTCGATCCCCCGCATCACTGGAGCCTGGGACAGGTAAGTGTCCAATTAAAAGTCAGCAGCTGCAGTATTTGTAGCTGCTGACTTTTATTTATTTTTTTTAAATGGGAACTCCTCTTTAAGTAAATTACACATTTTGCATGTAAATTTAACAACACAGGTACAAATAACCAGTATAAAACATCAGCAAGACATCTGGTGGACACTCCCCGCCTGACATCAAGGGATGTCACTAACAGAGTCCTCTGTAGAAAGCAACAGAATAAGTCTCAAGAATACTTTAACCTCATTCTGTTGAAAGATCTTGACCTCGACCTTATGGACATGATTATCCTTGCTTGGCAGTACTTTGGTGATCAGACCTAAAGGCCACATATTCCTTAGTGCCTGGCAATCTTTCATGAGCACAACATCACCAAGTTAAGATTAGGCTTTTCAGTGTGCCACTTTCTCCTTACTTGTAGAGTATATATATATTGTTCGCTCCACCGGTTCCAGAAGGTATTGGCAAGGGTTTGTACTTGTCTCCATTGACGTTTGTAAAGGTCCTTCTCACTAAACTCTCCAGCTGGAGCACCGGCAAGACTAGTCTTTTGCGTGGGTAACATGGCAGGTGTGAGGACCACTGGATCCTCAGAGTCACTTGAAATGGATGTCAAAGGTCTGGCGTTAATGATAGCTGTAACCTCTGCCATAAATGTCACTAAACATTTGTGATTAAGCCTTGCAGTCAAGAATTCTGCGGGCTATGCCTATCATTTTCTCCCAAACACCTCCCATGTGAGAAGATTGAGGTGGGTTGAAGATCCATGTGCAGTTTTGCTTTTCCAGCCTGGGTATGGTGTGTTCGAGAAGTGGTGCAAATTCTGCTTTCTCCATTAGGAACCCTACGTGGCATTGTCCTTTAGTGTCCATGGTTTTCAGGTAAGCTACAGCAGCAGTTGCTTTAACAGAAGCATCCGAAAACACACAAAGTCTTTGCATCTGAACGTCTGCAGATGGCAGAGGAGCATATGGGCATGGAATTTTAAGGTTGGATAGAGCTGTTAGTGACTCCTTCCACTCTGACCATAGGTTCCTCTTGTCAGTGGGGAGAGGGTGGTCCCAATCTAGCGACTCGCAGGTTAAGTTTCTAAGTAGTGCTTTACCCTTGATGGTGACAGGTGCTGCAAAGCCTAAGGGATCATACAGGCTGCTTATGGTAGACAGGACACCTCTACGGGTAAAGGGTTTTTCTTCTGTGTTTACTTGGAAAATAAACGAGTCAGATCTTAAGTCCCAAAGCAAACCAAGACTGCGTTACATGGGAAGTGAGTCTGTGCCTAGATCTAAGTCCTTTAACTCGTTAGAACGATCTTGGACAGGAAAGGCTTCTAAAACCTCTCTACTGTTGGAAGCAATCTTGTGGAGTCTTAAGTTGGAACAAGCAAGCATTGCCTGAGTTCTTTTGAGGAGACTGATTGCGGCTTCATTTGTGGGTAGTGATTTCAAGCAATCATCTACATAGAAATCCTTGTCCACAAACTGTCTGACATCTGACCCATACTCTGACTCTCCCACTCTAGCAGAATGTCTGAGGCCATATATAGCAACTGCAGGGGAAGGACTGTTACCAAATATGAGCAACCTCATGCGGTATTCTGTGATTTCTCCAGAGGGGTTGTTGTCCCTGAACCAGAGTAACCTCAGAAAGTTACGGTGTTCTTCTTTAACAAGAAAGCAATAGAACATTTGCTGTATGTCTGCCATGAATGCGACTGAATCTTTGTGAAAGCGAAAAAGTACTCCTAATAGTCTGTTGTTCAGGTCAGGGCCAGAGAGAAGGACATCATTTAGAGAGACACCTTCATGTTTGGCGCTGGAATCGAACACCACTCTAATCTGTCCTGGCTTCTTAGGGTGATAGACCCCAAATATGGGTAAATACCAACATTCCTCTGAGTCTTTGAGGTTTGGGGCTATCTCAGCATGACCATTCTGGAATATTTTCTCCATAAAGGAAAAGAAATGTTCTTTCATCTCTGGTTTCCTTTGAAGATTGTGTCTTAGGGAAGTGAGACGTTTATATGCTAGCTCTCTGTTGTTAGGCAAACGTCGTCTTTGTGGTCTAAAGGGTAGAGGTGCAACCCAGCTATTAGTCCCGTCTTTCTCTATACTCCTTTCCATAACTTCTAAGAAGAGCCTATCCTCAATGGACATTGCTACCTGGTTATCTTCCTTTGTTCTCCTGAACACTGTGCTTCCTAAGTCGCTTTGGTCGTTGTCATTGGTATTGCTGCCCCAGAGGGGACTTAGAAATGGAAGAGGTACAGGGTTGTTGTGTGGTAGCTCCTTTATGAGGATGTGATTTTGACAGGGTTGGAAAAGAGAAGGACGACCATTCTCGAGGGTACTAGTGAGCAGGTTATTAACAGATGCAGGTTTGTGTGCACCTCCCAGGCAAACATCACCTATAATGACCCACCCGAGATCCAGTTTTTGGGCATACGGAGCGTTTTTAGGACCGTTGATCAGTTTTCTTTGTGGACTTGCAAGATATGCCTTCCTAGGAGTAAGATTATCTGAGCCTGATCATCTAGTTCTGGTATGAGATGTGCTATGTGATTTAAGTGAGTCTGGTGAGCTGCTGCGTCTTGTATGGGAATCTCTGATCTGTTGTCTGGCATCTGGTTGCACTCTATTATGGTCGGTAAGGGTAGGCATGTCTTACCATTCATAGATTCAATTTGTAGGCCGTCAGCTCTTCTCCCCGCCGTTTCCACTGTACCTGCACAAGTCCTAAGGGAGTAAGGACTGCTGGGGCCTTTAAGGTTTAGAATGTCAAAGAACATAGATCTAGCTAGTGACTTGTTAATCTGATCTTCCAAGATGACGTAGAGCTTGACTGCTATTACCCTGCGTCCTTTTGGGTAAACTCTCACGAGAAAGATTTTAGAGCAGGATCTGCCACCTGTACTTCCTTTGCAGACTTCAGTGCACTGTGAAGTGATTGCTATTGCGTCTGTACTAGAGTCTTTGGTCTCCCCGCCTTGCTCATTGTCCCTATGAACAGGTGGGAAAGTTCTTGGAGTAGGCCTTGGGTGTAGAGCTGTGTTGTGTTCTGTGCTGTCACATTCTGTACATTTGACACTGACCTTACAGTCCTTGGCGAAATGTGTGGAACGAAGAACAGCACTTGTAACAGATGTTGTTCTCTTTGAGGAAAGCTTTACGATCCTTGATGGTCTTTGTCCTGAAGGCTCTGCATTCCGGAAGAGAATGTGGCATCTTATGTAGAGGGCAAAACTTAGCAGGGTCGCTGTCTTGATCTTCTGGCTGAGACTCTGCAAATCTGTGGGAAGAAATGTTAGTTTTGTGCACTGCTACTGGAGCTCTGAGCTGTTTAGGGCCAGAAGAAGTGGTATAAGACACTGGAAAAATGAAGCTGGGGTCATCTTTCATTTCTGCTTGTCTGTCTACAAAGTCCACAAACTCACTAAAGGGTGGAAAAGGCAAATTGTGTTTTCGTTTGTAGTTACATCCATGAGTAATCCATCTTTCGTGTAACTCATAAGGAAGTTTTTGTGCTAAGGAGTTAATACCTCTAGCAGAGTCAAGATAAGAAAGGCCAGGTGAGTCTCCTTCTGCTTTAGCAACTTGTAACTCCATACACAGGTCACTGAATTCTCTGAGTCATGTTCACCAATGCCAGGAGCCTGGCGGACAAGATGGGTGAACTAGAGATACTGTTGTACAAGGAGGATTTGGATTTTGTGGGAATTTCAGAGACCTGGTTCAACAGCTCTCATGATTGGCTGGCAAACATTCAAGGGTATACCCTATACCGCAAGGATAGATAGGGTAAAAAAGGGGGAGGGGTATGCCTATATATCAAGAATAATGTACAAGTGAATGTGAGAGATGACATCACTGAGGGGGCTAGGGAGGAGGTGGAATCTTTATGGGTAGAGCTCCAAAGGGATGAAGCTAAGGGGAAAATAATACTGGGAGTATGCTATAGGCCCCTCAACCTGAGGGAGGAAGTGGAGACGGATCTCCTATCACAAATTGGATTAGCAGCAAGGATGGGAAGTGTTATCATAATGGGGGATTTTAATTATCCAGACATAGACTGGGCGGAGGGAACCGCGCATTCATTTAGGGCTCGCCAGTTCCTTAATGTCTTGCAGGACAATTTTATGGGTCAGATGGTAGACGCACCAACTAGAAATAAAACATTACTAGATCTACTGATTACCAACAATACAGACCTGATAACAGATGTGGAAATACGGGGAAATTTAGGTAACAGCGATCACAGGTCAATTAGTTTCAGTATAAATCACACAAATAGGAGACATGAAGGGAACACAAAGACACTGAATTTCAAAAGAGCCAACTTCCCTAAACTACAAACCTTGCTAAAAGGCATAAATTGGGATAAAATATTAGGAACAAAGAATACAGAGGAGAGATGGGTTTGCTTTAAGAGCATATTAAATAAGGGCATTAGCCAATGTATCCCATTGGGTAATAAATTTAAAAGAGCGAACAAACATCCTGGATGGCTTAACTCCAATGTAAAAATGCATATAAAAGCAAAGGAGAAGGCCTTCAAAAAATACAAGGTTGAGGGATCATCCACAGCATTCAGAATTTATAAAGAATGCAATAAGAAATGTAAGGGTGCAATTAGGATGGCTAATATAGAACATGAAAGACACATAGCGGAGGAGAGCAAAAAAAATCCCAAGAAATTCTTTAAGTATGTAAACAGTAAAAAAGGGAGGACAGACCATATTGGCCCCATAAAGAATGAGGAAGGACATCTGGTTACAAAGGATGGGGAGATGGCAGAGGTATTGAATTTATTCTTCTCCTCAGTCTTCACGAGTGAATCGGGGGGCTTCAGTAACCAAAACTGCAGTGTTTATCCTCATGACACAACACAGGAAGCACCTACATGGTTAACAGAGGACGGAATTAAAATTAGACTTGAGAAACTTAACATTAATAAATCACCGGGACCAGATGGCTTGCATCCGAGGGTACTTAGGGAACTCAGTCAGGTGATTGCCAGACCGTTGTTCCTAATTTTTACAGACAGTCTATTGACTGGAATGGTACCAGCTGATTGGAGAAAAGCCAATGTAGCACCAATATTTAAAAAGGGCCCAAAAAACATCCCTGGGAATTACAGACCAGTTAGCCTAACATCAATAGTATGTAAACTCTTGGAGGGGATGATAAGGGACTATATACAAGATTTTAGTAATAAGAATGATATCATTAGCAGTAATCAGCATGGATTCATTAAGAATCGTTCTTGCCAAACCAATCTATTAACCTTCTATGAGGAGGTGAGTTGCCATCTAGATAAAGGAAGGCCCGTAGACGTGGTGTATCTGGATTTTGCAAAAGCATTTGACACAGTTCCCCATAAACGTTTACTGTACAAAATAAGGTGCGTTGGCATGGACCATAGGGTGAGTACATGGATTGAAAACTGGCTACAAGGGCGTGTTCAGAGGGTGGTGATAAATGGGGAGTACTCAGAATGGTCAGGGGTGGGTAGTGGGGTCCCCCAGGGTTCTGTGCTGGGACCAATCCTATTTAATTTGTTCATAAATGACCTGGAGGATGGGATAAACAGTTCCATCTCTGTATTTGCAGACGATACTAAGCTAAGCAGGGCAATAACTTCTCCGCAGGATGTGGAAATCTTGCAAAAAGACCTGAACAAATTAATGGGGTGGGCGACTACATGGCAAATGAGGTTCAATGTAGAAAAATGTAAAATAATGCATTTGGGTGTCAAAAATATGAATGCAATCTATACACTGGGGGGAGAACCTCTGGGGGAATCTAGGATGGAAAAGGACTTGGGGGTCCTAGTGGATGATAGGCTTAGCAACGGCATGCAATGCCAAGCTGCTGCTAATAAAGCAAACAGAATATTGGCATGCATTAAAAGGGGGATCAACTGCAGAGATAAAACGATAATTCTCCCGCTCTACAAGACTCTGGTCCGCCCGCACCTGGAGTATGCTGTCCAGTTCTGGGCACCAGTCCTCAGGAGGGATGTACTGGAAATGGAGCAAGTACAAAGAAGGGCAACAAAGCTAATAAAGGGTCTGGAGGATCTTAGTTATGAGGAAAGGTTGCGAGCACTGAACTTATTCTCTCTGGAGAAGAGACGCTTGAGAGGGGATATGATTTCAATTTACAAATACTGTACTGGTGACCCCACAATAGGGATAAAACTTTTTCGCAGAAGAGAGTTTAATAAGACTCGTGGCCACTCATTACAATTAGAAGAAAAGAGGTTTAACCTTAAACTACGTAGAGGGTTCTTTACTGTAAGAGCGGCAAGGATGTGGAATTCCCTTCCACAGGCGGTGGTCTCAGCGGGGAGCATTGATAGCTTCAAGAAACTATTAGATAATCACCTGAATGACCACAATATACAGGGATATGTAATGTAATACTGACACATAATCACACACATAGGTTGGACTTGATGGACTTGTGTCTTTTTTCAACCTCACCTACTATGTAACTATGTAACTATGTAACTATTTGGTAACCTCTGCTAAGTATTTTTTGGAAGTCTTCTATCCTTTTAAACAGTGTACTCTCTATAGCCTCTGGTGAGCCATAACATCTATCCAGTCTGTTCCAGATGTTTGCAAGGCCTATCTCAGGGTGGTTTATGTTAATGTCTCTGATCCTTTTGGCATGTTCAGCAGAATCATTGCCAAGCCACTTTACGAGGAGTTCTATCTGTTCCCTGCAGGATAGATCTAGACCTTGAATGACACTCTGCAAAGCGGATCGCCATGCCCTGTAGTGTTGAGGGTGATCACTAAATTTGACAAGTCCTTGGGTAACTAACTCTCTTTTGGCCAGGAACTTGGCAAAGTCTACAGTAGCCTGATTGGCATTGGGGTAGGCTGCTGGTGTATTGTGGTGCGGTGTAAAGGCATATCTGGTAAAAGTCTCTTCTTTAGGAGCGCTGGGTTCAAACTTACATAAGGTTGGCAGTTCGTATCGGCTCGTTGCATACACCTTTGGAGTGAAGACTGGTGTTTGATGCTTGTATGAAGGCTGGGTACCTTGTGGAGTAGAAGTTTGGTTGGAACTGAAAAGTGTGTAACTCTGTCAGATTTTTCTTGCTTGTAGCACTGGGGTCCAAGGTTGTCTTGTTGCTGCTTTATTTGATGTGACTCACTGACGTCATATTTAATTTCTTGTTGTGGGATGCTGCTTGGGTCCCAGTGCTGGTAGACATAATCTGATGTGCATTGCGAAGAATCTTGTTGGTCCTCCTCTAGACCCGTATGCTGCTGCCTAGTCTTGGCTCATCGCAGACGGCTGCTTCTAAAGCTTCTGCTTCTGCAATGGTGGCGGCAACGTCTCTTTCTACTGCCAGCTTCTCCATGTTAGCTTCTAAGATAGCTTGCTGCAAATTTAAGAGATGCTTCCTGCTGGGCTAGCTCTTCTTCCAGGCGTATTCTTTTCTTCTCTCTCTCTTGTTCCATGTGTACTCTTTCTTGCTTTCTCTCTTGTTCCATGTGTACTCTTTCTCGCTCTCTCTCTTGTTCCATGCGTACTCTTTCTCACTCTCTCTCTTGTTCCATGCGTACTCTTTCTTGTTCTTTCTCTTGTTCCAAGCGTACTCTTTCCTTCTCTCTCACTTGTTCCTGTTTCACCTTTTCTGCATCAAGGCGGGCCTTTTCTTTTTTCATCTGCAACTCTTGGTCTGCGAATGCGGCCCTGGCTTTTGCTGCATCGGCTTTTGAACGGGCGATAGCTGCTGCATTTGCGACAGACGACTTAGATGAGCTTGCTCGTGAACGTGTTTTGTAAGATGTCCCACTGTGAGACATGGCTGCGGGGAAGAAGCTGTCTTGCTGTATAGAGACCGTTCTAGTGTCGTTGCTGCTTGACAGAGCGCGTCTCTGCTTGCTTCGCCTGCCGCAGGCCTGTATCTTTAAGGCTTCTGACTGTATGGATACTGCGTAGCCCCAGGCTGTACAGACTTCCGAAGTCAGCTTATCTTCCTTTCAGAGGTCAGCTTAAAAAATTCACTGTTCTGTCTCAAGGAGCAGAAAGCTAAACCTTCTCATCCCAATAATTGTAGATACCATATTTCTTTGATCTCAGTTTTATTAGAACAAGCCAGGTGAAACTACAAAATAACAGAAATAGACTTCAATAAGTACAATACTGCATACAATACAGCATACATTGCATAAACAACGATATACAGTACAAGATGAGATAATAAAACCTTACATTTTAAGTTCTCTAAGGGGTGATGGCGATAGATAGAGAAATACATGACTTGCTTCTTGCAATGTGTTGAAAAGAATGGTGGATGGTTGACTTCCTGTCTACCCAGAATTCCCTGCTTGCTGACAACTTCCTCAACTACACATACAAATAAACAGATAAACAGAGCTGCAGCAATACCAAAAAGGAACGCTAGATGGAGCCTGCACACCATATACGATTGTCTTAAGTAAATTACACATTTTGCATGTAAATTTAACAACACAGGTAAAAATAACCAGTATAAAACATCAGCAAGACATCTGGTGGACAGAACAGTAGCTTACAGTCTAAACTCCCTATTTCACATTCACATACAGATACTCACTAGGGCCACTTTAGACAGGAGCTAATTAACATACCAGTATGTCTTTGGAATGTGGGAGGAAACCAAAGTACCTGGAGGAAACCTGTGCAAGCACAGAGAGAGCATACAAACTCGATACAAATAGAGATCTATAGCAGTGACAGTTTGAGCAGCACTTCACAAAATAAAGGGAGACATTATAGTTACAATGTAATTCAAAACAAGTGGGTTAGGAGGTCCCTGCTTGTGGGAGCTTACAATTTAAATAGAAAGATAGGTTGTACAAAGGTAGTAAATGTGTGGGGATGAGTTGCTTGAGAAAATAAAATTCAATTGTCAAGTATCGGTGGGATGGACTTATCTAAAGAGTTTTCAAGGATCACCTAAAAGGAGAGTAGAAAATAGTTGTATACATTGAGGTAGGGAGTTTCAGAGAAATGGAGAGACTCTGGAGAAGTCCTGGATATAAGCATGGGAGGAAGTAATGAGGGAGCTAGAGAGCAGATGTCCTCCAGATGCCACCATTTTGGTGAAAAACTACCTAATCAGATACCAATACAACTTTTCTGCATACCAAATTTATATAATCATTTGAATTGTATAAAACTGTGAAAAGCTGTACCATCTCGTTCATACATGGTGTATCAATGCAAACCTCATGGAAGGGCCTTATTCACTCGCAGGGGGATGCACAGGTGTTTTGTGCATCCCTGTGCAGGCAGTCCCATTAACATATATTGGGGCGCAGTGGCTGCACAGACACGGACACTGTTCCATATTTGACATCCATGTGAGTTTGGAACCATGCACCCATAACTGCACAAATGTTAAATTGGGAACAGCAGCTGTATCCGTGCAGTTGCTGCATCCTGGGACAGCACAATTTACCCCCTCCCCAAAATGACGCCTTTTTGGAAAGTAGAAACCCCAAAGTGATCTAATATTATGCCACAAAAAACAATCAGTGTTTGCATTTGTGGTTGGCCATTAAAGCAATCGGAAGGCACAGAGTCTCTATGATTGGCTCTGTGCACTTTGCCTATGATCTGCAATCACAGACATTGTTGACGCAACCAGAGTGTGCAAGTAATACACAGAGCAATCTTTTTAACTGGCAGTCCAGAAATGCATGTCCATTTACTCGCCATTTATTTTCATTACGGTAATAAGGTGCGTAAAGCCCAAGTCCAGGCAAAACCTTCTTTTTAACTTTGGTTACAATAGGTATAATGTCTGTCAGGTTTTTTGTCATCTATGGAAGAAGAAAAAACAGAAAAAAGGGCACCGTACTAATAATCAAACATCTATAAAATGTAATAATATAATTTATTAAATAAATTGTTTTTAAAAATGTGGTATGTATAAAAACATAATTAAATGTAACCCCAGATACAATATACGGTAAGCTGTTAGCATAACCACCCCTCAGGATGTAGGTAAGCAGCCTCCAAAATATTAACAAATTAGTTTACCAAGATATGACTATGAAGCACCATAATTTCCTAGTAATAAACAATATGGGGCATTAACTGTTGAGGGGTGAATGTCTCCAGCTAGATGGAATAGCTCGACATGTTTCACGTTGCACAGAACGCTTCTTCAGGATCTCAAGGGGCTAATTTCAATTCTAAACCCTGTTAGGGGTAAACACAAGTATTTTAATAGTAAAAAAAATATTAATTTACAATAGTACAAAATATATAATATATTCAATATACATAATTCTGAGTACATGAGACATAGTAAATAACCATATATACTCACAGAAATAGATGTGGAGCAAGGGACACAGAAGATGATGCAATAGGCCCCCTATAGATAGGCAGATATGGGGATACACCTAGGTAAGTGGTGCGTATGATATATAGGGATGAGGCACAGGATATCACTGTATGTCCACGGTAGCCACTTCGGGTCAACATAGCTAATCCATTTTTTGTCATCCGTGTCCATATTGGGGAGATTTTAAGATTTCAGCTTGCCTCTTGGATAGTGACCAATCAAAGATCACTATGTTGAGGACAGAGACCGCTATAAAAACCTGATAGAGGTTCTCACTCTTAGTCAATCTACTTTCAGCCTAGGTTTACACTGCATACTGCATGTGATTTGCACAGGAATCGTGCCGCATTTGGACTGGAACCGGTTCAGGCAAATGCACTGCACTTTGCAACCTGATTTTGGGGTGTCATTAACTTTTAAATGACACCCTCAGCAGATCGCATGAACACAGTGCGATTGCTATATGTTGTGGGAAATGTACAGGAATCGTTGCGTTTCCTGCACCGCATCATTGTGAATCAGGGCTAACAAAAAAAAAAACTGTTAACTGTAGATGCCGTACTGAAGAGATTTTGACCAAACTGGAAATGAGAAGAAAAAATCTCACCAATGACTACAGAAATAGCAATAAAAACCACACAGGCATGCCAGAGTTGTAAAGCATGTTACTTAATCTAACTGCTGCATGTCTTTCAACGCACCTCTACATGGGGACTGAAGATCATCCAGCACAAACTACACTGACCATTTCTAAATGTGTATGCATGTATGAGCGTGATAACTATATAAACAGTCAAACCAACCTAATGGAAAAGTTTGTACTTTCATCATAATGCTAGGACAGTTTATGGAACTGTCTGTCAGCAACATACTATTATTCAATGACAGAGGGGAAATGGGGGATATTAGAAGAGATCATTAGTTAATATATAGCTGTTTATGTGTAAATGGAGAGGAGAACTGTAACTCTAGTATATCAATATATTGCTGACAGAAAAGTCACATTAATGTACTGATTAGAACAGCTGTTGGGTTTTTATTGTTGTCTTCATCCTGTCTGTGGATATTTCCCCTTCGGTTACCACTAAATCATATAAAAAGGGGCACAACTAAAAAAACACCTTTTCTAGTAAAGTAGAAAGATTTTTCTATCTGCATTCACATTATGGGATTTTCAATTTCTATTCCAGTAACAAGTGCCCCAATGAAAACACAGAGCGCAAAAAATAATCTGACAGGTTCCAACCTTTCGCCACTTTATTCATCGCCCTTTTACCATGTAATCAGCTATATCCAATCACAGCTGATCACATGTAAATAGACTTGCCAGCTATCGGCATTCTTTTCCTCACACTCTGTGTCTGTGTGAGGAAAGGATTGCCGTTAAACGATAAGCCTGTCAGCACAATGTTTACGCTGATAATCAGGACACTGATCATCAGTGCCCATCAATGCAGCCTATCAGGAGGGCCGACCATTGTATTACACAATGGTCACTTTTCACTCTCCCACCTTCCTTATCCCCACTTTCTTTTTGTTTATCCCCGTGTTTGTCACTTTTTTGTATTTTTTTGTTTGATGTGTATACACGTTTGTCACTGTGTGATGAGTAGGGTGTGGGTCCTCGGGCCTACTCTGAAAGTCTTGGGAGGGGGTGGATAATAGGCCTTCTGGCCTGGTTCGCCCTCTCTCATGGGGTCTCCCTTTGGGGGAGTCCCACCTAGTACTTGGGTGGGTCTATTTTGGCAGACCTTCCAGAGAACGGGGGTCCATCTGGTTTCGGCTAGGTGGACCCAAGTGAAGTACCTCAGTCCCTGTCTGGAGCCTAACGCCCCGGGGATCAGGGTAAGGTCCTTCCCTAGTGGAGGATCAGTGTAAACACCCGTTGCACGTTTTTGTGTTTCACTCTTTATGTGTGTGCACTTTTTTTGGCACCGGGTGGAAATTTTTGGGTGTGTTTTGCACTCATTGCCGCCTCATCAGTGCTGCCTCATCAGTGTTGATCAGTTCTACCTCAATAGTGCTGCCTCATCAGAGCACACCAGTTAAGGAGACAAAAATACTAATTGGAAAAATTTTATAACAGAAACTAAGAAAAACTTTTTTTTTTTTTTTTCAAAATGTTGTTTTGTTTAGCAAAAAAATATAAAAAACCTAGTGGTGATTATAAACCACCAAAAGTAAGCTCTATCTGTCTCAAAAAATTATAAAACTTACATATGGGTACAGTGTTATATGAACACGCAGTTGTCATTAAAGGTGCAACAGCACTAAAAGCTGAAAATTGGCCTGGGCAGGAAGGGGGGTGAAAATGCCTAGTATCGAAGTGGTTAAAAAGCAATATAATAGGATCTATTAATTAGCTGCTGCAATGTAAAATTTAGATTTTTCAGGCAATTAAAGAAGTACTTAGACAACCATATATTTAGCTTAAAGCTGTAGGACCTGAAGTCAGTCCCTCAAACCCCTTTTTCTTTACAACTGTCCTTCTAAGCCACTACTACAGTGTTTCTCCACTTCCACAGGAATCCCAGGTATGGCATATGCATACTAACATTGGTCCAAGCTGGACCAGTTAAAGGGGTTGTAAACCCTCATTTTTTTGTTTTTTTTTAATAACAAACATATCATACTTACCTCCACTGTGCAGTTCGTTTTGCACTCGTCTTCTGGTGTCCCACAATGGCGCTCACGGCACCTCCCCGCATCGAAAAACTGCCTAGGAGATACAATCTCCCTGGGGGTTACCGTGCGGGCTCGATCCTGTGTCCAGCATTTGCGTCCATGGACACAGAATGCCGGACTCGGCCCCGCCCCCTGGCGCCCACGTCCTTGGTTTTTTTTTGGCAGCAGCGGGAGGCAATGGCTGCACTGCTATCAATCTATCCAATCAAGAGCCAAGACCCTGGCCAGAGTCTCTGGCATGGGAACGAATGGGCTCTAGTGAGAAAAATGGGGTTGCCTGGTTAGTGACATAAGATGCATTAATGTGAAAAAACATGATGGTTTACAACCCTTTTAAGCTATGCAAAAAAAAAAAAAGCCTGACCTGGAATTCAGCTTTAACTATACCATGAGACCTGGTTACATGTTTGTTTCCATCATCCAACTTACTATGGAAAGAAGTCTAACTTGGTGTGTTCACAGAATATTTGTTTTGTCTAAAATGCTATTGCCAAACGATTGCCTCATTTTCAGCTTTGAAAGTTGGTAGGAGTCAGCACAGTCTTCCTCATTCACTCTGTACACATGACATAGGTAATTACTGGCCAATAAATTCTTCAACATGTTACTCTGATATCCAAATGTAGCATACATCATGGAAATGCTACATAGTTAAAACTATGATTATGTGACAAATGTACAACCACAACACCTTGGGTTTATAATGCATATAGACATATTGCTATGCGAGACAACTCTGGTATGTACCGTATATTCACTTACTACTGTCTGTAAAAAATGTGTAACAAAATGGTGGAACTAATTATGTCAGCTGTAATGCAAGATTTGTTGTGTGTATTTGTTTGCAAATGACACACAAGACCACCAGGGCTTTATTGTTTTCTGTTACTAGGCAAACTGACATTGTTTGGGCCTTCTGTGAGGAAGGTCTACAATACTACTGTCTTGTTCTCTATGAGGCGACCTCTTTACTTGATGCAAAGACAACAATGAAAAAGCACTCTGTGTTTGTTCAGTGTGATAAAACAGGGACAAGCATGAGAATTTTATTACAAAGCTCAATGAATCCCGAGAAAAAAAAACTTAAAGAAAAAAATGTTTTAAAGTGGAACTTGCAGCCCTAAGCAACTAAATCCTATACTTTAGTTCCCACACCCCACCCTAAATTGCTAAAAGGAAGAAATATACTATATGGTCAAAAGTGTGTGGACAAACCTCCGAATGCTTGAGTTTAGGTGCACAGTGCTGGGTTCATGAAGAAATGTTAGCATTTGTTGTGGAGAAACTTGAGGGGTCTGCATAGAGCCATGACCTCAAACCTCTTGCACACCTTTGGGATAAACAGTAATGTCGATTGTGAGTCAGGTCTTTTTGTCCTACGACAGTTCCTCAACCCTACCGATGCTCTTTAGGTTAAACTGGCATGAATTCCCATAGACACGCTCTAAAGTCTTGTGCACAGAATTCCTCAGGAGAGAGGAGGTTGTTATTGCTGCAAAGGTGCTATCGCTATATTAATCTTCATTATTTAGATGGTCACCAACTTTTGGCCAAATAGTGTACCTTAGACCTTAGCTTTAAGATCTATTGCCTAGGCAGGGGTGGCATCAATCAGCCTTCTCAAAGTTAGTTAAAGTAATTTAAGTAAGTAAGTAACTCGAGTAATTGGGGATTTCAAACAAGTAAAATAACTCTGGTGAATAAAGGCAGAAAAATATTTAATAAATTTAAAATACTGATTTGTAATTTTTATCAAATCAGAGTTTACGTAAAGACTTTTTTTCCTAGTAGTTGAAGACAGCAGAGTTATAAACTGGAGAAGTGAGGCAGGTCATGAGACAGATTTACCACAAAGACTAAAGTACAGTAATTGCTGAATCTGCACATCAAAAGTCACACTGCACAAATATAATACATGCACTAACCACATCTTAAAGAGGAATTTAACTGTATCTGAGCAACACAAACTGAAAACACTATTTAATTCATTTTTAATATTCAAAACAAACTTATCCATCCATGCATGTCTCCATGCTTTTTTTTTTTGAGAAATTACATTCAAAAGCATCACCCCAGCATTTCAAGCTGTGGCCATCTTGAGAAAGGGCAGATGATTAATGTACAAAAAAAATGGCAAACATCCAAACCTATAGACTTGTATAAACTTTTCCTAGCAAACTTACCAGCCAGCCTGCTAAACAATCAAATTGACCCTGACTAAAGATTCACGTAAAAAACAGAGGGTTTTGTTTGCAGTGCCCACGTCAAGGCTCCTCTGGAACTGCAGTCCTAACTCTTTAATTTTCAGAGTCAAGTTCATGTAGTATTTACATCCTGGAATCCATCTGTCCTTACCTCAGGCATGCAGGCAGGTGGGTGGACTTAACTGAGAAAGCCCCTCCTCCCCTCCTCTAGATGAAAGAAAAAAGTGCCCATGAAAACTCCTGGGATGTTTGACATCATTTTGGCATAGGCCAAAAACCAGTAAGCAACTGTCAGGGCTGGGCTCAGCTCTTCCTTCTCTGAGCTGGCCGCTCAGCTGTCGGCTAATTGCCAGCTCCTATCTCTCCACAGTGACTCACCTGTTGATGATATTCTGCTCGTCAGTCCTGCCTACTTAAGACGTCCAGTCCAGATGATCTCTGCCTTCACCTTGGTCACATCTCTAGAGACACTCCCCTGTGTTCCTGTTTAAGACTTGCTTGGCTGACATTCCTTCTGGCTCCAGATCCTGCTTGCTGTTCTACTACGCTCATCTCTGGCTCCCTGATGTTTTGGCTTGTCTGACTATCCGGTTCCTGAACTCTGGCTATGTTTTGACTAGGTTTACTCTGTTTACCTTTTTTTATTATTAAACAAGTGTGATTTATCTGTACTTCTGTCTCAGTCTGAGTCATGGTTTCTGACAGCAACTGCAGAAATTAAAAAACAAATGAAAACAAGTAAATATAATATACAGTACCTTCCTCTCTATTTACTAAGGCTAGTAGGTAGCATAAGGGTTAAAAATAGTTAATGTTGACTAAGAGAGCTTGCTTTATCCTCAATGGTACCACCCTTCTTTAATGCCAACAGGTACTATTGCTCAAGCGGCTGGACACAGATATTATGCTTTTTACCAGTATAGAATGTGTAAAAAGAATGTGTACTCTGTATTCTACACCTTTTTTTAAACAATCAGTATAATCATTGTTATCCATCTTCTGCAAATTTCCCTGGTGCAAATTTTATGGTATTTTCATCTGCCAAAGCAAGTGTTAAGCAACAAATTTTAACACTTAAACTTAAATTATTTCATGTAATTCCCACTTTGACAAACATATATGCTTGTAATATGATATAGATTAGCTATTAACTTGTATTCCATTTGATTACTGCAGTGTAACAATCAAGTAAATGCATGTTTTAAGTTACGTCTGTTTAATTTTCAGTTGACTGCTTCTGTGATCCACTTGATTTGTTAACAGTTACATATTGCACTGTAATGTGGGAAAAGTTGTATGCCCTCTCATCTGTGCGTGGGAACTCAGTGCATGATTATTAACATTCAACATTCTAAATCAAGCCACATGCTTCATAGGGCAGTCTATGTGGACATGATCTGACCAAAGAAAGATCTTTCTTTTGACAAATCTTTAGGTAAATCCGCATGCTCAGTTTGCCAGGCACTCTTATGCCCCGTACACACGATCGGATTTTCCGACAACAAATGTTAGATGTGAGCTTGTTGGCTTAAAGTCCGACCGTGTGTATGCTCCATCGAACATTTGTTGTTGGGCTTTCCGCCAAAAAATGTTGGCTAGCAGGTTCTCAAATTTTCCTGCCAACAAAACTTTGTTGTCGGAATTTCTGATCGAGTGTACACAAGTCCTTAACGCAAGGCCGGAATCAAGCAGAAGGAGCCGCATTGGCTATTGAACTTCCTTTTTCTTGGCTCGTTGTACATCTTGTATGTCACCACGTTCCCACGTTTATGGTTAGGGGTTATGGTTAGGGGTTAGGGTTCGGGTTTAGTGTTAGAGTTAGGGTTTCCCCTTGAAAAACAAGGTTAAGACTCAGGGATTGGAATAGGGACCTCCTCCAAAGGTTAAAGGTCAGCAGGCGGGTCCCCAGAGGTCAATGGTCAAGAGGCATGGCTGACCCACCCCCATTAAAGTGTTCCACCTACCCCAACTAAGTCGGGGAATGAACATGTCGAGAAATGAACAAGTCGGGGAAAGCGCTTAGCGGTTGGTGGTTTGTTGTTATCGATAGATTTTGGGAATTCTAGCTTTCAGACTTATTTATAAAGATAGCACAAATGCAATTATTATGTGCAGAGTACAAAAACCCATTATAATCAATTTTTTTTCTGATTTAACTACAGTTTAATAAGGCCACACCAAAGCTAAAATGCTCTGAAGGAGATTGTCAGGCAGGTAGACAGTTACTTGTGTACTTGGCTCTTAGCCTAGCATAGAAGCTAGATATCCCTCTCTCCCTGCAGAACAGTCCCCACATTTGGCAAAAAGTACTGGGCACTGAGAGCCCTGACTCTTTTGTATGTGTTCCCTGATACTGTTGTGTTACCCAGGTTAGGGGGTGACTTGGTGTGTATGACATCACTGCAAATTACATCAACCTCATCCTTAATCTACCCCACTTTACAATAGCCATGGTGGAGTCTGGCTGTAGTGGGTGATGCTTAAAGTAGATTTCTAGGTTAACCTCCCTTTAAATAGTTAATTCGAGCCAGCCTGGCCTGAGAAAACAGTTCAGAGTGAAATTAAACCTAGAATTCTACGTTAAAGGTTAAGCTATAATGGTTTGGGAGTCAATTTTGGTTTTATTTTTTTCAAGCTTTACACATTTTAAATGGATGCTTTAAAACAGTACCTTTTTACTATTCCTTATTTGAATGGTTTATTGGCAAGGTATCACAATAACATTGTTAAAATTGAACATATATAGAAGAATAGCAATAATGTAGTAACAATTACTAATTGTAAATTATTATTATTATTATACAGAATTTATATAGCGGCAACAGTTTGTGCAGAGCTTTACAACATGAGGGCAGACAGTACAGTTACAGTACAATTTGGTACAAGAGGAATCAGAGGGCCCTGCTTCTTAGAGCTTACAATCAAAGAATGTTAACCACTTGCCGACCAGCCGCCGCATTTGAACTGAATGTCACAGCTGGGAGAAACGACGTTATGCAACGTCGCTTCGCCCTGTGGCCACTAGGGGCACCCACAGAGCCGATGCGAGTGCAAGGCAGTCGCGATCACCGCCGGGCTCCCACGATCACTCGTGGCACACCGAGAACCGGGATCCGTGTGTGTAAACACACAGTTTCCGGTTCTCTGAGGGGAGAAGAGACAGATCGTCTGTTCATACAGAGTATGAACAGCGATCTGTCATCTCCCCTACACAGTCCCCTCCCCCCTTCAGTTAGAACACACACTAGGGAACACAAAGGAATTTTTTTATATATATTTTTGGGGGATATTTATTATAGCAAAAAGTAAAAAATATTGAATTTTTTTTCAAAATTGTTGCTCTTTTTTTGTTTATAGCGCAAAAAAGAAAAACTGCAGAGGTGATCAATACCACCAAAAGAAAGCTTTATTTGTGGGAAAAAAAGGACGTCAATTTTGTTTGGGTGCAACGTCGCACGACCGCGCAATTGTCAGTTAAAGAGACGCAGTGCCAAATCGCAAAAAGTGCTCTGGTCAGGAAGGGGGTAAAATCTTCTGGGGCTGAAGCGGTTAATTAATGTATTAATAGGAATCCCTTTTCTTAAGATCAGTTACAGTGCCATGCAAGGGATCAAATGAGAATATATAAATATGCTGCGCTATCAAAAATGCAAATGTGTGTAAATATATTACATATAAGTGATAATGTGCAATTCATGCAATGTTGAAAATAAAGTGATAATGTGCATACTCAAAAAATGTTAGATATATATAGCGTCCAAAAAAGTAATCACAGTCTTAAAAATATTCCTTGCCTTCCTGGTGCTTTTGGTTGGAGGGGGGAGGGGAGGAACCTGGGATTCCGTCAGGCTGCTTGCCACGGCCTCCTCCTGGCTGAGACTTTCCTGTGTATGAACATGGTACATTGTTTTCGGTTTTTGGTCGTCAATCACACACAATTTTGAGCTCATGACTGTTGCAAATTGAATATTAACAAATAGAAAAGACTACCATTCTGACCCCAGCATTCTTCATTCTTGTCCCAATCATTTTTGGCTACTACTGTCTATTGATATGTAAACCACTTTTTTAAATCTGAAATTAGTGATCAATAACATCTAGTTAACATCATTCATTCAATTTTTGACCAGAAATATGTTCAACAATGCTATACCTGGGTCAAGCTGGGCTCCTCCACATCTTCTTCCTGGGTGGAAGGCCCAGGTTGGACTTCAGGAGCCTCAGCTGATGTGGAAGGAAGTGTTGAAGAAAGTGTTGATAGCGATGGCCTGGGTTCCATCTGGTCGGACAAAAAATGCAGGCTGTCGTAGTACCACAGCCTGGGGACATATACATCATCTGCTGCTGCTCTGGATCTCATGGAATCCTGGACCTTCTTGTGCTGCCTATTATATGTGCTCCTCAGGCTACCAATTTTGGCCTTCAAATAGTTGATGTCTGCCGTGGGATACACAGGCTTCACCAATTCCAACAGTTTATCCAGCGCTGCCTTCCTCTTTTGCTTGTTCGAATAGTCCCTGCATTGGACTTGCCAGAGACATGGCAGCTCCCTGGCAGGAAGTCAGGGGTTGTGAATTTGTCAACCATTTTATCTGCAAGACACAACACAAGACAAACCCTAATGTCAGGCTAAACTCTCCTAATCTTGTCCCAATATAGGCCTCAAACTATAAGCAGTATAGGCCACTAACTACTGATGCCCCAAGTTACAATTGTACCTTCGTTTGAATGATCGGCGCTAATGATCCTGCATCCTCGACTCACAGATTGTACTACGTTGCCCGCGTGTTATGCTTTATATACACTGTGCATGCGTGAAACTCCGCCCCGTCTTTCTTTCTAGTGTATTCTTCTTTTTCAGGGCAGAGGGAGAGCACATGGCGGAGACACAGCAGGTGCCTGCAGAGAACAAGGAAAGCCCGGAGCAAGGCAGTTCCAGATCCAGGAGGAGATATAAGGTCTCAAATATGTCCTTTGAAGAGATGGTGGAGATGGTGGACATCTTGAAGAGGACAGACTATGATGGGAATTATGGACCATACAGAAACCCAAATGCGAGAAAGGCCAAGATCATGACTAAAGTTGTGAGAAGTCTGCACAGGACTTTTGGGGTTTGACGATCCAAGGAGCAGTTGAGGAAACGCTGGTCAGACCTGGAATTGAGGGAGCAGGATCAGTATAGAAGGATCAGGAAAGTGCTGCAAAAAAGTATTTGTCGTGTGTTCCTATTAATAATAATAATAATATTACTTTCGTGCTGGTCCATGTGCTTTTCTTAACTGTTGTACAGTTTAAAATGCCAAGTTTGAGGTTTGAGGGCACAGTAATCGTGAGGTTCGTGGGCACAGTAATTGTTCGTAATAAACATTGTTCGTTCGACCACTAATACAACGTTTTTGGCAGATGCAGGATAAGTACATTTGTTCATGCCTATTTTAAATAAAAGAAGTTTATTACACTGTTGTCTAGATGTGTTTGAAACTATAATGAAATGACAACTTGATTCAGTGTAAGGAGAAGACACTCAGCAGCTGTTTACACATCTGGACACAGGAGCACTAGTGTGGGACACCATAACAGCCTTTTTAGGGTGTCCCATGCAGGTGCTCCAGTGGATAATATGGGTCTCTCCATGTGTGCACAAAACAGGTAAGTATTCCAGCTTTTGAAAGGGGAAAAAAACAAGTCTTCAGCTTGGAACTCTGCCAAAACAGACAATTGAACGACACTTCCAGGCAATGTTTCATATTACTATTTCTAGCCTCAAATATCTTTCTGCTAAGTATACCTTTTTTGTATTCACATAGGGGAGAAAAGGATGAGGATGTGGATGTAGAACCTGAAGATGTGGATGCAGAACCTGAGGATGTGAATGCAGAGGTTCAGAAAGTGGTCGAAATGGTGTCGACAACAGGTCAGTGTCATGCGCTGATCAGTGTCACACACAGCCACCGCCCCACAGTTAGAATCACTCCCCAGGACACACTTAACCCCTACAGCGCCACCTAGTGGTTAACCCCTTCACTGCCAGTGACATTTTTACAGTAATCAATGCAATTTTTTAGCATTGATCGCTGTATTAATGCCAGTGGTCCCAAAAAGGTTTCAAAATTGTCTGATGTGTCCGCCATAATGTCACAGTCATGATAAAAATCACTGATCGCTGCCATTACTAGTAAAAAAAAAAAAATTATCAATAAAAATGCCATAAAACTATCCCCTATTTTCTAGACGCTATAACTTTTTTTTAGGGTGTGTCCTGTGGTCTGATGAGACCAAGATAAGCATATTTGGTTCAGATGGTGTCAAGCGTGTGTGGCGGCAACCAGGTGAGGAGTACAAAGACAAGTGTGTCTTTGTGTCTTGCCTACAGTTAAGCATGGTGGTGGGAGTGTCAAGGTCTTTGGCTGCATGAGTGCTGTCAGCACTGGGGAGCTACAGTTCATTGAGGGAACCATAAATGCCAACATGTAATGTGACATACTGAAGCAGAGCATGATCACCCTCCCTTCCCTTCGGAGACTGGGCCATGGGGTAGTATTCCAACATGATAACGACCCCAAACACACCTCCAAGACGACCACTGCCTTGCTAAAGAAGCTGAGGGTAAAGGTGATGGACTGGCCAAGCATGTCTCCAGATCTAAACCCTGTTGAGCATTTGTGGGGCATGCTCAAAACGAAAGGTGGAGGAGCTCAAGGTCTCTAACATCCACAAGCTCCATGATGTCTTCATGGAGGAGTGGAAGAGGACTCCAGTGGCAACCTGTGAAGCTCTGGTGAACTCCATGCCCAAGAGGGTTAAGACAGTGCTTTGCACTGTGTAGACTGAGTAGATCTCCACCAGATTTCAGGTAACAATCAGACTTTTTTGGTACAATCCTGCAGAGCTCATTTGAGCTGGATACTATCCAGTATTTATGGATTTTTATCAGTGCGCCTTTTATACATATATATATAATACATTTTTGGCACACAATTTATGTGGTCCATACTAAGTATAAATCTTTTTATAGATATCTGGTGGGATTTGTCCGGGCTTTCGCACATTCCTTTTTCCTTAATTGCTTGCTACCAACATATCAGCCACTTCTAAAGTTTGTGTACTATTCAAATGACCATTTTTTCTTATTTATTTATAAATAGAACCATACTATCCAATCATGTACACTTTGTGGTAAATAGTCTCTCCTTTTTCTTTATGCCCTATAAACCCAAGTTGTATCCCTGTTCTCGGCTGTGGCGCATTTGGGTTTGGGTGGATGCAAAGTGCCCTTTGTGGCTGGTCCTGATTCCGGACCTGCCGTGCCTCCTTCTCTTGCTGTTTTTTTTCCCAGATAATACACGGCAGCAGATCTTTTCCTGTGTTTTAATAGGATGCAATATTGTTGATATTTCAAACATATGGTCAGTGTCAATATTATAATACGGTTATTATATAGCTTTCTTTTTTATGTATAATGATGAATGCTTAATGCTTTTTGTTCTTTATTGATTGTGAACAACTAATATTTGTTATCTGAACGACTAGCCCCTGAAGAAGAGGATTACCGTTATAAAACTTGAAACGCGTTGGACATTCTCTGTCCTATTTTCATATTCGACAGAGTCCAGTGGTTGTCTGTATATATTTTTTGATATTGTACCTTAGTTATATATGCATCCAAGTCTGATTTTTCTCATGTCATACCTCCATGATTTTAACTTTCCAAATAAAATATAAATATGTCTTGAACACTGTTTGAATGCTAAGGAGTTTCTGCCTTTTGAAGTACCATAGAGGAAATTGTTTCTGTATTTGTAATATGGGGATGTTTGACCATTTTCCAAGAAGCGCATTTGTAGGGTCAGGCACTGATGTTGGATGGGAAGGCCTGCCTCACAGTCTCTGCTCTAATTCATCCCAAAGGTGTTCTATCGGGTTGAGGTCAGGACCTCAGGCCAGTCAAGTTCCTCCTCCCCGAGCTCGCTCATCCATGTCATGAAGGTGGGCAAACTCAACATTGAACCCTATGGACTAATGCCCCGTACACACGGTCTGATTTTCCGACGGAAAATGTGTGATAGGACCTTGTTGTCGGAAATTCCGACTGTGTGTAGGCTCCATCACACATTTTCCATCGGATTTTCCGACACACAAAGTTTAAGAGCAGGATATAAAATTTTCCGACGTTGTCGGAAATTCTGATCGTGTGTACACAAATCCGACGGACAGAGTGCCACGCATGCTCAGAATAAATAAAGAGATGAAAGCTATTGGCCACTGCCCCGTTTATAGTCCCGACGTACGTGTTTTACGTCACTGCGTTCAGAATGATCGGATTTTCCGACAACTTTGTATGACCGTGTGTATGCAAGACAAGTTTGAGCCAACATCCGTCGGAAAAAATCCTAGGATTTTGTTGTCGGAAAGTCCGAACAAAGTCCGACCGTGTGTACGGGGCATAAGACTGGGATGCCATTAAAGTTCATGTGCATATGAAAATTTTTACAGATATTCTGTGACCTACCACTGATCAATAGAAGTGGCTGGGAGAGATTTACTGAAAGCAATGACCTCCTCCTAGCCAATAAGTCTCTGGCAGAGGGAAGCAATGAACTGTTTCCTGTTATCATGGGATTTCTTGGCATGCAAAGGTTCCTAAGAGCTGTTCCTTTTTCTAATACATGACTTGCCTCACATTACCCATGTAGAAGGCCTTAGCAGTGGGGGCCTTAGCATCCAGGAGGATGGTTTTCTCACTACGGTATCAAAGAGCAGGCAAAAGAGCATTGTGACAAGATACAAAGAGGAGATTGAGATTGAGTTGTGAGGTACCACCTGCTCTAACAGCATTGTCTTGGGGAGAAAATGTTAGAGAAATATTAATAATATACAGCACTCCCATGTCCCTGCCTCTATAGCTTGACACATAGAGGTAAATAGCTTAGATTTTAATGGGGTTGCAGTATCTGGCTCACAAATGGTAATACTGTTGCATAAATCATAGTATACGTATAGTACAAGGATCAACAAGAACCTTTTCCACAAGCACTGACACATCACTTTGTGCCTGGTGATATCACAGTTCCCTATTTTAGCATGCACTTAAAAGAACAGATGTCAGCATTCATTTCATGCAAAAGAATTTGTATGAATTTTTATGTTGCCACATACTTTGCTATGTGGGAAGAAAATAAGTGTTTATTTGTGTATATACAGTGCCTTGCTAAAGTATTCACACCCCCCCCTGGCATTTTTCATGTTTTGTTGCCTCACAACCTGGAATTAACATAGATTGTTTGAGGATTTGAATCATTTAATTTACAGAACATGCCCACAACTTGGAAGATTTTTTTTATTATTATTATGAAGCAAACAACAAATAGGACAAAATAACAAAAAAATTCATTGTGCATAACTATTCACCCCATTAAAAAGTCAATGTCAAAAAAAAAAAGTCAAAAGTCACTTTGTAGAGGCTATCACAGCTCCATGTCACTTTGGATAAGTCTCTATGAGCTTACCACATCTTACCACTGGGATTTTTGTCCTTTCTTCCTTGCAAAACTGCTCCAGCTCCTCAAGTTGGATGGTTTGTGCTTGTGAACAGCAATCTTTAAGTCTGACCACAGATTTTCTATTGGATTGAGGTCTGGGCTTTGACTAGGCGATTCCAACATATTTACATGTTTCCCCTTAAACCACTCAAGTGTTGCTTTAGCAGTGTGTTTGGGGTCATTGTCCTGCTGGAAGGTGAACCTCCGTCCAAGCCACAAATCACACAGAGTGGTACAGGTTTTGCTCAAGAATATCCCTGTATTTAACACCATCCATCTTTCCCTCAACTCTGACCAGTTTCCCAGTCCTGACTGCTGAAAAACAGCATGATGCTGCCACCACCATGTTTCACTGTGGGGATGGTGCTCTCTGGGTGATGTGATTTGTTGGGTTTGCGCCAGACATAGCATTTTCTTTGATGGCCAAAAAGTTCAATTTTAGTCTCATCAGACCAGAGCACCTTCCTCCATACATTTTGGGAGTCTCCCACATGCCATTTCGCAAACTCAAAATGTGCCATCTTGTTTTTTGCTGAAAGTAATGCCTTTCTTTTGGTCACTCTTCCATAAAGCCCAACTCTATGGAGCGTACGGCTTATTGTTGTCCTATGTACAGATACTCCAGTCTCTGCTGTGGAACTCTGCGGCTCCTCCAAGGTTACCTTAGGTCTCTGTGCTGCCTCTCTGATTAATGCCCTCCTTGCCCGGTCCGTGAGTTTTAGTGTGCGGCTGTCTCTTGGCAGGTTTGCTGTTCTGCCATGTTCTTTTCATTTGGTTATGATAAATTTGATGGTGCTCCTAGGGATCATCAAAGATATTTTTTTATAACCTAACCCTGACTTGTACTTCTCAACAACATTGTCCCTTACTTGTTTGGAGAGATCCTTGGTCTTCATGTCAGTGTTTGGTTAGTGGTGCCTCTTACTTAGGTGTTGCAGCCTCTGGGGCCTTTCAAAAAGGTGTGTATATGTAATGACAGATCATGTGACACTTAGATTGCACACAGGTGGACATCATTTCACTAATTATGTGACTTCTGAAGGTAATTGGGTGCACCAGAGCTTTTTATGGGCTTCATAACAAAGGGGGTGAATAAATACGCACATGCCAATTATCGTTTTTTTATTTCTGAAAAATAGTTTTATGTATATATTTTTCTAATTTTAGTTCACCAACTTCGACTATTGTGTTCTGATCCATCACATATAATTCAGATTAAAAACATACCTTTAATGCAGTACATAGCCTTGGCCCCTGATCAGCTGAGTTCCAATATTAATATGAAGGAATGGATACCCAGCTCTCTTTCTATAAAAAAAAATGTGTACTCACAGCAGCCATATTGTCAATGTGTTGGAGCTGACAGTAGAGCAAACAACTTTGTGTAGGGAGAGATAATGTTATTTTTTTATTTTTGTTTTTATTTTGTTTATTTATTCATTTTGCCATTGGTGCAAATACCACATGGCAGTGACTCACTTCCTGTGGTTTTGTTTGACAATAGCTTACTTATTAGCCCTAATGGCCAAAGCTAAATATCAAGATTCGCCCCCCACCCCCATAGACTTCAATAGGGTTTGCTGCAAAGTTCATGAACTTCGACCAAACTTGCAAAACTGTTAGCAAACTGAACACAGGCATATTCACTCATCCCTAGTGATGAGTACAATCATGATTTGTTTACATAGCCTGGGATAAAACAAGACAAAAAGGACAAGGTATAGTTGCAATTGCTTGCTGGCATTGTGAAGGATGTGTCCAAGTCTTGCTTGTTTGCCCACAGGATTCCAGTTACCAATAGCTGTAAAGTAACTGAAAGCACCAATGTTCATATACTCTCAAACATATATTAAAGCTTTGTACACACAAGTAGTATTTTTTGTTCAACCTAGCAGGGCTGAACAAAAGAAAACTAACAGCTCGGGAGGAGACGCTGTACTACCAATCCGATGTTAGTACATCGATGTCCCCTGCTGTGCTATTGTGTTCTAACAGGGGGACAACCAAGCCGGCAGAACAATCATTGGTTGAGAATGCTGATCAGGAGCCAATCGGCAGTCTTTTTTTGGTCATGCCCCATCAACAGAAGTCGGCCGAACACTAGAACCGTTGGATTGGCTTCAGTGCACAGGGGTCAATTGTTGGCCAGGTTCTTTTGAGCCGACTGATGCCGCCGGAAGTTTGGCCCGTGTGTACTAGGTTTTAATCAAAGGCTAGCTCTATATTGGTTGCTCCTGGATATTGGACTACTGCACTTTGTAAACCCTTCTCACAACACCATTGTTAGATTGCTGTAACAGAAGCCTATACCACCTGACCCCTGCAATAAATTCTAACAGACAGCAATAAAAACTGACAGGTGTTCTTATCCATCTCTACTCTGTCCAAAACTAAAAAAAAAGTTTTCCCTTTAGTTGTACTTTAACCACATAAAGAACTGACCACTGGCAACTACCCGTACATTGCTGCCTATTCCCAAGTTTGGATTGCGCGCCTATCCGCCCCCCCTGCCGACACCTGCTGTGATTGTAAACAACGGGAGCCTGTCAGAAAGTCCCGGCCAATGATTCACAGCCGGGACGTGCTGATCGGCTGGCTTCATTTACAGCCTAGAGCTCTGTGTTGACATTCAACACAAAGCTCTGTACACAGGGAACAATCCCTGTGAAGCAGGGATGAGAAACTTAGAGATCAGTTAGTAAAAGCAGCACACTTTACACACATTACACATAGTTAGGCACATATTTAAGCCCTTGATCTCCATGGATGTTAACCCCTATCCCAGCCAGTGTAATTAGTACAGTGACAGTGTATAGTATTACCACTGATCACTGCATTAATGTCACTGGCGATGTCATTGGCAGTTAGACAGTTCCCCCCAGCATTAGTTAGTGTCAGATTGCCCACCTCACTGTCACATTCACTTTGTAAGTAGTTGATATTTTATTTTATTTTTAACATTTTCATGTCTCTTTTCATTTATATTGCAAAAAATGAAAAAATGTGGTAAACAAATACCACCAAAAGAAAGCTCTATTTGTGTTAAAAAATGATATAAATTTAATTTGTGTACAGTGTGTTGCACAACCACACAATCACCAGTTAAAGTGACGCAGTGCCGAATAGCAAAAAATGGCCTGGTATTGAAGGGGGTTAAATCTTCTGGAGCTGAAGTGGTTAATAATCTAACAGTTTGTGAGTTGTGAGTTATATTCCTTGGAAAAAGCTGAGAGATGCCCTAAAAATTGATAAACTGCCTAACAAGTATAGAAATTAGATGGTCATTTTCACTTACAAGAATAAACAAACTCCTTAAAGAGGAACTGCAGTCTGCCCACATAATGTGTAATAAAAACATCTTTGACATTCTGAAGCTTCCCTCCAACCACTTTGCATATTATTTTATACATACTGTGATTCTGCACTTTCCAAATATGCTGCATAAATCTCCCTCCACTATTTCTGGCTGCAGCCATTCTAACTGTGGGCAGCTGAAGCTGCTTCCTGTTCACTTCCTGGATTTACACAGACACACAGAGGCACACCTCCAGCTCTGCAGCTCTCATTGGCCCTCTTATGACTTATCCCCTCTCCCTTCCTGGCAAACTCTCACGACAGTGAGAGAGAGAGCTGTGCATGATGTCATAAGCCTAGACTTTTTACCAGACAAGAAACTGGATGTGGGCTGTATAAGGTATTTACTGGCAGAAAAAAAAATGTTTTACTATCCAATGTTAAAACAACAAGGGCAGAAGATTTAATAGATGGAAAGTTGAAGAAATGATTGAAGGTCCGCTTTAACTAGCATTATTTAGACTCACAAAAAAAGGTAATTTGTTCTCCATTCTGTTGCCAGGAAAGAAGGCTTATATTGCAGTTTCTAAAGCATCCAAATATACAATTTTATAAAATATTTTAGGTGCAATTAAAGTAGCTTTATATACATTGAGGGGAATTTACTAGGACTGGAATAGCCAGAATCTGGATCAGCTGTGCCTAGCAGCCAATCATCTTCTAGCTTTTGTTTCCAAACATTAACTGAACAAGCTGAAGATTTAAGCTGATTTACTATGTTACTATGTAGAGCTGCTCTAGATTCTGTCCGCTCCCGTTTTAGTACCCCCGCCCCCCCCCCCCCATTATTTTTTGCTTTTAGTGCTTTCAACCTTAGATAGCAACCATTTTTGTAAAATATTTAATTGATGAAATATATTTTGCTTGCATCTGGAAACTACGTAACATTTTTTGAGAAGGTGAGTACGGGGAAGAGTTATAATGTAGTCATTTAAAAGAATTATAATGTAACCGTTTAAGTTAGATGCAAAATAAATTACTCTTCATGTTTACAAGTCGTATAGTCATTTTTAAATGCTTCAAGAATTTTCTATTGATCATTTTTGAACTTCTGAAGATTAACTTCAATGCCCTTCTTTTATCAAGTATGCAAGAAGTTTCCCATCCTAGCTGTTTTTATCAAATATTGTTTGTATCTAATAAAGCAAGACATTTGTTTTTATTTTTTTCCACCCCAAACTGTTTTAAAGAAAATGTAGCATACATTTTTTTTTTAAATCTTTCAAAGGATCAAAGGCAAAGCATTTTTTACAACCAATTGTTTTGTTTGGGGTTTTTTCAGGCAATGTTAGATGTTGCTCTCAGGCGATGTAGAGTTGATATTTTTTGCTATATCTGGAAAAGTTACCTAGCAGGTAGCAGTAAGTGACAGTTTCGGTTGGGTTGTTAAACAAGTTAAACAAAACAGGTTTACAGAACTCAGTAGCTCACACTCCAATATACATACAAGTGCAGTGGTCATCAACTCCTGTCCTCAGGGACCACTAACAGGCCAGGTATTATGTATTACCTTGGGGAGATGCAGACTAGAATACTGCATTCACTGAGCAGCAAATTATATCACCTGTGATGTATTTCAGTTATCTTGCAAACCTGGCCTGTAAAGCCCCATACACACGATCGGATTTTCCAACGGGAAATGTTGGATGTCAGGCTGTTGGCGGAAAATCCGACCGTGTGTATGCTCCATTGGACAATTGTTGTCGGACTTTACGCCAACAAATGTTGGCTAGCCTGTCTTCAAATTTTCCACCAACAAATGTGTGTTGTCGGTTTTTCCAATCATGTGTACACAAGTCCATCGGACAAAAGTCCAAAGTACAAACACGCATGCTCGGAAGCAGAAGCGGTCGGTCTTGTAAACTAGCGTTTGTAATGGAGAATTAACATTCATGACGTGGCAAATTATGAAATCTCCAGATGCAGCGCACAATTCTCTTCTTCTTTAATGGGATAATAATGAAGCTGCTTTGCTGGTGATACTGATGGAGTTATTGCAAACGAATTTTCAAAGGCTTTTTTTTTCTAGTGATATCAAGAATAATATTATCATGTTTTGTTTTTATTTTTATTTGTGCAAGTTACCACAACACCATTATCCCGTAGTTTATAAGATCAAAGATACAACTATGTTGGTGTCCCTTGTCAATTATACATTATATTTTTTAAAATGTAACTGCCTACTCCCAAACTGTCATTTGAAGTAAAACACAAAGCCAAGTATTATTCTCCACAATTTTTTTATTGTGCATTAAGAAAAAAAAAATCGACATGCTATCGGCCAATAAAACTTGACCAAAAAGTGCATTCTATGCATCCAAAAATATAGAAAATATACCAAATCAAATCATTATTCAACCAAAAAAATAATGTCAAAGCAATAACTCCAAGGCCATAATAAATAACACATTATCTCCTCCGATTCTGCAATATGTCTGGTTGACGAACGGCCGTTCAGAAACTAACTGAAAAGCGCGAAATGAAAAGCGCAAACTGAAAAGCGTGACATGAAAAACACAAAAGGAAAAGCGCGAATCAACACTCACCAAACTTCTACTAGCACAAAATTAGCAGAAGGAGCCCAAAGGGTGGCGCAAAAGAGCTGAAAAACCATGTAGTACGTCTAGTATGTCACTACGTTCGTAATTGTTGGCCAACATTTGTGTGATCCTGTGTATGCAAGACAAGTTTGAGCCAATGCCCTTTGGACAAAATTCCACAGTTTTGTTGTAGGAAAGTCGGATCGTGTGTACGGGGCATTAGTGGGCCCTGAGGACAGGGTTGATGACCACTGTGCTAGTGCATGGCTCACAACTGTCTCTTATTTGGAGAGGCTGTCCCACGTTAGTATTTAACGAATCATTTTCTAGATTTTATTTGTTTGTCCTCTTTACAGAGGGTGTGGAATGGATAAAACTTTTGCCTACATAGTTTGTGCTAAAAAGTGCTGTTCTCTTTCAGCTCAGAATGTTGTGAGGTATGGAAGTGATAAAGCCAGAGGAGTATTTAAATCTATTCTCCAGGGCCGCTTTAAGACACTGGTGGACCCAGGAAAAAGCTTTCATGGGTGCCCCCTGCCCTTTCCCCCCCAAACCTTTTTTGTTATCTAATAAAACCAAAGCAAGAAGGAACCTTTATAATTTAAGGATGCACAGTGTACAGAGAGGGCATTCAAGAGTATGTAACATACAGTACAGTCTGGCATACAGTATGTAAAGAATAGCACAGCATATATATTAGAACAGTTAGCCATATAGAATACACTGTAGAGCATATAGCATAGTGTGGTCAGGTGTATGTAACATACTTTTCAAACTGGAGCAGTTAGGAGTAGGCAACGTACAGACAGTACACAGACTGGTGTGGTTAGTAATTTGCAACATCCAGTACAGTAAACAGAATATTGCTGTCAATAGTATGTAGTGTATAGTAGAATATACAGAGCGGTGAAGCCAGAAGTATGTAATATATAGTACAGTCCAAAAAGTCATACTTCAGAATTTTAAAATCTGGTACACCCAGCTTTGGAATGGCATGCAGTGCATGTAGCAGCAAAAAGTGCTGGAGTGTGGCTACATTGTACTGAGTATTCGTTGTGACTTAAAGGGACATGGTTAAATATAGTATAGCATAGCTTCCTACAACAAACTGCACACATCAGTTGCAGTCCTTGTACCCATAAAATACTCCTTAATTACTATACCATAAGTGAGAGTTTCACAGGCATAAACCTGAAGTATCCTTTTTTTTTAAAATACAACAAAATATGGACAGAGAACTAACTCTTTGTCTGAGCCTATATTATAGAAATTCATTTAAAAAGTTGCAAACTTTTCTATTATTCTGTGGATGTATATTTTCAATAAAAACCCTTTGTACAAGAAAAAAGTTGCAAACTACTTAGCAACCAGCATGTGTTGAGACAATAAATACTTTGGTCAGGTGTACCCAATGAACAGCGGTCAACACTGTATAATGCACTATATAATGTACAACAGATTGGGGTTTATTTACTAAAGCTGGAGAGTGCAAAATGAGATTCACTTCTGCATAGAAATGAATCAGCTTCCATGTTTTATTGCCAAAGCTTAATTGAACAAGCTGAAGTTAGAAGCTGATTGGTTTATATACAGAAGTGAATATGATTTTGCACTCTCCAGCTTTAGTAAATAAACCCCAATGCATTGGATGCAGCAGTCAGCATTATGGTTGAGACTTACCAAAATTTGTGCACATAGAATCTGGTGCACTGTGCATAATAACTGATCAGCTCACAGTCAGCTCACTGACAGTGGTCAGCACTATATAATGTACAACACAATGCATAGCACTATGTAATGTACAACACAATGCATAGTGACCTATTAGCTTCTAGGTTTTATGGTGAGGCTGGGTTCACACTGCAGACGGATGCAGCTGACAGACAAGGTCGGGTGCATCCCTGTTCTCCGTTTCAGGGACGAATCAGGCCTGAATTTTTGCCTGAATTCGGACCTGAAATGGAGCCAAAGACACACAGGACCAATGTGCAATTCGCTCCGCAGCCACTCCTGAGCTCCTGTCATGCGAATTGGATGCAGGGAAACCCACATCCAATTCGCACTAGTGGGAACCCAGCCTTAAAGCTTAACTGAACAAGTTGAAGTTAGAAGCATAGGTTTCTATGTAGAAGTGAGCCTGATTTTGCACTCTCCAGCTTTAGTAAATAAAACCCATTGTGTTGTTCATTAGATAGTGCTAACCACTGTCAGTGAGCTGACCCCCATAATGCTGACTGCTGCACGCTATGCATTGGGGTTTATTTACTAAAGCTGGGGAGTGCAAAATCAGGCTCACTTCTACATAGAAACCTATGCTCCAGTGCAAAATCAGGCTCACTTCTGCATAGAAAGCAATCAGCTTCTAACCTCAACTTGTTCAATTGAGCTTTGGCACTAAAACCTGGAAGCTGATTGGCTACTATGCAAAAAGTAAGCCTAATTTTGCACTCTCCAGCTTTAGTAAATAAAACCCATTGTGTTGTTCATTAGATAGTGCTAACCACTGTCAGTGAGCTGACCCCCATAATGCTGACTGCTGCACGCTATGCTAGGGGGTTTATTTACTAAAGCTGGAGAGTGCAAAATTAGGCTTACTTTTTGCATAGTAGCCAATCAGCTTCCAGGTTTTAGTGCCAAAGCTCAATTGAACAAGTTGAGGTTAGAAGCTGATTGCTTTCTATGCAGAAGTGAGCCTGATTTTGCACTGATTTTTTCGCACAGCTTCAATAAATAAACCCCATTATGTTGTACATTATATAGTGCTGACCGCTGTCCATTGGGTACACTTGACCAAAGTCAGGTCACAGTGCCGCTTATATTATGGTCAACAGGAAGAACAAATGTCCAGGATCTGCAGTCAATGGACAGAAAAAATGTTCAACATTTGTGGTCAGTGGGTTGAATAAATGCCCAGTGTTGGTGGTCAGTGGGAGTCAAAAAATGTCTGGCATGGTCAGTGAAAAGAAAGATTGCCAAGCGTCTGTGGTCAGTTGGAGGAAAGGTACCCAGTGTTAGCGATCAGTTGGAGGAAAAAATGTGTGGTGTCTTTCGTCAGTGGGAGGAAATGTGTCTAGCTTCGTGGGTTAGTTGGAGGAAAAAATGCCTGGTGGTGATGATCAGTGGGAGAAAAAAAGTGGCCAAAGTATATCTGATGTCAGTGACCAACAGAGGAAAAAAAATGCCTGGCATTGGTTATCAGTGGAAATTAAACGTTCAACGTGGTGGAAAGCATCAGTGGTCACCAGCAGGAAAAACATGCGGGGCTTTGGTCATCAGAGGAAAGAGGAAAGAAAGAAAGAAAAAATCTTCCCAGCATCAGTGGTAGGTGGGCTCATAGGTGCTCATTGTAGGTGCTCAAAGTGGTGCTCAGTGTGGGTAAAAAAGAAGCAAAAGTGTTTGGTGAAAGGCGGGACATTGGGGTTAGTAGTAGCAGGACATAAGTGTTAGTGCAGGGACATAGGTGTTCAGTGGATTACTTACTCACACACTATGCTTTGCACCCCATGTCGCTGCCTCACTTTTCTGCTATTGTCAGGCAGATAACTCTGTTCAACTGAGTAGCCAAAGAAACTGGACACTGGAATCAGAGTAGTAGCACCCAGGAGAAGAGTCAACACTGGGCCATCTGGAGTATGTTTAGAACAATACAGCATGCAGAGTGGAACAATCAGCAGTATGTAAGTGCAGTACAGCATACAGAGTGGAGCAATTAGCCATATGCAACCACAGTACAGAATACAGAGTGTAGCAATTAGCAGTATGAAATCGCAGTACAGCATACAGAGTGGAGCAATTAGCAGTATGTACTCGCAGTACAGCATACACATACCTCCCAACATTTTGAGATGGGAGGGACACCTACTAGCAAACGTATGTAGGCATAGGACACACCCCCTGCTACACCTCCTTAAAGGAGAATTACCCAAAAAAAGATTAATTAAATCCATAAGGGCTTGTTTTTACCACTATTATTCCTTTATATTGGCTTTTAAAATTTAGTAGAATTTGGATAAAAGTTTTAGCACTGGGAAACACTTTTTGAAAGATAAAAAGTGCATTTTAAATAAAACTATATAGATCAGACCTTAATGAGGGACACATGAGAAGGAAAGAGGGACAGAGGGACGTTGCTCCAAATCAGGGACAGTCCCTCGAAATCAGAGACAGTTGGGAGCTATGCATACAGAGTGCAACAGTTAGTATGTAACTGCAGTTGACACGTACCTCGTATGTGAGCCTGACGTGCAGAGGGAGACCTCTCGTACAGCCCTGGTTCCCAGATCACTGGAGTTGAGGACAGTGACCGTAGGAGCACAGCGGGGTATGAGTGCCTGGTGGATTCTCTGGAACTGGAGATGATGTCCACTGGGAGACACTGGAACTGGCTGGAGTGCCGGGTGCAGGTAAGCTGGATACAAGTCAGCAGCTAAGCTGGATGCAGGTCAGCAGGATGCAGGTAAGCTGGATGCAGGTCAGCAGGATGCAGGTAAGCTGGATGCAGGTCAGCAGGATGCAGGTAAGCTGGATGCAGGTCAGCAGGATGCAGGTAAGCTGGATGCAGGTCAGCAGAATGCAGGTAAGCTGGATGCAGGTCAGCAAGGTGCACACAGCAGGCAGAAGCAAGGTCAGACAAGCCGGGTCATACACAGTGGATCAGTTCAACAGAATCGGCAGGCAAGGAATAGTCAAGTTCGGGCTGGTTTCTGGTAACAGGAGATCAGGCAGGCAGGTAAACAGAATCAGAGTCAGGAAAAGCCAAGGTTCAGGATTGGAGACAGCAGCGTGGTCAGAGAGCCAGGTCAGGTGATCGGATGCTGATTACAGGAACAGGTCACAGGTGAAGCTGCAGATCAAACAGCAAGAGCTGAATGGTGGAAGCCCCTCTTAAAGGCCACTGGGCGCCAAAGCTGAATCACTGTGCGTGCGATCTCTGCGATCGCCAAATGCGCATTGGCGCACGCCTGTTCGTTACTGGGAACCTGTTGGTGGGGATGCGCCTGAGCCCTGTTGCAGGTCTAGAAGTAGTATGTCCATGACGTTGCCCCCCCCTTAAGGGCAACCTCCGGGTGCCCAAAAGAGCTCTTTTCTGAGGATGTCTGCGGAAGAAGGCCTGGATCAGTTCTTGAGCATGCACATTTTGCTTAGGTTCCCATGAGTTCTCCTCTGGTCCATAACCCTTCCATTTGATTAAAAATTGAATTTGGTTACCTCTCCTCCTGCAGTCTACGACAGTCTCCACCTCATACTCCTCGTCCTTATTAATAATAACGGGTCCGGGTGGCCCCGTTCCTCTGTCCGGGAAAGGGTCGGGTACTGTGGGTTTAAGCAGAGACACGTGAAACACCGGGTGCACTTTGAGCGACTCAGGCAGGGTAAGTTCATAGGAGACCTCATTCAATTTCCTTTTAACTGGGAAAGGGCCAATGAATCTGGGTGCCAGCTTCTTTGAAGGGCAAGCCATCTTGAGGTTGGTGGTAGATAACCACACCTGATCACCTGGTTGGAGACGTAATTCACCTCTTCTCTTCCTGTCATAAAGCCTCTTGTTGGTTGCCTGCGCCTTGGCCATAGCTTCTTGCAACAACTTGTTGACCCAGGAACTCGACAGTGCTTTGTACTGCTGGAACAGGAGATTCTGGAATAATGTTAGGCAGGAAGGAACCCATAGTTCGCAAAGAACGGTGACTGACCTGTGGCTGAATGGCTGGCATTGTTGAAAGCAAATTCCGCTAGAGGCAACAGTGCTACCCAATCATCTTGGACAAATGAGGTAAAGCAACGGATGTACTGTTCCAGGGTTTGGTTCGTCCTTTCAGTTTGTCCGTTAGTCTGGGGGTGGAAAGCAGATGACATGGAAAGTTCAATTTTCAGAATTTGGCATAGTGACCTCCAGAAGCGGGAGGTGAACTGGACTCCCCTGTCAGATACAATGTTGGTTGGTACCCCGTGCCGCCTTACGATCTCCCTGATGAACACCCGGGCCGTTTCCAAAGCAGACGGCGTACTCTTTAGGGGTATGAAGTGGGCCATCTTAGACAGACGGTCAACCACTACAAAGATAGCTGTATGTCCTTCAGAAGGGGGTAGTTCCACTACAAAGTCCATGGCAATCATGCTCCAGGGTCTGTCAGGAATTGGTAGTGGTCTGAGGAGGCCCCAGGACTTGGTCCTGGCAGACTTGCTTTGGGTACAGATGACACATGACTTAACATAGTCCTTGCAATCTTCCTCAAGCTTCGGCCACCAAAACATGCGCTGGATTAGTTCACGAGTCTTGTGAACCCCAAAATGTCCGGCCAGCGGGTGGTCGTGACACAGGCTCAACACTTCTGTCCGGCAACTTTCTGGCACAAAAATTTTGCTGTCCTTCCAAAGCATCCCATCCCTGGGTATCAAGATTGATCCTGGAGGACCGGACACCCCCTCTGAGGCTTGTTTTAGACCGGACATCAGGTCTGTCTGGAAAAGCAGAAAGTTGCCCTCAGATAAGATGGTGTCCGGAACTGAAGTTTCTTTGGGGTCATCGTACATCCGAGAGAGAGCGTTAGGCTTGATGTTCTGTGATCCTGGCCTGTAGGTTATGTGAAATGAAAATCTGGAAAAGAATAACGCCCATCGTGCCTGACGCGGCTTCAAACATCTGGCAGTTCGTAAATATTCCAGATTTTTATGATCCGTGTAGATAAGTATGGGATGTGCCGCTCCCTCTAGCAGGTATCGCCATTCTTCGAGTGCGGCTTTAATGGCCAAAAGTTCACGGTCCCCCACATCGTAATTATTCTCTGCAGGCGAAAGCTTCCGAGAGAAGAAAGCTATGGGGTGCATGAGATCCTTGAGTCCTTGGTGCTGAGAAATAACTGCCCCCACAGCTGTTTCTGAGGCATCAACCTCGAGTAGGTAAGGAAGAGAGGGATCCGGATGGCTCAAGATGGGGGCAGAGGTAAAGAGTCCCTTTTGGGTAGAAAAGGCAGCTTGACGTCCACTGGAATCGGACGTTTTGTCTTGTTAGCTGGGTGATTGGAGAGATAATTGCAGAAAATCCTTTGATGAACCTTCTGTAAAAATTGGCGAAGCCAACAAAACGTTGCACCCCCTTTTTATCTGAGGGTGCAGGCCAGTCCAGAACAGCTGTGACTTTTTGTGGGTCCATCTTGAACCCTTCTGTGGAAATTACCAGGCCCAGAAATTGGATACTCTGCCGCTCGAATTCGCATTTTTCTGGTTTGGCGTATAAGCCATGCTGACGGAGTCGGCAGAGTACCATCTTGACGTGTTTCCGGTGCTGATCCAAGGATGAGGAAAAGATCAGGATATCGTCTAAGTAGGCTATGACGAAAATGTCCAGATAGTCTCTGAAGATATCATTTATCAGGTGCTGGAAGGTAGCAGGGGCATTACACAGGCCGAAGGGCATCACCAGATATTCGTAATGGCCAAACCTGGTACGGAAGGCCGTTTTCCACTCGTCCCCTGCACGAATGCGAACCAAATTGTAGGCCCCACGAAGATCGAGTTTGGTGAACACAACAGTAGTTCTTAATCTTTGAAAAAGCTCAGGTACCAGGGGTAAGGGATACTGGTTCTTGACCGTGACCTTGTTCAGCTCCCGGTAGTCCACACAAGGACGCAATGAGTGGTGAATCAGTTCAACAGAATCGGTAGGCAAGGAATAGTCAAGTTCAGGCTGGTTTCTGGTAACAGGAGATCAGACAGGCAGGTAAACAGAATCAGAGTCAGGGAAAGCCAAGGTTCAGGATTGGAGACAGCAGCGTGGTCAGAGAGCCAGGTCAGGTGATCGGATGCTGATTACAGGAACAGGTCACAGGTGAAGCTGCAGATCAAACAGCAAGAGCTGAATGGTGGAAGCCCCTCTTAAAGGCCACTGAGCGCCAAAGCCGAATCACTGTGCGTGCGATCTCTGCGATCAGCACATGCGCATTGGCGCACGCCTGTTCGTTACTGGGAACCTGTTGGTGGGGATGCGCCTGAGCCCTGTTGCAGGTCTGGAAGTAGTATGTCCATGACAGCAGTAGAGCATGCAGAGTGGTGCAGTCAGAAAATTGTAACATACAGGAGTATGTAACATACTTTATTTAGCTTCAAATACCTTCATGGGTTGTTGATACAATTCACAGTTGAGGAAATGACAGAGATACAGATAATAGCAATGCACAGGTAGCAGGGGATATGAAAATGACCAGGAGAGATACAGATTGACAGGACAGCATATGGGATAACAAGAGGCAAATATATAAAGTAATCACCAGACATGTTTTAATAATAAGACCACTCAAGATTATTTGGAACAAAATTGGCCATGGCCTTTATTATTGGTTTTAATATAATTGTATAACAACTCACATAAAATTCATGATAGGAATTTAAACCAACTTAAATATATAATAGCCATTTACTCAGCTATTACAGCTCAAGCTTTATTACAAAACCACATCAGTATTTATTAAACTGTCCCCCTTTCTTAAGAAAGGTGACCCACTACATTATAAAGGCCGCGACAGGGGAGGGAGGGTTGGGGAGCTCCTACAGCTATACCATCCACCAGTTACTGGCATCTGACCCTGTTCGCACCCCCTTTATATAGGGGCCTCTAGGGGTTCTGGAACCTTCTATTCCATTTCAAGGCTCCCCCTTACATACAACTTAAAAGCATCTGATTTCCACCTACCCAATTGCTTAATACTACTAGAATCCAGACCTATCCTAGCCGCCTCTGTGGAAGCTCCAATGCGAAACGATTGAGATGATATGTTCGCATCACCTAAATTGAGGCAGCACAAAGACTTGCAGAGAACAGCCTGAAATGGAAAAGCAGTCAGAGGAAAGCCATTCTGATGCAGAAGTAAAAATTCTCCATCAGCCAGTTTAACAGTTAGATAGGAATTCAATAAGTAAACCGGACAGATGAGCTTATTGGAGCATGCTGCCAGCGTGATCCAAGAGCCTTTACCTAGCTGATCAGTTTTGGATTGACTAATACATAACTGAATATTTTTGGGATTAGCTATGACGTCATGAAGCCTAAGGCCTGTTTTGCTTCTAATGCCGCGTACACACGGTTGGACTTTTCATCTACAAAAGTCCGACAGCCCATCCGACAGACTTTCGACGGACTTTTGGCGGACTTGCGTTGGACTTGCGGCAGACTTTCTAACGAACGGACTTGCCTACATACGATCACACAAAAGTCCGACGGATTCGTACGTGATGACGTACACTGGACTAAAATAAGGAAGTTGATAGCCAATAGCTGCCCTAGCGTGGGTTTTTGTCCGTCGAACTAGCATACAGACGAGCGGATTTCTGGGTCCGGCGTAGTTACGACGCAAAGATTTGAAGCATGTTTCAAATCTAAAGTCCGTCAGATTTGCAGCTGGAAAAGTCCGCTGAAAGTCCGGGGAAGCCCACACACGATCGGATAGTCAGCCGGCTTTGGTCCGTCGGCATCCATCGGACTTTTGTAGACGAAAAGTCCGACTGTGTGTACGCGGCATAAGATTTCCAGGGACCAACTCCGATACCCTCAGAGCAGCAAAGAATCAAATAGAAAATGCAGCTCTGAATAGATATGCCTCATAAGAAGAGAAACAGACCAACTCAGAGATTTTACCTTTAGTGCTTGACGCACAGAGAAAAAAAACTAAAACAAGATGGTAACAAGTGAATTTTAAGAAAAAATGATACTCCAGATAAGATTTTGTTCGTATGAGACCAAGAATATTTCCTAGACATTAAATTATTCAAAAAAGATAACATTAATCTTTAAGAAAAATCTAGTAAACTCTGGTTCTGAGAATTAAGAAAAGACAGCCATAGCCACCATGCAGTCTTGTAACTAGACCACATAGAAGGCGTCAAGGAATTGATAATGTTGTCCATGACTAAATTATTTTCCAAAGCTGCTGGGGGCATGCAGTTCCACTCCCGTCTGCTTCTGGGAATAGCTGGAAAAAACGATTCATTTGATATCTAGAGAGAGCATCAGCTACCCCATTTTCCTAACCAGGAACATATTTTGCTTTAACCCACAGGTTTAAGGACAGGCACTTATATAATAAATAACGCAACAAAACTATAGCTGGTTGAGACTGAAGAAAGGCAATTAATGGCATATAAAACACCTTTATTATCCGTACTACATAAAAGTCTTTTATTCTGAAAATGGACTCCCCAGATCTCAATAGCAACAATTATGGGAAATAATTCCAATAAAACATTGTTTCTTACCAAACCTTTTATCTTCCAATCCGATGGCCATAATTCTGCACACCAATGTGTTTTCCAAATTGCAGAAAAACTCAGACCCTGCAGAATCTGAAAATAACTGAAAATCTTGATCTAAAATAAAATCTTCTTGTCAAACAGATCTCCCATTAAAGTCCAATAAAAATTTTTTCCAGACTAGTAAGTCCTCCTTCATGTCCTGCGACACCCTAATATGAGAGTAAGGATTCTTTAAACCCGAAATGGCCATGTAAAGCCTTCTAGAAAAAATACGTCCCATTGGAAGTACCCTACTAGTGAAAGCGTGGAGGCCTAATAAATTCTGCAGACTTTTTAAATACACTTTTTATGCTTGAAGAATCCTAGAAATGACTATGCATATTTTATTAATTTTCTCTGGAGGCAGCCGGAATTCCATAGCCATGGTGTCAATAGTTATACCTAAAAATTCCAGGCATGTGGTAGGATAAACCCGACTCTTCTGGACCCAAAAATAAAAAATCGTCAAGATAGTGTAAAATATTGTCAGTGTGTACTACTGTAGCTACCACCTATTCAATAAATGATGAGAAACTCTCAAAATATAAGCAAAAAAGAGAGCATCCCATTGGTAAACACCTATCTGCCTCCCCTGTCACACTCTTGCTGATACACCTCCTAGCTATCACATCGCATTCAACACTTTCCTTAGTTTCCAGCTTTGCTCCAACACGTAAGTCACCCCCTAGGCCATTCACAATTGCCTGTCACTCTTGTTTCCAGCTTTGCTCCAACACGTAAGTCACCCCCTAGGCCATTCACAATTGCCTGTCACTCTTGTTTGATGTTTTTTCCTTTTTTTGTTATCACTGTTGACACTTTTTTTTTTTTTGTTTTAACATTGACTCTCACCATCCAACCCTCACTTTTTCATGCAACACCAATAATGCTCACATAGCTCACATATTGAGTCAACACACACCCCCCTTTACATCACATTCCATTTTTTTTTTTTATCATTCTCAATTTCACATTCTTTTTTTACACCTTCCCAGATCACTCCAGGTTGCCTTCACAGGCCACTGCAACTTTCCACTTGCACCAGCAATTTGTGCCTTGGGTCATCGGGAGGTTTTGCTGCATGCGCCCTGCTGTGCGCGGCTGCAATTACCTCAGTTCCCGGGGGAGGCTATCTTGGGACTTTGATCACATGGCCGCAACATTTTACCGTTTTGGACCCTATGTGAGTATTTAGGACGGGCTTATCTGCCCTATTTCTACATTACTAATTAGAACTAGACTAATGTCACCACTTTTTTCTTTACACTCTGCAGATATACTTTAGCATCTGCCCCTGAGGAGTGTCTCTACACGAAAGGCGTCGGGCACAAGTGATGCTGACCTGTGTCTGTAATGGACACAGTGAACTTTGGTCTGCAGCAGATTAATAATTTTTGACATTCATTCATTTATCTATTTTGGTTTTACTTCCTATACCCATACTCCTGTCGCTGGTGCTGTTTTTATGTCATTTTTATGTCATATGTATTAATATAAATTTACTCTATGTTATGTACCTTTGAACTGCTTTGATAATACCATACTCATGCAAAACCCTTTTTTTCCCCATGCCACACCTGTATGTTATGTGTGGGTGGTGTCTCTATGAATTACTGTACTGAATATATATGTGGTTATTCTATACAACGTTCGCTACTAATAAAAACAATTTTGCATTTATTTCAACTTTGCCTCCACAAAGTCATCTATCTCACTTAAAGTCCCACTTTCCCTTCTCTTTTGCACTAGTATAGGGATGGAGGCACACCGCATATGTGCCTCATTTAAAGTCCCATTTCCCATTCCCAAATTCGTTTTGAACAGGGATGGAGATTTGATGACTGGGTTGGTAGTGTTCCCCTACTACCCTAGTGTGAGGCTTGTAAACTCCGGGTGGTTATGCCACCATACCCGGTTTTTTACACACTCAGGGTACACTGACTTTGTATCCATGTAGTTCCACAGCGCCATTGCGCCAGTCCATTTGGGGTATGTTGCGGTTGTTGTGATTATCGGTCCCTTTGTTGGTCCTCTACCCGGGAGCTGCGATGCTCTTTACGTGCCTCCCCCTCCCCCTCCCCTCTCCGCCTACCGGGGGGGCGGGGTGTGTTACGGGGTAGCGGGTGGATGCCTACAGAGCATCGGCGCCACGTATCCTGCCCTGTGTGTGGCGTCATGATTGAGGCCAACACACAGAGCACGTGATTTCCATCCCAGCTGTTCTGGCGGTGAATATGGGTTTCTGTGGAGGGCGGTGCCTACCGCCCTCTCCGGAGCCCCTTCCCGCCTATCACACGCTAGCGTGACGCTGGTAAGAGCCGGCGTGCACGTGTGCGGGGTACATATAAGCTGCCTCCCCTGTCACACTCTTGCTGATACACCTCCTAGCTATCACATCGCATTCAACACTTTCCTTAGTTTCCAGCTTTGCTCCAACACGTAAGTCACCCCCTAGGCCATTCACAATTGCCTGTCACTCTTGTTTGATGTTTTTTCCTTTTTTTGTTATCACTGTTGACACTTTTTTTTTTTTTGTTTTAACATTGACTCTCACCATCCAACCCTCACTTTTCATGCAACACCAATAATGCTCACATAGCTCACATATTGAGTCAACACACACCCCCCTTTACATCACATTCCATTTTTTTTTTTTCATTCTCAATTTCACATTCTTTTTTTACACCTTCCCAGATCACTCCAGGTTGCCTTCACGGGCCACTGCAACTTTCCACTTGCACCAGCAATTTGTGCCTTGGGTCATCGGGAGGTTTTGCTGCATGCGCCCTGCTGTGCGCGGCTGCAATTACCTCAGTTCCCGGGGGAGGCTATCTTGGGACTTTGATCACATGGCCGCAACATTTTACCGTTTTGGACCCTATGTGAGTATTTAGGACGGGCTTATCTGCCCTATTTCTACATTACTAATTAGAACTAGACTAATGTCACCACTTTTTTCTTTACACTCTGCAGATATACTTTAGCATCTGCCCCTGAGGAGTGTCTCTACACGAAAGGCGTCGGGCACAAGTGATGCTGACCTGTGTCTGTAATGGACACAGTGAACTTTGGTCTGCAGCAGATTAATAATTTTTGACATTCATTCATTTATCTATTTTGGTTTTACTTCCTATACCCATACTCCTGTCGCTGGTGCTGTTTTTATGTCATTTTTATGTCATATGTATTAATATAAATTTACTCTATGTTATGTACCTTTGAACTGCTTTGATAATACCATACTCATGCAAAACCCTTTTTTTCCCCATGCCACACCTGTATGTTATGTGTGGGTGGTGTCTCTATGAATTACTGTACTGAATATATATGTGGTTATTCTATACAACGTTCGCTACTAATAAAAACAATTTTGCATTTATTTCAACTTTGCCTCCACAAAGTCATCTATCTCACTTAAAGTCCCACTTTCCCTTCTCTTTTGCACTAGTATAGGGATGGAGGCACACCGCATATGTGCCTCATTTAAAGTCCCAATTCCCCTTCTCCATTCGTTTTGAACAGGGATGGAGATTTGATGACTGGGTTGGTAGTGTTCCCCTACTACCCTAGTGTGAGGCTTGTAAACTCCGGGTGGTTATGCCACCATACCCGGTTTTTTACACACTCAGGGTACACTGACTTTGTATCCATGTAGTTCCACAGCGCCATTGCGCCAGTCCATTTGGGGTATGTTGCGGTTGTTGTGATTATCGGTCCCTTTGTTGGTCCTCTACCCGGGAGCTGCGATGCTCTTTACGTGCCCCCCCTCCCCCTCCCCTCTCCGCCTACCGGGGGGGCGGGGTGTGTTACGGGGTAGCGGGTGGACGCCTACAGAGCATCGGCGCCACGTATCCTGCCCTGTGTGTGGCGTCATGATTGAGGCCAACACACAGAGCACGTGATTTCCATCCCAGCTGTTCTGGCGGTGAATATGGGTTTCTGTGGAGGGCGGTGCCTACCGCCCTCTCCGGAACCCCTTCCCGCCTATCACACACTAGCGTGACGCTGGTAAGAGCCGGCGTGCACGTGTGCGGGGTACATATAAGCTGCCTCCCCTGTCACACTCTTGCTGATACACCTCCTAGCTATCACATCGCATTCAACACTTTCCTTAGTTTCCAGCTTTGCTCCAACACGTAAGTCACCCCCTAGGCCATTCACAATTGCCTGTCACTCTTGTTTGATGTTTTTTCCTTTTTTTGTTATCACTTTTTTTTTTTTGTTTTAACATTGACTCTCACCATCCAACCCTCACTTTTTCATGCAACACCAATAATGCTCACATAGCTCACATATTGAGTCAACACACACCCCCTTTTACATCACATTCCATTTTTTTTTTTTTTTTTTCATTCTCAATTTCACATTCTTTTTTTACACCTTCCCAGATCACTCCAGGTTGCCTTCACAGGCCACTGCAACTTTCCACTTGCACCAGCAATTTGTGCCTTGGGTCATCGAGAGGTTTTGCTGCATGCGCCCTGCTGTGCGCGGCTGCAATTACCTCAGTTCCCGGGGGAGGCTATCTTAGGACTTTGATCACATGGCCGCAACATTTTACCATTTTGGACCCTATGTGAGTATTTAGGACGGGCTTATCTGCCCTATTTCTACATTACTAATTAGAACTAGACTAATGTCACCACTTTTTTCTTTACACTCTGCAGATATACTTTAGCATCTGCCCCTGAGGAGTGTCTCTACACGAAACGCGTCGGGCACAAGTGATGCTGACCTGTGTCTGTAATGGACACAGTGAACTTTGGTCTGCAGCAGATTAATAACTTTTGACATTCATTCATTTATCTATTTTGGTTTTACTTCCTATACCCATACTCCTGTCGCTGGTGCTGTTTTTATGTCATTTTTATGTCATATGTATTAATATAAATTTACTCTATGTTATGTACCTCTGAACTGCTTTGATAATACCATACTCATGCAAAACCCTTTTTTTCCCCATGCCACACCTGTATGTTATGTGTGGGTGGTGTCTCTATGAATTACTGTACTGAATATATATGTGGTTATTCTATACAACGTTCGCTACTAATAAAAACAATTTTGCATTTATTTCAACTTTGCCTCCACAAAGTCATCTATCTCACTTAAAGTCCCACTTTCCCTTCTCTTTTGCGGTAAACACCTATCAAACTGAAAACCCAATGAGCTAAAGCTATCTGGGTGAATGGGAAGGAGCCAGAAAGCAGATTTTATATCAGCTTTTGCAATTAAAGCTGCATGCCCAAGCTTTTGCAATTTACTAATTTATTCCTCAAATTATGTATAAGAGACTGAACATAAATAATATCCAATCTGATCATTAAGAGAATGATCATGAGAGTATGATAAATGATGAATAAGCCTATAACTTCCAAGATCCTTCTTTGGAACAATCCCTAAAGGGGATAAACGAAAATGGAGGAGTATGAAAAAGACCAGATATCCTTCCTTCTTGAAGTTCCTTATCAATTTTGTCCTTAATAATTAGAGACAATTCATCAACCGATTTTAAAATGATTTATGAAAGTACAACCAGAACCACTAAATTTAGGTAATTTAAAACCCATTTGAAAACCTTCAATGAGTAATTGAGCTGTCACTCGGTCTGGGTACAGAAGTAACCACGGTTCCATGTTTGCCAGAATCACCGGGGTGGTGGCTTTTAAGAAAGGAATCCTTCCCCAGCTGATGTTGATTCATGGAGGATTTCTTAAAACATTTACTGACCGGATGAGGGCCTGAACAAAAGGCACACATGCTGAAATCTACAGGAATTCGGCCATTTGCACTGCGAATCATTGAACGAAAAGCAAATGCCTTTTTTATAGGAGCCTGTTGAAGTAGAAGGCAATGTGTTATTTAAACGAGGCACCATAGGTTTCTGAGGGACAAATAAATTTAACCAAAGGCCTATATCTTTATTGTCCCACTAAATAGAGGGATGTACAGCCATTTTTTGTCTAACAGATTCATCATAGAAATACCACGATAAACCCCCAAAATTTCTGTAAGCCTCCAAGATACCATCTACATGCTGGAAAAGTCCAGAGCTCCGCTTTGGAAATTTTTTGCATGTAATGCTAGCATAAATAGAGAATGCTTGAAGCCAATTATTAAATGCCCTAGCAACTGGTCTTTTCTTGTCATCTTCTCTTTTATCTTTTTCTAGACGAGAATAGTATTCTTTTTGTGCAGGGAGTAATGATAAGATATCTACAAAGTCACCACGCCAAATCTTTTCTTTTGTGCTGGTGGACAGATGAAAACCCAATGGGGACAATGTGCAGGGCATAGTTTCTTTCCCACAACTCTCAGGCACTTTATGCAATGCAGAATTGTCCTGAGACAGCGTCTGAAAAGGAGGGGAAGGTGCCAATTGTAAATAAACCTGCCCTGTCCCAGTGATCCCAGAACTACCTGCTCATACAGAAGCCACCGCCTCATTTTCTGCAAACACTGGTTTGTGAGGTGCAAAAGTAGACAAGCTAGAAACTAATTGTAAAAGAGTAGAAGACAAAGATGACAAAAGGTTAAGTTGATCAGATTCACCAGCAATATTGGCAGCTTGTACATTAGTTAATAAAGGACCTTGCACAGAATCACCTGGGACTGGAGCTGGGGTTCCCACTGCCGTTACTAAACCTGGGTTAGAACCTATGGCTGCTCTGGGAGTTTCAGACAGCCGCCCTAGCAGGCTGTCTTGACGACGGGCGGCCAATCCGCACCGTCAGGCGTAGCCTGTCCACATGTGGCTCCGCCCCCTTTCGGCTGACGTCGTCGACTCTCTTTTTGCGGGCGGAGGCAGCCGCATCTTCCCTCCTCTTCGCCTGGAGGGAGCCGTTGGACTGTACGGCCTCTTCTGGCCCCTCCTCCTCTGGTCCTGCCTCCGACCCCCACGGCTCCTCCTACGGCAGCTCCGACATGCCGACCCAGAACCAGGAACTCCGGCACCTCCACATCTTCTTCCCGGGGGGAACCCCGCTATGCTGCCGGCATCTACTTCACCTTCTTCATCCGCGGCTTCATCCATGAAGGAACCCCCGCCAATGTCTTCTGGAGCTTCTTCGTCCGGAGGTAAGGAAAGGCATCTTCGGATCCAGCCTTCTCCGCCTTCAGCCTCGGCCCGCTCGAGAAGCTGCCGAAGCAAAGTCTTCATGCCTCCTTAGGAGGTATAAAGCTGCGGCTCTGATGGAAGCTCTTTGGCCTGAGCTCCTACAGCTATACCATCCACCGGCGACTGGCATCTGACCCTGTTCGCACCCCCTTTATATAGGGGCCTCTAGGGGTCCTGGAACCTTCTATTCCATTTCAAGGCTCCCCCTTACAGGCAGTTACAAGGCTCCCCCAAAGGCCACGAGCCCCTGACCCGAGGGGAGACTTAAAAGACTTAAAACCCCTGCCGCTGTTATCCCATGAGGAAAAGTGGGGCCTTGAAACTCCTATTCCCCTTTTCCTCATAGGAATGCACAGAAAGATATACATATAAAAATATCCCATATACAGTACAAAATACATGACCTTGAAATCTTTACATGCAGAAGAAAACATTCATCTTTACAGAAAGGCTTTTTACAACCAACATAGTGTTTGTGTTACACATTATTAGGTGCTGCTGTACATATTGTATATATATGGGGATGACTAGAAATATATTCTGTGACGAAGCTGGAATTCCCCCTTATAAAAACTGGGTACTTCTAATTTTGTATTTTAGGTTCAGCAGTTATTTTAATCACACATTTCACCACAGTGTCACTCTTCTAGCCTTTCTAGAACTTCCTGGCATTCTAAAAGTGAGCTGTTATTGTTCCACTTGATCTCACACTATGGAGGAGTTGCTGAGAGACATGAAGTGGCTAGCACTGCAAGGCTCTATGAGGAACTCCCTTGTGTATGAGTCCAGTTAGGAGGGGGTTGTTTATCCAAAGGAACGGATTTGACAGGGTAAAAAATACAGAGGACATAACATTAAATATAACTTAAGCAATGCATGCAAAATTAGAATTAGCTTAACTTAAGCTGGATACACACTATACAATTTTCTGCAGATTTTTTCCTTCAGATTTACCAAAACCATATCATATGAGGTGAAATCTTAATGCTGCGTACACACGCTCGGAATTTCCGACAACAAATGTTCGATGTGAGCTTGTTGTCGGAAATTCCGACCGTGTGTAGGCTCCATCGAACATTTTTTGTCGGAATTTCCGACAACAAAAATTTGAGAGCTGGTTCTGACCGTTCTCATAATTCCGATCGTGTGTACACAATTTCGACGCACAAAATTCCACGCATGCTCGGAATCAAGCAGAAGAGCTGCACTGGCTATTGAACTTCATTTTTCTCGGCTCGTCGTACGTGTTGTACGTCACCGCGTTCTCGACGTTCGGAATTTCCGACAATATTTGTGTGACCGTGTGTATGCAAGACAAGTTTGAGCCAACATCCGTCGGAAATAAATCCACGGTTTTGTTGTCGGAATGTCCGTTCGTGTGTATGCAGCATTAGAGTTTCAATTTGTATGCAATCAGGCAGGCCCTTGCACTACATGGTTTTGGTAAAATGCATGCTAGTTTCATGTCGAAAGTGAAGAGGTCACTCACAATATGAAAATTTTCGTACGACAGAATACAATGTCAGAATTGATGTAATGTGTTGAATAGTTTTGTATGTGTTCTTTCGTTTCTGAGCATGCATAGTCTTGCTCTTACTAATTTTTTCGTACGAAAACCGTACTAATGAAACGAAAATCGGACATTGAGTTCACATCCGACAAAAATTTTATAGTCTGCACATTCAGCTTTTGTTTGACGAAAAAGTGAAATCAGCTGTTAAAAGCACCGTACTAACAATCCGAAAATCGGCAGACAGCTCGTCATGCGAATTTTTCCATCTGATTTTCGTATCGTGTGTACGGGCTTTATAGAATGAGACAGGCTCTGTGCAAAGTTACACAGGAAACAATTGTTTTCTATGTGTCTCGTTCACACCATACATGTGTGGTGATCAACACAGCATTTTTACACAGTGGAACTCACTGGATCACATATCATCACAACGTTCTGCACTACAAGGAGTCAAATAAAGGGCCATTTCCTGACAGACTCCATGGCAGCCTACGTGTGGGTTAACCCCGCCTCCTCTCCAATGCTATAGGACCCCATTCCCATAAATGAGTGCTCACCACTAGCTACTGCGTTCCTTTTTTGTCCTCCTCTATGGACCTACACATGCTGTTCGCATCAAGATTGATTGAATCAAAGATTGGCATACCTGTGCGGTGCAGCTCAAAAAGCCCAGCTATGAGCGGGCGAGTAGCTTAAAGAGGCTTGAATGTTCCCCCTTGGTGGATGGGTGGTCGCCTCTGTATGCCCGGCGGACAGTTCTCATCAACGGCTGGCAAGGTCTGTGGCTGTTTTCTCATACTCCATGGCAGTATTTCTATGTGTTGTCTGTATTTTCCCTGGTGGTCCAGTGTGTCCTATCCCCCTCATGGCGGCTGGTTCGCATGCGTTCCAGCCCGTCACGGCACTTCCGGGTTGCGGCAGTCTCCGCCGCTGGCACCTGCGCTGTAGCCACCCTGAGAGCGAGGTTTGGCTCGCGCATGCGCAGTACGGCGGCTCGTTCGTCGTCCGCGCAGGCGCCGTTCGGCGGTTCCCCTTTGCGCGTGCGCAGTAGGGGATAATGATGTCACGGGCGGGGAATTTAAATTCCGCCCTCCTGTCCTGTTGAGTTGGGATCTCCCTTGGTAGGGAAAGGAGGAGCGGATCCCTGCTGGTCTCCAGGTGAGTGGTGGAAACCTCTGCAAAAAAAAAAAAAAAGAAAAAGGAGAGATGTTCTTTTATTATTATATATGTTTATCTATATATATATGCTCATGCGGAAGGAAGTTGTTCTTTCCTTTGCCTTGAATATACATTGGTACATGCTTTGTGCATTTAAAAAAAAAAAAAAAAAAAAATGAGGCAAGCAGAGTTTTTTCTTTTTCTCTAAAACCTTTTCATGTTTGATGCCTAGGTTTTCTTAGACCATTATCCCTGCAGACTATTAAAGTGACATTTCGTGTCCCTGGTTATGGACAATTCACCGCCTTTAAGTGGCCAGCCCTCACGCACAAGGTATGTGCTCGTGAGGGGAGGGGATGAGATTTAATGCACATTATTGTCGTGCTGATACCATGTTCTGCCTTTCTTCTCTCCCCTTCCCCTATTTTTTCTCTTCCCAGCCCTTCTAGGTCGGACCCGCTAAATGCGGTCCAGAATGCCAATGACCTTGCCAAGCCACAATACAATTCATCTTCATCCAGACGAGACTCACAGTCCGGATCCCACCAGAGGAGACGCTCTCGTTCCTCCTCAAGACACCGCTCCCACCGCCATGACAGCCGCTCAGACCACAGAGCCTGCTGGGGATGTAGGACACGAGTTCCGGAGGGCAAGTCCTTATGTGACCGTTGTTTTGCCCGTGCGGTTGGGGAAAAAGAGACGGAAAACCAGCGTTTAGAGTCTCTTGTGAAACGAGTGGTACAGCAATCCCTAATGGAGAGGGAAGCACCTCGCACATTGAGCCAGTCTACCACCGCGTCTGGCCCACCGGCGGAAGAGGCCCGTGAGGATCCGGGTACTTCGCAGCCCTATATTACCTCTCCTGACTCCTCAGAGGATGAGTCTATTAATGAGGAGGTCATTGGAGGGTTCGACTTCGCGATGGTTTCCCCTTTAATCAAAGCAATCAAGGAAGCCTTGAAGTGGGAAGACCCTTCCACTCCCCCAGCCAAGCAGAAAAAATTCTTCAAGCACCTGGGGAGAGAACGCGCAAACTTTCCGCTCCTTCCAGAGCTAAAGGAAATCATTGAGGAAGAATGGAGTAAAACAGAGAAAAAATCCTCCATGTCTAATAAAACCTCCAGATTGTACCCCTTCAAGTCAGAAGAAGTAAAGAATTTGGAGAATACTCCCCTTGTGGACGCAGCTCTTATGCGTCTGGCCAAACATGTGACTCTTCCTCTAGAAGACGCAGTATCTTTTAAAGATGGGCTCGAGAGGAAGATAGACCTAGATCTAAAAAGAATCTATGGGCTCGCGGGTATGGCCTGTAAACCAGCCCTGGCATTAGCGGCCATGTCTAAGGCCATGGAGGCCTGGACGGAGAACGTGGAAGCCTTCCTTAAAGGCGTGTCAGAAGAACTGGCTGGAAGTTCAGCAGCCGCAGAGCTGAAGCTTGCAGCGGTCTTCCTGGGGGAGGCGTCTATTGACCTGATCCGCCTTCTGGCTCGTATTATGCTGTCCTCAGTTACGGCCAAGAGAGCCCTCTGGTTGCGTCCCTGGCTTGCGGACCCTGGTTCTAAGCAAGCGTGGTGTAAAATCCCGTTTGAGGGGTCCTCACTGTTTGGCAATAAGCTTGACGATGCCATTACGCGAGCCACAGGTGGCAAATCGGGTTTTCTTCCCCAGGACAGGCGCATGCTGGGTCGAAAGAAGCCCCAGTTCAGAAGACGAAGTCCGGAGCGCTCCAGGGAAGCACGCTCCTATAAGCCTGGCCGGGACTTTAGGAAGAATTGGAGCAGAGGGCAGTCATCCTTCCGCAAACCCGTTAAAAATCAAACGTCCAGTGCTCGTGATCAGGCTAAATCTTTTTGAGATTACGCCCGCCCAGGCGGGCCGGGTAGGGGCTCGTCTGCTCCTCTTCCGGCACGTCTGGGTGGCCTCGATCTCAGACTTCTGGGTCATAAGGACGGTCTCGTCAGGCCACAGATGGGCCTTTTCCAGGACTCCGCACCCAAGGTTCGTCTCCACTCTTCTCCCTCGGGCAGAGGATCAGAAACAAATTTTGCTGTCCTATGTGGACCTCCTGAAAATTCAAGGAGCAGTAGTACATGTACCACAGGACGAATGGTTTCAGGGGATATACTCCCCTCTCTTCCTAGTTCAAAAAAAGGGGGGCTCTTGGCGCCCAGTCATAGACCTCACATATCTCAACGGATTCATAGAGAATGGAAGGTTCAAGATGGAAACCTTGGTGACCATTCAGAGAGCTATACAACCAGGCGACTGGATGATATCAATCGACCTGAAGGACGCTTATTTCCACGTTCCAGTGGAAAAAGAATTTCACAAATACCTCCGCTTTCACATTGGGTCAGATCATCTTCAATTTATTTGCCTCCCCTTCGGGCTGACAACGTCCCCCCGGGTCTTTTCAAAGGTCCTCCTAGCTACGGTGGCACTAATAAGATCCAAAGGGGTACGTCTTTACCACTACCTGGACGACCTGCTGGTGCTGTCCCAGAGCAGGGAGCAGTTGCTGGTACACCGGGATCAAGTAATCTCCACTCTGTCCAACTTCGGGTGGCTCCTAAACATAGAAAAGAGTCAACTGAGCCCAACTCAGCGTCTAATATATCTTGGAGCCCAGTTCGATACAGTGGCAAACACTATCTCCCTTCCACTACAGAAAATTCCTACAGTTCGAGACAGAGTCTCCCGGGCTCTACATGCACGGCAAATGAAAGCCTCTCAGTGCCTGAAAGTCGTTGGCACGATGGTTTCTACGACTCCCATGGTCAAATGGGCCTTATGGAGATTGCGTCCCTTCCAGTCAGGCCTCCTACGGCAATGGAAGTCACGGGACAAGAATCAGGTCATCCGCATAACATCTACAATGAGAAACAGCCTCTTCTGGTGGCTTCAGCGCAAGAACCTCCTGACTTGCCACTCCATCGCTCCCATCTCCTGGGTGACGGTCACGACCGATGCCAGCGGTACTGGTTGGGGAGCCCTTTGTGGGTCAAACCTGGCCCAAGGCAAGTGGGAAACATGTCTCCCCAACCCAGGGTCGAATGTCTTGGAACTTCGTGCGGCCTGGTGTGCCCTACAGTTCTTCTCTCATCTCCTGAGGGGGGAGTCAGTGCTGTTGAGAATGGACAACACCACAGCAGTATCATATGTGAAGAGGCAAGGGGGTACTCGGAGTCCCACACTCCTTCGGGAAGTCGAGCCCATCCTATCGTGGGCGCAGAAATACCTTGCCAACATCTCGGCAGTCTTTGTCCCAGGCGTCCAAAACACTCAAGCAGACTTCCTGTCACGGACCGAGTTGGACAACAACGAGTGGTCTCTCCACATAGAGACGTTCGGGTGGATCTTGTCACTAAAGACGGATCCCGAAGTAGATCTGTTTGCTTCCCCCTGCAATCGCAAGCTGAAGAAGTTCTACACCCGGGGGCTCTGCAGTCAAGCAATCGGGACAGATGCCTTGACGGATCAGTGGAGGTTCAAGCGGGCATACGCCTTTCCGCCACTGCCAGTTATGCTGAGATTCCTGCAGAGGCTCCGAGCGGAGCCAGTGGAAGTGGTGACAGTAGCTCCCTACTGGCCGAACAGGCCCTGGTTCCCTCTCCTGGTCCAGCTCAGCTGTCGGGACCCAGTGCCTCTCCCTCTCAGACCGGACCTTCTTTCTCAAGGGTCAGTCCTGCACCCTTGTCCTGCGGTACTGAGACTGATGGTCTGGTTCTTGAGAGGGAGAGGCTGGAATCCCTAGGTTGTGCCTCAGAAGTAATATCCACTCTCATGAGCTCGAGAAGATCCAGTACAAATAAAGTCTATGGAAGGATCTGGTCCAAATTTGTGGAGTTCTGCTCTCCTCAGGGCAGGTCTTTTAGACATCCGGAAGTCCAGGACGTTCTCAGTTTCCTCCAAACGGGCCTAAATTTACATCTATCTGTCAGCTCTCTGAGAGTCCAAGTTTCGGCACTTTCGGCCTTCTCCGGCACTTCATGGGCAGTTCATCCTCTGGTTAGACAATTTTTCCGAGGCGCATCGAGACTCAAGCCCCAGAGAAAGCCTAGGTTCCCCAAATGGGACCTTCCATTAGTCCTTGACTCGATCTCTGGACTCAGTACTTCGGGGTCCTCCCCGCTCCCTATCAAGGTCTTTTCAGCAAAGGTGGCCTTCCTAGTGGCCATTACCTCAGCCAAAAGGGTCTCTGAAATTGCATCACTTGGTCACGAAGAACCCTTCCTAACGTTTTTCCCGGACCGGGTAGTCCTAATTCCTATGCTGGGTTCCAACCCAAAAGTGTCTTCAGTATTCCACGTCAATCAAGAGATCGTTTTACCTACATTTAGGACCTCAGGGTCCACTGAGAATCACCCTCTAGATGTGGGCGAAGCTATTAAAGAATATCTCAAAGTTACTTCTCCCTTTAGACGTTCTAGTCATCTCTTCGTGCTTCATTCAGGCAGCAATATAGGGAAGAAAGCCTCAACCAGGACTATCGCGTCCTGGATCGTACAGACCATACAACAGGCATATAGGGCTAAGGGCTTGGCTCCTCCAAAGGCGGTGACAGCCCATTCCACCAGAGGAATGGCAGCCTCGTGGGCAGCGGCTCGACATGTGGCTCCAGATACCATCTGCAAGGCAGCTTCATGGGCTTCTATTAATACCTTCATGTTGCATTATTGTATAGAGCCTGCCTCTCTATCCTCTGTAAACTTTGGGTTACAAATCCTATCGACCGATAGGACAAATTAAAATTTATGTTTTGATCATGCATACCCACCCGTGTGGTTGGCTAGTTATTTCCCACACGTAGGCTGCCATGGAGTCTGTCAGGAAAAAGGAAAATTTATTATCAAATACTTACCGTAATTTTCCTTTCCTGATGGACTCCATGGCAGACGGAGTTCCCACCCATTTGTCAACGAGTAGGCTAGTTACGGAACGCAGTAGCTAGTGGTGAGCACTCATTTATGGGAATGGGGTCCTATAGCATTGGAGAGGAGGCGGGGTTAACCCACACGTAGGCTGCCATGGAGTCCATCAGGAAAGGAAAATTACGGTAAGTATTTGATAATAAATTTTCCTTTTTTGTGACCCTTCGCCCAGGTTCACACTGAGCTGCGGGAATGAAGCGGTGCAAGTTCAGCTGAACTCACACGATTTCACTCCCACATGTCAGTCCTGATTTTGGGTGCGATTTTAGAGACATCTGTGCAGGTTTCTGCACAGATGTCAATGTAAATCGCAGCCCGAAATCACAAAAAGTAGTACAGAAACTACTTTTTGAAATCGGTGCAGTGCTGCAAATGCAGCATTGTACCGATTAGGACGGTGCCATTGACGGCAATTGACGCCGATTTGACATGCGATTTGACATGTCAAAACGCTCCAGTGTGAACCAGGGCTTAATTAAAGTTTAAATCTGCTTTCACACTGATCATTGTGCTAAAACGCACATGCTTTTTGCTGCAATGAGTTTTTTATGCATGTGTGTTTCATTTTTCCCTAGACATGTGACTGTAAAAAGCACTTCCCACAGGTAAGTTGTGTTTTTGATGCGATTTTGCTATGGGTTCTATCCATTTCAATAGAGAGGTGCGTTTTTCATGCGGTTTTTTTACTGAAGCAAAAAGGCAGCAAGCAGGAATTTTAAAAATGCAACTGAAACATAATGGTCCAGTGTAAAGAGTTCCATAGGATTTAAAGGGATGTATTTTTTGTGCATATTTCTTCCGCTTTTTTTGACTGAAAAAACTGATCAAAAACTGATCCTAGTTCCTATCCAATTTTTCTCGTTTGAAAACATTACACATTAAAGTGACCTTAAAGGATTTTTTTTTTCTCTCTAAAATAACAAACATGTTATACTTACCTACTTTGTGCAGTGGTTTTGCACAGAGCAACCCGATCCTCCTCTTCTTGGGTCCCCCACCGACGCTCCAGGACCTGAACCTCCTGCTGAATACCCCCCATAGCAATCAGCTTGCTATGGGGGGGGGGGGGGGGCACCCGAGCAGGTTTGCTCCGGAGCTGCTGCTCTGTGTGTCCATTCACACATGGAGTGCAATTCAGCCCCGCCCCCACTCTCTCCTCATTGGCTCACTTGCTGTGATTGACAGTATAAAGAGAAACACTGAACCCCCCTGCTCATCTGGCCCAACACTGTACAACCCTGCTCTTGAATTCAAATTGAATTCAAACTCCAGCTCACATTATATAAACATTTATAATACAGCAAACATTTTTTTCTTTTTAGGGATAAAGGTTTTACGTGAATAAATAAAAGCTGATAATTATAAGCACCCCTGTCAGTAGTAATGGTTTGTCTCATCTCTGTAACTGATACATTTTGCAAGAGAGCTTATTCTTTTGAAAAACAGCAGACCTGCTGGTCAGATCACTAGATAAAATAGAAGAAAGAAAGCCTAAAACAGAAAAAGAATACAGCCATCACATCTAAAGGCCAGTACACATGATAAGAAACTCAGACAGAAATTTCCGTAATAGGAACGATCGGTTGATTATCTATTCGTTAGTATAGTGCTTTCGACAGCCAATTCTGACTTGACAAAAAAACAAAGGTGCGAGCTAAAAAAATGTTATCGTGAGTGAACACATCTTATTTTCAATGTGTACAGGGATCAAACGGAAATATGGTAATCATAATAGAAAATTACATGCATGATCGGAAGCAAAGAATGGACTGGAAGACGCTAGCATGTAGCTATGTTTACTTGTGTCGTTCGAGAATTTTCGTACAAGCTAATATCATTCTACATCATGATACGCACCTTCGTGGAAAATAGGACGATTGTTTGTCTGATTTTCTCATAGTGTGTACTAGGCTTAAGAATTGGTAAGCTGCAATATGATATATGATAAATGTTTGCTTTTGGGTTGAACTTGCTGCCCAAGGACATCCATGGAAGTCCTTGAGTTGCAGTGGTTACACAGGGATGATGCGTGCAGCTACAGGCATCATCTCGGTATCTTTGTTTTCACTGGTGATTCTCTTTTTGTAAAAGCGATCTAGCCGCTCTACCATCCCACCCAGAAGGTCCCTGACAATCTCTATGATATCCCACACCCACATAACTGTCCCTGAGCCACCCCCATCAAATCATTCTTTGCAGCTATTACCTTTTGTACCACCACCCCCTCCCTTTAGAATGTAAGCTCTACGAGCAGGGCCCTCCTGTACCTTTTGTATTGAACTGTACTGTAATTGTGTTGTTCCCTTATACATTGTAAACTGTTGGCGCTATATAAATCTCGTATAATAATAATAATGATATAGGAAACCGAAAGCAACAAGCATTTTTGTCACTTCCGGTTTCCTGGATGTACACAGTGCCATTTTTAAATTGGTAAAGCATCCAATTAAACCGATCTTTGTGTGATCAGATGCTTGTAAGGGCAGAGGAGATATCTCTGGGGTCTAATAGACCCCAAATCTCTAAAAAAGAGTACCTGTCACTGCCTATTGCTGTCACAAGGGATGTTTACATTCCTTGTGACAACAATAAAAGTGATCAAAAACATTTCTTTAACCACTTCCTGAGTGTGTACTGTAGCTTTACTGCTACAGTGCGGGACAGCTGAGCATTATCACGTATATATACCTGATTCTGCATTTCCAGGTAGGAGCACACCTACCTGGCTGTGCTGTGATTCGTCACAGCACATGCTGATCTCCGGGACCCAGCCAAAAGTTTACCACCGCCACACAGTGATTGGCTCTGAGCTTCAATGAACACAGCACTGTGAGTGTAAACAACACAAAGCTGTGTTCAGTGACAGGGGATCTTGTTGTTTGTTCATTCCCTGCTAAGCAGGGAATGAAAACAACTAGATCCCAGTAAAAGCAGCACACAGAACACACACAAACACTTGTTAGGCACACATTTAACTCTTGAATCACCCTATATGTTAACCCCTTCCTGCCCAACACCATTAGTACAGTGACAGTGCATATTATTAGCACTGATATCTTATCTATCATAAATCTTCTTATCCCCTCTGTATCATTAGAACATCTGTCCTATGCCTGTGTAATGTAAAAACTCTGCCGCTCTGTACCTGTATAAACGACTTTCGGCGCCCAGCTGATTGTCAGGTCTCTCTCTCTCCCCTGCCAGACGTTAGCATGACGGCTTGGCCCCGCCCACTGCAGCTGTGAGCCGAGACAGAAGAGAGGACAGCAATCAGTTGTGCGCCCAGAGTGGAGCTTATATCATTACAGATCCGCAGATTTTTATATTACACAAGCACAGGGACACATGTTCTTATGATACAGAGGGAATAAGAACATTATATTACAGTGGCTTAACAACCACTTTAATACTGCTTTAGCCATTTGCCAACCACAATATGTATACAGTGCCTTGAAAAAATATTCATACCCTTTGAAATTTTCTACATTTTGTCATGTTACAACCAAAAACGTAAATGTATTTTATTGGGATTTTATGTGATAGACCAACACAAAGTGGCACATAATTGTGAAGTGGAAGGAAAATCATAAATGGTTTTCAATTTTTTTACAAATAAATATGTGAAAAGTGTGGCGTGCATTTGTATTCAGCCCCCTTTACTCCAACTCAGTATAAATACAGCTGTTCTGTGAAGCCCTCAGAGGTTTTTAGAGAACCTTAGTGAACAAACACAATCATGAAGGCCAATGAACATACCAGACAGGTCAGGGATAAAGTTGTGGAGACGTTTAAAGCAGGGTTAGGTTATAAAAAAAAGTATCCCAAACTTTGAACATCTCACAAAGCACTGTTCAATCCATCATCCAAAAATGGAAAGAGTATGGCCCAACTACAAACCTACCAAGACATGGCCGTCCACCTAAACTGACAGGCCGGGCAAGCAGAGCATTCATCAGAGAAGCAGCCAAGAGGCCCATGGTAACTCTGGAGGAGCTGCAGAGATCCACAGCTCAGGTGGGAGAATCTGTCCACAGGACAACTATTGGTCCTGCACTCCACAAATCTGGCCTTTATGGAAAAATGGCAAGAAGAAAGCAATTTTTGAAAGAAAGCCATAAGAATTCCCATTTGTAGTTTGTGAAAGCCATGTGGGGGGCACAGCAAATATGTTGAAGAAGGTGCTCTGGTCAGATGAGACCAAAATTGTACTTTTTGGCCTAAAAGCAAAACGCTATGTGTGGTGGAAAACTAACACTGCACATCACCCTTAACACACCATTTTTTCAGCCGGGACAGGGTAGCTGGTCAGAGTTGATGGGAAGATGGATGGAGCCAAATACAAGGCAATCTTAGAAGAAAACCCGTTAGAGTCTGCAAAAGACTTGAGACTGGGGAGGAGGTTCACCTTCCAGCAGGACAACAACCTTAAACATACAGCCAGAGCTACAATGAAATGGTTTAGATCAAAGCATATTCATGTGTTAGAATGGCCCAGTCAAAGTCCAGCCCTAAATCCAATTGAGAATCTGTGGCAAGACTTGAAAATTGCTGTTCACAGACGCTCTCCATCCAATCTGACTTGAGAGCTTGAGCTATTTTGCAAAGAAGAATGGGCAAAAATGTCACTCTCTAGATGTGCAAAGCTGGTGGAGACATCTCCAAAAAGACTTGCAGCTGTAATTGCAGTGAAAGGTAGTTCTACAAAGTATTTACTCAGGGGGCTGAATACAAATGCACGCCACACTTTTCACACATTTATTTGTAAAAAAAAAATGGAAAACCATTTATCATTTTCCTTCCACTTCACAATTATGTGCCACTTTGTGTTGGTCTATCACATAAAATCCCAATAAAATAAATTTACGTTTTTGGTTGTAACATGACAAATGTTACAAGGGGTATGCATACTTTTTCAAGGCACGGTATATACGTTACGGTTTCCAAGTGGTTTACTGAGATTATGGCTGAAGATATCAGCCATAACTCCGGTATCGTTTTTTGCAGCTGGCGGCTGGCTTGAGCCTGTGAGCCAATGAGGAGAGAAAGTGGGCGGGGCTGGGCCACGGCTCTGTGGCTGAATGGACATACGGAGCTGCGGCACAGCTCGGGTGCCCCATTAGCAAGCTGTTTGCTGGGCATTGAAAACGTCACCTTATGACGAAACGCATCTGGGAGGGACGCGCTGACATCACCACACGGTCTCGTTGAGGACGGGAGTCTGTTTGTATGCCGGCCGGCACTGCTTTTAACTTCGTTTTTATAGTAAGTGTACTTTCATTACAAATAAATTTCAGTTAATACAGTATCACACTATTGCCTGCTTTTTGTAAATTATGCCCTGCTGAGCTCGGGGCTAGGATGTCAGAAGGGAGGCACGCTGTTCCAGCCAGGGATTTTGATCTGTGTCTGTGATTATCTGCCCATCTTATATGATATCTGGTAAGCAGGAATTTTATGAGGATTTCTGTGTGGCTTGTTACACCTTCCTTTCCATACCTTCCATCTGATGGATGGCTATAAGCTCACTTGTTTTTAATATCTGGTAAGCAGGTTTTTTATGTGGCTCGCTACACCTTCTTTTTCAATCTTTGGAAAATATATGCTCACTTGGTTTTAATATCTGGTAAGCAGATTCTCTGTAAAGTCTGCACATCACTTTTCCAAAGAGAATCACACACCTTATTGCATGATTGCATGTCACCCACTGATCCTATATGTGTTCACAACACCGGATTTTTTATGATTATTTATGATTTAGTTTTTGGTGAGTGGTGCACATTTCATTTTTATTTTTTTCATATTTTTTGTCATTATTACGCTATGTTTTTTTAAAAAAATTTTTGGGTAATCCTTCGTGGATCCGAATACACGGGACAAGTGTGATCCATCCTGTCTCATTTGATCGCTTTCCTTAAAGGCCCAGGCTGGGTTTTAAGCCACTCGCTCTTTTGGCTTACTTTCTGGTAAGCAGTTTACCACATAAGATTTGCTTCAATTTTTTAAACTTCCACTTAACCACCTATGAACATTCACATTATTCACTGTGTGTTGATTGGACATTCTTCCAAATAGGACTTTACCACTCTAATTATTTTGGTTATTATTTTTTTGCGCGGTTTTCTATATGTAAACTGTGTTTGCACCACACATGTGAGGTATTGCTGTGAATGTTAGAGCAAGAGCAATAATTCTAGTGCTAGACCTCCTCTGTAACTCTAAACAGGTAACCTGTAAAGATGTTTAAAATGTCACCTATGGAGATTTTTAAGTAGTTTGTCGCCATTCCACGAGTGTGTGCAATTTTAAAGCTTGACATGTTAGGTATCTATTTAGTCAGGGTAATATCATCTTTCATATTTTACCCAAAAAAATGGGGTATATATATTGTTTTTTTTTTTAATTCGTTAAAATGTTTTTTTTCCAATAAAATTGTGTTCAAAAAATTGTTGAGCAAATAGTGTGACAAAAAAAAAATTTATTCCGTAGGGTCTCTGCCCAAAAAAATAAACAATGTATAATATTTGGGGGTCCTAAGTATCTTCTAAACAAAAAGACTGACAAAAGGCCCGTACACATGATACGAAAATCAGATGGAAAAATTTGTAAGACAAGCTGTCTGCGGATTTTTGGATCGTTAGTACGTTGCTTTGGACAGCCGATTTCACTTTTTCGTCAGACAAAAGCTGGATGTGCAGGCTATAAAAATTTTTGTTGGATGTGAACTCAACGTCCGATTTTCAGATGGTCAGTACGGAAATCGCCACACAAAAGTCAAAAGTACAAACACACATGATCGGAATAAAGGAACGACTAGGAAGAGTTTGGTCTTGTAAACTACCATTCGTAATCTAGAATTAACATTCGTGACGCGTCAATTGATGAAATGTCAAAATGCAGCGCACATTGTCATCTTCTTTAACCACCTCAATACAGGGTATTACACCCCCTTCCTGCCCAGACCAATTTTCAGCTTTTAGCGCTCTCACACTTTGAATGACAATTGCTCAGTCATGCAACACTGTACCCATATGAAATCTGTGTTCTTTTTTTCACACAAATAGAGCTTTCTTTTGGTGGTATTTAATAACTAGTGGGATTTTTATTTTTGTGCTATAAATAAAAAATGACTGTAAAATTTTGTGAAAAAAATGCCTTTTTCTTTGTTTCTGTCATAAAATTTTGCAAATTAGTATTTTTTCTTCATAAATTTTGACCAAAATGTATACTGCTAAATAGCTTTGGTAAAAATAACCCAAATTAGTGTATATTATTTGGTCTTTTTTTGTGAAAGTTATAGAGTCTACAAACTATGGTGCCAATCACTGAAAATTGATCACATCTGATCAGGCCTTCAGTACATCAGGTGTATCTCATTTCTTTCTGAGACACTAACAAGTCAGGAAAGTACAAATACCCCCAAATGACCCCTTTAGAAAGTAGACATTCCAAGGTATTAAGTAGCATGGTGAGTTTTTAAGTACATTAGGTACATATTAAGTATATTAGGTATTAAAGCGGGGGTCCACCTATCTATCGTTTTTTTTTTTTTAGTTCATTCACAAACTTTTCTTCTCAGCATTACATACTCACATATTGTGTGTAATATGTCCACCTGTGTCAGATTTCGTCGGAAAGAATAACTTATATTATTCACTGCAGGCGGTTTCCATCTTCATTGTGGGCATTTGAAGCCCACAAGCATTTATTTCCTGGATGCGGTGAATGCTGTGCTCCCAGCATTCACTGGTCGTTCCCGCACATGCTCAGTGGCATCCTGGGAAGCCTGAGACTAGCTCCCAGGAGTCTGGGAGAGGCTAGAAACACGCCTACTCCCACGGAAGGAGAACCAGGAAGTGCAAAGAAGAATAGAAAAATAAAAGGTAATTACGGCGATTTAAATTTTTTTAAACGGCATGTCAGCATCTAGGCAAGGAAGAGAATACATACAGATATTGTTCAAAATTTGGGTGGAACCCCGCTTTAACCACTTCAATACCCTTTAATTCAATACCCTTCAATTCAAGACACCTTCCCGCCCAGGCCAATTTTCAGCTTTCAGTGCTGTCGCAGTTTGAATGACAATTGCGCGGTCATGCTACACTGTACCCAAACAATTTTTTTATCATTTTGTTCCCACAAATAGAGCTTTCTTTTGGTAGTATTTGATCACCATTGTGGTTTTTATTTTTTGCGCAACAAATAAAAAAAGACCGAAAATTTTGAAAAAAAAACAAGTTTTTCTTTGTTTCTGTTAAAACTTTTTGTAAATAAATACCTTTTCTTCTTCAATTACGGGCACTGATATGGCTGCACTGACGGGCACTGATACGGTGGCACTGATGGGCACCGATGAGGTGGCACCGATGAGGTGGCACTGATGAGGTGGCACTGACGGGCACTGATGATGGGCACTGATAGGCGGCACTGATGGGCACTGATAGGTGGCACTGATGGGCACTGATAGGTGGCACTGGTATGCAGCACTGATGGGCACTCATAGGTGGCACGGATGGGCACTTATAGGCGGCACTGATGGGCACTCATAGGTGGCATTGATGGGCACTCGTAGGTGGCATTGATGGTTACTTATGGGTGGCACTGGTAGTTGGCACAGATGGGCACGGATGGGCGCTGATAGATGGGCACTGATGGGCACGGATGGGCACTGACAGGTGGCATGAATGGACACTGATGGGTGGCACTGATGGCATTACTTGTTTGCAGTGATGCCCCTAAGGGTGGCATTGCTGGGCATCACTGCAACATAATTGTGCCAATCAGTGCCCATTTGTGGGCACTGATTGGCACAGATTTGGCACACTGGGCACATGTGGATGGCCATGGGGTACATACCTGGCCATCCACATGTTGCCCCTTCCCTGGTGGTCCTAGTGGCGATCCCTGGTGGTCCAGTGTGGTGATCTGCGGGGGGGCTGCGCTGATAAACAATCAGCGCAGACCCCCCCTGCCAGGAGAGCCGCCGATCGGCTCTCCTCTACTTGCGTCTGACAGACGCAAGTGAGGAAGAGCCGATCAATGGCTCTTCCTATTGACAGCGTGATCAGCCGTGATTGGACACGGCTGATCACGTGGTAAAGAGCCTCCGCCGGAGGCTTTTTACCAAGATCAGTGTAGCGGTGTGTCAGACTGACACATCGCTCCACAGATCGCCGCGATGCGCGCCCCCGTGGGCGCGCTGCGGCATGTTATCCTGCTGGACATCATATGACGCCCAGTCAGGATAACAGAACCACTTCCCGGACGTCAATCCGCTATAGGGCGGGCGGGAAGTGGTTAAGTAAGTAGCTATTTTTTTCCCACAATTCTTTGCAAAATTAAGATTTTTTTTTTTGTTTTTTACAAAATTGTCATATTATCAGGTTATTTCTCACACACAGCATATGCATACAACAAATTATACCCCAAAATACATTCTGCTACTCTTCACGAGTATGGCGATACCACATGTGTGAGACTTTTACACAGCCTGGCCACATACAGAGGCCCAACATTGAAGTAGCACCTTTAGGCATTCTACGAGCATAAATGACACATCTCATTTCTCAACCTCCTATTACATTTTTGAAGGCCCTGGAGCACCAGGACAATGGAATTGTCCACAAAATGACTCCATTTTGGAAATCAAACACCCCAATGTATAATCTATGAGGCATACCGAGTCTTTTGAATGGTTCATTTTTTTCCAGAAGTTCTTGGAATATATGTAAAAAAATGAAAATGCATTTTTTTTTACACAAAGTTGACAATTTATAAGATATTTCTAACACATAGCCACATACAAAGGCACAACATTGAACTTAGTACCTTCAGGCGTTCTAGGAGCATAAATTACACATCTCATTTCATTCCTACCTATCACACTTTTGAAGGCCCTGGAGCACCAGGACAATGGAATTAGCCACTAAATTACCCTGTTTTGGAAAGCAAACACCCCAACGTATATTCTATGAGGCATGGGATGCAGATAGGTACTCGGGTACTCTGATGGGCTGCAGATAGGTACTCGGGTACTCTGATGTGCTGGAGACAGGTACTCGGGTACTCTGATGGCCTGGTGACAGGTACTCGGGTACTCTGATGGGCTGGTGACATGTACTCAGGTACCCAGATGGACTGTGACAGGTACTCGGTACTCAGATGAACTGTGACAGGTACTCAGATGAACTGTGACAGGTACTCGGGTACTCAGATGGACTGTGACTGGTACTCGGGTACTCAGATGGACTGTGACAGGTACTCGGGTACTCAGATGGACTGTGACAGGTACTCAGGTACTCATATGTACTGTGACAGGTACTCAGGTACTTGGGTACTCAGATGGACTGTGACAGGTACTCAGGTACTCAGATGAACTGTGACAGGTACTCGGGTACTCAGATGAACTGTGACAGGTACTCAGGTACTCAGATGAACTGTGACAGGTACTCGGGTACTCAGATGAACTGTGACAGGTACTCAGGTACTCAGATGGAGTGTGACAGGTACTCAGGTACTCGGGTACTCTGATGGACTGTGACAGATACTCGGATACTCAGATGAACTGTGACAGGTACTCGGGTACTCAGATGAACTGTGACAGGTACTCGGATACTCAGATGGACTGTGACAGGTACTCGGGTACTCAGATGGACTGTGACAGGTACTCAGGTACTCATATGTACTGTGACAGGTACTCAGGTACTTGGGTACTCAGATGGACTGTGACAGGTACTCAGGTACTCAGATGAACTGTGACAGGTACTCGGGTACTCAGATGAACTGTGACAGGTACTCAGGTACTCAGATGAACTGTGACAGGTACTCGGGTACTCAGATGAACTGTGACAGGTACTCAGGTACTCAGATGGAGTGTGACAGGTACTCAGGTACTCGGGTACTCTGATGGACTGTGACAGATACTCGGATACTCAGATGAACTGTGACAGGTACTCGGGTACTCAGATGAACTGTGACAGGTACTCGGATACTCAGATGGACTGTGACAGGTACTCGGGTACTCAGATGAACTGTGACAGTTACTCGGGTACTCAGATGGACTGTGACAGGTACTCGGGTACTCAGATGAACTGTGACAGGTACTCGCATACTCAGATGGACTGTGACAGGTACTCGGGTACTCCGATGAACTGTGACAGGTACTCAGATGAACTGTGACAGAAACTTTGATGGCTGGTGACAGGTACTTTGACGGATGATGACAGGTCCCCTTTATTGGGGGGGGGGGGGCAATCAGTGTGTGTTGGTGTACACTGTAAGCAGTAACGAGATGTTACCGCAATCTCCTTCTCACACACGATCGGTGTGTGAGAAGGAGAACCTAGTAACATCTCGTTACTGCTCTATGTTTACATTTAGTGATCGGGTGTGAAAGGATCACAGCCGATCACGTAGTAAACAGCCGCCGGCCAATGGCTGTTTACCAGCGTCGGTGATGAGCCATGTTCCCAGGAACATGCCGCCACCGACGTGCACGTGCAGCGTGCTTGCATGCATGCACCGTGCAGAGTGGGGCGGTACCATCTGTGATCGGCCGTGACTTCATCACGGTCGATCATGTGGTAAACAGCCATGCCCAGTGGCTGTTCACCCCCCTCGGTGACGAGCGGTGTCTCCGTGACATGCCGTCACCGAAGGTACAGAGCTGCGTGCGCACGATTGCGTGCATGCCCTGTTTAAAAGATGGACGTCATATGATGCCCACCCAGAACAAGAGCCACGCTGCCTGGCCGTCATATGACGGCTGGTGGGCAGTAAACGGTTCATGGAATAATAATGAAGCTGCTTTGCTGGTAATACTGATGAAGTTATGCCAAACGTATTTTAAAAGGCATTTGTTTTGTAGTTATACGTATAAATAATAATATTATGGTTGTTGTTTGATTTTTTGGGGATGTTACCACAACACCATTATCCCTGAGTTTTTAGGATCAAAGATACAACTATGTTGGTGTTCTTTGATAATTTTCCATTGTGTTGTTTTTAATATAACTGCCTACTCCTAAACTGTCATTTGAAGAAAAACACATAGCCAAGTATTATTCTACACAATTTTTTTATTGTGCAGAAAAAAAAAACAACGGAAATTAAATTAGAGATGCTATCTGCCAACCGAATAAAAATAACTTAAAAATGTGCGAAGCAACGCTCACCAAACTTCTACGAAAACGAAATTAGCAGAAGTGGCCCAAAGGGTGGCGCTTGAGAAATGAACTTGCTCTTCATACTCTCATAGTACGTCAGTACGTTCGTGTTTGTCAAACGACAATTTGCAGATAGACAAAATCCTACACACGCGCTTTTGACAAAAATCAGACGCTCATACAACAATCGAACCGTGTGTACGAGGCTGTAGGCTGGGTTCACACTGCCGTACGGAGTGGCTTACAGAAGGAGTCTGGTGCGTCCCTGTTCACCATTTCAGGTCCGATTTCGGTCCAGATTTTTGGCTGAATTCGGACCTGAAACGGAACAGAAGACGCACAGAACCCCTGTGCAATTCGCTCCGCAGCACTCCCAGAGCTATATGATCCGGTTCCATTGAGAGACGGTCACAACCTCCTGACATGCGAATTGGATGCGGTGGAAAGTCCACATCCAATTCGCACTAGTGTGAACCCGGCCTTAAACTTGTGAACCACAAATGTCAGAAAAAGGCTGGGTCCTTAAAGTGGAAGTTCATGCTAAAACTAAAATCCCTGCATCTATAGACACCAGGGATCTAACACTAACCTATCTAGTCCTGTAAAGAAAAAATTAGTATACTTACCTTTTCTGAAGCCGATCCGGTCCGGTCTCCAGCTCTGCAGAGGACACGTCTGACAAGGGCTGTGAAATGAATGGGAAGTGACGTCACCCATAGAGTTACTATGGGCATAGGTGTGCGCAGGCTATTACATTAGGGTGTGCACCCCAAAGCTCAAACACATATGCCTCTCTCTGCAGCCTCAGCTACACGGGGCAGCAAATGAAAGGGGAAGTGCTCTGTGCTGAGCGACTTCCTGTACAAACCAAAGCATAGTAAACACAGTTTACTATTCTTCCGTCATGAATGGACACAGTGAGTAAGTGTGTTCACTGTGCTCATTTAGAAAAAGAAGGGGCCAGTAAATTACATATTTGCTAACCCCTTCCCTCTCTCTCCATCCTGAAACATCCCCGCAGCAGCTGGGGGGAGAGGAGAGAAGAGGAGAGGAGGGAAGCCAGTAGCACTGTGGGTCCAACAAGAGGGGGGAAGCCCGAGCAGGAGGGAGAATTGGCACAGCACATAGTGATTAGGGTGTGCCCAGGCACACCCCCTGCGCACGCCTTTGACTATGGGGCTTTCGTTGTCATCCATGTCCTCTGCACCCGCCTACAGGGCGAAGCCGCTGCTGACAGTTCTGCCTGGGATCGGCTTCAGAAAAGGTATGTATACTGATTTCTTCTGTACAGCCTGATTTTGCACTTTCCAGCTTTAGTAAATAAACCCCACTGTGTACTTAAAAGTGGGGCATGCCTGTACAGGGTTGGATAGGTTAGAGATTGACCGTGGGTGTCTATAGATGCAGGGATTATAGTTTTAGCATGGACTTCCACTTTAAGTGGTTAAAGCAAGACATGTTAGGTATCTATTTACTCCGCACAACATCAAATTTTACAAAAAAAAAAGGGTACATATTATTCTTATTAATAAACTGGATTTATATAGCGCCAACCAGGGGCGTTGCTAGGTCTACAAAAGATCTGGGTCTAGAGCACATAGCAGCGTAGTGAAGAAAGTCATACGCTTGGGCGGGCATACACATGTGCCCCCCCCTTAAATCAGGGTCCCAAGAGAGCCTCCCCCTTAAATCAGGGTCCCCAGAGAGCCTCCCCCTTAAATCAGGGTCCCCAGAGAGCCTCCCCCTTAAATCAGGGTCCCCAGAGAGCCCCCAACTTACATCAGGGTCCCCAGAGAGCCTCCCCCTTAAATCAGGGTCCCCAGAGAGCCCCCAACTTACATCAGGGTCCCCAGAGAGCCCCCAACTTACATCAGGGTCCCCAGAGAGCCTCCCCTCCCCTTGGGGACCCCTGCAGAGACTCTGGGCTATGGGCCCCAGATTTGGGGCTATAGCCTCAAAAGCCACCCCCTAGCGACGCCACTGGCGCCAACAGTTTTGGTTATATTGTGTTTTTTTTTTTCAAATTCATTAAAAAAAAATTTTTTCTCTTAAATTGCATTTAAAAAAATCACTGCGCAAATGTTGTGTGACATAAAAATATTGCAACGATCTCCATTTTATTTGCTAGCGTTGCTGCTAAAAAAAAAAATATATAATGTTTGGAGGGTTGTAAGTAATTTTCTAGCAAGAAATACTGATTTAAACTTGTAAATAAAAAGTGTCAGAAAAGCCTGGTCTTCAGGTGGTTGGTGGGGGAGTAAAACTGAAGCTGAGATTTGATGAAATACAAAGTGAATGGTGGGCAGTAGTGCGGTAAGTCGTGTGTACTTTCTCCTATACCTGCCCTGTGTGTCCTTCTTCCTCCCTCCCTCCTTTCTTCCCTGTGTGTGTTGTCAGCCCACCTCCTCCCCCGCCTCTCTCCTCCTCCTCCTCCTCCTCCTCCTCCTGCCTCCCCTCCTTCCCCAGTCATTGTGATCACCGGCTGGCTGCCTGTGCTTGTCAGCTCTGTGGATCCCGGGCACACCATCCGTGGCCGCATGTGCTGGAAGGGGACACGTCCATCCGGATGGGTCGGGGTGTTGTCTGGTAAGCGGTGATGGTGGGGGGGAGAGGAAAGGCTGGGCTGCATTGTAGAGCGGGTCTCCTGTGTGTGCGGGACCCCCCCATTCTGTATTGGGAGGACAGTGATGTCATAGAGCAGTCTCATTGTATCAGGTGATGGTAGGGAGACGTGACTGAGGATCACCCCTGGGTTGGGGGGCGCTCTATCACTCTTCACCTTCTTCTCTATCACCTGCCTGCCAATGCTGTCCCTTCTCCTATACAGTGACAGTAGTGTGATGTGTGCACACCTCTCCTGTACAGTGACAGCTCCATCCACAGATCATTTCCTGATCCACCAACAAATGCTTTGGACTGATCTTTTCTTTTTGGGGTGCTGTAAATGGCTTCATTTTTTTTAGGGCGCTACAAAACACGTGCATTGAAAGGCTTATAGTTTTTTTTTTATGCATTTTTTGCATAGGATGTGGGTTCAGCCATGATTAGTGCAATACTCTGCACATGTAAACGTTTCTGCAACTTTACATGCGTATCAGCATATAGAGGTCCTATTGGGGCATGAAGGCGGAGCCAGAATGGATTAATCGTCTTGCAGTTTCCCATTAGGTCCACTCTGGGAGCCAATGGGAGGAGCTGTTTCTACCTTTTGTAAAATTTGCTTGGCTTAGCCCACATTGGTAAAACGCAAGGCCTGCCAGGGCATTTCATGTGGCTCTCACACCCAGGTTTTTTCTTTACGTTGGAAACCTTGCACTTTGTACGTAACGCGCACCCCCCGAGCTCTGGGCTCTGTACGTAGCGCGCACCCCCCGAGCTCTGGGCTCTGTACGTAGCGCGCACCCCCCGAGCTCTGGGCTCTGTACGTAGCGCGCACCCCCGAGCTCTGGGCTCTGTACGTAGCGCGCACCCCCCGAGCTCTGGGCTCTGTACGTAGCGCGCACCCCCCGAGCTCTGGGCTCTGTACGTAGCGCGCACCCCCCGAGCTCTGGGCTCTGTACGTAGCGCGCACCCCCGAGCTCTGGGCTCTGTACGTAGCGCGCACCCCCGAGCTCTGGGCTCTGTACGTAGCGCGCACCCCCGAGCTCTGGGCTCTGTACGTAGCGCGCACCCCCCGAGCTCTGGGCTCTGTACGTAGCGCGCACCCCCCGAGCTCTGGGCTCTGTACGTAGCGCGCACCCCCGAGCTCTGGGCTCTGTACGTAGCGCGCACCCCCGAGCTCTGGGCTCTGTACGTAGCGCGCACCCCCGAGCTCTGGGCTCTGTACGTAGCGCGCACCCCCGAGCTCTGGGCTCTGTACGTAGCGCGCACCCCCCGAGCTCTGGGCTCTGTACGTAACGCGCACCCCCGAGCTCTGGGCTCTGTACGTAGCGCGCACCCCCCGAGCTCTGGGCTCTGTACGTAGCGCGCACCCCCCGAGCTCTGGGCTCTGTACGTAGCGCGCACCCCCCGAGCTCTGGGCTCTGTACGTAGCGCGCACCCCCCGAGCTCTGGGCTCTGTACGTAGCGCGCACCCCCGAGCTCTGGGCTCTGTACGTAGCGCGCACCCCCCGAGCTCTGGGCTCTGTACGTAGCGCGCACCCCCGAGCTCTGGGCTCTGTACGTAGCGCGCACCCCCGAGCTCTGGGCTCTGTACGTAGCGCGCACCCCCGAGCTCTGGGCTCTGTACGTAGCGCGCACCCCCGAGCTCTGGGCTCTGTACGTAGCGCGCACCCCCGAGCTCTGGGCTCTGTACGTAGCGCGCACCCTCGAGCTCTGGGCTCTGTACGTAGCGCGCACCCCCGAGCTTTGGGCTCTGTACGTAGCGCGCACCCCCGAGCTCTGGGCTCTGTACGTAGCGCGCACCCCCGAGCTCTGGGCTCTGTACGTAGCGCGCACCCCCGAGCTCTGGGCTCTGTACGTAGCGCGCACCCCCGAGCTCTGGGCTCTGTACGTAGCGCGCACCCCCGAGCTCTGGGCTCTGTACGTAGCGCACCCCCGAGCTCTGGGCTCTGTACGTAGCGCACCCCCCGTGCTCTGGGCTCTGTACGTAGCGCACCCCCCCGAGCTCTGGGCTCTGTACGTAGCGCACCTCCCGAGCTCTGGGCTCTGTACGTAGCGCACCTCCCGAGCTCTGGGCTCTGTACGTAGCGCACCCCCCCGAGCTCTGGGCTCTGTACGTAGCGCACCCCCCGAGCTCTGGGCTCTGTACGTAGCGCACCCCCCCGAGCTCTGGGCTCTGTACGTAGCGCACCCCCCCGAGCTCTGGGCTCTGTACGTAGCGCACCCCCCCGAGCTCTGGGCTCTGTACGTAGCGCACCCCCCCGAGCTCTGGGCTCTGTACGTAGCGCACCCCCCCGAGCTCTGGGCTCTGTACGTAGCGCACCCCCCCGAGCTCTGGGCTCTGTACGTAGCGCACCCCCCCGAGCTCTGGGCTCTGTACGTAGCGCAACCCCCCGGAGCTCTGGGCTCTGTATGTAGCGCACCCCCGAGCTTTGCACTATCTACGTAGCGCACCCAAGCTCTGCATGTAGCGCACTCCCGAGCTCTGTGCCCTGTTCGTAGTGTGCCCCCGAGCTCTGCACCCTGTGCGTAGCAGGCCCCCGAGCTCTGCGCCCTGTGCGTAGCGCACCCCCAGCTCTGCGCCCTGTGCGTAGCGCACCCCCAGCTCTGCGCCCTGTGCGTAGCGCGCCCCCGAGCTCTGCGCCCTGTGCGTAGCGCGCCCCCGAGCTCTGCGCCCTGTGCGTAGCGCGCCCCCGAGCTCTGCGCCCTGTGCGTAGCGCGCCCCCGAGCTCTGCGCCCTGTGCGTAGAGCGCCCCCGAGCTCTGCGCCCTGTGCGTAGAGCGCCCCCGAGCTCTGCGCCCTGTGCGTAGAGCGCCCCCGAGCTCTGCGCCCTGTGCGTAGAGCGCCCCCGAGCTCTGCGCCCTGTGCGTAGAGCGCCCCCGAGCTCTGCGCCCTGTGCGTAGAGCGCCCCCGAGCTCTGCGCCCTGTGCGTAGAGCGCCCCCGAGCTCTGCGCCCTGTGCGTAGAGCGCCCCCGAGCTCTGCGCCCTGTGCGTAGCGCTACCCCGAGCTCTGCGCCCTGTGCGTAGCGCTACCCCGAGCTCTGCGCCGGTGCGTAGCGGCCCCGAGCCCTGTGCGTAGTGTGCCCCCCGAGTCCGCCGCATAGCGCACACCTGAACTCTGGGGTGTGACGTGGTTGAGTTCCTGCACCTATTCTCTAAGAAAAAAAAATCCATGGATAAATGTATTTAGTCTGAGGCTGGGCTCACACTGCCGTGCTGAGCGGCTCACAGCAGGGGTCTGGTGCGTCCCTGTTCACCGTTTCAGGTCTGAAGTTTTGGCTGAATTCAGACCTGAAACAGACCAGAAGACGCACAGGACTCCCGTGCAATTCGCTTCACAGCCGTCCCACATCGATAGTGGATGGCCTTCATAGACAACAATGTTATTTCACTTGACATGCGAATCTGTGTGCACTTGAACGCATCAGAGTGAACCGGGGCTAAGAGGTGTATCTGTAAATGCTTCCCCCCAGGATTCACACATTTTCCTAATTGGATTCAGTTGATAAAAATGTATATATCCTGGGTGAAAGCTGTGTGAATGCTGGTTGGAATCATTTATAAATAGAATCCCAAGTATTTTTGTGGCATCATTAACCAGAGCTGTACTTTTTACTTTTTTTTTTTTTTAACATATTTCTTATAGTTTGGGGGCATATTCAGTACTTCACAATCGTGAAAATTCAATAAGAGAGAAAGAAATGAGCTAAGTCTGCTAACCTGCAGCACCGATGCATCATTTAGCGACCTGGCTGGGGTCGGTAAAATGTGAGGTCTTACCAGGGGTTACTGCACTGTGCACATCATGGCAGCATTTTTGCAGTGCTCCATGTAATAAGTCTTTATTGTAGACTGCTTGAAAGAGATAGTAGTTGTGCAACTCTAATCCCAAATCAGTTGTTTGACCTGAGTGATCAGGTTACTGTATATGCTCCATAGTCTTGCTTTGTGTTAAAGGATATCTTGGCTCACGAACAGTATCATATGTTGCCGTTTACCAATCTTTAGATGTGGCGGATGCATTTGTTTTCTTTGAGTTTTTTTTATGCTCTTTCACGCTTTTTGGTGTGATTTTTGGGACTTTGGTGTCTTTTTTGCTCGAAAGCTCCTCTCAAAAATGCAATTTTGGTGGGGTTTTTTTCTGCCTGTAAGAGCATATGCCTGTAAAATCCTGAAAAAGTCAGTGTGCATGGACACATTGGCTAACATGGAGTGGAGTTTCAGGGCAGAAAAAAATAGGAGCTCAAAAGCCTGTAGGAGCAGCTTCTTTGAGCTGCAGTGTGCATGAGCCCTCACATTAAGTTTTTGCACAATCAAAGTACAATCAGAGTCAATATTTGCAGTGTTGACCCTTCTTTTTCAAGACCTCTGCAATTCCCCCTGGCATGCTGTCAATCAACATCTGGGCCACATCCTGACTGATGGCAGCCCATTCTAGCATATTCAGAGCTTGGAATTTGTCAGACTTTGTGGGGCTTTTTTTGTTCACTCGCCTCTTGAGGATTGACCACAAGTTCTCAATGGGATGAAGTTCTGGGGAGTTTCCTGGCCATGGACCCAAAAGTTCGATGTTTTGTTCCCCAAACCACTTAGTTATCACTTTTGCCTTATGGCAAGGTGCTCCATCATGCTGGAAAAGGCATTGTTCCTCACCAAATTGTTCTTGGATGGTTGGGAAAAGTTGCTCTCGGAGGACGTTTTTGTACCATTCTTTATTCATGGCTGTGTTCTTAGGCAAGCCCACTCCCTTGGCTGAGAAGCAACCCCACAGATGACTGGTCTCGGGATGCTTTACTGTTGGCATGACACAGGACTGATGGTAGCAATCACCTTTACTTCTCAGGACAAGTTTTTTTTCCAGATCCCCCAAACCATCGGAAAGGGGATTCATCAGAGAAAATTACTTTACCCCAGTCACTGTACCTTTTGCAGAATATCAGTTTGTCTAAAGTTTTTCCTGGAGAGAAGTGGCTTCTTTGCTGCCCTTCTTGACACCAGGCCATCCTCATAAAGTCTTTGCTTCACTGTGTGTGCAGATGTACTCACACTTGCCTGCTGCCATTCCTGAGCAAGCTCTGCACTGGTGGTGCCCTGATCCCGCAGCTGAATTAACTGTAGGAGATGGTCCTGTCGCTTGCTGGACTTTCTTGGGCGCCCTGAAGCCTTTTCCACAAATGCAGTGGAAATTTTTTTTATGGGATTACGTTCATTTTAATGGCAAAGAAGGACTTTGCAATGAATTGCAATTCATCTGATATATGGGGGATTGTAGGATTATGTGGGGGAGGCTAGAGTATTTTTGAGCTGTTTTTGTGGTGCATTTTTTTATTCAATAAATTTGGAGGAGCTAACCCATGCTAACAACTATACCTAGTGAAGTGACTGGCTTCATGTGATACATAGAGATGAAACAAATCTTCCTACATAAGTTGTACCTGTCCATTTGCAGCCTTCTCTTCTCTACAGCCGCTCAAAGTGTTGAATTCTAACGCTTGTCTGAGCTGTCAGGAAAAAGGGGGCAATGAGCTGAAGTTACTCTGCAGAGCTCAGTTAGGAGAGCACTGAGAACTGATTTGGGGGGGGGGGGGTTAGGGACACACCCCCCCCCCCCCTTCACACAGCTCACAGGAATAGAGATGAGGCTGTCAGTCAGCCGGAGGTGCCTCCTCTGTCACCCTTTTCCTCTTGGTGTCAGGAAAACATGCAATTACAATAAGTAATTCATGCTGATAATGTCAGATGACCTTAATTAACCCATCCTAGAGGACCCCCCGGAACTTCCAGAATATTCCCTGATCAGCTGACCTTTCCTCCCCATTGAAATCAATTACTGGGGCCTCCACCGCTACAATCCCATAAGGGAAGGGGGGGGGGGGGACTTAAAACAGGCTACTGCCATTTTCCCAACAAGTTTTGTTAATGCACCCTTGTAGTGTCATGATGTTGGCTCAAAACAATACCCCTCCCATGCTGTAGAGTAGAAGGAAGATTTTTTTTTTTCTTTTGATAGTAAAACTAGAGTTGTCCTTTTAATATATAATTGTTCTAGAGCAATTGCATATTGCACACACTGGGCAAGTGGTGCTGTACCCAGACCATAAATCATAGAAGTGGGTGGAGTAAAATGCTTTTTGTGAAGACACCAGGGGAAGAGAAATGTGTGGAGGGTGTTGTAGATGTAATGAAGGAAGTGAAACTGCTTTGAGTCTAGGTTTGCAGTCTATGTAAAACGTGAATACTTTGCATTGTTTGTGTGTAAATGTCTGGCTAACTCTTTGACTATGTAAGCTATGCTGATGTATAGTGCCATGATGAGTGATAGGACATGTGTATTAGCAGTATATTACATAAACCTCATAAGACAGGATGATTTGGTAAACCTTCCCACACACTACCAGGTAATGAGACCACTCATTTGGCCTTTAAAAACCGTCGGCTAATTTTATTTTGTTTCTTTTTTTTGTTTGTTTTTTATCTTTTTTTTTTTTTTTTTTTTTTATCTTCTTTATTTTATCTTTATTTTTTCAAAATCCCACATCCTGCTTTCTAACATTCTCTTTTCTCACCAACTCCTCCTATGTTTACCTATATGACTTCTCCAGAGCCTCTCCCATTCTTTGGAACTCTGTTCCAACCTGTCCAGCTCTTATGCCGTGTACACACGGACTTTTCGGCATCAAAGGTCCGACAGACTTCCGACGGACTTTCAAACGAACGGACTTGCCTACACACGATCACACCAAAGTCCGACGGACTAAAATAAGGAAGTTGATAGCCAATAGCTGCCCTAGCGTCGGTTTTCGTCCGGACTAGCATACAGACGAACGGATTTTTCGACCGGACTCGAATCCGTCGGAAAGATTTGGAACATGTTTTAAATCTAAAGTCCGTCTGATTTTCGACCGAAAAGGTCCGTTGGAAGTCTGATGAAGCCCACACACGGTCGGATTGTCCGGATTCGTTCTGTTGGACCAGTCTGGTCAAAAAGTTCGCCCGCGTGTACACGGCATAACTCTTTCCAATTTTAGGTGGTTCTTGAAAACTCGCAATGGATTATTTATTTTTATATATATATATATATATATATATATATATATATATATATATATATATATATATATATATATATATATATATATATATATATATATATATATATATATATATATATATATATATATATATATATATATAATGTTTGTGTATATCTTTTTTTTTTGGGGGGGGGGGGGGTGCCAATACTTTTTTCTGATAATTTTTTAAAAAGGTTTTATGTTATACACTATATAAGCTAGTATAAGGACTAGTCTTTATTTTTTCATAGTTCCACCTCCTGCTTTCTAGCTTTCTCACCTCCTCCCATGTTTACCTATATGACTTCCCCAGAGCCTCCTCCATCCTTTGGAACTTTCTACTGCAACCTGTCCAGCTCTTACTCTTTCCAATTTTAGGTGGTTTTTGAAAACGTAACTTTTCAGGAAAGCCTTTACCTAACCGCTGATCTTTTAGGTTGAAATCACACTGGTGGCAGTTTGTATGTCCCCTCTGAAAAGCAATTTGTGGATCACTTTTCAGAGGGCAGTAGAGCTACTGCTTCCAGGTGGCAATACTGACACTTCTTGAATGCCTGTTTTTGTTTGTTTGTTTTTTTTTGCTGGGTTTTGTAACGAACTGGGATTTATTTTTCACCTAACTATCGATCCACAACTGCACATCAGGCATTTAGCTGGCAGTTGACAGCCAGACTTCAGTGGGTGAGTTTGAAAGGCAGTACGTTCTGTCAAACATGAAAAGCCATGGCTGCAGTATGTGTAGGATCACCTCCAGCTGGCATGTTAGGCTTTCAGCGGGCAGTCAGGGGTGATGAAAATGTGTCTGAAACCCCTGTTTTTACCGCTTGTGTGAATGAGGCCTTACTTTCTCCATCAGCTCATCTTTTGCAGTTTTTACCTTTTTTGTATCATTTAGCCCTGCCTTTTAAATTGTAAGCTCTCATGAGCAGGGTCCTTCTAACCATTGTGTATTGTTTATCTTTATTTCATAAATAACTGCACAAACAATTAGCACTATATACATCCTATAAAAAAAAATATGAATTTTTAAACATAATATTATTACTTTTCTTTTCTTCTTTCAATGTTTTTTTCTTTATTATTAAAAAGGTAATTTTTTAAAAATTTTATTTGACTTTAAAATGTTTGACAGTTAATTTATCATTGCTTCAGAATGATTTTAAGGACCAATTTTTAGGTATGGGTTTTTATTAATTTTTTTAATCAAACTCCTGTTTTTATGTTTTGGTTTTTTTTATGGCCTAATGCACACAGGACTTTTTTTTTTTTCCCTCCCTGGGTGCGGGGAAAAAAATTAACCTGATAAAAACACACCTAAAGCTGTGTTTTGCATGCTTATTTATGCACATTTTAGTGTTAATGCATTCAGAATGTATCAGTGCACAAATGCACATAAAGGCGCTAGCGTTTTGTGTGTTTAGCTTTTTTTTTTTTTTTTTTATCTTCACAAACAATCCATTCCTGAACGCCCTGGTGGAGCATTACGTTTTCTGCCTCTAAACACCTGTAAATGCCTGTGTACGCATGGACACATAGGCTAACATAGGGGGCAATAAGAGGAAGAAAAAAAGACAAATGCTTGTAAAAGCGGCAATTTTGACGTCCTGTGTGCATGAGGCCTTAGATTGCCGACTGATTACTATTGACACTAGTGTGTCAGCTTGTTTTAGAATTCACAGTTATGCAAACTAGGTCAATGCTTCCTGTACAAGTATACAAAATTAGTAATTAATACTTTTTTTTTTTTCTTTTGTAGGAAATGTAAGATGCCCATGGATGGTGGCTATCTAACTGGGTGGTGATGACTTCCAGCTGTAGAAAGCAGCAGGCTTGCACATAGCATTGAGGCACCATGACAGTGTTTAGACAGGAAAACCTGGAAGACTACTATGAGGTTGGAGAAGAACTTGGAAGGTAAGCAGGAAAAGCAGTGCGATGAAGTTTGTTTTACTCCGTTCCTTTTTTATTTCTGGTTATGGCATCTTCTTGATTGCTAAATAAGAGATCTGAAGATTTCCAGCAACTAGGCTACATCAGAGGTGGAGAACATACTAGCTGGGATGGACTTTTTCAGCCAAATCCCTGTTGTGTTGGTTGTCACAGGACCATAGATTCAAATATCCACAGCCACAATGTTAATGCAATATGTACAAATGGCTAGGTTGACGGATTGTTTGATGGATTTTCCTAACAAGGATGTAGGTGCTTTTTATTTTTTGTCTGGTTAGAATAAGATTGCAGAGCCCCATACTGGGATTATGAAGGCAAAGAGGAATGTATAAAGAATGACAGCTCCTACCAGCTAAAAAGTGTATATCTATTTTTTGTCTGCGCTAAACTGGTTATGATTAACATGTGTTTGCTATGGATTACTGTAGTTTGTATGTAACACCGATTTTTGCTTTGTTGGCAAATCAAACTTTTCCTTTAAAATTCCCACTCCTCTGGATGTCATAGCTGTCCGTCGTATGTACAGGTGACCACAGATATTGTGTGGCTCCCAGCTGATTTTCAATGATTTTGTAGTAAAGTGGGTATAGGAATTATTATTCTGCATGTGTGGTTTTGCTGCATTATGTTAGCAGCTGTTCTAGCTTCAGAAAGAGAAAAAGTATGACTTTGTTATATTTAGAGCTCTAAATGCCTCTGACGTCAGAAGCTATAGGAATTGTTTTTTTTTTTCTTCTTTAAGTTAGATCTATAGCCAAAGAATTTTTTTATTTTTCTTAGTTTTGGATAGAGCAAAGGAAGGTTATTTTTGCCATCTTTGTTCCTTAAGGGAGATTTTACCTTCAGTTCCTGTCTTATAGCTAAAACAGGAAGTGAGAGTAAGGATCGGAAAATGTCTCACTGCCTGTGATTAGCGCAGCGCCGTGCCGACTTCCTGGCGGGCTTGGCACGTGGAGTGTGCGAACATGCCGGAGCTCATCCTTAAGTGAGAGGAAATCCCTGCAAATTAAGGGAATTGCTCTGGAACCTCCAAGTCACCAGAACTAGTGTCCCCGTTGGAAGAGTTCCCCTCTATTACTTTTCTGGGGACAACTCTGATTTTTTGATTTTTATTCTCACTTTTAATCATGGTAAACGGGACAAATGGAGAGGGCAAATCTCCCTAACAGGGATACGGACAGCAAGTAAAACCCTGACAAAGGTTCTAATCTATCTTTCCTGTTAGATATACTTATGCCTATTATACTTTAAAGCTGACTTCTACCCAGGTTGACATTACTGTGCAGCAAATAACCTAGCTAACGACATTTGGACAAAATTGTTTTTTACTTACCTTTTTAATGCCTGTTGCTATGTGGTGCCTTCTAATGTTCCCCTTCCTCACCGCGGCGCCTGACGTCATTTCCCTCTGCGCCTCTGCTCGCTACTGCTCCTGGAAGATGTGTCGTCATTTCCCAGGAGTCAGTGGGCAGCCCCGAGGCCTCGGTTGCCAACAATGGGACGGGCACTTCCGCCGCCTGTTGTGATGGCAACCTGTGTAGTTTCCAGCGCCGCTACATGCTGTTACTGCGCATGCGCGAGAACGGGCAGTGCATGCTGGGAATACAGCAGCGCCGTATCCCGGAAGAATATGCTTGTGGGCTTCGCGTGCCCACACGTAAGATGGGAATCCCCAAAAAGGAAAACTTAAAGGTATTTTTCCAATAAAATAATCATAAAGGCAGTGCTAATGACAAGAGTAAGAATTGTTAAATATGCATTATGCAAGAGTAAGAGTTATTTAAAAAAAAAAAAATCAAAGTGGGTGGAACTCCGCTTTTAAAGTTGAATTCCAGCATGCATTTAAAAGCTAACTCCACCTTTTGCACCAGGTTACACCAATATGTAGGGTGTCGCATTTAACAAATGAAACCACCCCCAAACCTCCATCCTCCCTTTCCCCCATGATAGCAATAATTGAATGAACTATAAGTCCCATCTGCCACCGCTGCAGACAGACCTGCAGTTCTTACGGGAACACAAGTGCAGTGATTACCACACATATATTTCATTGACTTTTCCTGCAGCTCTCGGGTGGCCATAAACGTTCGTTTTTGCATCATTAGTGTGCCAGCTGCAACATGTGATTATCGTGCCGCAATTGAAAGTGCCCTAATCCAACATGCTAATTTTTTAATTTTTTTTAGAAAAACAAAATAATTGATAGTACAATCATATGAGCTATTTCTGTTTTTCGATCGAAAGAACTTTCATTCTTTGACTCGTCTATGGCCTCATGCACACTGGACATAAAAAAAAAATGTTGCTTATACAGGCGTTTTTTTTTTTTTTTCTTTCAGCCTGTATAAGCAACTTTAATTTAACCTATGTGTCCATGAACATTTGGGCATTTACAGGCATATTTGTGGAGGAGTGTTTACAGGGTGAAAAAAAACCCCATCACAAGTGCATTTTTGAGAGGAGCTTTTGTGCAGAAAAGACGATTGACGCGCTTAAACGCTGCATTTAGGTGTGTTAAGCATTTTTAAGTGTATGTTTTTCTAGTGTTTTGGAGAAAAGCGCTTATAAATGCAAATACGCCTTAACGCACATACAATATGCTCCATTGCAGTAGTTCTGGCATTTTTTTTCTGCTGCATAATGTGCATTGACCCTAACTGAAGGTCTATACCTTGGTACAGTCATAGGGCTAGAGGAAGAGTCTGCAGTAGGGTATAGATTTCAATAAAGCCTGTCCTGCAAGCAGCATCTTTGGGGCGGTTTGGGAGCACTGTATACAGCACTCCCAAAGCGCCGTGCCCATTGAAATGAATGGGCAGCACTTCCCAAGCACCTGAAAAACACTTTGGAAGCGCTGCAACACGGGCGCTTTTAACCCCTTCTACAGCCGCTAGCAGGGGTGAAAAGCGCACTGGTAGCTGCCGAAAAGCGCCACTTAAACCGCGCTAAGACGAGTGGTGCTTTACAGCTAGCGCTTGGTGGCCCCAATATGAAAGGAGCCGAAGATATTCTAAAGGTTTGTTGGCAGATATGTACAGTGTAGAAATGTTTGTAGCATGTATTGGGAGAAACCAATTCTGTGTGATTAATAGTCATACTGTGTGTTTTGATACACCTTCTAAAAGTAGATGTAGACATGCGTGATGTCATCAAATAATTATTTTTATTGTCACTCGTGAATTCATTTTGTTCTATGATGTGTTTGTTTAGCTTATAACCTGCAATAAATAACTGTGATTACAGTAACATTTTATGGTAAAAAAATCTGCTTATCTGTGGCTTGTGAAGGATTCTAGGAATAAGGAGGTATTAAAGGAGCAGATATTGTGGTTACTGACACAGCACGCATGGATAACTGACAAAAGATATTTTATGGAAGATACTGAGGGTTCCCTGTGAGTCTTCTCCTGCCCCCATTATTAAGACTATAGTAATCACACAACAATGCACTCAATTCTTCAATTACAATATGTCCCATTTGCTTTACTTCCACCCCCCGCCCCAGTCAGAGACCAAACACAACAGCCCCCTACAGTCACATTAAACAGCACGCTCAGTACATTGTGCCTATCTGCACCATTATGCTTGGGTAGAGCGGCATTGTAATCTGTGTATTTGTACTGGCCTATTTCTGGATCCCAACCTAGTTGTTCAATAAAACGTACATCTATGTTAAATTACAGGAATGCAATTATTATATATAATTAATAGCAATGTGTCTATCTATCTATCTATCTATCTATCTATCTATCTATCTATCTATCTATCTATCTATCTATCTTATAAATCTATAATTTATATTTTTATATATATCTCAATATGTATATAATGGGACAATTTACTAAATACCACATTCATTTTTGAGTTAAAATAACTATTTATCTCCAGAGTAGTCAATTCACAAAAAAAGTTATTTAACGAATGCGTTAAATATTTATGTTTTGCTCTATTTAGCACTTAAATTTAGCGTTTATTTTTTTTACGTTTTTTTTTTCCCAGGCTAACACTGCACCAGAAGGCACTCTGGCAATATTGTGAAACTATCAAAACATTCTAGGCTGCTTTCATTCACAAAACGGTCTCCCTCTGATGAAATGTTACAATTTATATTCATTGGTGAGCTCAGAGGAGAACATTTTCACACTGATACATTGTATACTTTTCACTTCCTGACCAGCGCAGAGTGCCTTTTAATTATTTTGTACATTTCTAAAGTACCGCCAGCAAACACCCAGTGATAAATACCAAATGTATGTTGGTTTTTTTTTTTTTTTGTAGTGAATTGACTTTAAGTTTGTTAACCCCCCCCAAAAAATTATATGGATCCTGCTCCTTTTTAAAGCATTTTATACAGCACAGTGATTGTGTTGTGTAATTTGGACCCCTGTAACACCTAAAAAACCTGTCTGATCGTGCCAGTTTCTCTCCCCTTCTCCGCAAACAGACCACGATAAGCATGGCTGCTGAGCCCTGACATTGTGGTCTGTTTGCGTGCCTCCGTCACCTGCAGCCTGCTCTCTTGTGTCTGTTTTCTCTGTCCCCTCTCTGCGTGCAGTGCCGCCCCATTCCCCTCCTGCTGCAGGAATATACATTATATTTTAATACTATTCGTTTTGTTTCCTAATACTGTGGCCCGCTGTCTCTGTGTTTTTAGTTTAAAAAATCCTTCTTTACCATATCTTACGGCGGCTCCCTGCGGTCATGTGACCGGCCGTGTCTCCTCTCTCCTCCTTGCTTCCCGCTGACATCAGCGGGGAAACCTCGGCCCCGCTCGCTGCTTCTGTCAGACGGGCAGAGAGGAGACACGGCTGGTTACATGATCGTCGGGAGCCGCCTTGAAATACGGTAAAGGAGTTTTTTTTTTTTTTAATAAAACAGAGACAGCAGGGCACAGTATTCGGAAACAAACAAAGTATTAAAATGTGAAAGTGGGTTAACAACCACTTTAAAGATTTATCTCAAGTTTTTTTGCTGCAGTATTTACCTCACTATTTTAACAAATGTGCAGTATTTACCTCCACATTCTATAGTTTACTTTGATGAATTGACTCTCTTTTTTTATTATCTCATGTGATATTTCCAAAAAGTGAGTCGCGTGACCTTCATATCACATGCGGTAGCCTTTAGTGAATTGACCCCTATATCAGTTGTCTTGAAATAATCGTATTTGGTGGAATAAACCAAACTCATGGTTGATCTATTTTCAGTTGAGAATGCAGAAGCCACAGGATGTTGTCTATGTAACCTTAACGCTCTATCGACAGAGTACAAACTGATAACGTTATCATGTATATGGAATAAAATATTGCATATAATCGTCTTCCGTTCTAGCGATTTAAAGTCCTTGTTTCTATATATAGTTTGCAAACTTTATGGCCGCTGGACTGCAATATTTTCTCATCACATATGCTACTTCCCACTTACTGCACAGTATCTGCTCCCTATTTTCAAGCAATTAAAAACCTACAAATTATATCAAAACTTACTTTTGAGTATATGTGAAAAGAGTAAATGATCTGTTGCTACTGAAAATATGCTACGGCCTCCCTTTAATCAAAATTAATGAAAATTACTTCTTTTATACAAGAAAGCCTACTATTTTATTAAATTTTTTTTTTTTTTTTTTTGTAAATTCTTTATTTTCAAACTCCAATAGAGCAAAGAAAATGATTACAGAAATGACACGCAGGTCAAACATCTTTCATTGCAAATGAAGGCGTTCAAAGGCTCTGAGACAGTCACATTTATCAAAATCCAAAATATGTATGAAAGAGAACAGGCTCACATATCCAAGTGCAATAAGTCCCTAACCGTTTTCCTATATTACGGCACACAAAAAACGCATGGTACCGCACCACCATGCGTTTTTGGCAAGTGCAAAAACAAGTGCGTTGTCTGGTGTGTGGGGGTGCTATTAAGAAATAAAGGCACTGTCGCATGTGTGCTAAATGGCAGCACGTTTCTGGGCGTGCCAGGAAAATGCATGATTTTGCACACATTCCCGACCCACACTCGTGTGAACCTAGCTGTACCAGCACAGGTGTTCCGTTCATCCCTGTGCAGTCATATCACACAGGGACACAGCAGTTGTGTGTGTGTGTATGTGTGTATATATATATATATATAAAATGAAAGTCCTAATATATGCGTTCTTCATAAATTAGTCCACCGTGCTGAACAACATGTGCAGTCATTCCAAAACAATCATGATTCACCACCACCATCCAGTCTATACACTTACCAGAAAGCGGTAACCAAAAAGTCTGTATAAAGCCTTTATCCCTTTGGTTCTCTAAGCAGACGATCAGATAAATATCCACCAGAGATAGTACTATTTTCTTATGGTTCTCAAATTCTCATAAAAAACAAAAACAGCCATCATTGCGCAAAATTCCACATTTTAATTGTTAGACGGTCATTAAAAAGTTTACATTTGCATGTATATGTCCCTTAGACCGGCACTGAGTCTATCCAGCATTCCAGTAATGGCGGTAGTGTATACAGGGAGCCGGCATGCGGTTCATGCCTCAGTATCAGTGCAGTTCATAGGCAGGAAATTACATCAGCGTCGCACAGTCAGCGCTGATGTAATTTCCTGCCAATGAACCGCACTGATACTGAGGCTTGAACGGCATGCCGTCTCCCTGTATATACTATGGCCATCACAGCCCGTTACTGGAATGATGGATAGACTCAGTGCCGGTCTAAGGCACATATACATGCGAGTGTAAACTTTTTACTGATCTTTTAACAATTAAAATGTGGAATTTTGCAGTTTTTGTTTTTTAGGAGAATTTGAGAAGCATAAAAGAATAGTATTGTATCTGGTGGATATTTATCTGATCGTCTGCTTAGAGAACCAAAAGGGATAAAGGCATTACTTAGGCTTTTTTGTTACCACTTTCTGGTAAGCGTATAGACTGGATGGTGGTGGTGAATCACAATTGTTTTTGGAATGCACATTTTGTTCAGCACAGTGGACTAATTTATGAAGAATGCATATATTGGGACTTTTTAGATAGATATATTTGCAAGCATTGTTGATGGGAATCACTATTTCATATTAGAAAGTTTATATTTTTACAGTATATTTTGATACACATACACTGTTTACTTGATGATATACACATTTGTTTGACATAATTAAAGGGTCAGTGCAGTTTCTTATTACACAAACTTTTTTCACATATCTCCACTAACACTAGTGGTGAATACTAGCTGCAGCATAACCCTTATATTCAATTATAATTGGTTTTTGTTTTGCGCCGGTGGCACACACTACACTATTCCACAGACACAGCCGCTGGTCTCAATTTGACATCTGTGCGGGTGCACAGCCCCGAACGCAGACACTGCCACTGCATCACATTTGGCATGATTGCCCACACAGAAGTGCTTTGAAAATCTGTGCATTAACTGCTGAGTTCTCTTAGTTAGATCCTTGGTGCCCAATGTGCAGCTTGCACACCAAGTACCTCTAGACCTTCAGTTCAGGTAAATTGATAACTTCTCTGGATTGAGTTTCTGCTACAGAGCTCTGCATGAGATTGTGCTGAATAGGAAGTACTATGATGTCATCTTTGGCATCATTGGCAGTTCATATGAGTCTAGCTGTAATAACAAGACTTGGCCTCACCCTGATGCAACAGATCATTGCAAAAGTGATCTATTGCTGCTAAAGATGCCATGCAATAGATCCGTTATAATAATTTGTTGGGGTCCATGGTGGGGCTGGATATTTTCCTTTGTTGCGTAAGCGTGCGTAATTTTAAGGCCTCATTTATTTCTGCTTTTGGGGCTGACTGATTTTCCTGCAGGAGACTCAGTGAAGAGCAGAAGCCCCATTTAAAGCAAATAAGAGGCCATTCCGAGCCAGTTGCATGCAATCAAGCATGCAGCGATTTACCTGTAGATCAGCCCTAGACACAGACTGTTTGCGTTCAGGTCCAGTCCACAGGCTGATTGTTGCGGTAACATTAAAGAGGTTGTTAAATCATAAGTTGAAATCGCTGGCATCCCCTCTGTTTTAGGCAGATATAAAGCAGTGTGTGTCAATATTTTTTTTTAAGATTAGAATCCTAAATACCTTTTTCCACAGCACCACTGTGCGGTCACGTGGTCTCCCTCTGGTCAGCTGACATCAGAGTAGAATCTCAGCCCCTCCTGCTGCTCTCCTTAGATTGGGGAAGGAGAGCAGGGGGTGACCATGTAACCACACAGCGGGGGAAAAAAGGTATTTAGACTATTACCCTTTTTTTTTTTTTTTCCGGTATGATTTTATTGAGATGTCACAACAATTGACAAGACACATAGCACAATATAAGGATTCAATTGCAATACACCAAGTACAAACACTACTCCTCCAAAAAAACATCTAGCAGAGTAAAGTAGTAATGCAAAACCCATATATTACAAGAAACAATAACATAAGTAATGTGAGAGAGGTCCTAGCAGTTCTAAGGAGTATAATCTTTAAAAAATTGACACACAGTGCTTTATATCTGCCTAAAACAGTGGGGATGCCAGCGATTTTTAACTAGTGACTTGACAAGTCGCCCCAGTGCGAACTGTCATGAAATGAAAACATAAATATTTAGTATTCTAGAAGAGTGCCAGATTGTCCAAAATAAAGGTAAAACACTTTAAATGTAATATTACTTGAATACCAGCACTAGCACATGTACTAGAATTGAACTATTGAGCGGCCTTCTGGATATTTCCTTCAGTAACAAATGGAAAAATGATTTTCAGGCAGGTTTTCTGTATTCCTAAGATCAGGGGTGAATTATACAGGAAGTGTTTTTGAAGTTTGCAAAGTGGCCATAAAAAAAAAAAAGTCAATTTTTTTTTTTTTTTTTTTTTAATATATGGCTGCTATTGGGCAGATGTGCCAATTGATCGTTTATTATCTGTACGTATCCTTGGGGGGCTTATGTGTAAAAAAAAATAAAGAAAACCTAGACAGAGCAAATGCCTGTAGCAGTGTGACATTTCTCCAGTTAAACAAGTTCCCTATGATGATCATAGATATGTGCAGTTTGTATTTTGGAATGTGCGGTATTAATTAGGGTAATGGATCCATTGTTCACATCATTTGTTGATTTATAAGTGGTGTGCATACATTTTTGTATGCTTGAAAAACAATACAATTCCATGGCTCCATTCAGCGTGTTGACAGTACAGGTCATTGTGTTCCTGTGGTTTTCCGTTCAGTGAAGTCCTGGCCAGGTAACATCAGGGTAAAATACAAGGAAGTAAGAAAGAACCACCATCTCTATGATATGTAGGGAGTAGAGGTGTAAATGAGGGAGATTGTGTAGGTTATAAGCCATGCAATCACATTTACATGAGTGTGAACAAGGTTGGAGATATGATGTATCTATCCTTCTACTTGCCATTATTAATATTTTTTTTTAAAGGGATGGTTCAGGCTATGGTAATATCACAACATCCCAGGCAGCAGTGTCTGAATGGTCTGTGCCGCAGAAGTTAACTCTTAAAACTAGTGCATGATGCATCATAAGAACAGTGTGCCGTGGACATTGGGGTACAGACTGATACAGTGAGTGAGAAGAATATGTGATTTTTTTTGTTTTTTTTTGTTTTTGATGATAGGAACTAGCAACATTCAAATATGATTTCCAGGGAAACTTTGATGTTACGGGTTCACCCACCTGGGCACAGCCTTTTTTCTGTGCCCAAGAGTCACAGGTGTTGCATAAAGCCGCCTGTACAATCAATCACCAGATTCATTTGTATGCTGGTAAATGCAGATCTGATTGTATATGCGCATGCAGGTGTGGATTTATGCCTGTTGGTGCAGACAGTCTGTATGTTTACTCTTGAATCTGCATTGATTTGTACAGGCGGCTATACGCAACACCTAAGAGTTCCAGGTCCACAAATGCATCTATGTCTATGACATAGCTCCCAACTGTCCCTGATTTGGCGCAATGTCCCTCTGTCCCTCTTTCCTCCTCATCTGTCCCTCATTTTGGTCTGATCTATATAGTTGTATATAAAATGCACTATTTATCTTTCAGAAAGTGTTTCCCAGTGCTAAACTTTTCATCCAAATTCTAAATTGCTGCATTTGTCAGTTTTAAAAGCCAATATAAAGGAAAATTTGTGTTAAAAAAAAGCTTGTGGAGTTAATTAACTTTTTTTTGGTTATGTCCCCTTTAAGGGGTGTGACAGGGGGCGTGTCCTATTCCTACATACATTTGCTAGTAGGGGTCCCTCATTCCCATCTCAAAATGTTGGGAGGTATGCTATGACCCCTTAGTGTTTACACACACGCACCAGAACCTTACCAGCTCTTTATTGCAGAAGAGCCATTCTGCAATAATACACACTTACCTGCCTGCTTGCATTTTTTTCTTTTGAATGTACACTGAGCTTCGCATGCACAACTTGGCGTACATTCCTTGAACACTTCAGCTGTGCTAGAATGACTAGATCCCATGCACATGTATGGGATGACATGAATGGCCAATCAAGAGGCCGAAAACCCAGCTCCTGGGGAGAAGATGACAGTTGCCCAGTAAGGGATGTAAGCAGTGCATTGTTGGAAGGTGGAGGTGCGTATATTTGGGAGATTAGTGCTGCTTAAAGGAAAAAAACACCATTTTTTTTGGTTTGTTTAGTGTTTACCTTTTTCAGTATTTGTAATTTTCATGGTGTGTTTTTTTTTTTTTTTTTTTTTTTTTTTTTTTTCTTTTTTAATGCTCAGTTTTGCATTCTTTTGTTGTATTAAACTTAAAGTGGAACTGCACCCAAAAGGGGAAGTCCTGCTTGTTTGCATCCCCCCCTTCCTCTTTTAATTGGCACTTTTTTGGGGAGGGCAGAGTGGGTACCTGGTTTTGACAGGTACCCGCTCCCACTTCTGTTCATATCACTGCAGCGGTCTGATCCGAAGTTGAGGCCTTCCCCTGCAGCCTTTTGGGACACATCACAGGTCCCCGAAGACTGCAGGACCATTCATAAAGTGCAGCGTGGCTTGCGCATGCACAGTGGGAAGCCGCTGTGAAGCTGCAAGGCTTCACTAGTAGTTTCCCTTAGTTAAGATGCTGCCGCCTGGACCCGATGCCGATTGAAAAATCGGCTTGGGTGAGGACAGTGCAGGATCAAACAGGCAAGTGTCCTTCTATTAAATGTCAGCCGCTTCAGTATTTGTAGCTGCTGAATATTTTGGGCGGAGATGGGAGCTCCTCTTTAAATATCTGTAGATTGGCCAATAGAGAGCTTTTATCGGCTCAGTGTGATGAAGGTCTCTCTAGTTTTATACATATTGTTGAGCTAAGATGTCCACCAGAAAGGGATTTCGTTGTTTTCAGTGATCTGGTTGGTTCATAGATTGTCATTAGAAAGCAGTAAAGCACAACTATATACTGTAGTACCAACGAGCAGGAAATGACTAGTGTGCCTGTATTGTGCAAATTTGGCGGACATTTGCCTCGTTTCCACTGAGCGGTACGGTTCGGGTCGGTACAGTTTGGAAGGGTTAGAATGGTCCGGCCTATTCTGGTGAGCGTTTCCACCGCAAGTCGGACCGCCAGGGGCCATACGGGGTTTAGAAAAAATGCCTTTGACATGAGCATTGACGTTTTTTCTGTCCGCCAATCAGTGGAATGTATTGTGTGATGCCAGTAGCTCCGCCCTAACCGTACCGTATCATTTTCTATGGCCCCACATCTGAAGCAGGACCATGATTGGTGCGGTATGGGCCGCTTTCATGATGGAAACACTCAAAATAACGTACCGTACCGAACCAATCTGCTCACTGGAAACAAGACATAAGTGTCAATAAATAAAATATAATCTCATAGTAAAGGTTTTTAAAACCTAGGCACACACTGATAAGTTGATCTCTTATGTGTGCATACATCTGAGAAAGCATAAAAAGTACTCTCTCCCCTCGAACACTGTGCTATGTTGCAATGAATGTGGCCAATGGTGTCTGTTGACCATTGCTGGAGTTGCTCTTCATTTATGGATATCTTGAAGCTGAGCACCCAAGCTACCCATATTTGGTAGATCACAAAGCACTACGGCTGTCGCAAATACTATATTATATAATATAAAAGCTTGATGTTTCAGCTAATACTCTCTGTTCTAAATTGTCAGAGCAGAAAATGGTGGTACCTTTTACAGCCCATGCGTCCTTGTATAAGTGTCATGTATGGAAAATGAGTAGTCTTTAACACATGGCTACACCCTTTACTATTTAAGATGTAAACTTTGTTTCTAGATCAACTGCCCACATACCTGGTTTGCTTTTGTTTTGAATTGCCTGCTGCTTTAGTGTATTCTGTAGAATTTTAGCAGGTTTATGAGTAAAGTTCAGGTGGAATGCTGTGAACTTTATGATCACGATGAGAAAGGGAAATACTTGCACTTTGCACTTTTTTTATTGCAGTAACCGTTACGGCCTGCACTTGTTTAATGTTTCTCATTAGTTTAGCAATATGGTTTTATTAGTGCCACTGTACCACATTGACGAGATATTAAGTCTACTTGGCTTGCTGTTATATACAGTTATTTTTATTCAGTCATAAAATACAGTATAGTTGTATGCGTTTATGGCAATGTTTGCAATTGCTGCACTCTGACCAACAGAGGAAGCTCTGTTTAAAAGGTATCTCTTCTTGCAATAAATTTTTGGCCAATTGACTATGCTGTTAATTCAATTCTGCCAATTGTGCTCCTTGATCAGTTTGTTTGCATGGTTTTTTTTGAAAATTCTAGTGTGCTCTGTCTTGAATGTTCTGATTTTCCTGCTTGGTGCACATAAAGTATATAAATTAATGTACTGTACTGTCTGTGTGGTCTATTGTATTACAATTTGTAAGATATGAACTGCTCAGGCAGGTAACTGTAAAATCAATTGTTCCAAAACCACAGACGGGTGCCAGTCTGGCCCTGAATATCCACATGTTCCGTTCTCATCTTACCATGTTTGAGCAAGTCACTTTCAAGAGGAAGAGTTGGCAGTGGTCCCATGGAAGTGGAACTACTGACAAAGAAGATTATGATTATTAATAGTATTCAGGATTTATATAGCGCCAACAGTTTGTGCAGTGCTTTACAATATAAAGGGGGGGCAGTACAATTACAATGCAGAAGGAATAAGATGGCCCTGTTTATGGAGTTTCAACCTAAAGGGAGGGGAAGACCCTAAACAAAGTGCCGTATAGCCAAAGCTAGGTTAGTCCCAGTAGTAACCTATGGCTGTGAAAGTTGGACCATAAGGAAGACTGAACGCTGAAGAATTGATACTTTTGAACTATGGTGTTGGAGAAGACTCTTGAAAGTCATTTGGACGGTAAGGTGGTCAAACCAGTCAATCTTGAAGGAAATCAACCCTGAATATTCACTGGAAGGACAAATCCTGAAGCTGAAACTTGAATACTTTGGCCACCTAATGTGGAGAGAGGATTGGAAAATGCCTTGATGTTGGGAAACATGGAAGGAAAAAGGAGAAGAGGACAACTGAAAATAAGATGGATAGATGGCATAATTGAAACAATGAAAATGAAGTTAAGCAAGCTCCGAGAGGCAGTGGAGGACAGAAAAGCCTGGCACGCTATGTTCCATAAGGTCACGAAGAGCTGGACACGACTGAACAACAATAATATGGGGTCTTTACCCTCTATTACTAAACTTTACCTGTGCAAGCGCTCAGCCAGGATCCTTGTGCAAAACAGCTGCTTAAAGATGAATACACAAATCTATACATAACAATTGGGTAAATATGGACAAGTAGGCATGTGACATGTGAAAAATCACATGAAATGTTATTTGGCAAATATAAAGATACCTCTCAATGTGTATTTACTGGGACTAAATAATCCTTTCCCTTGAAGCCCAACTCCAGGCACAACAAATAAAATACCCTTGCGATTGCCCCCCTGCCACATTGCTAGTGTTAAATGATCGTTATGCCTAGGGGTTTGCAGAAATAGGCTGTATTACTTGCCTGCTCCAGTAGACTTCCTTAGTCAGCTCGACCCATCCCTGCAGCCTTTTCTCTTAGCTGCTCTTTGCTGCAGTTGCAAGCTCTCCTTCACATACATTGCAGGTCTAATAGTCCTGCATTGTATGTGATGGTGCGGAGGGACTGCCCACCGCTCAGAGCTTCAGGGAGAAGAGAACAGCACTGGAGCCTGTTGGAGTGGGGAGTCAAGTAGCGCAGCCTCTCGTTCTACATCTAGACTTAACAAACCTTCAACTCTGGGGGTGTGTGTGTGGGGGGGGGGGGGGAGGGGGCGGCGGGGCCCTGCAGGGTTTTATTTATTTATTTATTTTTTGTGCCTGGAGTTGGGCTTTAACAAAATCTGTGTTGAAAAAAATGTGGAGGCTGCCTTTTTTTTGTAGCCTTCTGAAAATGCTAGTTTCCTGGCTGCCATGCTGAGCCTTCAGGCAAAACCATATTAAAAGTACTTTTTTAGAGGCAATAAGAGCCACCATTTTTTTCTTTTGAACTCTGCCAGATCAATTCTCATTGTATATAACACCAACATGCTTTTGGAGGAGATGGGCAAAGACACAATTAGTACAATTTACTAAAGTTGGGTACGCATGGGCCGAAAACGGTTGATTCGGCAGGAACTGGCCGGGTTTTGGCCTGTGTCTACAACTCCTTGTCTGGCAGAAGCCGGTCTCACAACTGTCTTCTGTCGAATGAGCATGCTGGGGGAAAATAAGCATCTGATCAGTGCTCGCAGACAATGGCTGCGGGCACGGTAATTGTACAGAAAAATATAGGAGTGGGAGTTTTGAGGTGCAAAAATTCATCTCCTTAACACAATCAAAATTATCAAAATTTTATTATATAAACATTAAAATTTTAAAAACAACATATGAAAAATCATACGATCGTGGTACAAGGGATTTGTGGCTCTACATGTTTCACCATCATATTGGCTTCTTCAGGAGATTATTGTATACCTTATGTACAGTATCACTACAAATAAATAGAAAAAAAACATTAAGTATATTTAATCAAAAAAAGTTTTGAACACTCATTTATAGAGACCATGAAGGCTGCAGGCGCTGATCATGGTAATTTGGATGGGGGGGGGCAATCCCCCTGTCAACACAATAACTTAGCGGGGTGATTGCTGCACTAACTTCAGATGTGTTAGTATGGCGATCTGTACGTTTTTTGTCTTTTTCTGTTCAGCCCGCTGGGTTGAAGTAAAAAAAAAATAATAATAAACTGTACCCAGCATTAGACTGGAGCAGCTGTACATAGCAACCAATCAGGTTCTAGCTTTCATTTGCAAAACTTAACTGAACAAGCCAAAAGATAAAAGCTAATTGGTTACTATGTGCAACTGTTCCTAATTCTGTCTGCTCCAGTTTTAGTAAATACCCCCATTGAGCTCATTTCACAAAGCTTACACAGCAGCTTAATGTGCTGTATTTTCAGCACTGTGACTGTAATTTTAGAATTTCATTGGTGTCAACTGAAAATAACTGTCACTTTATTTAAAATTAAAGATGCTTATCTTGGTGTGTTAGCTCTGTGGTTTGTCTTAAGTCTATATTTTACTTGCTCGTTCACTACGTAGAGACGAGGTAGAAAATTGGTTAATGTTTTCAGCAGCATCCTATTTTTTAAAAAAAAATGTATTTTAATAAAGCGGTGGTAAACTGCAGGCGATTTTTTTTTTTTTTTTTTTTTTTCTTTCAAAGTTATAATGTGCTAATATGCATCACAAAGAAACTTACCTAGGAACAGAGTGAAAACTACTAGTGAAACTTACCTTAGAATGAAGCTCTTCCAATGGCAAGCTGCCACCACTGACTGGGCGTCCATCTTCACCTGGTGTTCCTTCTGGGTTCGTGGGCTACGGCTGTGTGAGTGACCTAAAACATGATGACTTCACTCCTGCGCACGCGTGCGGGAGCCGCCTCGTTGGCCTCTGCGGGAGCCGCCTCTGAAGGCCTGGTTGTCCATTCCTTCAGAGCACATGCGCCGGTGACATCACCGGATGCATGTAAAGTAAATATCTCCCAAACGTGCACTGTTTACAGTACCTATAGGTAAACCTAATCATAGGCTTACCTATAGATAAAATGAATGTATGGGAGTTTACTCCCACTTTAAGGCTATAGTAGTTTGTTAAAGTCATTTGCAGTTTTCTAGATCATAAAAAACTATAAATACGGAGAAGTGTTTGTTTTTGTGTTTGTTTTTGTGTTTGTTTTTGTGTTTTGTTTTTGTGTTTTGTTTTTGTGTTTTGTTTTGTTTTTGATTTTTGTTTTTTTTTTTTTTTTGCTGCAGCCTTAAAAGGCAATGTCAATTTTCCTTTTAAAGTAGTCGTTGGAAGGAGCTTTAATTATGAGGAATATTGTAACATGTAGTTGCATGAGTGCATCGCTTTACTTTACGGAATATCTCTGGTAAAGAATTGCCCTCCTATTACTTTAAGTTCTCTTTTGATCCTGGAGAGAACCACATAGAAAAGTTCTCTAGCAGAAGAGCAGCATCAGCATAAGGATCTTAATTGACAAAGTCACCGAGACACATGACTGCTGGAGCAATGTGCCATGCAAGATGGACCACTATGTTCCGGTCACTAATGTCACCATATAAAATATATCACTCTAATGGCAATTCTTTGATGTGAGCTCAATATCACTGGAGCATTTTGACTTGCAAGAGAGGATTAAGTGCTTTTTTTTTTTTAATATATATATATATATATATATATATATATATATATATATATATATATATATATATATATATATATAAAATACAGGGCCTGAAAACTACTTTCACTTTTAAAGTGACATTACACTCTGGTAAAAAAAAAAAAAAAAACCTGTTGGACTATGTATTACTAACACAAAAAGTACCTGGAATTGTTCTAAGTCCCCTCAAAATCTCCGGATTCCTTTTTTTTTTTAGCTGCGGTGATCTAATTTCCTGTTAGCAGTAGCTATTGCATTTATTCTCCGCTTTCTCAGGGATCAGCCAGGTATGGAACTTGCATACTTGCATAGGTCCACGCTGGTTCAATGTAGCCATGCAAAAATATTCATAGCTTGAATTCAGCCTCAATGTCTTAGGACAAAATTTAAAGCGGTTGTAAACAGCGCTTTCGGCTCCTACGCTTCTCTGTGTGCCACCGCAGGAAGCTGCTTTTTTTGGGGGTGCACCTGTAGGCTCGCTCCCGAGCCAGGTTGTGTGTGTCCATAGACAGCACAGCTCGGCCCAGTCCCCTTCTCCCTACTAACAGGATTTGATTGACAGCAACAGGAGCCAATAGAGAGGAGAGCACCGCTGCAGACTGGCACAGTGCTGCGTCATTATTTGGGGTGGGGGGGGTGGGAGTTGAGAGTGCTATACATCAGCTGAGACACGCTTTACATTAGTGCAGAGAATGCATTAAGGTAAATATTATTGCCTTCAGAACCACTTTAAGCAAAACTCCTAGAATAACAAAAGAACAATTTTAGAAATGTATCCACTTAAACTTCATTAAGTTTCTTTTAAAGTGGTCGTAAACCTCAGACATGAAATATGAACAAAGCATATCCCTCTCTTCTGTAGTGTGTACTTCTGTCTGCTGCTTCGTTCCTCTGCTATCTGCATAAGTCACTTCTGACAAGTTTTACTGACACCAAGAGGAAAATGGTGACAGGGGAGGGATCTCCAGCTGATTGACAGCCTCAGCTCTGTTCCAGTGTGAAGAGTGGTGTGTCCTTTCCCTCCAATCAGCTCTGAGAGCTCTCCTCACTGAGCGCTGCAGAGTGTAACTTCAGCTCTCCGCCCCCTTTTTCCGGCAGCTGAAACAAGCTGTAATAATTTTGCACTTTGAACGCATATAGAGAAGAGAAGACTGCAGATAAACAGGTACAACCTACGTAGGAGGATTTGCTTTAATCTCTGTGTATCACCTGAGAACAGTCACTTCACTAGGTATATGTAAGGGTTTACAACCACTTCAAATACAACTAGTGTAAGCACATGATTATGTACCCCCAGCACACAGACAGAGGGAGGGTTAGCACTGTCATAGCTACTGCTTTCCTCCTTCTGTCAATCTATAGCTGAACATGCTTACAGGAGGAGAATGCCGAACGGTAAACTTATAACTTTGCTGTTGCTTCTTCTTAGCCCAAGCAGAACTATGGGACTGGTTCCTTGACCAAACTGTATTGCTTGTATGAAATAGAGAAAAGTGGGGTCACTGACCTGGCTGTGCTGTTTGACGGGGATCACAAGATTAGCTGGAAGTCCAAATTATTTGGCAATTAAATACACTAACATAAGTGTAGTTTACATGTCGTAAATAGTTGTTGCAAATTTGAAGTTCATCTTTAAAATGTGATTAAACTCTCTCAATCAAAATGAACTATTTTAATCCTTATGCTGCTAGCACTAGTAAATACATAGATCGTTATATTTAAAAAAATAAAAATTCTAAATTTATTCAGTTGCTTCCTAGTCTCTGACCTATGCCAAAATGTCGTACATCCCAGGAGGGGAGGAGGGTTTTTCTCAGCTAAGCAGACCCTCCTGCCTGCATGCCTGAGCTAAGGGCAGATGGATTCCAGGAAGTCAATGCTACATGAATCATTTTACTCAAGATGCTGCTGCAGCTATAAATGCTAGGAGGGGGGTTTAAAGTGATTTCTCTACAAAATAAAGAATGGAGACATAGATGGATGGGCGAGCTTGCTTTGGATATTGAAAATGAATGGAAAGGCTTTTACAGTGTTCAGATACAGTGTAGTTGCACTTTAAAAAAAAAAAAAAAAAAGTCAGCTTTTTTTCACTGCAGGGATGTCTTTGCAGGCAAGTTGCCACCAAGTTAGTTCCACCCAAATTTTGAACAATATCTGTATGTATTCTCTTCCTTGCCTAGATGCTGACATGCCGTTTAAAAAAATTTAAATCGCCGTAATTACCTTTTTATTTTTCTATTCTTTACACTTCCTGGTTCTCCTCCCGTGGGAGTAGGCGTGTTTCTAGCCTCTCCCAGACTCCTGGGAGCTAGTCTCAGGCTTCCCAGGATGCCACTGAGCATGTGCGGGGACGAGCGGTGAATGCTGGGAGCACAGAATTCACCACATCCAGGAAATAAATGCTTGTGGGCTTCAAATGCCCACAATGAAGATGGAAACCGCCTGCAGTGAATAATATAAGTTATTCTTTCCGACAAAATCTGACACAGGCGGACATATTACACACAATATGTCAGTATGTAATGCTGAGAAGAAAAGTTTGTGAATGAACTCAAAAAAAAAAACAGGATAGATAGGTATGTAATTTTTTTGGAAAAGTTCTGAAATAACTCTGCATAATGTCTTCCATATGGAGATTTTTTTTAGCTATCTGTCTCTTTTTTTATCCCTCTTTGTGGAGGTTCCAAAAAGAAGCTGTGCGGTATTCTTGTATAGCGAGGATTGCTAATAACAGTTCTCCCTGCTATAGAGTTGGGATGAATTAAATTGCAGTCACCATCTGTTTGAGGCACAACTTTTCTATTGACAGCTAAAGTGTCATTCTTTGAGTGGTCTCCCCTGGAACCTGGAACAGCCACATAAATGAGCAAGTAGGAACATCTACTTAAAACATACTTTGTGCCATTGTAGGTTGAGGGCCAATCTGCAGCATTTCATGAAGGAAGGCGGAACTGATTTTTTTTTTTTTTTGTGTTTTTTTTTTTTTGTTATGGAATATCTGCCGTTATTAGAGACCTATTGTCACAAATGCAGACGTGAAGTATCTGGGCAGGCTACATGTTACATCAGTTATGCATTACAAACTGTAAACTCCACTTAAAGTAGTCAATCCCAATCACTAGAATCTTTTATAAATTGTAACATGTCCATGCCATTTCAAATAAGCTTTCATTAAAATAATCTCTGGTGATTCTGCCATGAAGGTCCTTGTTTAGGCTCTTCTGGTTATAAAATGTGTGCTTCTCCGTTGTCACCCTATCACAGTAATGGCAAAGCCTCGGCACCCCAGATGTTTTGAAACTTAATTTCCCATGATGCTCATGCACTCTGCAGTGTAGTTGAGCATCATGGGAAAAGTAGTTCCAAAACATCTGGGGTGCCAAGGTTCACCATCATTGCCCTATTACATGTGCCCCTGCTAGAGACTACAAATGGCCTTGCCGATACATATGACACAGATAAGGTCCACAGTTGTTACTATTAGCAAGCTGATCCAAAGCTATCATGCAGCCGACACTAGGAAGAGTGCATGGGGGCAGGAAGTGTTTTGAAGAGGCTGGCAGAAGATCTGCACTGAGATGGGGAAAAAAGGATGAAAATGGGATTTGTAGGAAAATGAAAGCCTGGCAGTTGCTTTACAAAACTTCAAGATCATTCAGATTAATAGGATATGTTAAAATAATTGACATATACTATGGAAATGAATAAATGATTTTAGATTTTGACTATAGATGCACTTTAATGACAGAAACCATGAAATCAGGCTGAGATAGAAGTACAGTTAAATCACACTTGTTTAATAATAAAAGTAAAAAGAACAAACATAGTCAAAACATAGCCAAAGTTCAGTAACCGGAACGGATAGTCAGCCAAGCCAGAAGTCGGGGATCAATGTAGTGGAACAGCAAGCAGAAGGGATGTTGTCAGCAAAGCCGGTCTTTAAACAGGAACACAGGAGATAGTTTCTTGTGATGTGACCAAGGCGAAGGCAGAGCTCCTCTGGACTGAACAGCTTAAGTAGGCAGGACTGACGAGCAGGATATCAACAACAGCTGAGTAACTGGAGAGAAAGATGGGAGTTGGCAATTAGCCGACAGCTGAGCGGCCAGCTCAGAGAAGGAAGGGCTGAGCCCAGCCCTGACATTAATATACTGGGGTCAGCAATGCTTACATGCTTTTGACTATACTTATGGTGGTGTTAGAGATCCAACTTCTGTTGCATTATCTCTAAGGCCCTGGCCCCTCTGGCATATAATGTGCAACCCTCGGACTTCAGCAGTCAGTAGTAGGAACATTGATAAGGGTAATAGCATTGATCTCTACTAACCTCTCTTGTGACATGTTCCCAGTTTCTTACTGTCTTCTGCAGCATATCCCCAGCCAAAAAAATGGGACATGTCCACACACTGTGACTCTCATATATAGAGGTGCACCAATTGGAAATTTTGGTGCTGAAAACCGAAACTGAAAATGTTTTAAAAAATTAAATATATATATATTTATTTATATCTAATTGTATAATATTGGCCTTTTTTAGTTAATATCATGAATTTATATGAATATGAATGTATTGGTCATTATTGGCACCTTTAGGGCAAGAAAAGTTAAAGAAAAATGTATTCCTTTAAATTCTATGTCTGTCTTCATACTGGTTCGTTGTGCTTCCGTTGCGGTGTTAAAAATCCTGCTTGCTGCATTTTTGTTCAGTTAAAAAAATGCACCTCCCCTTGAAATCGCATCAATAACGCATCCGTGTTGCGTTTTTGATGCAGTTTCAGTCACATGACGTACATAAAACACAACATAAGCATAGTAAAATTGTGTGTGTTTTCGGTGCCATTATTGCCACCATTTTCTCTTATCGGCAAATTGATGATAACACCATTTTCGGGCGAGATTTCTACTCATTTCCTTTTATTGGGTCTGCAGTCCCTGACAATCCTCTCAAGCATTATATACACTCACCTGCCACTTTATTAGGTGCACCTTGCTAGTACCGGGTTGGACCCCATTTTGCTTTCAGAACTGCTTTGATCCTTAATGGCATAGATTCCTCAGAGATTTTGGTCCATATTGACATGCTAGCATCATGCAGTTGCTGCAGATTTGTCTGCTGCACATCCATGATGCGAATCTCTCGTTCCACCACATCCCAAAGGTGCCCTATTTGATTGAGATTTGGTGACTGTGGAGGCCATTGGAGTACAGTGACCTCATTGTCATGTTCAAGAAACCAGTGGTGAGATGATTTGAGCTTTGTGACATGGTGCATTATCCTGCTGGAAGTAGCCATCAGAAGATGGGTACATTGTTGTCATAAAGGGATAGACATGGTCAGCAACAATACTCTGTACTACTTCCTAGCTAAATTGGGGACATGGACAGAAGGTGAAGATAGGGAGCAGAAGGGATCAACCAGGTTTTTTATGCAGAATACAGACATTGAATCTCGTAGTGACTTACTGAGTATGAACAGCATGTAATACACCATTTATTGATAGGGTTTTTTTTTTTTTTTTTTTAAGAGGGTTTAGTGACACTTTAAGAATAAGCAACAATGTGACTTTGATCCCCTTCAAGCACTGAATTACACTGTCATCTTCTTTTACCATAAATAATGCCTCCTCTTTCTACATTATTATTGTTATTATTATTTGTGTTTTTTTTTTGTTTGTTTTGTTTTTGTTTTTTTTGTTCTCTGCTTGTGTCTGTCGTGTCTTGTGTCTTATCCTTGTTCCAAAAATGACCTTTATAATTAGAATGATCTTTTTTTAAAAACTGCTCAAAGCATTCGTTTCCAAATGGCAAGATTTAATGCACATGTAGCTTATCAGTGCATTGAGCGAGACATTATATTTAACAGGGATTAGGTGGGTGTAAAAAGCAACGTTGCACTGCAGCTACTTGAGCCCTGTTTATCCCATAATAATGGCTCAGAATAAAGGCTTGGAATTTGTCACACATATAGGAAGGAAAGAGGACACCTTTAGTGGCAAAGAAGGCGACGGGATAAATAGCGGTATTTTTGTGAGGACTAGATGACCGCACTGACGGTGTAGAATTTACATAAGTGTTGTTTTAGACTACTTTTACCTAAGGCTGGCCATACATTATAAAATCATCCTGTACAATATTTCTTTGCATTTACCAAAACCATATAATATGAGGTCAATCCTAAACACTTTCAATTTGTATGCAATCAGGCAGGGCCTTGCACCACATAGTTGAAGGTAAATCTAAAGAAAATTGAATAAGAAAATTGTATAACGTATGGTCAGTTTTAGTCTTCCTAGGTTTTGGATATGCTTTAAACTTTATAAACAAAGGGCCAGTTTACTGTCCTTCAGACTTTAAGAGTGCCGGACTGTGGCCAGTGGGAGTAGAAGATGTCCCAGTGGGAGTAAACCATGCCCCAGGCTTAGTGGTTCATGGGAGTAAGGAAATTACATAACACCTGTGGTAAGTAGGATGAGGCATAATGCCCCATCATTGATATTAAAAAGAAGAAATGGTGCATTTTGTTGGTGTCAGTGAGGTGCCCCATTGTTGGTATTAGTGGAAGGAACCGTATCCCCATTGTTGATGTCAGTTAGAGGAATGGTGCTCTAATGTTGGAATGAGTGCAAGTAATAGTGCACCATCAAGATCAATAGGAGGAATAGTGCCCCTTTCTTGGTGTCAGTGGAAGGAACAGTGCCCCCATCGTTGATGCCAGTGGGATGAATGGTGCCCCATTGTTGGCATCAGTGGAGGTAATAAAGCCCCATCAATGTCAGTGAGAGGAATATTGGGGACATGACCTCAAACTAACTGGAGGAAAGTTCAAAACAAATTTTAGAAAGTATTATTTTACTGAAAGGGTAGTTGATGATTGGAATAAACTACCAACAGAGGTAGTGAGACAGTCAACAGTAAGTGGCTTTAAACATGCTTTGGATAAGCACAGATCTATAGTCGGACAACAAGGTTAATTACAAAAGCAAAACAAAAACAAAAAAAATCCAAAATCCAAAGGAAGACTCAATGGGCTACGCCAGTCTTTTTCTGCCGTTACTTTTCTATGTTTCTAGAATGTCCAATCATTGGTGTCAAAAGGAGAAATAATGTTCCTGGTTGGTGTCAATGGGAGGAATAATGCCCCACTGTTGGTGTCAGTGAAAGGAATGGTGCCTCATTGTTGGTGTCAGTAGGAGGAATAGTACCTCATATTAGTAGGAGGAATAGTGCCCCAAGTGTTGGATAAATGCAAGCAAGGGGCCGTAGTTTGGAGACCACTGCTTTAAATGAAGTCAAAGCTGAACCTGACTATTGTTGATGTCTTTTGAAAATGCCAGTTTTCTTGCTATTACTTTCTATTGTGGCATAATCTTGGCAGGCTGCTAGCCCTCTAATGTAAAAGCAAAACAGGTCTTTCAAAACTTTTAGAAACGACTGAATTGCAACGTTAGAGTCCATGTTGTAATCTCTGAGAATAAATGACTTTACAGTACAAGCAAATAGGGAGACCAGTGATGGCTGGATTTGCAGTTCTTTTGCTGCTTGTTTAACCTCCTTCCCAGCAGCCTTTAAATGGGCTTTTAAGCCCCACCTCGCTGGCCTTTGATCAGAAGACGTGACTGAGAGTTGACCGAGTCTCTCTGACCACTCTCAGCATACAAACTTAGACTGCTGTGGATGCATATCTAAGACCCACCATTCTCACCCCCCACATATTTCAGCTTTGCGGTTGGGAAGAGGTTAGGAATATGTCAGTCATTTCCACAGCCTGGAAACTGGTTCAATTTAACCACTTTCCACCCTTAGGATGTACCCATCTGTCCTAGGGTTTCAGTTGTTATACCTGCAGTCATGGCAACAGTATCCTCCTTCCTTTTTTTTTTTTTTTTTTTTAGCCTGCAATGCAGAATAATGTAAAAGTGATCCAAACCGTTATAAAATGTGCCGGAAAGAGTTCCAAATCATTTTCTTGCAAAAAAAAAATGCAGATTTTTACATGCATTTGAGAAATGTCAGAATTGGCTTGGGCAGCTAGTGGGTAAAGTCAGGAAAGCAGTGAGTAGTACTCAGTCCCATCATTATGCAGGTGCAAATGAGAGAGATGACAGGTAGGGCTTACATGATATAGACAGATGGACTCTCATTGCAGAACATGTAAGTGTACGTACAATCAAAACCTTTCTCTTGGGATTTTTGTTTGGAGTCAAGTTTTTATCGCTGTATGTGTCACAGCTAGGTAGCTTCACCCTGTTTGTATGTCCCGGTAACCAAGACACAAAGTGATGGGGAAATACTACGTTTTAGAGTTGTTTCCAAAACAGGAGGTGGAATGGAATGAAATGGGGACACCTGCCATGAAGAGGAATTTGCCTGGAGCCCTGTCAGACGTTACAGTTGGTGTTAAAAGTAAAAACACCTAGAAAGATGGGAGAAAAAAATGTAAATAAAAAACAAAAAAATGTGATAATTCTTTAGCCAGTTGAGGATTTTAGACCATAGACATCATTTTAGTATAATTTTAAAGGGGACAAATTATAGGATAAGGTGCCAGAAAATCTCTCTCTCTCTCTCTCTCTCTCTCTCTCTCTCTCTCTCTCTCTCTCTCTCTCTCTCTCTCTCTCTCTCTCTCTCTCTCTCTCTCTCTCTCTCTCTCTCTCTCTCTCTCTCTCTCTCTCTCTCTCTCTCTCTCTCTCTCTCTCTCTCTCTCTCTCTCATCTGTCCATCGGATCGGGTGCAGGCACCGCCACTCCAACTAAGGGGAACCGGCAGTGGAGCGGGGAAAAGAGGAAGGTACTTCATAAAAGTTAAGTAAGGAAAAAAAAAAATTAACTAAAATCGAGTGGTGGAGGGGTTGTCATTCCTTTTAAGACAAAGTTGTAAAAGTGAGTGGAACTGCACTTTAACCACTTTTAAACTTTTTTTCATTTTGACTATTTGGAAAAAGATTCTAAACATAAACGCTTCATGTAAACGTGGCAAAACGGACGTTTTTGAATGTGGTTTACTATCTGTCAAGTTAAATCGTTCAGGAGAGGTTTCAAAATGTCCCGTGTACATTAAGCCTTATGCTGCTGGCATTAGTAAATGGATAGGCATGTAAATCGTATTTACTTGTTTTAAACTTTGTTTCCTTTTTTTTTTTTTTTTAACATTTCTTCAGGTACTAACAAAATGTATGTCCTTTTTTTTTTCTTTCCCTGCAATAGCGTTTTCTTTTGGTGGTATTTGATTACTGCGTTTTTTGATTTTTGCGCTATAAACGACAATTTTGAAAGAAAAAACAAACTTTTTTACGTTCTGCTATAAAAAAACATCTTTTTTACTTTCTGCTATAAAACATCCAATACAAAAATGTAAAAAAAAAAAAAACACATTTCTTGATAAATCTAGGCCAATATGTATTCTACTACATGTGGTCGGCAAGCAGTTAAAAATGAATTACCGGTAAATAGTATTTTTGGTTTCTGGTGCTCTGATACAGCATAGTTCCACTTTCTTTATCTCAAAGCCCCTTCTATTGTTCTCAGCCTCCTCCAAAACTCCAAATTCTTTTTTCCCCATTCATCTTTCAGGACAGCACCATAGAGAGACACCAACTCCTCCCCTCTTAGGAAACACCGCCTTCCAATTCAACATTTAAATCTCATCCTCCCAACGGCCCCTCAGTTCAGGTGTTTCCTCCGGTGGGGAGACACTGCTTGGGAACCAAGGCGGACCAGTCAGGGAGGCTGAAGCCAAACAATCTGTCTGTGGAAGAGGGGGAGTCGGGTCTCTCTAGCTCTTTCCCTCTATCAATTTTTATTCAGTCAGGTAAAGGCTGGGGAAGCCATACTTACCTGTTTTTTAAACTGAATTAGCGCGCCTCAGCCTCTCTTGGAGAAAGAGACAGCTAAGGGGGTCTGTATTTCTTTCTGCCCAGGGGGGCGCTGTGGGAAGTGCCTGAGTCTCTCCTGCTTTCTCAAGCAGCCAGCGTCTGAAGCTCTATGGCCGGGTCGGATGACGGGTGACGTCAGTTCCGGCGAGGGCGGGCACTTCCGACGATTCCGCGTCTTCCGGTTCCGGACGCGGAGTAAGAAAACGGACCGAGCGTTCGGCTGGTGCGACCCTCTTGCTTTGCTGTAGAGTCAGCTATCGGGGGAAACGATCGACCACCATCCTCAGCGGACATGTCGGAGACAGAGGTCTCTAGAACTGCTCCAGGAGACAGTAGCACCAGCCATGCTAAGGTAAGTGGAACCCTGGGGTGGTGTTCCCTTACCTAAATCCCGATAGCTTCACGGGTGTTCTCCCCTCACTGGTGGTCGGGGGGAAGGGGAGTGTGTCTGGGACCCTGGTGGTGGTTGGTCCTGGGGGGGGCACTCCTGGTGGTCCTCTGTAGAAGCACTGGTGGGATTGGGCATTTATGGCGACTCTCTTTCTTTCTTTTTCAGAAAGCCACAGAGAAAAGCAAGTCGCCTCATGGTTCAAAGAAAAAATGCCCCTCTTGTAGAGTTAGTTTGGGGGAATCCTGGACTAAGGCACTTTGCAAGGAGTGCATTGATGGATTGGTCAGGGAACAGGCAGCAGAACAGGGTACAGATCTTGCTGCATCCGTCAAGGAGCTTTCTAGCACCTTTCAGTCCTTTAAAGCACTCTTTTCTAGCTTCCAGTTGCCGCAAGCCCAAAGCAGTCCTTTACCAGTGCAGCAGAGTGTTACACCTAGCCCAGTGGATACTCCCTCTGTTAGTGGAGAGAGACCAGGGGGCTCCAGAGTGGATATTGAGGAGGAGCCAGATAGCACCGCTTCCGATTCTCAAAGGGAATCGGATGTGGAGGAGGTGGATGGGGAATCCACAAAAACCTCTCGCTATAAGCTTTCCCTGGACGAAGTGGAGGAGCTCTTGGGAGCTATTCACACCACTTTGGGTATTCAGGAAGAAAAGAAGGTGTTATCGCTCCATGACCAAATGTACAAAGGTCTTGGGGAACAAAAAAGGAAGGATTTCCCAGTCCATGATGTATTGGTTGAGGCCATAAAGAATGAATGGAAAGATCCTGAGAGAAAACCTTTCTTTTCAAGGGCTTTGAAGCGAAGGTTTCCTTTTTCAGAAGGGGAGTCTCTAGTCTGGAATAAGACCCCTAGGCTGGATGCTGCTTTTTCTCAGGTTTCCAGGCAAACAGATCTGGCCTTCGAGGACATGGGGGTTCTTACAGACCCCATGGACAGAAGGATGGACTCTCTCTTAAAAAAGTCCTGGGATTCATCACAGGGTAACCTTAAGCCTGCCATGGCGGTCACAGTAGTGGCCCGCAATATGGAATATTGGCTTACACAGATAAAGGCGCATATTGAGGCAGGAACGCCAAAAGAGACTATTTTGGCTTCCTTCCCCATGCTACTTAAGGGTGTAGCGTATATTGCGGACGCTTCCGCCGAATCAGTGCGCATGTCCGCAAGGTCTTCAGCCCTCACTAATTCGGCTCGAAGGGCTCTATGGCTTAAGACGTGGCAAGGAGACAGCGCGTCTAAAGTTAAACTCTGTGGAATTCCCCTCACAGGAGATCTCTTGTTTGGCCCAGGTTTAGAGACTGTTTTAGACCGGACGGCCGATAAGAAAAAGGCCTTTCCCATTAAAAAGAAATTTGGGGAGCAGGCTAAAAGAAAGTTTCGCCCTCAAAGAAAATTTGAAGCCCCAAAAGGAGAGCGGCAGAAAAAAGCTTGGGGGCAGAAGGGCAAGGGGCGGGGAGGGGCGATTTTTCGCCCTCCTGAACAGCCCAAGAAGACCCAATGACGGGGTAACCACGGTGGGAGGAAGATTGGGGGCCTTCCTTCCACAATGGGAGATGATCACCTCCAACCAGTTTGTGTTAGGGATCATAAGAAGGGGTTACCAGCTAGAGTTCTCAGAACCCCCTCAGCACAGACTTCTGGTCACCGAGCTGCCAAAGTGTGCAGAGAAAGCGTCAGCTCTTCTATCCTCCCTACAGGAGTTAGAGGAACAAGAGGTGATAGTGAGGGTGCCTGTAGAAGAGACAGGCAGAGGCTTTTACTCCCACATTTTTGTGGTCCGCAAGCCGTCGGGAAAATTCAGACTTATCATGAATCTGAAGCCTCTGAATGTCTCAATCACCTACAGAAAATTCCGGATGGATTCTATCTATTCGGTGAAAACGCTTCTTCCCCCAAATTGCTTCATGGCGTCAATAGACTTAAAGGACGCTTATCTGCACATTCCAGTCGCAGAAAGTTACCAGAGGTTTCTCAGACTGGCGGTGAAAACGGGGGAAGGAACGTTTCATCTACAGTTCAAAGCACTCCCCTTTGGACTATCCTCTTCCCCCCGCATCTTCACCAAAGTGATGGTGGAGGTCCTGGCTTTCTTGCGGCTCAGAGGCATCTCTGTAGTCGCGTACCTGGACGACCTGCTCCTGTTTGCTCCTTCCCCGGAGCAGTTGTACCAGGATCTTCAGGTAGCAAGAGACAGCTTAGAAAACCTGGGATGGCTCTTGAACCTGGAAAAATCCAGTTTGGTTCCGACCCAAAAGGTCATCTTCCTGGGCTATGTACTGGATTCGACAAAACAAAAAGTGTTCCTTCCAGCAGAAAAAATCCAGAAGGTGGACGGAGCAATATTACTGCTCCAGGGCAGCAGTCAGATCTCAGTAAGGAAAGCAATGTCAGCGCTGGGCTTACTGACTTCCACGCTTCCGGCAGTTCAGTGGGCAGGGCTGCACTTTCGCCCCCTACAGCTGTTTATTCTGAGTGTCTGGGACCACAGTCCAGCATCTCTGGACTCCCTTATATCTGTGCCAAGTCAGGTCAAAAGGTCCCTCTGGTGGTGGAGGAAAGGGTCCAATCTCTCACAGGGTCTGGAGTGGGTTCTTCCAGTGTCCAGAACGGTTACGACCGATGCGAGCGGCACAGGGTGGGGAGCACACCTAGATTCCAAGATGATACAAGGCACCTGGGAAAAAGAAGACGCAAAGAAGTCCTCGAACTGGAGGGAACTGAGAGCAATAGAGTTGTCTCTCAGAGCTTTTCAGAAAGAACTCCTGGGGCAGCATGTGAGGGTCCGTTCGGACAACTCATCAGCAGTGGCCTACATCAACAGGCAAGGGGGAACCAGGAGCAAATCCTTGTGGGGTCTGGCAGAATCCATCCTCAGGTGGGCCGAAGGGAGCATTCTCTCTCTTTCTGCAATACATCTGAAGGGGGAGCAGAACCAAGTGGCAGACTTTCTGAGCAGAAAAATGCTGAAGGAAGGCGACTGGGTCTTGAACCAGGATATCTTCGAGATGATTACTCAGAAGTGGGGGGTTCCCTCTGTGGATCTCTTCGCCTCAAAGGCAAATACAAAAGCTCGTCTGTTCTTTTCCCTAAGCAGATGGGACGGGGCAGCCGGGGTGGATGCACTAGCTCAGAGCTGGCGTTTCTCAAGGTGTTATGCCTTCCCCCCTCCCGTAATGATTCCAGCAGTTCTAAGAAAATTTCGGTCAGAAGACACAACCCTCATTCTGATAGCACCACACTGGCCAAGGAGGCCGTGGTTCTCTCTCTTGAAGAGTCTGACAGTGGAACCTCCCTGGATTCTACCTATCCAGGAGGATCTTCTCTCTCAAGGCCCAATCTGTTGCCCTCAGGTGGAGCGATGGAACCTCGCAGCGTGGCTACTGAGGAAGAATTGCTGAAGGGCAAAGGTTTCTCGGATCGGCTAGTAACAACTCTCCTAAATTGCAGGAAAAGAGAGACGCAAGCCATTTACCTAAAGGTGTGGAAACGCTTTAACAGTTGGTGCACAGAAAGCTCCTTCGATGTACGAAGTTCTGTAGCAGTATTAGAGTTTCTGCAGGCAGGAGCGGACAAAGGATTAGCCCTTAGCACCTTGAAAGGACAGGTATCGGCACTAAGCGTTTTCCTGGAAAAGCCATTAGCTATAGATCCTTGGGTAGCTAGGTTTTTTAGAGCTTTAGGCAGGCAGAGACCTGTTAAAAGTTCCCCATTCCCAGTGTGGGATCTCTCCTTAGTTTTACAGTCTCTTACAGGGGATCCTTTTGAGCCGTTGGAATCCTGTACCTTGAAGTTGATCACCCTCAAAACGGTGTTTTTGGTGGCGATCACCACAGCAAGGAGAGTAAGTGAACTCGAAGCCCTTTCGATTAGGGCGCCTTTTTTTCAGGTTTTTCCGGACCGTTTGATTTTTAAAACGGATCCGGCCTTTTTGCCAAAAGTGGCCTCTAGTTTTCATAGGGGCCAAGAAATTATTTTACCTACCTTCTGTTCGAATCCTGTGAGGGAACAGGAGCATATTTTTCACAAACTGGACGTTAGAAGGTGCGTCCTTCAGTACTTAGATAGTACGAAACAGTTTAGGAAATCCGATTCTTTTTTTGTATTATTTTCAGGGGCTAGGAAAGGGTTCAAAGCCTCTAAACGATCAATAGCCAGATGGTTAAGGTTGGCCATTAGCCAGGCCTATGTAGTCGGGGGTTTAGAGCCCCCGGAGGGTATTAAAGCACATTCCACCAGGGCAGTGGCAACTTCTCAAGCAGAGTGGGCTGGTGCTTCTCCGGAGCAGATCTGTAGAGCAGCAACGTGGTCCAGTTTTTCCACGTTTGTGAAGCATTACAGATTGGACCTGCTGTCAGCCAAAGACCAAGCCTTTGGGCGTAAGGTGCTGCAGGCAGTAGTCCCTCCCTAAGGTAAGGTGCTCGCTTATCCTCTCTATGGTGCTGTCCTGAAAGATGAATGGGGAAAAACGGAGTTACTTACCGGTAACATCCTTTTCCAGGAATCTTTCAGGACAGCACTAGTACCCACCCAGGTTATTGATCATCTATGAGAACTCATCGCATGAGAACGTCAGGTAAGATAAAGATTTGTATGACGTATTCTTGTGTCTCCCCAGCTGGCCGGAGGAAGTCGTGAAGAACTGAGGGGCCGTTGGGAGGATGAGATTTAAATGTTGAATTGGAAGGCGGTGTTTCCTAAGAGGGGAGGAGCCGGTGTCTCTCTATGGTGCTGTCCTGAAAGATTCCTGGAAAAGGATGTTACCGGTAAGTAACTCCGTTTTTTTTTTTTCTTTTTTTTTGTGCTGATGTGATCTGACTTCCTGCTAGAGGGTGGCTATGTTTGTTCTCCATTGTCCTACTGTATGTAGAAATATAGACACCCTATCTTACCCCCTCCCAAGATGGACTATGGAATGTATTGTGTGCATAGATCAGTGCACGTGATCACAACTAACATGCTCTGTTTATGGAAGGGACGGCGAGAAGGAGAGGTTTGTGAGCTTGTAAAGCGATGTTACAAGGAGGCAGAAAAACACAGTATGAACTAATGCCACAAAAAATGAATTACAGGTCCATTATGTAGTAGATGTATATGGATTCCTTTTTGGGGAAGAAGGATATTGTTTAAAGTGGATGTAAACCCCATTCAATATATTTGAGCTAGGCACATATATCTGTAGTGTTTACTTTTCTCTCTACAAAGCCCTAAGTCCTGTGTCTTTCTGCTGCTCGGTACTTCTGTTATCAGCATGATAACTTCTGACAAGCTCTCCGACACAGGAGATTAAACCAGCCTGAAATTTGTGTCGGGAATGGTGCATATAAATAGATTAGTAGCTTGTCTATTCACAGCACAGCTCTGCACATTTCTTCCTTCCTCTGCCTATGTGGAGAAGGAGTTGTGAAGTCTTGAGTTTTTCACCTTAATGCATTAGGGTGAAAAACCTTCTGTGCTGCAGCACCCCCCAGAGCCCCCTTTTTTCTTACCTGAACTCGATCTTTCCAGCGACGAGAACTAGCCCAGCAGCTCCAGCCACTGTCTCGGGTCCTCATTGGAGAGCTTAATAGCAACAGGAGCCATTGGCTCCCGCTGCTGTCAATCAAATCCAGTGACATGGGAGTCGGGAGGCGGGGCCGAGTCCTGCTGTCTGTGTCAATGGACGCAGCAGCATGACACGGGATCAACCCTGCACGAGTGCCCCCATGGAAAGAGGCTCTCAGTGGGGGCACCCAATGAAGAGGAAGGGCCAGGAGCGTTCCGGGGCACCCCAGAAGAGGAAGATTGGGGCCGCTCTGTGCAAAACCCTTGCACAGAGCAGGCAAGTATAACATGTTAATTAAAAATAAAATAAAAAAATAACCTTTTACAATCACGTAGCCTCCCTGACGGTTTTCCCGAGGTTGGCTCGGGGTTAAATTTCAGTCCCATTAGCGGTAACCCCGAGACACACTCGGGATTACATTGCAGGATCCTGGTGCGGCTTTACTTACCTTGTCCCCAGGATCTTGCGATGTCCCCCGCTGTGTCTGCAGGCTCCGTCCTCTGCCCGAAGCCTCTCCGTGCCAGGCTCCATTCCCTGCGAGCGTCGCGACGCACGGGGGCGGAGCCTGGCGGCAAATTCAAAAGAATGTAAAAACCATAACACATACAGTACTGTAATCTTACAGATTACAGTACTGTATTAAATTATTTCACATCCCTTTTGTCCCCAGTGCTTTGGCCCATGCCCTGCATGCAGTTTTATGTTATATATACTGTTCTTTCTGCCTGGAAACTGGAGATTGTCCATAGCAACCAAAAAGTGTCCCTTTACGTCAAAAGTGTCTTTAGACCAGCTAGAAAGCAGCGATAGTAAATTAGAACACTTGCAGAATTGAGCGATAGTGAATCGTGGGGAAATTTATTTTATTATTATATTATAATTTTTTTAAATTATTTATATTTATTTATTATATTATAATTTATGTTTTTATGTTTCAAACTTCATAATACCCGGGATATCTACTAGACTCTTGTTTGGACAGATTTAAGTGTGTTATTAAGAATTACAGGCCTACAATATAAAACGCCAAATTTCCATGCAAAATAATTGTACCGCTTTCAGCACCTAAAATCCGAAATAATCATACCGCCAGGGAGGTTAACGTCACTTTCACGCTGTGGCGTTGGGGGTAAAGCTTTTAACCCCCGCTAACAGCCGCGTTAAAAGCACCTGCAAAACGTTGATTTCAATGGGCAGGAGTGCTTTAGGAGCGGTGTCCTAAAGCGCCTCAAAGATGCTGCTTGCAGGACTTTTTTCAACGTCCCGCAAGTGCACAGCTCCAGTTTGAAAGCCCTCGGGCTTTCACACTGGAGTAACAGGAGATGCGCTTTGCAGGTGCTATAACGCCTGTAAAGCGTCTCAGTGTGAAAGTGGCCTTAATGTCACTTAAGGCTCCATTCACACCTGAGTGTAGCAATTTACTGGCATTTTGCGGATATTTTTTATTTTTTTTTAAGGGTTTTTACAAGAATTTTAGAAGCATTTTACAGCACTGGGTTGAGGAGAGGGAGAGGAAATTGGTGGCGGAGAGCTGCTGTTTGAGCAAAAAATGAGCGACAAAACGCTTGTAAAATTAAAAATGCTTAAGTCAGGCGTTTCTATTGAAGTCTATGGGGCCAAAAACGCTTGTAATGTGCCAAAAAGAAGGTCATGTACTTTTTTGAGCGACAGAATGCTCAGATGTGACCAGAGGCCATTGAAATGAATGGGATTTGGCCTGTTGAGCGTTTTTAGAGCTACAAGCTTCAAGCAGAAAATCAGGTGTGAACGGGGCCTAAATATCATTTTTTTGGCTTTGTAATGCTCAGGTTCAGTGTAGTTTGTCATTACTTAAAGCGAAACTAACAATACATAAATATGGTGGAGATATAAAACTTTTGTTGTGGTCCATAATGGGTATATATTTTTTGAGAGCTGAAGTAATTTTACTTTCCAAAAAAATATATATATATATTTTTTCTACTTTAACAATCGCCAATAAGAATAAAATTGAAAAAAACAAATACTTAGGTAGTAAGGTAAACACTGCAGAAGAAAACCTACCCCTCATTTAGCTGAGACAGCATGCTGGCAGATATGCAAGTGTGTTTGCTGAAGCATGTTGACCTTTTACTTTGAACGATAAAGGGCCATATCCGCAGCTGGTGCACTATTAAGATTATGTGACATTTATGGGAATATTCATCTTATGCAACACACAGAAATGTTGGCTTGATCTCTTTGTTCCTAGCATTGATATCACTGTACAAGACACTCGGACTCCATTCGGAGCAGGACTTGGGGTTAGAGAGCGCTGTCTGGCTTTCCTTGTGCATGCCCCAAGGGCTAAACAAGGCATTTAAAAAGCATGTTGTAAAATGTTGTCGCACAATACAATTAGTCTTTTGCTAGTTAGTGAAGAATAGGACTTTTCTTTGGTAGTATGCACATATTGTGAAAGAAACGAGGGTAGTTCAGAGACAGTTTTACCAGGGTCTCCGTGTCAGGCCTAATGAAAGACTTTTTGCTGCCAGCTTGTTGAGTCTACTGTTAACCATTTTGTCAATATTATTTTTGGTTTGCACATAGTGAAACATTGTTAATACATCATCAACAGCATCTTTTTTTTTTTTAAGGCATGTGAATAGCTTTCTTTTTCAGAATGAGACTACATTCACACCTCAGCATTTTGAATCGCAGGCAGATTTGCCACGATTCTGCCCGTGATTTCAAAGCACCATGGTGTGAATGACAAATCGCAGAAAGCACATTTGAGATACCATTCATTTGAATGGCACTTAAAATCGCGGTGTGGCTCTGCTGCGATTGTCGGCCAATAAATCGCGCTGCAATTGTGGCAACCCGCAGCGTGTGAAGCTTGTCGCCCAAAAAAAAGTTCAGGAGCTACTTTTGGGCGACATGGTTCACACAATGCTGGTTGCAGCGCGATTTATCGCGTGACAATTGCGGCAGAACTGTACCGCGATTTTAGGTGCCATTCAAATGAATGGCATCTCAAATGTGCATTCTGCAATTTGTCACTCACACCTTGGAACTTTGAAATTGCGGGCAGAAATGCTGAAAATCTGCCCACGATTCAAAACGCTGAGGTGTGAATGCAGTCTCAGAGATTATCCACCTCCTATTCAGACCACATACAGTATCTCACAAAAATGAGTACACCCCTCACATTTTTGTAAATATTTTATAATATCTTTACATGTGACAACACTGAAGAAATTACACTTTGCTACAATGTTTTGAGTTTACAGCTTATATAACAGTGTAAATTTGCTGACCCCTCAAAATAACTCAACACACAGCTATAAATGTCTGAACCAATGGCAACAAAAGTGAGTACACCCCTAAGTGAAAATGTACAAATTGGGCCCAATTAGCCATTTTCCCTCCCTGGTGTCATGTGACTTGTTAGTGTTACAAGGTCTCAGGTGTGAATGGGGAGCAGGTGTGTTAAATTTGGTGTTATCGCTCTCACTCTCTCATACTGGTCACTGGAAGTTCAGCATGGCACCTCATGGCAAAGAACTCTTTGAGGATCTGAAAAAAGAATTGTTGCTCTACATAAAGATGGCCTAGGCTATAAGAAGATTGTCAAGACCCTGAAGCAGAGCTGCAGCACGGTGGCCAAGATCATACAGTGGTTTAACAGGACAGGTTCCACTTAGAACAGCCCTCGCCATGGTCGACCAAAGAAGTTGAGTGCAAGTGCTCAGCTTCATATCCAGAGGTTGTCTTTGGGAAATAGATGTATGAGTGCTGCCAGCATTGCTGCAGAGGTTGAAGGGGTGGGGGGGTCAGCATGTTAGTGCTCAGACCATACGCCGCACACTGCATCAAATTGGTCTGCATGGCTGTCATCCCAGAAGGAAGCCTCTTCTAAAGATGATGCACAAGAAAGTCCACAAACAGTTTGCTGAAGACAAGCAGACTAAGGACATGGATTACTGGAACCATGTCCTGTGGTCTGATGAGACCAAGATAAACTTATTTGGTTCAGATGGTGTGAAGCGTGTGTGGTGGCAACCAGGTGAGAAGTACAAAGACAAGTGTGTCTTGCCTACAGTCAAGCATGGTGGTGGGGGGGGTGTCATGGTCTGGGGCTGCATGAGTGCTGCCGGCACTGGGGAGCTACAATTCATTGAGGGAACCATGAATGCCAACATGTACTGTGACATACTGAAGCAGAGCATGATCCCCTCCCTTCGGAGACTGGGCCACAGGGCAGTATTCCAACATAACGACCCCAAACACACCTCCAAGACCACCACTGCCTTGCTAAAGAAGCTGAGGGTAAAAGTGATGGACTGGCCAAGCAAGCATGATTCCAGACCTAAACCCTATTGAGCCTCTGTGGGGAATTTTCAAACGTAAGATGGAGGAGCGCAAGGTCTCTAACATCCACCAGCTCTGTACTGTCATCATAGAGGAGTGGAAGAAGACACCAGTGGCAACCTGTGAAGCTCTGGTGAACTCCATGCCCAAGAGGGTTAAGGCAGTGCTGGAAAATATTGGTGGCCACACAAAATATTGACACTTTGGGCCCAATTTGGTTATTTTCACTTAGGGGTGTACTCACTTTTATTGCCAGCGGTTTAGACATTAATGGCTGTGTGTTGTTATTTTGAGGTGACAGCAAATTTACACTGTTATACAAGCTGTACACTCACTACTTTACATTGGAGCAAAGTGTCATTTCTTCAGTGTTGTCACATGAAAAGATATAATAAAATATTTACAAAAATGTGAGGGGTGTACTCACTTTTGTGAGATACTGTATGCCCCTACCTGGCTCCCCCTTTATTATGTGGGCCCTGTGTGATTGCACAAACTTTACATGCAATGTGTTCACCATTATGTCAATGAGACTTGTATGTTAATAGAGAAATGCAGTAAACTTCATGTGGAACTACCAGATTATTGCTGTAAATGATTTGTATTATATGGCAGCTGGGTTCACAGTACTATGTGTTCTCTCCGCTTCCCTTTTAACGGACTGTATAATGGGAAATTATACATCTGTCAGTATTTATTCATGTTGATGTCCATAATGGATGACCTCCGTATGTACTTGTAGCAGCATTTGTTGAGCAGATATTAAAACTTTCTTAATACATAAAGTGTACCGGTCACAAACCTGAGCAACACAGAATAATTATACACTGAAGAGTACAAACTTTCTGTAAAATCATGTGCCCACATGATCTCTAGATCCAAAGATATAAACAACTGAATTCACAAGAAAATCATCTTTTCCTGTTACAGTTGAAGTGGAATTCCACCCAAAAAACGAAATTTACCAATGATTAGCATATCAAATACCTTTTTTAACTTTTTATATTTTGGATTTTCTGAATTGCTGATTTGTCTAGATTAGAAACCGTAGTCTAAGCTAGCCAATTCACAATCTTCTGTTCTGTACCGACAACCGTCTGCCTGTTGAGCTGAAAATGCCACCTCACAGGCACTTCCGTAAAACGTTGTTGGGGAAAAAAATCAGCAAACCTCCAAGTAACCCCGCCCTTTCCCACCTGACCAGGCCCCCACACTGCCTCCGCCTCCGCCTCCACCCCTACCGGCTCCACCCTCAGCTAGGTACGTCACTTCTGGTAGAGGGAGAACACTCCCAACAGCACACTGATCTACCAAAGCCAACAGCTGTGTGGTCACATGACAGAGGGACTTTTATAAGAAAATCGGGTACAAAGAAGCATATTTTAAAATATTTGAACTATGCAGAATTTCTACTGTTGTGGTGAGGGAGTGTTTAGCAGAGAGGGGAAGGGGAGCCTTTTCTTCTACTTTAAGACTGGCTCCACAACATTTTACCTTTTTGTGGCCACCTGTTGATCCTTGACCCTGTTGCCGCATGCGTCTCACAGCAGGGGTCTCGTACGTCCCCATTCACCATTTCAGATCCGATTTCAGCCTGAATTTTTGGGCTGAATTCCGACCTGAAACGGGCCAAAAGACGAACAGGACTCCTGTGCACCGGAGATGCAGCGGAGATGTGTGAACCGGCTCCATAGAGAGCCGGTCACAATCTCCTACCATGCGAATTGGATGCGAAGTGTGAACCCAGCCTTAGACTAGGTTCACATCTGTGCAGGTGGGCAGCAACTACCTGCACGTTTCTAAAATGCTGCAGGCACCTTTTTCCCTGTGTTTCAGGAGGCATGGCAGGCCCATTCAAATGACCGGCTGCCATGCCCCATGCAAAGCGCAGCTTGCGGAGCCTCCTATGTATGAACTTAGCCGTAATGTGTGTTGGGCTGTGTCATTAGGCGATAAATTGGCGCAAGAGTGGCCAACTTTTAGGCCTCCATTAAGGCTGGGTTCACACTTATGCGATGCCAGACATCGCATTTGAAACACACCGCATTGCTGTGCACATCACATGCGATGTCTGTGCGATGTGAATTCGGCCATACAGTTTGGCTGAAAACGCATTCGCACCAAAATGGTGCAGGACCCTTTTTGTGGTCCGTACTGGAATCGGACCAAACACATGCGATTTGATTTCACAGTTCACACTGTGTTCTGCGAACTGATTTGGGAGTGTCATTAACTGTCTATTGACACCCGCAGCGGTTTGCAGATGTCAGTGTGAACTGCCTGCGAGTCAGATGCGGAAACCCGCACAGGAATCGCACGGGTTCCCGCATCGCATCAGTGTGAAACAAGACTCGCGCGGTTTCTAACTTTATTGAAATGTCACATAACGTGTCATTCATCTTTATTTATTGTAGGCTGTTGTACTGTATCACATCACAGCACTGCAGAAAAAAAGTAGTGGATGTTCTACTTATTTCCAATGCATATGGTGTGAATTGAGCTCACAGGAAAAGTCCTGATTTTTTTTTTTTTTTTTTTTTTTTAAGCCGGCCTCTATTTATGCATCTGTTTCATGATCCCCTCCTTAGGAATTGCCATACTTCTGATAGGGTTACTTTAGCAATATTTTAAAGTATATCGAAATCCAATCTTAAAAAAAAAAAAAATTTGGATTGAGTAGGGGATGATTAAAATTGTTGTCAAGTTTTTTTATTTTTTTAAACTGTGTTCCTTTGGGAGATTTCCCCTCCATTCCTGTCTCATAGACTCAACAAAAGTGAGAGGATATCTTTCCAATGTGCACAAAATCCTCTGAGACAATTGTCATAGGAATAAATCCTCCATTGGAAGATTTCTCCTTTATTCCTGCCCTGGTGGCAACTCAAAATTCTGGATTTACCTTCACTTTTCCCTAGTGACATTGGTCATGAGGACAATTAGAGATAATCTCCCTAAGGGGACACAGACAGCAGTAATTAAAATCTGACAGTGATTCTAACCATTCGCCATTTTATTCAAATTGTTTTAAAAAATTGCCTTTAGTTATATTTAAATGTTCACTTTATTTATAGGATTTGAATGTGTTCGAGATAAAGTGGATATAAAAAGTCTACACAACCCTGTTAAAATGTCAGGTTTCTGTGATGTAAAAAAATGAGACATAGATAAATAATTTCAAAACCTTTAATGTGACCTATAAACTCAGTTGAAAACAAACTGAAATCTTTTATGGGAAGGGGGGGGGGAGTAAAAAAAAAAAAAAATAATAATGTGCCTCATTTAAAGTGCCTCTGATTAACACCAAATTAAAGTTCAGCTGTTCTATTAGGTCTTTCCTGACATTTTCTAAGTCGCATCCTGCAGCAAAAGTCATGGTCCGCAGAGAGCTTCCAAAGCATCAGAAGGATCTTATTGTTAAAAGGTATCAGTCAGGAGAAGGGTACAAAAGAATTTCCAAGGCATTCAATATACCATGGAACACAAGGCAGTCATCAAGTGGAGAAAATTTGGCACAACAGTGACATTACCAAGAACTGGACGTCCCTCCAAAATGGATGAAAAGACAAGAAGAAAACTGGTCAGGGAGGCTGCCAAGAGGCCTACAGTAACCTTAAAGGAGCTGCAGGAATATCTGGCAAGTACTGACTGTGTGGTACATGTGACAACAATTTCCCGCATTCTTCATATGTCTGGGCTATGGGGTAGAGTGGCAAGACGAAGCCTTTCCTTACGAAGAAAAACATCCAAGCCCGGCTAAATTTTGCAAAAATACGTGAAGTCTCCCAAAACAATGTGGGAAAATGTGTTATGGTCTGATGAAACCAAGGTTGAACTTTTTTGGCCATAATTCCAAAAGATATGTTTGGCCCAAAAACAACACTGCACGTCACTAAAAGAACACCATACCCACAGTGAAGCATGGTGGTGGCAGCATCATGCTTTGGGGCTGTTTTTTTTCTACCTTAGTCAAGGTAGAGGGAATTATGAACAGTTCCAAATACCAATCGATATTGGCACAACACCTCCAGGCTTCTGCTAGAAAGCTGAACATGAAGAGGAACTTCATCTTTCAACAACGACCCAAAGCATACATCCAAATCAACAAAGGAATGGCTTCACCAGAAGAATATTAAAGTTTTGGAATGGCCCAGCCAGAGCCCAGACCTGAATCCAATTGAAAATCTGTGGGGTGATCTGAAGAGGGCTGTGCACAGGAGATGCCCTCACAATCTGACAGATTTGGAGTGTTTTTGCAAAGAAGAGTGGACAAATATTTCCAAGTCCAGATGTGCCATGCTGATAGACTCCTACCCAAAAAGACCAAGTGCTGTAATAAAATCAAAAGGTGCTTCAACAAAGTATTAATTCAAGGGTGTGCACACTTATGCAACCATATTATTTTTTATTTTTTTTACTTCCCTCCACCTAAAAGGTTTCAGTTTGTTGTTAAACTGAGTTGTAAAGTTTATAGGTCACATTAAAGGTGGAAAAAGTTCTGAAATAATTTATCTTTGTCTAATTTTTTTTACATCACAGAAACCTGATATTTTAACAGGGGTGTGTAGACTTTTTATATCCACTGTAGATATGCTAGGATGTATATTAAGAAAAAATGGTATACCGTATTTTTCCGTGTATAAGACGCTACTTTTTCCTAAATATTTTGACTGAAAATCGAGCAGCGTCTTATACACGGTCAGTCAGCCTGTGAGAGAGCCGCGCGGGTGCGTAGCTGGTCATAGCGGCTTCCTCCAATCACAAGCCGAATGTTAGTGACGTCAGCTGGAGGTGGGGGCAGAGGTCGAGAGGGCGCTGATGCGATCCCGTTCGACGTGGAGCTTGCGCGGATGCATCAGGGAGCGGAGAGCGGAGCGGAGAGTTTTGACAAGATGTCACACAGTACCAGTAAGAGATTGTCTTATTCTGCAAAATTCAAACTCAGTGTAGTTAGCTATGCAAAAGAGCATGGGAATAGAGCTGCAGAGAGACAGTTTGGACCTCCCCCCACTGAGAGTATGATCAGACAGTGGAGAAAACAGGAAGAGCAACTCCTTAAGATGCCAAAAAAGAAGAAGGCCTTAAGGGGAAAACCAGCAAAATGGCCAAATTTGGAGCAGAGGCTTAAAACTTGGATCTTAGAGCAGCGCCAGAGTGGCTTATGTGTGTCAACTAAACTTATTCAATGTCAGGCAAGAATGTTTGCAAGTGAAATGAACATTGTTGATTTTACAGGAAAGGCAAAATGGTGCTTCAATTTCATGAGGAGAGAAGGGTTGGCCATGAGAACACGAACAAAGTTAGCTCAGAAAATGCCACCAGTTTATGAGGATAAAATCCAACAGTTTCACTCCTATGTCATACAACTTAGGAAAAAATATGATTTTGAACCAAGTCAGATTGCAAACATGGATGAGGTTCCTCTCAATTTTGATGTGCCTTCCAACAGAACTGTTGATGTGAAAGGAATCAAAACAGTGGCGATTAAAACAAGTGGCCATGAAAAAACACACTATACTGCTGTGCTTTCATGCTGTGCAGATGGTACTAAACTGCCTCCTATGCTTATTTTCAAGAGAAAAACCTATCCTAAAGAGACCATACCACCTGGCATTATTGTGCAAGTTCAAGAGAAGGGATGGATGAATGAAGACATTATGGCCATTTGGTTTGCAAAGGTTTGGTCCAGAAGACCTGGAGGGCTCTTAAAGAAGCCAGCTCTGCTTGTTTTTGATCAATTCCGAGCACATTTAACAGAAAAGACCAAAAGGGTTGCATCAGATTTGCGAACACACCTAGCAGTTATTCCTGGTGGACTTACAGGTCAGCTACAGCCACTAGATGTCTCAATAAACAAGCCTTTTAAAGTCCTGATGAGAGAAGAATGGAGTAGATGGATGCAAAAAGCAGGTGATAACTTGACACCGGCAGGAAGAGTGAAAAAACCAACCATTACTGAGGTCTGCAATTGGGTCCTTAACTCATGGTATGGCGTCAAACAAGAGGTGATTGTGAAGTCCTTCAAGAAATGTGGAATCAGCAATGAAATGGACGGAACTGAGGATGATCTCACATATATAGACAGTGACTCAGAAGACAGCAGTGATGCACAAGAAGCTGAAGAAATTCTGTCTGGCACTAGTGATGAAGAAGAGAACATTGATGCAACAGAGGCTGAATAAAGTGATATGCTGCATAATATACTGGTATGTAAACTTTACCTGCGGTAATTACTAAATAAAACTGTGTTCTGTTTTACCTGTTTAAAATATTGATTTCTTAATTTTGGGTTGGAAAAGTGGGGGGCGTCTTATACATGGGGGCGTCTTATACACGGAAAAATACGGTACGTTCAAAGCTATGAAGTTGGTAAATCATTACTGGGTTGTGAATCCAGGGATTTTACCAATGCCTTTTTATATATAAAATCAATATTGTTACCAATGCACAAGTGCTGGATCTCTATAGCATGTGGATTTCCATTTTTCTTTTATTTCAGTCTGTCTGTCATTTTCTAAATATATGTTGACACAGCTTAGATTTAGCTGTATGCCTCACAGTGATTCATATACTAAGTGACAGCTTGACCAGAATTTGAACCGGTAAACACATTAGGAACAACATTTTACTGAAATGTTTTAGTATTTTACATTTTCAATAAAGCAGAAATGCAATGAGAGAAAAAAAGCAAAATTGACATCCAAATTAAAAGAGAGCTGTAATAAAGAAAAATGTGTTGTAAGATTAGGGCATAGAACTCATCTATGCATTTAAAGTAATGCTCTTTTCATTTATAATAATATAATAAAATAAAAGTCCTTCAGTTGTGAATGATATCACATAAAAAAAAAAAAACAAAGGATAAATTAACTGTAGTTGCAACACATAATAAATGCAGAGGTGGCATTTGTTTGTCTCTGCACCAAGTATGGCCCTTAGTTTCTTTTTTTTTTTATTTTTCCTACATGCCAAAGCAGAAATCTATGAATATTATGCAACATTGGGCAAGCCAGGAAGCATGTCTGCATGCATGGTTAGAAATGACGGCAAGGGTATAGAATTTGGGCTTATAAATAAACTGACACTTTAAAGCTAGGACTGAAATGCTTATTAAAAAGGCCGTTTTCAGGTTCCCTCAACTACTGGTCACATAACCAAATAACCATATGGTGTCTGCTTGAATGAGGATTGTCCAGTCCAAAAATCGGATCCCTTCAACAAAGATCATAGGACCAAATGATGTTTTATGAGCAGAACTTAAATGAGTTGTAAAGTCAGAAGGTTTTTTATCTTAATAATTCTATGCATTAAGATAAAAAGCCTTCTGCGTGCAGCAGCCCCCCCTAATACTTATCTAAACCCCATCTCTGTCCAGCAATGTCCATGAGTGTCTGTCTCGGCCGTCCGAGACTCTCCCTCTTGATTGGGTGAGACACAGCAGCGACACCATTGGCTCCCATTGCTGTCAATCAGTCAGTCAAAAAGTAAAAAATACCGCTCTGTCACATAAATACAAGACACCCAAGCTGAGCCACAGCTCCCTGTGTCCATTCAGACACGGAGTTGGGGCCCCCGTCCCAACCCCTTTATCTCCTCATTGGCTGACTGACAGCAGCGGGAGCCAATGGCACCACGCTGCTATCTCAGCCAATAAGGAGGTGAGTCCCGGGCAGCCAAGACACTCCTACCACATCGGTGGATCTAGAGGGGCTCAGGTAAGCATTGGGGGGGCTGAGAGTGGCTGTTGCACACAGAAGGCGTTTTTATCTTAAAGCGGGATTCCACTGTCTCTGAGTTTTTTTTTTTTTGGCACAATGACAACTATTAAGATATAAGTTAGTGTAGGAAAATCGGGTGGAGCTCCGCTTTAATGCATAGAATGCATTAAGGTAAAACATCTTCTGCCTTTACAATCACTTTAAGCCTTGCTGTGGGTGAAACATTTTAGGGGCATAACTTTGGGTGGGAGTGAGCAGTGTGCTGTCATTGCAACATACCTTGTCTGGAGTTGTACGTTGTGGGTGTGCAGACTGGTATTTGGATGATGGATTGCAGTGGAGAAAGAGAACAGACTCTAGGGCTTTGGCACCTGGCTGATTGCAGCGACTTGAGGAGGATACATTCTGGCCTGTGAGTAGTTAAAGGTTTTTGGTTTGTCTAATTAAAATTAAGAAAGCTATACTTTTTATAAAAAAAGTATTTCAGTTATTCATGTATTAAAGTGCATCGTTAGCATAAACTTTTTTTTTTCCTTTTTTAATTTTGAATAGAGTGGGGAAAGATTGTATCTCTTGCAGGTTTTTCTGCTGTTGGAGTTCCCGTTGACATTCCTTCACTTCCTGTCTGGTAACAAAGGTTGTCCCCACAACAGAAGGTGAGGGGGAATCCCTTTAACAGATTCCCAGATAGCAGTACAATTTGCCAATTCTATCAAAAACTAAAAAACAAAAAAATATTTGGATATACTGTAGATACACTTTAATTCCAGCAAGACTATAAACGACTTTGTTATTTAAGTACATGACTACTTTACATGACTACTTTAAAAAAAAATCTACTGCGTACATCACTCATATTTTTTTTCTGAGTTTGTCGTATCAGTATTTGATTTTGGCCTTTTTTTAAAATATTACACGTGGAAACAAATTTTTATTCTGATCTGAGTTACATGTTTCAGCAGTCTTGTTTAAGTGTTCTTGACATTTTTCTAATACTTCACAATCCTTTTTCTAAATATGTAAGGTACTTGCAGAGATTGTAAATATGACAGTCTGATCTTGTGAGGCTTGAACACGTTTGTGTTGAATGCACAGGCCAAAAATTGGCAAACCCAAAAAACCCAAATACAATTTGAAGTCAGTGGTGTCAGAGTTCAGGTGGGCTGCAAATGCCGCACTCCCACCGCTAAATGACCGATACCTAACTGTGGTAATTCACATTGATAAATTCAAACTACCCCAGCCAGGAAACTGTCATTATGGCAGGAGTGTAGAATATACAGATTGGTGGGCAACAAATTATTGTGATTGATTGTGTGTTGCCACTCTGGATGCCGTGATTGACTTGGATTTACTTTTGGGGGCATTATTAAATGTTATTTTAGAAGCTTGCAATTACAGGTGGTCCCCGGGTTACAAACATCCATCTTACATACGACTCCTACTTACAAATGGAGGGAGACAACAGGAAGTGAGAGGAAATCTACCCCTAGGAAGGCAAGTTCACTTCTGTTAGTTTTCATGGGAAAAAGGTGTCTTCACTGAAGCTTTATCACCAATCCTTGTTTCTACAACAACCCAAAATTTTCAAAATCCAATTGTCGTAGGGACAGAAAGTGAGGTGAAATCTTCTTTACATGTTTGTGTTTTATTTTTTTTATAGCAATTTTATTGATTTTCAAAAATGTATTGACAAAGGCAAACTCTTTGTATGATAAGTTACATAAACAAAAGCGGAGTGTTTACAGAGAAAATCCACCTGAGGTGGGAGCAGAATACTACAACCGTAGTCCATGGTACCACTGAACATGTCTAAGCTGAAAAAAAAATAAGATTGACCTCAGCTAGAGATTAATGCGATATATAGTAAGTCATTATTAAAATGGTAGTGCAATTTATAACAGCAATTGGATAGTGAAGAAGAAAGAAAAGAAGAGGAAAAGAAAAAAAAAAGATCTTTGCGGTGACTGGTTCGCTAATTCAAGGAGGGTCCTCCTGGAGATGCCATAATTCCCAGACTTAGTCATGAGCCTCCATTCTATCTTGTAATCTAGCGGTCATTCTCTCCATTAGTTCCACATCTTTGCGTATAGGGCCTCTGAAGATGCAGGGGGCCGCCGTTTCCAGCTGAGAGCAATAAGGCATCTCGCAGCCGTAAGGATGTGACAAAGCAACTTCCCACAGACTTTGGAGATTGTTTTCAGGGGGGAGGCCTAGCAAATATAACTTTGGTGTCATAGGGACAGTTGCCCCAAAGAGCCTGCCCAAGAGTTGCTGAACAGAATGCCAAAACGGGACAATCTGTTGGCAGTTCCAAAAGATGTGAAAGAGGGTGCTTTTTTCTGCCAGACAACGCCAGCATCTATCTGAGCTGGAGGGGTAGATGACGTGGAGTACATCTGGGGTCAGATACCAAAAAAGGATTATGGAGTTTCTTTGTACAAAGTACACAGGGAACTTTTAGAAGCCTGGAACCAAATAACCTGCCAATCTGCCAGAGAAATCTTGAGTGTTTACCTTGGATTTGGATGGGGTAAGCATTCAGCAGTTTATAGATCAGAAATCGTGCCCTTTCGTGCTGTTCCTTCCAGAATGATACGCTCAAAAGAGGACGGGGACGAAAATTTTATCTTGTAATTCGGTAATAGTTTACGGGACCTAGGGTCTACCAAGTGGCCAAAATGGAACCGATTTCTCGATGTCCAAGGAGAGGACATGGAGTAGGTGAGGCTAGCAGGTATCTTAGGATTATACATGAAGGAGGTCGGCAATGATTTTTCCGAGGAGAAGACATATTGCCGACACAGCTTGCGCCAAAGCATTCTGAGATGGGACATTGTTCCTAACATCTGGCTAGGTGCTACCTCCACATTTGCATTCCAAAGTATGCTATTAGGGTGTATAGGGGCTAACCACAGTTTTTCAATTTCCGTCCACCCATTAAACGAACGTTGTGTAAACCAGGATGCATTTGCTTGAAGTTGGGCGCTTGATAATACTTGATAAGATTAGGGAACACTAGGCCCCCATCAGTGCGTGGGGACATGAGCCAGTTGGGGATCCAATGCCGCTTATAATTCCATACATATTGCAATAAATCGGTTTAAATAAAGAAGCTTAGGAAGTATAGTCATATTGACAGAAGCTATGCGTCCCAAAAAGGAGACATAATGCTTCTTCCAACACTGCACCATTAGCCTAATTTGGCGATATGGGGGAGGGGGGGGGGTTGGGGGGAGTTCTCCTGATACAGTGTGGCAAAAGTTGGTGTGATGTGAACTCCTAAGTACTTCAGAGCTGTAGATTGCCACGCATAGGGAAAAGTAGACATTAAGTGTTTAACTTCATCCTCAGGGATGTTAACAGGGGAGGGCCCCTGATTTAGAGGCATTTATTTTATATAGCGAGAGAGCACTAAATCGATCGATCAACCAAAATATTTAAAATTAGGTTTTTTTTTTTTCCTTTTATTTTTGTGCTAATGTGTTAAAGGTACTAATGTGGCAAGTATCTGGTTGCGCCCTTAATAGGGACTTCAACCATAAGTCCCCACTATTACTCCTACCCACTTTTTGGGGCAGATGGAGTAGGGGAAGAAGCCCCCAACATTGGGACAAGGGTAAGTTGTAAGGTACCTCCTCATTCTTAAAAGGCATGTGGCCTGGTATGGTACAGGGGTGATGGGGGGGACACGTGCTTGCTGCCCTCCTTTTTTGGCCATCCAGGCTGCATGTCTTGGTAAGGGTCTGGTTAGAATATTAAGGGGAACACCATGCCATTTTTAAATTTGTAATTTCAGTTACTACATAACCTTCACTCCCCCCACAGCTTTGGGGTCTTTTTGGTGACAATACATTAAGTAATTATAAACCAGCCCTGTACCTGTTTATAATTTATCCACTAGCAATAATCGCAAGCAAAATCCAGGTTGGTTGTACCCAAGTTGATTGATTCATCAACTTATATTCAGCCTGCCCATACATGTTCGAATCTCAACAGGAACGGGCCGAGATTCAAACCCTCTATGGCCAGTCTTAGGCATGCTGCATGGCTTTTAGCTCATGTTGCATCAAGATCAGTGCACTCTAACATTGCATCTTAAGTAACAACAAAATTATTGCCAAATGGAGCCAAAGCGGAAATATAAAGATTGTTCTGGTCTAAAAGATGTATACCAGCTAGCCTTTCTCAACCTTATGATACATTAGTGTGATGGTCAATGGGAAGAATGCTAGTTAAAGTGGTTGTAAACCCCCCCAAAAAAGAAAAAAAACCCTGCAAAACAAAGGCATAATGAGCTAGTATGCATAGCATACTAGCTCATTATGATATACTCGCCTTAGATCAAAGCCACCGCTCCGGTCCCCTCACACTTGTCCTGCTGGTGACATGGCTCCCAGATTTACTTCTGGGTATCGTGGGATCTGGCACTGTAATTGGCCAAAGCCGCGATGACGTCACTCCTGCGCATGTGCGCGGGAGGTAACGGCACACTAACTAAAGCAACGGTACGAAAGTGCCGTTTCTTCAGTGCGCATGTGCCGATGACGTCAGCACATGCTGATATACAGGGGATATCTCCTAAACTGCAGGTTTAGGAGATATCTGGGGTAGCTACAGGTAAGCCCTATTATAGGCTTACCTGTAGTGTAAAGTGGATTGTAAGGGTTTACAACCACTTTAAACTTTATAGTCATTGGGAAGAATTACCCCCCTTACAGCTAGCTAAAATGATCAGTGGGAGCTTATCTGAAAGTCAGAAATTGCTCATTGTTCAAGGAACCCTAAGGTTCCATAGAACCCTGGTTGGGAAAAAAAAACCTGGTGTATACAGTTGCAAGAGCTGAAGTGATTACATAAGGTTTTTCCAAAACTGACTCGCAAGATGAATTATTTATCAATTCGCGAAATTATGCGATCTGGTTTATTTTTTATATGACCTTTTAAGTCTTTCCCATAGCGGACCCTCTGTGTCTCATGCAGAACCTTTAAAGTTGATGCTATTATTACAGATAGAGTCCAGGGGCATTTAAAAATAAGTGAAAAGGTTACCTTAACTCTAGACATATGTATACAGTTCTGGCTCTGATGTTTAGGTCAAACATTTCTTTTCTCATATTGCAGTCTCAAAAGCAGGCTACAAATTACATGGTCTTACTCTGTTTTACTGGGTGGAGATTCTTTTTATACATCTTTCCTTAGTGTTAAAAAAAATGTATGGTACAGGATTTCAGCCTTACCATTTCCAACACAAATGTAATTAAGAACATATGCAGTAACTGGAAGCTTCAGTACAAGCAGACCAGATTCCACAATTCATCAGAAAATATAATAACTTGGGGAGCAATGTGCTCTGTATGATATATTTGAATTACACACTGGGTCCACTGAAAGATCATAAATAGCACGAGGGACAAGGGTCATGCTCTTATGATGGTAGTGAGTTTTGGACCTGGTACTAAATACAATAATCTGAAGTCAATGCCCTTTGCGGATATGTGTAAATCCATGTCAAGGAGTTTGTTCAAGTTTTTCTCATTAAAACATACCCGTATTTATCGGCGTATAACGCGCACATTCATTTTAAGAGGGAAGTTTCAGGAAAAAAATTTAAATTTTAAATAAGAGACTTTGAAGCAAAATAAGGGTCAGTGCCCATCTGCAGCCTCACCATTGCCATCAATGCAGCCTCATCAATGCCCGTCTGCAGCCTCACCATTGCCATCAATGCAGCCTGATCAATGCCCGTCTGCAGCCTCACAAGGACCATCAATGCAGCCTTATCAGTCCACATCAATGCAGCCTCACCATTGCCATCAATACAGCAGCCTCACCATTGCCATCAGTGCAGCCTGAACAATGCCCATCTGCAGCCTAGAGGAGACAGGGAGAGGGTGGGACGAGTGCCAACAGATTACATACAGTGAGAATCTCCTATGATAGGCAGAACAGTGGTCCAATGGCAGCCCAGGAGACAGGACTTCCTATTACAGAGGCTGCCAAGTAAACAGGAGATTCTCACTGTATGTAATCTGATGGCGCTTGTCCCGCCCCCCTCCCTATCCCCTCCAAGGCAGCTAACATTGAAGTATTGGCATATAACACGCACATGCTATTTGCACCCAACTTTCATGGTGAAAAAGTGAGTGTTATACACCAATAAATACAGTAATTAAACTATATCTTTCCAGGCAGGTAATAAGAACCAATAATTGCTAAGGAAAACAAGAGTGAAAAAAAGCAAACCATGCTTGCCTTTGATCGAAGATGTTCCGATATGCCTGGAGACAGCTGTTGGCTTAAGTGCCATAAAGAAATATGAGGTGCAAGAGAGATAAAGTATTGGGAAGGAAATCATGCCTCCTTGCATTTGATAAGATGGCTGGAAATATGACTTTAAGTGGCTTCTAAATCACTGCCACTATGAAACACTGAAAAAAGTAACCCCAACTTTCTTTTAGACATGAAAACATCTGATATTAATTAAGCAAATGGCCCCTTTCATGCGAGAGGTCCGATTGGGTCCGGCTGTCCGTTTTTCAGCCAAACCCGATCAGACTCTCCAGTCTCCATTATGGACAGTCAGATGTAAACAAACTTGTGCCAGTCTTCGTTTCTGAGCCGGCAGAAAAAGTTCTCTGACTGGATTGGATCGGAGGGCAGTCGGGTGTGAAGGGACAGCCAGTCCGTATACATCTCGCTGTCCATAAAGCAGAGCAAGCTGTGTCTGTGTCTGCTCTGCATAAGCGGAGTAGACACGTACCTGTCATCCACTCGCTCGGCTCAGCAGGGGTTCAGCGAACGGATGCCCTGCTGAGAAAAACGGGAAAGGGGCCAACCTGTTTGCCTGCTTCACAGGAGACACTGAAGATGGTACTTATTATTAGCTAAACCCCCTCTCTTGTGCCCTCCTAGAGAAGCCTTTCTTAACCTTTTTAATATAAAGGAACCCTTGAAATTTTCATGTCTCGGGGAACACCATTCTAAATTTTTACATTTAGCCCACGGTACATTTGAGTGGTCAGTAAGTTGTAAATATAAGAATATGCAGTGTATGTAAGGACTCATGTACACTGCTGCTGGTAAACGGTGGTTTAGGAGTAGTTGGGCATTTTTTTCAGCTGCCCCTGAACTCTCCTCTGTTATCTTATCAGTACATGTACACAGGGTCGTTTATAGTCGTTACTAGGCAGTTGAGTTTAGAGGCATTTTTTTGAAACACAAAAAAGCGTTCAGGACCGGGGTTCAGAGGCATTTGAAACGCCAAATTCCTGTAACAGCTTCTAAACGCAGTAACTCGTGTTTAGCAGCGTTTCGTTTACAGACGTTTCCATTTTAACAAAAAAAATTCGTTTTTCTAAACGCGGCTGAACAGACATTTTTAAATGCCGGATTCTAACTGTCAAGTTAAATCGTTCAGGAGATGTTAAACAACGTCCCGTGTGCATGAATCCTTACAGTTTTGACATCCAGAGCAGATTTTTTTAACTCCCCTGTGTTATATGAAAAAATAGTTTCAGTAACAATCATGAAATGAAACAAATAATGCCAGAAAAGAAACACCAGCGGTTAAAATTGTAGTACCCAGTAGTGGTCAGTGGAAAAGTGGTATATTGGTAGTTGAGGTAGTGGTCCCATACAATGGTGGCCAATGGGAGAAATACCTCTTATATGAACAGTCAATGGGAGAAGGACATGCTTATATTGCTAATCTGTGGGAAAACTGCTCCCCTTATGCACAGATAAAAGGATAATTGAAATTGGTGGTTACTGGGAGGCAGAATCTCTTCATTGCTTAAAGAACTGCTCCTCTGGAGGAACCCCAGGGGTCCATGAAACCCCTGGTTGAGAAACGCTGTCCTAGAGGATCCCATACAGCCAACTACTCACTATTAAATAATAATGGAGCATCCTGAGGAGCTCCTACTTGATAGTGGGATGATAGGTGGGTGGGGGTTATCTCAAAGTCAGAGAAGGTAATCTTCTACTGAGGGAGTGTACCTGAGATCCTACTAGCGCATACAAGAGGATATTCGCTCTAATAACAAAAATAACCCATACCACTGCTCTTCTTTTATTTTAAAGCTGAAATCTAGACGGGTATAAAAAACACAATTATTCTAGCCGTGCAATCATGAGCACATTATCTAATGTGATTTTTTTTTTTTTTTTTTTTTTAATGCAGGCAGTGTACCTGAATGGCAACTGGTATCCGCTCCGCCCACATGGCCACGTCATTCATTCAGGCTAGATTCACATTGGTTGCGGTGCGGCTCGCAGCAGGGGTTCCCGTGTGTTCACGGTTTCAGGTCCGAACTTTTGCCTGAATTCAAACCTGAAACAAAGCCAAAGACGCACAGGACCCTTCTGCTGTGTGCTCTGTGGCTGCGCTGGAGATGTGTGAACCGGCTCCATAGAGAGTTGGTCAGTCTCCTGTCATACAAATTCGATGCGGAGAAACCCACATGCAATTTGCATAAGTGCGATCCCAGCCTCACAGTTTTTTCTGTGAATGAGCAGCTTCGTAGTTCATTCACAAGCCCTGCAGCTTGTAAACAGTCAGCCTGTCTGCAGGTACGGGCTGAAAGCTGCAGGGCTTGTTTGCAGGAGTGTGGCATTGCACCCCCATTCCACTGATCAGGGGTGCAATGTTTTCCAGTATCCTTAGGGAAATAAATGCACATTTTATTTCCTACAAATATATATGCATTTATTATTTTTTCCCAAAAGGTGAACTTCTCCTTTAATTTTTTTTGACTTGCTATATCTGGCTGGAGTCCTGCTTAAACCATTCTGTACACCAAGAAGACATCTGATTCTAATAATCTCTAAAGCATAATCTATATTTAACTTTACACAGCCATTTAGTTAATTCGAACACCCTTGGGGTAAATGTTGTTGGAAATAGTTGCTAACTTGATGCCTAAGCTTGCAGGATGGACCTGTTTCTTTGGGAACCATGTTCTGGTTTATCGATCCTGCATGTGATACCCTCTCAAATGATACTGAAGCAGCCAGCCTACGCAAGTGTGTTTCTTGCTTTTGTGAATCTCTGCAAAGCTAGTTTCCTCATGACTGCCTGAACGTGACTGCCTGTTAGATAAGCAGATATTGACGATACAATTCAGTGACTGGTATCTCTGCAAGCAGATGGCCGAGCTTTCCTTGCATGACTAGGCCTGTTATGAATCATCAGTCTGTTTGTATTGTATATTTCATATCTGCATCTTATTTCCTTTTTGGACGCTGTGCTTGTGCCAATACAAGCTATTGTTAAATTAACAGTACAACTAAACATTCAGATTAAAAATGTTTAACCTAAAATGTTGATGAGCATCCTTTATTGAAGATCTCTATGTGTTGCCCCCCCCCCCCCACTCAAAAAGAAAAAAAGCCATCCAGTTATTCTTTTGTAGGTTTTTAAACAGAATTGGTGGCTATAGGTTATTATAGGACATTTTTTTCTTCATAATTAAACAATAGCATTGGAACAATGTTGCAAGATGACCTGACCCAAAAAAAATCAGATCAAAGTAAGCAGGTCATGTGCCACCATGCCAGAACCCGTGAAAATAGTCCAAGACATAGGGTTGCATTCTTCTGGGGGAGGGCAGCAAAATGCCGTAATTTTTTAATTTTAAATTTTTTTTTATTTTGTATATATATTCATGGATTTTTTTTTTTTTTATAGAGCCTTATTTAATTACATGAAGTATACAGTTGTTTATATTGTTACATGAGAAATACGGCTATTGCAGCTATTACTATGACTGGAGATAGGAAATAGTTGTATTATATGAATTATTATTAAATATGCATTTTTTTCTTCATATGGGCTCTTGATGTGCCATTTATCAGTGAATAGGTTGTTATGATAGAGTTGATAACCCTAATCAGGAAAACCTTCTTGGGTGAGAATTGGAGCAAAACATTACTTTTTACACGCGCGCTATTTATCCAATCACTGATTACTTTTAGAAGAAGGATTATAAAATTATATAAAGTTAGTACAGACTCCCTAATATAATGTCCCTTTTTAGCTGTTTACGAGATGGGAATATCCACTTCTATGTTTGGTGCTGTCCTGGGATTCAGCTCTTCTGGGACAGACTTTTCATGGCTTACATAATAACCACAGGCCTCAGTGCACAAGAGTATCCTTTTCATGCTTTGATTGCTATCATACTTTATGCGGAAAAATTTTTTCTTTCTATTGCTTTTAGCAGGGGGAGAAAATGCTGTGGATAGCGGTCTAGCAGCACGGAGGATTAGATAACTAGATCTTTTTAATGTCCCCTAGACCGAGTGTTTGCAGTACGAGCACATCCCCACCACAAGGGATACGTTTACCAGAATTGGGCTTTAAATGATTTCCCCACTTATTTTCATCCAGCCATTTGGAGATTTTTTTTGTATTTGTTCTAGTTCCTCATTATTCCTGTTGGTAGTCCTAAAAATACAGCCCCAAAACATTTCGAGTATCTCATCCGTTGCCTTCTTATTCACCCTTCCTCCTCTCAACTAATAAACCCTGCTCCCGGTTTGGTCTCTTTTAATCAAGGTCATATTTACTTTCTTTCAAGCCACACTGCTAGTATTTAGAGTGTAGAAAGTTTGTAACCCCAGAGGAGTGACAGTTGGAGAATGTGTCACAAAAATGTCACTCCAAACACTAAGTGGTATTACATCCTTATCTGGCAAAAGCAGTAAATCTATCAGGCAGTTAGATATCTCTGGGGTGTTCTGTACACATACAGTATGTAGAATGCCCCCATTACCATAGTACAAGGAAAATTAATTTTCAATCAGGGTTGCCAACCACCAGTAAATTTACTGACAGTTTGTAAAAATCTGCGATTTTTTTTTTTACAACTACCAGTAAATATCGGGGGCTGATCATTTCATGCTGTGTTGACTTTTTAAGTGTAAATCAAGCAAATGACTTTGTTGTAGGTATTGTCAGTGTTTCCATATCATGTTTATACTGTTCAAATAGTCACTGTGCTAGTTTTCGTTTGGAGTAATGCAATTTCTCAGGTTGCCAGCAAAAAATGTGCTCCGCCAGTAATTTCCCCATGTTTTGTCAGTAAAAAATGCTGCGGGAGGTTGGCAACCCTGATTTCAATTGTTTTGGAAAAACCACAATGACTATAGGTTGAACTATAAAGGTGATGTGCAATAAAATGAAATTTCGAAATGTCTTGTGCAGCCGTTGTATATGTACTTTAAGTGTGTTTTATGGCGTAGGATAAAGTGAGTCTCACTAACTCAAACTGAAACACAAGACCTGCAACATGTCTTAAAATGTAAATGCCTCTGTTGTAACAAAGACTTCCTGGAAAGAAGTGGTTGACTTAAAGTGATTGTAGAAGGCAGAACGTTTTTCATCTCATTCTATGCATTAAGATAAAAAACCTTCTGTGTGCTTCAGCCCCCCCCCCCCAATACTTGCCTGAGCCCCATCTCTATCCAGCGATGTTGCAGGAGAGACTCAGCTGCCCGGGACTCACTTCCTCATTGGCTGAGACAGCAGCAGAGTGCCATTGGCTCCCGCTGCTGTCAAAGTCAGTGAGTCTATGAGGAGAGAAGGGGCAGGGCTTAACACAGGCTCCCTATCTGGATACATGGAATTACAGCTCTGGTGTCCCCATAGGAAGCTGCTTGCTGTGGGGGCACTAGGCAGGAGGGAGGAGCCAGGAGTGCCGAAAAGGCACCTGAGGAGAGGATGATTAAGGCTGCTCTGTGCAAAACCACTTCACAGGGCAGGTAAGTATAACACGTTTGTTATTTTTTAAAGTGATTTTAAAGGTAAAAATGTTTTTTTTAAAATAACAAACATGTCTATATTACCTGCGGCCGCAAAACTCCTCTATTTGGGTCCCCCGCTGGTGCTCCTGGCCCTCTGTCCAGTGCCCCAATGGGAAGTCGCTTCCCAAGAGGGCACTCGTACTTGCTCGCACCCAAGCCCTGCTGCGTCCATTGACACAGACAGCGGAACTCAGCCCCGCTCCCTCGTCACTGGCTTTGATTGACAACACTGGGAGCCAATGGCTCCTGGTGCCCCAGCAAGACCTGGAAGTGAGGCGAGAGAAGAGCTGCAGATCCATTCGATCCAGCACGATGCTGGATCGAATGAGGGCTCAGGTAAGTAAATGGGGGGGGGGTGTGAGGAGGGATGCTGACGCCTGAACATTTTTTACCTTACAAGGAATGCATTAGGATAATAAATGTTTAGGCTTTACAACCACATTAACCAAAAAAAAAGGAGACTTTACAATCACTTTAAGCCGGGCTAAATAGATCGAAATTTGTCCGGTTCAGCAGGGATTGGCCGAATTTTGATCTATGTATGGGCACCCAGGTCCATCCATTGGTTGACGGGAGTATAACTAGCTTGATGGATTTCTCTACATGCAATTAGTGCCAGCGGCTATAGCCGCTAGCTGTAATCATTGTATTCTGCCAGTCGGGAAGGCTCCCCATGTCCCCCCATCGGGAGAACACAATAGCTCTGCAGAAGGTATTCTCCCATCAACACTGACTGTGTTGATGGGGGAATCGAGCGATTTTCTTTCCTTCCCATGGTGGAAGGAAAGAAAATATGTAGCTTTAGTGGTGCTTCAATGCCTCCATAGAAGTCTGTGGCAAAGCTCGCTTGAAGCCTCATCGAAACCCCATCAAAGCACCAAACAAAAGCAAGGTGTAAACAGGACTGTAATCTAACCATTTTATTTAGTGACAGGAGCTTTGATTGGTGTTCAGAGAGCTTTTAACAAGGCCTGTCCGAAGCCTTGTTTTTGAAGCAAGCCCTAACAAACATCCATTTATTTAAAGACACTAGGGGCGTTTTGCTTTATAGGCGATCAGCTGTTTACAGGGCTATAGTAATCTCCAAACTTCCGAGGAACATTATTGTATTTCAGCTTGAAATCATAAAAGCCAAGTTGCCATTCTCAGATGGAATGGGTTCAAAATACGGGCTGAAAGATGGACTTTAGTACCGTAGTATATTTTAGCTTATTACTGTTATCTTTGTTTAATGTATCTTACTTTTATTCAGTGTAACACAGTATGCTTTCTGAAATCCCTTTCATGGTTGTACCTGGACTTTTTGCCATTTGTATACCAAATGTTTTGCCTTAAACCTCAATCAAGATTTTCTACATGCTACATGGTCTGCCAATCTTGGTGTTTTTTTGCGGTGTTAGTATTTATTTCACTTACAGGGCTGTCTGTGAAATGGTATGTGTTGGTTTTGGGCATCCCAGCACCTGCCTGCCAGTTAATGCGTCCTTATCTCTCTGTAAATATACAAAGTTTACACAAAGAGCAAATAACATTGACATTCAATTTTCACCCACATTTATTTAAAGAAGAACTGCAGTCTGCTCACATAATTTAATCATTTGTAATAAAAACATCTTTGCCATTCTGAAGCTTCCCTCCAACCACTTTGCATATTATTTTATATGTCCTGTGATTTTGTACTTGCCAAATACGCTGCAGAAATCTCCCTCCACTGAGTCTGGCTGCAATCGTTTTAACTGTGGGCAGCTGAAGCTGCTGCCTGTTCACTTCCTGGATTTACACAGACGCCTCCAGCTCTGCAGCTCTTATTGTCCCTCTTATGACTCATTCCCCCTTCCCTTCCTGGCAAACTCTTACCAGAGAGAGAGAGCTGTGCATGATGTCATAAGCCTAGGCTAATGACCAAACAGGAAGTGGGCTGTATAAGGTATTTAGTGGCAGAGTTAAAAGTTAAAACAAGGGCAGAAGATTTAATAGATGGAAAGTTGAAAAAATGACTGAAGGTCTGCTTTAAGACTGTATTTCGTCTAAAAGTTTCTGAGCTGAGAAGATAAGTCTGATCTCACTGACTCCCATTCTAGTACAGTCTTTGGGGTAGCCCCAAATACATCATAATGTGAGGTATCAATGCACTTGACAAATAAAAGGACATTATACCACATATGATTCTAGCATGAATACATTGGGAGATAGTTATATATTATTAAATTTGTCCAAACTCCATCTTTATGATCCATCTGCTTTGGAAAAGATCATTATTAGCAAGTGGCGCACAGAGACTTTTTGTTATTGTTCATATAGACGTGGAATTGAGCTTTAATTGCTTTGTTCCCTTTTTAGTCTCTTGCTGTTTTTAAGTGCATCACCTGTGCCATATCACTACTCATAGAGGAAAGACAATTTAAACTGTCACCCGTAGGCATATAAAAAAAAAAATTTAAACACACTGTAATTAGCTGTGTAAATAGAGTTCATAATATTTCCTTCTCAACTTACAAAATGTAATGTTAATGATACTAAGGCCTCATGTACACTGGACGTTTTTACAGCTGCTGTTTTTGGCTTCGGATGTTTTTTTCAGCAGCCAATAAACTCCCCATTATCCTGTTATCCTATGTGCCCATGCACACATGGGCTCTTAAAGGGGTTGTAAACCCTTGTGTGTTTTGTAAACCCTCGTGTTTTTTGTAAACCCTGATGTTTTTTCACCTTAATGCATCCTATGCAATAAGGTGAAAAAACTTCCGTCACTGACCAGCCCCCCAGCCCCCCCCCGTTTTACTCACCTGAGCCTGTTCATTCCCACGCCAGAGATGCACTCCCCCTCTCTGGCTCGAGTCTCGGCTCTTGATTGGATAGATTGATATTGATAGCAGCGCAACTGTTGGCTCCCACTGCTGTCAATCAAATCCAATGATGCGGGCGCCGGGGCCAAGTCCGGGATTTTGTGTCTATGGATGCAAATGCTGGACTCGGGAGAGTGCCCGCACGGTAAACCCCCCCCCCCCCCAGGAGAGCGCTTCTCCTAGGGGGTTTTCCGATGCGAGGAGGAGCCGCGAGCGCCACCAGGGGACCCCAGAAGTCGAGGATCGGTGCCACTCTGTGCAAAACGAAATGTACAGTGGATGTAATATGACATGTTTTTATTTTTAAAAAAAACCAAGGGTTTACAACCCCCTTTTAATAGCATTTTTTTTTTTTGGCAGGGGCATTTTCTGGCTGGGAAAAAAACCAGAACTATTGAGTTTTGAGAGGAGTTTTTTAGCTGTAAAAACGCCATGAAAACGCTGAAAAACATGGCTATTTATCAGCGTTTATGAGCCATAAGCTTTTGTGAGAGTATCATTTTGTTTAAAAAAAAAAAGCTAAAAATTGCTACAGCTGAAAAACGCTACTGCAAAACATATTCTACAGCTTTCTACAGCTAACGCTACTGGCTTTTTTTTTTTTTTTTATAATGTCCTGTGTGCAAAAGACCTAAATGCACACTATTTTAATTTACATCATCCCTTCTTTTTCTGTATGTGGTAGATGGCACTTACCACTGTGCATACACCCACATGTATGACTCTATAGTCACTTGGGCTGCTCAGATGTGATGGGGAGGAAATGCACAGCATAGAAACTCACTGAAAACTGAGCATGTGCAGAGTTGCCACCACAGATGTGAAATTCCTAGCAGAATTGGGGACCTGAACAGAAAGTGGAGATAGAGCGCAGCAGGATCAACCAGTTTTTTTTTTTTTTTTTTTTGCAGAATACAGCAAACGAATCTGGTAGTGGCTGAGTATGAACAGCATTTAACCACTTGCCGACAGGCTCACGCCAATATATGTCGGCAGAAGGGCACGTACAGGCATACTAACGTACCTGTACGTTGACCCTTAAGAAGCGGCTTGCGGGCACGCGCGTGCCCGCCATGAGCTCCGTGAGAGTGATCGCGGGTCCCGCAGGGATACTCGCGATCCTCTTACAGAGAGGAAGAACAGGGAAATGCTGATGTAAACAAGCATTTCCCCGTTCTGCTTAGTGACACTGATCACAGCTCCCTGTGATCGGGAGCGGTGATCAGTGTCGTGTCACACATAGCCCAGCCCCCCCACAGTTAGAATCACTCCCTAGGATACACTTAACCCCTACAGTGCCCCCTAGTGGTTAACCCCTTCACTGCCAGTCACATTTACACAGTTATCAATGCATTTTTAATCGCACTGATCGCTGTATAAATGTGAATGGTCCCAAAATAGCGGCAAAAGTGTCCGATCTGTCCACCATAATGTCGCAGTCACGATAAAAATCGCTGATCACCGCCATTACTAATAAAATAAAATAAAAATTAATAAAAATGCCATAAAACGATCCCCTATTTTGTAGATGCTATAACTTTTGCGCAAACCAATCAATAAACGTTCATTGCGATTTTTATTTATTTATTTATTTTTTACCAAAAATATGTAGAAGAATACGTATCGGCCTAAACTGAGGGAAAAAAAATGGTTTTTTTATATATTTTTGGAGGATATTTATTATAGCAAAAAGTAAAAAATAATGCGTTAATTTCAAAATTGTCGCTATTTTTTTGTTTATAGCGCAAAAAATAAAAACTGCAGAGGCAATCAAATACCACCAAAAGAAAGCTCTATTTGTGGGGAAAAAGACGTCAATTTTGTTTGGCTACAATGTCGCACTGTCGCACGACAATTGTCAGTTACAGCGAAACTGTGCTCTGGTCTTTTGCCAGCCAAATGGTCCGGGGCTGAAGTGGTTAATACATTTATTGATAGTTTTTTTTTTATGATGTGGGTTTGGTGACACTTTAAGCATCCATCTATTATACAAAAACAAAACGTTAGTGTTTAGTTTTTGAAAACAAAATTAAAGCTAAAGGTAGGGTTGAACAGATGCTTTACACTTACAGCCTTTAATAAAATGAAAGATTTATTAAAATGGAAGCATGGATATAAAGCTGAAACTTTAGTTGCCCTTAAAGTATTACTAAACCCAGAACAGTAAAATCAGTCTGTATATGCAGTAAAGCATGCTTGTTGTACTCGCTGTGGAACCTAAGGGGTTAATCCTGTCTTCTCTAATCCTCCCCTTCCACTGTCCCCAATCCATCTCCTGATAGAACAGAGCCTTTGGGGTAGACACAAGCAGCTGCAGGAGCCATTGGCTACCGCTGCTGTCAGTCAAAGGCTATGAGGAAGAAGCTAGGGGCATGACTGAGCCACAGCCCGGCTCCAGAGTGCCCCCGCATAAGTGCTCCATCAGCCCACATGTTAGTAGAATCAGTTTTTTTTTTTTTTTTTTTGCATGTCCTGCATCACTCTGCATAATCTGCCAGACTGATTTTTGAGTAAATGCAAGGATTTATTTGTAATGGTATTCTCATTACTATCCTGTTTACTTGATTTGTTATGTTTATCTGTACACTACCCGATTGTAGCAAGTAATGCTTGGGTCTTACAGAATGCCTATCCTTCCTGTTGTATTAGATATAGAGGAATGTAAAGATTGAGGCTTGACCTCAGCATGCGACATTCAAGAAGCTCATATTTTTCTTGTTATGTTTTAATTTGACATCACGGACTATAAATCAGGCACTATAAATCTCTGTAGTGGAGAAGGAAGTCTGCTGGGGATATAACTGGAGTTGTGCAATAATATAAAATCGCGAAAAGCAAACAGACAAGTGAAAGGCAAAGACCTTGAAAATCACCTGTGGCACCACTTTGTACCTTCTCAGTTTTGCGCCTTTTAAATGTATGGGGCGTGTCAGGTTTTCAAATTCATCAGCTGTTTTGGAGAAGAAAAAAGCATAGGAAAGATTTTATCATTTGCTTAATTTTTGGAATTGGTATTTCCTAGAGGAAAACTTAATTTTGATACGTGAAAAGGGAGGATAAAAATCAACGATTAAAAAAAAAAAAAAAAATCTGATTTTTTTTTTTTTTTTGGTGGGGGATTTAAATCTGATTTTTTTTTTTTTTTTTTTTAAATTTAAATTGGATTTTTTTGCAAGCATTTATCAATGCACTGGGTGTGAATGATCCCTAATACTGCAGTAACGCCTCCTTTTTTTTTTTTTTTTTTTTTGAATTGCAAGCAGATTTGCCGCGAGCCGAGGTGTGAATGACTATCAGGAACAATGAATCAGACCGAGACAGAAGTAAAGTTAAATCACACTTGTTTAATAATAATAATAATAATATTATTATTAAGGTAAACAGAGTAAGCGTAGTCAAAACAAGCCAGAGTTCAGTAACCGGATTGGGTAGCCAGCCAAGCAAATGTCAGAGAGCCAGAGATAAATGTAGTAATACAGCAAGCAGGATCAGGAGCCAGAAGGAACGTCAGCCGAGCAAGTCTTCAACAGGAACGCAGGAGAAAGTCTCTGTGATGTTGACAAAGGCGAAGGCAGAGATCACGTGAGCTGGACGACTTTAAGTAGGCAGGACTGACGAGCAGAATCCACAACAGCTGGGTAACTGTGGAGAGAGATGGGAGCTGGCAATTAGCCGACAGCTGACTGGCCAGCTCAGAGAAGGTGGGCTGACGATGACAAATCGCCAAACTTGTATTTAAAATGCCATTCGTTTGAATGGCACCTAAAATTGTGGTGCGGTTCTGTCGCAATTTTTACGCTGCAATCACGGCAACCCGCATGGCGTGAAGCTTGTCGGCCCAAAAAAGTTCAGGAGCTACTTTTGGGCGGCATGTTTCATGCTTAATGTTGCTCGGCCTCGAAACATTGTGTCAATTCTCTTCGTTAAAAACTGCCATGAATCTCTTTCTGTTCAAATCCCAGAAGAATACCATATGCTTCATTTAAATCAATTATCTTGTCCATTGACGAGAATTATGCATGAAATCCAATGCTCTTTAATTGTCACTTAAAGTGGTTGTAAACCTTGTTACACCACTTTCACCTAAAGGTAAGCCTATAAGGTGGCTTTCTTGTAGGTACTGAAATAATCTCAATTATCAATAATCTCAATACCACCAAAAGAAATCTCTATTTGTGGGGGAAAAAAATGATCAATTTCATATGGTACAGTGTTGCATGATTGCGCAATTGTCATTCAAAATGTTACAGCGCTGAAAGCTGAAAATTGGTCTGGGCGGGTAGGGGGAGAAAATGGCCGGTATTGAAGTGGTTATTAAACATAAATGAAATGGCATTTTCAATTTGTGGTTCTCAGATACCGTTTATTAACATTCTTTCTGCTATGGACATTAGCTATTTGTTCTAATCTCCACATTAAGATGCCTGTGTGTACGTATGATGTTCCATATCATCTGCAGTATAAAATGACCTTTTTTCTTCTACTACAGTTCTAAGCACTGTAAACAGGACCCTTTCCATTACTGAATAGGCCGGTCAATGGCTGGGCACTGACTGACTCTATGTGGACAGATGATTTCTGCTTTGAACCATTAGCTTGATTGGCAGTCTCTTTATGACTGAACATTTTTTTTTCTTCTTTTTTTCAACAACTGCCAGTTTTGTTGCCATTTAGTCTGCTATGTGAAATTTTAACACCAGCCACATAAAAGTGAAATTCCTTCTAGTGGCTCTGAGGTAAAGTGGGTTTTGTTAGAGCACAGCTTAGGAAATGGTTGTTGGTAAATGATTATGTAGGAGTGCTTTTGAATATTCATAGTGAGTATCGCTGTTTAATGGTGTGTGTCGGTTGAGTGTGGCTCTCATGGAAATGCATAATATTTTTTTAATTGGTACTTTTACTTTTCCTTAGAAACGGAGAATGTTGGCTCTTTTGTTTACTTTCAGATAAGCATTGCAGTTTTTAAAACCCGTTCAAGTGTATGAGGAGTGTAACGCTGCTTTTGTTGACTTTTGCAAGAAGGAAATGATCAGTCCCTTTGTTTCAACACGCACACCTTCAGTACTGCTGCCTCTGAGTCATTGGTAGCCACATTTTCCCCTTTCAGGACGCCGGACACATGGATTCCTATGGTGGGGTGGTACTTTTTGAAGCACCTGATTAGAGCCAGAGGCTTAATAGGCTTCAAAATAGGGTGGGCTCAGGGCACAGAGAGTGCGCCCTGATCCCACCCAATTGTGTGACAATAGTGAATGAATTTTTGCTATTTTCACACTAACCTTCCTCCCCGCCAAGCGGGAGGCAGTCCTGTTTCCTGATTGGCCAAAGCACCATGCCAGCCTATTGGATGCCTGATGCTTAGGAAGAGGAGCGGAGGAGACACGCTGGAGTGGAGGTCACCGCCGCTCTGGTGCACTTTAAGGAGCTGCTGCCTGGCGGGTAGTGCCAGGGGGTCTGTCAAAGCCGCGGGGGAGGGGGGGGGGGGTTGGTAATGCTGCCAGAGCCGCGAGCCCCGCGAGTGGGGGGGTCGGTGGGCACAAGTGGCTGCATAAACTGGGCACCAGTGGCTCCGTTTGACGGGCACCGGTGGCTGCGTTTGATGGGCACCGGTGGCTGCGTTTGATGGGCACCGGTGGCTGCGTTTGATGGGCACCGGTGGCTGCGTTTGATGGGCACCGGTGGCTGCGTTTGATGGGCACCGGTGGCTGCGTTTGATGGGCACCGGTGGCTGCGTTTGATGGGCACAGGTGGCTGCGTTTGGGCACAGGTGGCTGCGTTTGGGCACAAGTGGCTGCGTTTGATGGACACCCTTCTTCCCCCCTTGTCTACTTACATAACCTTCACCTAGCACAATATCCTCCCATGCCCATAGTCTAAAAATACTCTTGTGTAGCAGTTTTTCCGTCAAGTTCTGCCTAAATTCCAACTCTGCCACAGAGTCAAGGATCTCGAAACGGAAGTGAGATTCCAGGTTCAAATTACCATATTTATTCACAAACCTTCAGCTGATAATCACAAAACACGTTCCTAATCAGTGTAGATCCTAGGATTATATCACTCCATCTTTTCTGCATCAGCTCAGCACACTGCACTGCCCCCTCCAGTAATTTTCATTCCATAGGAAGACCACCTGTGAGGAGGATAGAGATTTTCAAATCTTGAGGCCTCACACACCTATCCTCTGGCCAAGTAACAAATTATAGATAGCAAAAACTTCTTAAAAAAACACTACAGTGACTTCAACAACACTTTACAAGCACAATACAAAATTGTTTATGCAAATCATGTTCCAGGACAGTAAGCTTTAAACCAGTGCAGAAATGTATAACTCCATGTCGTCCCTCTCACAGTCTTATGCTCGCATGTGCCTGAACCAGCAAGATTGTCAAGATCAGGGGTCAGGTTCGAAGACCAGTTGCTATAGCAGTAGCGAGACTACTACTGACCAGCAGGATAGGTACACTGGCAGTCACCCTGTCAGATGATGTGGGCTCACCTGAGGTGCAAAGTCTAAGTACTATCCGGTGTTCATCAGAGCTCCTGATGATGGAATTGGATTTTACTGTGAGTTAGTATCAGGTTACGGTCCTCAGGATCGCCCCACCAGGAGGGGAGCAAGCCAGGGTCCAGTAGCAAATAAGCAGGCTCAAACAGAAGTGTAGTCAGTAAACAAGCCAATGGTCAGTAACGAGTAGTTGCAGATTGGGGTCAGGCAGTAGCATAGTCGAGGAACAAGCCAAGGGTCGATAACGAGTGGTAGCAAAACATGAAAAGCAGCAGGGAAGACTACAACGAGATACTAGCTAAAGAAAGCACAAAAATCTGGCAAACGGGAAGTGCAGTTACATGGCTTAAATAAGGAAGTTCATGGGAGGAGCAAGGAGTTCAAGGTTCAGCAGAAATCATGGCACAAGGCAGGGCTGTCCAGAATCTCGGGCAACTTAGCGAGAAGAGTCATTGCCAGACACAGGTCCTAGGTTTAAATGCAGGCCCTGACAAATACCTTGCTCCCTAGATTGGCGCTTGTCGAAAAGTTCCTGGCTGGGTCTGCACATCTATTCATTCCTATACACTTTGGTGCAGTTCCATTACAAATCATGGTTTTCTTTCAAGAAATTGAAAATAAATTGAGATTTTCAGAATGAAGGAGGTGCCGAGGAAGCAACCTCCTATTATCGCTGTAAAAGACAGCGAATTGTTCCAGCACCGCTGGAAGGTCGAAGCTCTCCTTATTTGTGGCACACACTAAAACAGAAAATTTTGCCATTCCAGATTTGCAGTGTGCGAACACATAAGGATCCATTTGGCAGAAAACAGTTGTGCACACACCAGTATAGTTCTGCTCTCTGGGTATAGAAAGGCATTTCTCTTGATTAAAATAGAGTTCAGTGTGCTAATTTGACTGCTGGGAAGAAATGCTATTCTTGGCACAGACTCATTTCTCTTCTGTAACGCCTCATATCTTAACAAACTTATTTCTTGATTTCTATAGTCTTATCACAAAGTTCTAGCTTTCCTTGTCTTATTAAGTTCCGTTTGCCCGGTAAATTCAAAAGCAAATATCACATTATCCACAAAACCAACAATTTTTTTTTTTTTTTTATCTCAATGTGTACATAGCTTATTTCAATATATAAAGAGCTTATTTATTCTCCTCTCAAAGTAAAACATTTGCTTTAGTAAGCAACCTTTCTTAAGATTTGCCTTTTTTTTTTCTCTCTATCTTATGGTCCATTCAAAAAAATTTGAAGAGGTGGTTTAGTCAACAAAGTATGAAATATATATTTTTAGGCTACGTACATCTCATATTAGTGATATTAAAGGCAAATAACAAAAAAAAACAGGTCATACTTACCTGCTCTGTGGAATGTTATTGCACAGAGCAGCCCCACTCCTCCTCTTCTCTGGTCCCCCGCTGGTGCTCCTGGCTCCTCCTCTTCTCTAAGTGCTCCCATAGCAAGCCGGTTGCTATGGGGGCACTCGTGCAGTGCTCGCTCCCAAGGCTCGATCTGTGTGTCCATAAGACATGCAAAATGGATCTTGGGCCCCGCCCCCTCTTCACTAGCTGTGATTGACAGCAGCGGGAGCCAATGAGGAGACAGAGACCCGGGAGAGCAGCTGCTCTCGCTCGTGCACATGGCTGGATTGCGCTAAGTATGTGGAGGAGCTGCATACTAAAGGTTTTTTATCTTCATGCATAGAATGCGTGAAGGTAAAAAACCTTTAGCCTTTACAACCACTTTAATAAGTGCAATCACTGAAAAGCATTCCAACCATGATCAGTGGATGACTGGTACAATGCTCTGGCTCCTGCTGAATTTTTTCTGCAGCCACTGATGCCTATTGAGGTACAAACCTTCACTTAAAGCGGGGTTCCACCCAAATTTTGAACATTATCTCTATGCATTCTCTTCCTTGCCTAGATGCTGACATGCTGTGACATGCATGTAGACACTCTTCATGACCTCATTATTAGAAGTGACATTTATAAACATATCCAGACTAACGTGGAGGAAGGAGAACAACCAAGATGTGGCATTTTCTTAACGATGTAACATTGTACCAATAAAGTCGGGCTATGAGGTACAACTAAATTATTATTAATTTAAATCTCCGTAATTACCTTTTTTTTTTTTAAATCTTCTTAGCACTAACTGGTTTTCCTCCCATGGGAGTAGGCGTGTTTCTAGCCTCTCCCAGACCTCCCACAGTCCCCTGGGAACTAGTCTCAGGCTTCCCAGCATGCATTGTGCAACAGCGTCATCACAACATCTCGGTGAATGCTGGGAGCACAGCATTCACCGCATCCAGGAAATACATGCTTATGGGCTTCAAATGCCCACAATGAAGATGGAAACCGGCTTCAGTGAATTTTATAAGTTATTCTTTAAAACGAAATCGGACACAGGCGGACTTATTACACAGAACATGTGAGTAGATAATCATGAGAAGAAAAGTTTTGTGAATGAACTCCAAAAAAAAAACCCGATAGGTGGACCCCCGCTTTAAGAACTAGAGGAAGTGTCAATAGACTACATGGGCCGTGATGTCACTGCACTTGTGCTCTATTGAGAACTACCAGTCCCTCTGTCGTGGTGACTGAGGGACTCCTAGTTTTTGCAATGAATCAATAATGCGGCTGTGTGGGCAAAGCCATGTTCATTTCAAATTTGGCAGGAGTTGATGGGGAGAAGCACCCCTGGATTCTGGAAAAGGGAGCAGTTTGAGCGTAGGGTGCTGCAGACTCTGACCATTCTTCATATTACACCCTAAATATTGGTGTTACAGGAGCAGAGTGAGAGAGCGCGCAGCTGTATTCAAATCTCATCAAAATAGTTTCAGAATCACATCTGAACCCATCAACTTGCACTGCAAAACGGTTTCAATTCCCACGGCATTAGTATGAACCTAGGCTAAATCTCAGCTGAGAAGCCCCTTGAAAAAGCAGGGTTTACCCTAGATGATGTGCTGTTGCTGCAAACCCCCTGCTTATATCTGCATTTGGCGGTGCTGCACAATTAAACCCTTCATCTGTTTGGTTCATCTGCTAATGGATTGCCAGCTGACATGTAAACTGAACTCTTTCTGTAGAGTCGGTGCACCCAAGAGAGCAGTTATGGTGGAGGGACATGCCTGACTGACGGGCTCAGCTTGGGAACGGACTTTGCCAATTGGAGAGGCTAGCAGATATGGTCTCCTGATGGGCTCAGCTTGAGAACAGACTTTGCCAATTGGAGAGGCTAGCAGATATGGTCTCCTACCGGGTTTTGGTGAGAACTATTAGCATCCAATACTTGCATGAATCAGTGTTGCAGTGAAGGTGTAATCATATGCTAACCAACTTTCTTTGTGAAATGACTTATCTGACTGGGCGGAAATATTAAACACTTACGTCTGCATATGCTACTTTTGCCATTTAAAAAAAAATATACAAGAAGACTGCAACTTACACTGTTATATAAGAAATGAAAGGAGATGCATCACAGCATTTTGTAGCAGATGATGCTTTTTATTGGGTAATAACGTATAAAAAAAAAAAAAATAGTTTTTGTTTTAAAGGGTTAGTTTACTTTTTGAACAAAATTTACAGTTCAGTCAAAGGGTCTAAAAGTACCGTATTTTCCAAATCGGTGCAGTGTGCAGTAGTTGAGCTTTGTTTAAATTACTGAGGGATGCTCAACGGGCCATCCGTCCCATATGTATGATGGTCTTTTTTGGCCAAGCTTTGTGAAAGCTGTGCTTGGCCTACAGATATGTAATTTAGGCAAAGATTAATTTCTCAAAACTGCACAGTGATTTGGAAACCACTGAGGCCCCTTTCAGAGCAATGTATGTTTTAATATAAAGGTGAACCAACGCCAATAGCCAAGAACTTGGCTATTACCTGAATCTATTTCGAATGAAGTGCTAATACAATGTAGAGAGAATTGGAAAGTTACAAATATATGATGATTTTTGATTACAGCGAATCTTAGATCTAAGAACCTATGGACAGAAAAGTTGTAAATTTTGTAACCACATTATTGTGCATTTTCTATATCCCCATGAAAATAAGTTGCTGCGGTCAAAAGTGCTAACTGCATAGGGTTGCCAAATCTTCACTTTAATTAAGGACACATAAATTATACAGGCTTTGTGGTTGACCGAATTTAGGTAAGCAAAGAATGAACCTAGTTAACCTATAATTAATCAAGGTCTATCATTCATTAAAGGGAAACACATTGCAGCCACTTAGTACCTGCAAAGGAAATCGCATAGGGGACTTGCTTTTGCCTATACCTGTCAGTCTGGGTTTCATCCTTCAAATGAAGCAAAGAATCTATTTTATGTGGGTTGAGCTATGCTCTTTGGTCTGTATTTTGTAAATCTTCCCTAGTTTGTTCACGTTGACTTTCTATTACTGTATCGGTCTTATCTCTGCATTCAAGAGTAACATACACAAAAACGTCAAATCTTGGATGCAAATTTTCTCCACAAATACACTTTGTGAATATCAGAGGAAAATCTTCCTGTGCACCCAGGGCTGCTGACTGTTAGAGGGCCCCATACAGCCTACTTGACAGGGCCCCCTTCCCCTGTCCGAAAGTGACTGAGGATATAGATTTATCAGTCCCTTTCTCTGTAGCCTCAGCTGCACAGATGAATAGGAAGCGCTCCAAGGCTTCCTGCTCATTCACAAGCTGAAGCATAGTAAACAGTTAACTATACTTCAGTGATGAATAGACATAGAAGTGATTGGTACAGATCACTCACTGTGTTCATTCAGGAAAGGAAGGTGCAAGTAAATTACATATTTACCAACCCCTTCCCCTGCTCTCCATCTTAAATCATCCCCTGTGACGGCAGCAGCTGGCAGGAGAGGAGTGGAGAAAAGCTGGCAGCGCTGCGGGAAAAAGGGGCACACAGGGGGACCCAGACAGCAGATGGAAGGGACACATGTGCTAGAACCGATCCCCCTGCAGTCCAGCCGGAGGGGGGAAAGAAGAGGAGAAGCCTGCTGTGCTGCAGGTTGAGGCAGAAGAGTGTCTGTGTCTGCAATAAGACAGTACAGCCAGACCTTCTGCTCAACAGGTGCCTGGGTCCCCCTTTTAAACCAATGGGGCCTGGGCCCAGTACAAGGGGGATTACTGTGCTGCCTTATCAGCGGCCCTGTGTGCACCATCTATCGACTTAAAATACAGGTGAGTATGCACACAAGTTACCCATAAACATTAAATGATGGTAAGCCTGTTAAAGCTAAAGACAGCCAGCTCAGGCCATGATCTAATGTGTACCGGTAACCCTCGGACAGTCCAGCATCACCATTCTTGGATGAAAAAAATGATTGCATTGGTTAGAAAAATCTTGACTGACGGCTTCTGTTTCCCTGAGATATGCCAGGTCTGTCTGCAGGGACTAAAGCCACACATCTCCGCCCTTCCATGTTTGCCTCAACAGGAACATGCAACCAGAGCTTTCCTGTCCAGGGTCAAAGCTGGCACAGCACACGTGAAACCAATTGAAGTATGCTTGGCATGTTTTCTGTCTGTTATGTTAATTATACTCCTGAAAAACATCAACTTTGTGCAGTCATATTGTTGATGTTTTGAATATGTAGAAAGACCTGTCCTTAATTACTACTTAAGTTTTTCCTACAGCAACTAGAGATTTTGTCGGGAAGTTGTCGATGGACAGCTTTAGGCTTAGTTGTACTTTATTCTCCTTCCATCTAATCACAAATATATATTTCCTTGAAATGTCCAGTGCAATGCCTGTATTTAGGACATAAAGCCTGTCCACCAGTTTTAGAATTGGTTTTAATGCACTTTGTCAAGCATCTAATATTCTTCTGATTCAGTGCTGTAAAAAGATCAAACATCGGCTTTTTCTCTTTGCACCATTAAATGTACATAATCTGTGAAGATAATGTGCATGTCAGATGTAAAGATAATCAGCCTGACACCCATAAGCAAAGAGCTTTTTCAACTAAATTTAACCTAAATGCAGAATGGCATATGGTGGAATCACGTGGCCTTGTCATCATTTTGCAACTTTGCCAGCAGGATTATTACCAGAAGTACATGGAGTTAACGTCTTTCTACCTATTTTATCTTAAAAGCTTCCTCATTTTTCTTGCTGTTAACAAAGCACTGAACACAATTTGACACTGCAGCTATTATATGTTAAAATATAGATCTGATATAAGAAAGGTCTCGCTAACCAATCAGATAACGCATTGAGGCTGTAAAGATGCTTACCTCAGTAAAATAGCAATTTTTATTGCATTTTGTAGAGTGCAGTTGTACACTTAAGTTTACATACCCCTGGCAGAATTTTTAAGATATGGACCATTTTAAGAAGTGTGTTATAAGACCACAAATTTTTATTTTTAATGTGATTCAAATTAAACTATTAAACATCACGGAATAGCGCAACAATTAAACCAACCATAGCAATAATGAAAAATAATAACATGGTCTGTTCAGAAGCTTTCATACCATTCGTTCTTGCTATTGTGCATTGCCTCCCTACTAGCATCAATGATGGCTTGAAGTCTTTTGTGATAGTTGTCAATGAGGCCCTTTATTTTCTTATATCCTAAAGGTGTCCAGGGGCTGTAAACTTTTTTGCTGGCTAGCGCAAAACTGCATGTGTAATCTCCCCAAAGTGGCTCAGGGATATTGGGGTCTGTAGATTGCAATGACCCCCTCCAGAGACTTCGCCTTTTCTACTGGAGCTACTAAAGGCTTAAGTCCATTTCCCCCCTTTGCACAATGCCTGGGCTTATGAATGCAAACTGTTCTAGAATGTCTTGTCAAAATGAATGCAAGCTATTTTAAGATCACTTTTACTTAAAGCTGATGTCCATGTTTCATGTCACTTTAAATAGTTAGTTTGGACAAAGCTGGTCCAAACAAACTATTTGCTTCATTAACTGTTGCAGTGTCTCTAAGCACTGTATGTACTGCATGTAGCTTCAGCTACATACAGTACACAGTGCTGCATTCCGGCAGTGAGACACAGATTTCCACGTCTCACACCCGGAACAAAACAGAGTCTGGCTGAGCAGTGCTCAGCCATTTATAGGCAGCTTTATATTCTTTGAATGAATATAAAGCTTCCTTTGGTTGACCGAGTCCGGTGGACAATCTGATCATGTGTGGGCTTCATCGGACCTTCAGCGGACTTTTCCAGTTGAAAATCTGACGAACTTTAGATTTTAAACATGCTTCGAGTCTGGTCGAAAAATCCGCTTGTCTGTATGCTAGTCCGATGGACGAAAACCCACGCTAGGGCAGCTATTGGCTACTGGCTATCAACTTCCTTATTTTAGTCCGGTCCCGTTGGACTTTTGTGTGATCGTGTGTAGGCAAGTCCGTTCGTTCAAAAGTCCGAAAGTCCACCGGAATGGCCGTCGGACTTTTGTTGCCGAAAAGTCCGTTTGTGTGTACGCTTTGTATTCATTCACAGAATATAAAGCTCCCTATGAATGGCTGATCGTCAATCAGCCAGACTCTGTTTTGTTCTGGGTGGGACACGGGAAGTCTCTGTCTCACAGAGGGAACCCAGCACTGTGTACCAGCACAAGCTGATCCAAACGAACTACTGAAAGTGACGGTAAACCTGAACATCAGCTTTAATTACAGTACATATGCTGCTATAGCTTATCCCCCCAGAAAATCAGTAGAGGTGCATCTCCATGCTTCACAGGAGAGATGGTGTGCTTCTCTTTATAGGCCTTATTGACTCTTCTACAAACATAGCATTTGTGGTTGTGACTATAAAGTTCAATTTTGATTTCATCACTTCACATGATTTTGGTACAGAAATTTTGAGGCCGCTCTAAATGCTGTTTGGCGAATTTTAAGCTGGCTGTTTCCTGCTGTTGGTCCAACAAAAATGGTTAACAAACTCTGCCAGGAATACATAAACATAAGAGCACAACTGTATATAGGTGCTTTGATTGCTGGCTTTTTTTCAAAGGTGGAAGCTACAGGGCTTGGTGAGTCTTTGACCCAAAACAAACATGTGCAATTCAACAATGGATTCTCCTGTTCCCAGCTGGCACCAACTGAATGGCATGCTGAAGGGGAGGATCAACCTGTACACATTAGGGTAACTTCTGTGAACAGGCAGAATTATTTTTATAAATAAAAAATATGACCAGCATCTACATAGCCTGTGGGTATTCTTATTGCTCAGCATATCACAGCAGGCTTCTGAGCTGAGAAAGGAAAAATCTATGATCAAAATGCAAAATCATATCTATTTTCACAGTTTTATTGGGGGATTTTTTAAACCTTTAAAAAAATTACTAACCTGTATTTATATCTTGATGTGCTCTAGCTTGACTACTGCAAGACCTGTAAGGCATTTTGTTATATGACACATCCATCCATCTCCATAGTCTCATTTTGTTGTCTTTTTTTTGTATCTAAAATATATAGCCTACATTTGTCTTTGGGCAATTTTCTAATCCCCTAACTACATCTCCTTTATGGAGCAATCCCTAGAACCTTTTCAGTCTGGCCTAAACCATGTCTGGGTTCTCCTGGGATATATGGGCCCCCTTCCCCCAACGTTTTTCTCTCTCTTTTCGTGGCTATTGTAGTTGTTTGGTAAATTCTTCTGTATTAGGCCCCTTTCACACAAACGGACCGTCTATCCGTTTTTCTTCCATCCACGGACGACAATGCATTCCTATGGGCAAAATGATGACCATCCGTTAACCTCCGCTTCCGTTTTTATACGTTTTTTTTTTAACGTACAAGGCTACGTCCAGATCCGTCAAAACGGATATTAACTGACAATGTTCGTCAACGTCCGATCAGTTAAGATCCGTTTTGAAGAAATCATTCAAAGTTCATACTTACAAATAAAAAAACAAAGTGAAAAAACCTTTATTTTAAAAGGGTTATGCAGAATAATATAACTAAAACTGTTTTGAACATATCATGTGCTTTTGTGCCTTTTTATGCTATCAAAACACAAGGAAATAACCAAATTAATTAATAAATTTAAATTTGCACTGCATTATTTATATATATTGGTACTGCCATGGAACTTCTCCTGATGGAGATAGAAAGTATTCGGCAAATTGTTCATGGCAATGTAGGATGGGAGGAGCAATGCTTTCTGGGTAATTTCCTTAAAGGTACAGAAACTGCTCTAAACGGAGGAAAACGGATACAAAAACGGAAGAAAAAACAGATGTAAACGTGTACATTAACGGATGAAAACGGACATTAATGGAACGGAAGACAGATGAAAGGGGAGATTAACGGAAGACGGATAAAGCAATGGATAAGAACTGATACGTTTTTAACGTGGCTAAACTGATGGTGCCCGTGTGAAAGGGGCCTTAGAAACACACTACCAACCAGTTTAACTGTTCAGATTGTTTTTGTATCTGGCTTTCCATTCTCTTTTAGAGAATCCTCTGTGTGACCATAGTATGTGCTTTCTACTGGTTTTAAAGGAGAAGTTCAGCCAAAGCTCATTTGGCTGTACTTGACCTGTGGATCACAGGAGTGTAGTTAATTCTGCACTCCTGTGACCTGTTTTCAGCAGACAGTGGGCTGAAGTCACAGGGCCAGTCCAGGCTGGGGCAAGATTGTGACAATATGGTGGCGATCTGCAGACAGTGGTGACTGACAGTCTCCTGCTCTTTTCTCAGGGTTCCCTGAGAACCTAAGTGATCAGGCGGTGTGTGATCACTTGGTTCTCAGTCTAAGACCCCATAAACACTATACAACTTTTGTCTGCTTTCCTTTAGATTTACCAAAACCATGTAGTGCAAGGGCCTGCCTGATTGCATACAAATTGAAACTCTTAAGGTTTGACCTCATATTATATGGTTTTGGTAAATCTAAAGGAAAAAATCTACAGAAAATTGTATAGTGTGTATCCAGCTTTAGAGCTGGCGGTGGGCAGATGCAGCACTGGACCAATGCATCCACCTAAGTAGGTTTCTGAAAAACAAAAACAAAAAAAAACATACTTCTCTTTTTAAATAATACCTTGATATCACACACTCAACATTTGTAACCTAGCCTCTGAAATGTAAATAAAAACTTATTTTACCATAAAATATTTGGCCTGGATAATGAAATAATTGCTGTTTTCCATTTCCGTAAACATTGTTGCCTGGACCGCCTAAACCAAAAAAAAATTTCTACATGCAGAAGTGGGAACAAGACATAGGGGAGACATTCGCAGTAGAATGAAGAATGGTCCAAAATGTCAGTGTACGTCAAAATCATATATAAATAATTAATTGATCAAAGTAAACTACAAGGTCTTGCTCAGCGAGAATAGCTTCGTATGTCCCAGGGGCTTCCTCCTCCTGCTTTCGAGGGTGCGGTATGGAAGGCACGGTGTTTCATATATGGTGGTCCTGTCCCAAGGTGAAACTCTTTTGGATCCGCCTCTATAATTCTATCTTTTCACTTACACAGGTGAATTTAATTAAATCACCGCAGCAAGCTTTTCTGGGACGCCCGGCAGAAGGCACTCCAAAACAGGCAGGGAAACTTATAGCCTTTATCTTTACGGCAGCCAGAATAGCAATTGCCAAATCCTAGAGGACGCTCACGATCCCTTTAGACTTGGTAAAAAACAAGTTGCCATGGATCATGGTAATTGAGCACCTTTCAGCGATCCTACAAGACATACGAGCCCTATATGATAAAATTTGGGAACCCTGGATCAAATACTTGTCTGACCCTTTTGTGAGATCTCAGGTGTTGGCCAAATCAATATTATGGAGTAAACTTCCTCTTTTTTGATATCCCTCTTCCTACTTTCTTTCTTCTCCTTTTCTCCTCCTTTTTCCTGGTGTCGCCTGTGGTCTTGTTCTTCCCCCCTCTTCCCCCTCCTACAAGAGATGGAGTGGAGGGACGGGGAGACCGGGGGATACTTATAGTTAGTTAACTTCTAGATTACGGAAATGTTATTCAGTTTTTTGTTTTTTGTTTTTTTGCTTTGATTTTTTTTGTTTTTGTTTTTTTTTCATCCTCCCTTATTTATTTTTTTCAGAATGGGAGCAATAAGCTGTAATAGCTGTGCAGGCTAGAAGATGATGATTTCATTTTCTAGAAAGGCTCATTGTATAATATTACTGAGATATGGAATGCAGTTTAAACCTGAATATTAAAAATGTCTTGAAAATTTTCAATAAATACCATTGAAACAGAAACATTGTTTCCCGTGTGCCATGACATATTCGTCTTTCACACAAATTTAGACCTGTATCTTGTTGCTATATTAAAATATTGGTTAATGGTCCAGTTTGTTGTACACTGCCACGTTGGGCTAAGCAGTGATGTTGGCTAGATTTTAACAGGACTCAGCAGGAAAGGTAGGTTTGAAAACCATAGTGTCATTGGCATCATTGATTACTGTACACACCATTCACATGGCCACAGGAGCAAAAGAGCTTCTAGCTTTCTATAGACATCAAATGTTAGGTCAAATATTTAGCGAATGTCTGACTATCGCAGTCATATTCTCCAGACAGCTGTAGAGAGGTGACTCCTCACACCTAAAACAACAAAAGCAAGCCATGGACAAGTAAAATTGCTTTCACCATGTGCCACCTCTTCATTATTTCTTCAGTAAGCGTGTGTGAATTTTTGTTATTGCTCCGTTTACAACTTGTAGTGATTTTTTTTTTTTTTATGCCTAAAAAGCATGTAAAGCTGAACTCCAGGCAAATATAAAAGAACCAAATTAGTGCAGCTTGGTTTTCAGTAATACATTTTTAAGTTAATATTTTTAAGCAAATTGCCACAAAAAAACATGACCAGGGGGTTTAAACCCTTCCACAGGTTTTCTTCTATTTCCATTCCAAATCTCAAAATTTTGGACTTTCTGGCACCTTTAGTTCTAGTAACAAACAAATGGCCATTGCCCCCGCCTATAACTGGCCTTCACAGCAAGGAACACATGGAAGGGCAAACGCATAAAAGACAAAAACGGAACATCCATAGCTCAACTCACCAACCAGTCTGCTGGCCAACCAAATTATCCTGTCCAACAGTCTGCGTTAAAAATGGGGGTTTAGTTAGCACACATTTGCTAACTCATGCGTAAGCTGCAAGGCCTCTTCACCCATCATCTATCCATTGAATGCATGTGCTCCCACTGTGGAGACACTCATAAATTCAGTAGTGTTTAAGACTGAAAGCATACACAGGATGCAGTGAAGAGGCCTTGCAGTTTATGCCTGCATTTGCAAATGCGTGTTAACGAAACCCCTGTTTTTAACGCAGACTGTTGGACAGGTTAATTCGGTTGGTTAGCGGACTGGTTGGTGAGTTGAGCTATGGAATGTTCTGTTTTTGACCTTTTAGTTCTAGTGACAATGATTAGTAGGACAGATAGAGAAGGGGAATCTTTCCAAAGGGGACACAGACAGCAGTAAAAATTGTCAAGGTTGCTAAGCCTTCCCCACTTTATCCAAATTGTAAAGCAATTGTAGATACAGTTTAATGAGGAAATTCCAATTGGTGAAGCATTTTATATATTTCTATGGCTTAAATGTCTTGTTGCTCTGGGAGGAACCATCTCTATTGTTCTGCCCTGGGATATTCCTTCAGAAATTTTCTAAGTAAAAACTAGAAAAACTAGCAAACTGCCAGTTTGTTCCAACTTGCACGGGTGGCGATCAGTGCAGATGCCAATATGCGTAGACTTCACAATGGCTGATGGAGATCTGTGAAGGCAGCCTGTATAGGACTTTTGTATCTCCACTTAGAGTCCCTGGTTACACTGGTTCAGGCGCCATCTTTGATCCACATTCATCCTTCTCAGTCCCCTACGCGGTTATGTTGCATAAGGAAAACTCACATCGGGTCTTTACTGTATATGCTAGTCATTGGGTGGTAAGTTGTAGATGTGGAGCCTGGTCAGACATTAAAGTGGAACTTCACTGTTCCAATCAACATTGATTATTTTTAATCCTCATGCTGCTAGCATTAGTAATGTAGATAGGAAAGTATACTATATTTACGTGTTTTAAATTTTTGTTTTACATTTCTTCAGTTACTTCCTCGTTTACTGCCTAGGCAAACGATGTTATATATCCCAGAAGTCTTCAGGAGGGGGGTTGAAGAGGAGGAGGGGTTTTCTCAGCTAAACACACCCTCTTGCCTGCATGCTTGAGCTAAGGGCAGATGGATTCCCAGAAGTAAATGCTATATGAATAATTTGCCCTTACTCAAGATGACCACGGCCAGAGATGTTTTTCAAAGTGATTTCTCAACAAAAAAAAAGCATGGAGACATGGATGGGGGAGTTTGCTTTGAATAATAAAAATGAATTAAATTAAAAATGAATTAAATAGTGTTTTTGGTTTGTGGTGCTCTGATGCAGTGAAGATCCGCTTTAAGACGCGTAGGTAGTTTTTGGGTATCGTGATGAAGGTTTGTCTCAAGTACGTAGCTGGCTAAACCAGTACATATACTAGAGTCACTATGTGCTTGTATTTCCTGTAGAACTACAGCAAATGAGCTGACCATCCACATTCTTAAAGCAGTAATTTAGGTAAAGTGTATCTTGGCTATGCAGAATATCTAAACAATGTTTAGCTTTTTTTGTAAAACTATTAGATGCAACTCTGTACAATAAAAAGAAGCTCGTTATAGAATGATTACTTATGTTTTACGGAAGGCAAGGGCCCTCCTGTCAAACAAGTTTACAGTTTTAATGTGTCTGCAAGTTTTCTAATGTGAGTTTTCTCTAACTCCTTCCTGCCCGTGTTCTTTACGCTGGGGAGAAGGGACGGACTTCCTGATTTGCTGCCACAGTGTTTAAACTTTACATGATTGGGGACCCATTCTTCTGACTCCTGATCATAACCAGAGACCAGGTGCTGTCTATGCCAGCCTGGTAATTGTGCTGTGAGTGCGCTCTCAACACAGAAAATTCAGTCACCATGGACACATGTGCTGCTTGTCCGTTTTAAAGCCCACCCTCCTATATATATATGAAGGGAATAAAGTTAAAATTATTTTCCTTGGACCCCTGTTTTAGGTTGCTTGTCGTAAGCAAAGGTATCATCTCTGGGCCTCACTGCTTCCTCCTGGGAAAGCGGAGTACTCCCAAATCATGTGAGAATGCACTCTTTTTTCCCACTTTTTAACAGGTGGAAGCAAAAACAATTGCCCAATTCCGCCATCAACACAGTTCAGCATTATTGTGTTGTGCCGGTGGCTATAGCCATCGGCAGTGATCTCATGCAAAAAATCTGACAGGCTGGTTGTACTGAAGCTGATCGATGGATTGACATTATTACAACCAGCCTGCCCATAGATTGATCGACTCTCCACTGGTCCCTGCTGCACCAAATGAGATTTAGTCCATTGACGGCCGGCTTTACATAAGCATCCACTATAAATACAGCCTATTATGTGTAAATGGATAAAACATATCCAGCTCTGTAATAATCTTTACATCTTTTTTAATTTCAGTCAAGTCATTTAAAATACTGCAAACTTTAATCTTATACGGCATACTGAAATGGTGTATTTTTTTCGTGCTCTTAGTGCATTTTCTTTGTACTGTGACAGAAGTTACATAACTCTGTAACCATCTGTTTCTGTGGGTGTACAGAAGCAAGATGTCTTGGTTCCTTTAGCTACTGAAAAGACTATCAAGACTTTGTGCCAAGTAAAATAAATGTTTCTTTATTTTGAGGAACATTGTTTAGTGTTTCACTTAAATGGAATATATTTGTGTTTGATAGGAAACTGACACATGCACGAACATTTGGGAAGAATTGTGCTTCAATGGGAAACTTTTCACGTTTCCCATTGAAGTCTGCCAGCTGATCAGTCCTGGGGCACGCCTGGGATAATTTTAGACAATTTGTTTTAGGAAAGTGTTTTGCAAAGGGCTGCAGTGCAGGGACATTAATTTTTCAGTCGTCGGTGTTCAGCTCGGGAACTGGTTAATCCCCGGAACATGAAAGCCATCTGATTCAAATTATGATGCAAACTCAAGTGTGAACGCTTGTCATACCGTTTAGACTAACATGACAGTCGATCTAAAATGTACAAACGTATTCAAATATATTGGAAGTCTGATTTATATAATACAAGCATGCATGATTTTTTAGGTACTGAAAGTGGTTCCTTGATTTGGTAACTGGCTAAAATGTGATGGTGCTTTCTGGCCCTTGGCCTTAAAATAGTCCTGGGGTGGTCATGAAAGTCACAGAGCATCTGAACATACAGATAGGTCCATGTATATTTGGACACAGGCACAATTTTTATACTTTTGGCTCTGTATGCCACCAGAATAAAATTAAAATGAAACAATCCAAATTAATTTGTAGTGCCAACTTTCAGCTTTAAAGGAGTTGTAAAGTCTTGTGGTTTTTCACCCTTAATGCATTCTATGTATTAAGGTGAAAACCCTTCTGTGCTGCAGCTGCCCCCCAGAGCCCCACTTTTTCTTACCTGAACCTGATCGTTCCAGCGACAAGCACAAGCCCAGCAGCTCCAGCTGCTGACTCTGTCCTCATTGGATAGATTGATAGCAGTAGGAGCCATTGACTCCCGCTGCTGTCAATGCAATCCAGTGCCATGGGGGGCAGGGCCAAGTCCTGCTGTCTGTGTCACTGGATGCAGCAGCAGGACTCGGGAGCTCGCACGCACAGGTGCCCCCATGGAATGCAGCTCTCTGTGGGGACACCCAATGAAGAGGAGAAGCCAGGAGCACCGCCGGGGAACCCCAGAAAAGGAGGATTGGGCAGCTCTGTGCAAAACCCTTGCACAGAGCAGGTAAGTATGACATGTTTGTTATTTTAAAAGAAAAAAAAACCTTTACAATTACTTTAATTCAAGGGGTTGAATATACATATCAAGTACAACTTTTAGGAACTGCAACCATTTTTATACTCGGGGGGGGGGGGGGGGGGGCCTTCTCAGGGGCTCAAATGTAATTAGACAATTGAATATAATCATTAAAAAAAAAATTCATTTTTAATATTTTGTTGAGAATCCTTTATTGGCAATGACTGCCTTAGGTCTGGAACCCACAGACATTACCAAAGACTGGGTTTCCTCCTTTCTGATGCTTTGCAAGGCTCTAACTGCAGCTGCAGAACACTGCAGAATTCATCTGGCTGCTTCTGTCTTCTGTCACATCATCAATAAACACCAATGACCCAGTGCCACTGGAAGCCATGCATGGCCATGCCATCACACTGCCTCTACCATATTTTACAGATGACGTGTGCTTTGGATCATGAGCTGTTCCAAGCCTTCTCCACACTTTTTACTTCTCATCATTCTGGTACAGATTAATCTTAGTTTTATCCGTCCAAAGCATGCTTTTCCAGAACTGGTCTGGCTTTTTTAGAATTTTTTTGGAAAAGTCTAATCTGGCTTTTCTATTCTTCAGGCTTATGAATGGTTTGCACCTTGTGGCGAACCCTCTGTATTTGCTCTCGTGAAGTCTTCTCTTGATTGTAGACTTTGACAATGGTAGGCCCACCTCCCGGAGAGTGTCCTTCAGTTGCTTGGATTTTGTGAATGGGTTTTTCTTTACCATAGAGAGGATCCTGCGATCATACATCACTGTTGTCTTCTGTGGACATCCAGGCCTTTTTATGTTGTTGAGCTCACCAGTGCGTTCTTCTTTCCTCAGAATGTACCAAACTGTTGATTTGGCCACTCCTAATTTTGCTGCTATCTCTCTGATGGATTTGTTTAGTTTTTGAAGCCTTACAATGACCTGTTTCACTTGCATGGACAACTCCTTTGAGCACATGATGTAGGTTCACAGCAATACATTTCAAATGCAAATACCACAATTAGAATCAACTCCAGACCTTTTACGTGCTTAATTGATGAAGAAATAATGGAGTAGCCCACACCTGGCCATGAAACCGCTTCTGATTCTATTGTCCAATTACTTTTGGGCCCTTGAAAAAGGGGGGTGGCTTTTCTTAAGAGCTCTAATTTCAATTTGGATGTACATACCAGACATGGGGGTAAGTCACACATGTGCAAGTCACAAGCAAGTCTCAAGTCTTAACCTTCAAGTCATAAGCAAGTCCCAAGTCACTGTGGCGAAAAGCAAGCAAGTCAAGTCGAGTCCCTGCTAGAAGTCAAGCAAGTCAAGTCATTTATTTTGGTCAAGTCACAAATTAAGTCAAAATACTGATCTACCCCATTTCCATCCTTAAAATTAGTTAAAAGTCAGTTTTCAGGAAAGGTTTTGTTTCATTTTCAACATTAACAAAACTGCTTAGTGCTTTTTTCTTGGCATATTTTGCCTAGGCCAAGACACAGCACTGGTGGTGCCAAGTCATTGCAAGTCAAATAGCCCAAGTCAAAGTCAAGTCGCAAGTCATTAGTGGCAAGTCAAAGTCAAGTCGAGTCATTTATTTAATTTTGTCAAGCAAGTCGCAAGTCCTCAAACAGGTGACTCGAGTCCGACTCGAGTCAAGTCATGTGACTCGAGTCCCCCACCTCTGGTACATACCCTCAAATGTACATACCCTCAAAGTAACACATAATTGTGAAGTGGAAGGAAATCTATAAATGTTTTTTTATTTTTATACAAATATGTGAAAAGTGTGGCGTGCATTTGTATTCAGCTCCCCTGAGTCAATACTTTGTAGAACTACCTTTCACTGAAATTACAGCTGCAAATATTTTTGGGATGTCTCTACCAGCTTTGCACATCTAGACAGTGATATTTTTGCCCATTCTTCATGGTGGGGATGGTGTGTTCAGGGTGATGTGCAGTGTTAATTTTCCACCACACGTAGCGTTTTGCCATGTTCAGTTTTGGTCTCATCTGACCAGAGCACCTTTTTCCGCATGTTTGCTGTGTCCCCCACATAGCTTCTCACAAACTGCAAACAGGACTTCTTATGGCTTTCTTTCAACAATGGCTTTCTTCTTGCCACTCTTCCATAAAGGCCAGATTTGTGGAGTTAGACCTGGTTCACACCTATGCAGGTTGCAGTTTGCATACTGCATGTGCATTTTGCGTTTTTCAATACATGCTTGATATCCATTGAAATCTATGGAAAAAAAAAATTCATAGATGTTAACTACATCCATAGGAAACCATGTTAAATGGACTGTAGTGTGTTTCTGCAAAACTGAAAACGTGCTAAAAAATGCATAGATGCGAACCAGGCCTAATAGTTGTCCTGTGGACAGATTCTCCCTCCTGAGCTGTGGATCTCTGCAGCTCCTCCAAAGTTACTATGGGCCTCTTGGCTGCTTCTCTGATTTAATGTTCTCCTTGCCTGGCCTGTCAGTTTAGGTGGATGGCCATGTCTTGGTAGGTTTGCAGTTGTGCCATACTCTTTCCATTTCCAGATGATAGATTGAACAGTGCTCTGTGAGATGTTGAAAGCTTGGGATATTTTTTTATAACCTAACCCTGCATTAAACTTCTCCCTGACCTGTCTGGTGTGTTCCTTAGCCTTCATGATGCTGTTTGTTCACTAAGGTTCTTTAACAAACCTCTGAGGGCTTCACAGAACAGCTGTATTTATACGGAGATTACACGCAGGTGGACTCTATTTACTAATTAGGTGACTTCTGAAGGCAATTGGTTCCACTAGATTTTAGTTAGGGGTAGAGTAAAGGGGGTTGAATACAAATGCACGCCACACTTTTCACATATTTGTTTGTAAAAAAAAAAAATTGAAAACCATTTATCATTTTCCTTCCACTTCACAATTATGTGCCACTTTGTGTTGGTCTATTACATAAAATCCCAATAAAATACATCAACGTTTTTGGTTGTAACATGACAAAGTGTAAAATTTCAAGGGGTGTGAATACTTTTTCAAGGCACTGTATACAGAGAACAGAGCCACTTCCTTGTCTTTTCTTTAGCACTTACATTGTGCTTGGCTTGTTTCTTTGATTACTTAACATTAAATTAACAGCCGTGGCTACTGAATATTTAATACATAACCAGAGCGTCTGGAGAACAGTTGGCTGAAGATCTATGTATACAGAACGGGTGTTTAAGTCAGCCTCCAGAGGATTTCCAGTGCTGTTTAATGACCAGTTACTACGCTGCTCTGTGTGTTGCCATAGAGAGGATAGCGTGTGTGTGTGTGTGTGTGTGTGTGTTACAGCACAAATACACAATAGACACCAAGAATTTCAGATATTAGGCATTCAGTTGTAAATAAGCTGGGGAAAATCAAATCGGGCTGTAAGCAGATGCTGCCTACAGAATGACATCTGCAGAATACGTCACTTATAAAGCAGCATAACGTAAACCCTTGTATGCTACAAGATAGCAATTATAGATTGTAAATAAAATACACATTGCGGCACAGATTGCCACTTTTTTTTAACCGATTTTAAAAGCGGTCTAAAAGGGCATGAGTTAGAACTAAACCTGCTACAGTATGCTTATTGCATGATAAAACTGTGTATATTTTTTGAGCAATATAACATGTCTTATGTGCGTCTCAAGATTTTTCCTTGCTTGGGAAACCAAACTACCGCATACTGCACATTGGTTGTAGATGGTGCCATACAGCTTTTGCCATAGCATATTATTTGTTGCAGGCATTTATATAGTGCCAACCATTTATGCAGCACTTTACATATTGTACATTCACATCAGTCCTCTTCCTCAAGGAGCTTACAATCTAAGGTCCCTAACTCACATTCATGCATACCCACACTAAGCCAATTAACCTACCAGCATGTCTTTGGAGTGTGGGAGGAAAATGGAGTACCCGGAGGAGATGCCAGCATAGAAAAACATATAAACTCAATGCAGACACAGAATTAGGATAGGATTGGAGTTGACCAGTTGTGTGAATGGTATGGATGAATGTGCATGTATACTAAGTGTACAGATGATCAGAGTAAAAACAAGTAGAGGTATTCAGTACTTGATAGGCTGAAATGATACAACTACTGTATACTTTTATTATAAATGGCGTTTCCATGGTACACAGCCCGCCTTCCTTCATATTCATACATGCATATACTGCATCTTTTTTTTTTTTTTTTTAAAGGGTAAATTTTATTGAAGTTCACAAAATTTTTACATTGCTATGTATATACTGCATCTTTACCATATTATTGAGATGTTTTGTGATGGGGGGGATTTGTATGATGCTTTTTCAAATATCAATTCCACCTTCTACTGTAGTCAAATTCTGACTGTGAGTAACGTAGCGACTTTGAACAACCTATCAAAACCATTGATGTTGGTGCAGTTCACAGTTCAGGATGAACTAGTTTTTTTTTTCTTCTATCTTTACACACAACAAATCGATAGAATGTAACACTGTTGGCACGTTGACATTCTTTCGAAGGGAGCCAACTGAGAATTAGTACTTTGATCCTGTGTGACTGAGTTCTGCTTTCCTGTCCTTCTGAAAAAGAGACCAGGGGCAGGATTTATAACTACCTAGTTACCACTTTTTACATACATTAGGAAACAAGGCCATCTGGTTTGGTGGCAATCAATTTTCCCCTTAAAGAGGAGTTCCACCCAAAAATGGAACTTCCGCTTTTCGGAATCCTCCCCCCCTCCGGCGTCACATTTGGCACCTTTCAGGAGGGAGGGGGAGCAAATACCTGTCTAATACGGGCATAGATACCCGCGCCACACAATTCCCTTTAACAAAGATGGTGGCAGCACCCGAGAGACAGATCGGCTTCGGGTGAGGACATCGCGGGCGCCCTGGACAGGTAAGTGTCCATATTTTAAACGTCAGCAGCTGCAGTATTTGTAGCTGCTGACTTTAGAAAAAAAAAAAATCGGTGGAACTCAGCTTTAAGATGTTTGACATCTGAAAAAAAATAAACAGAAAATACCACTACCAGACCATTTTTTGCTATTCAGCGCTGTGCTATTTTAACACACAATTGCGGGGTCATGCAACATGCAAAAGAAAATGATATCTTTTTTTTTTTTTTTTACACAAATAGAGCTTTCTTTTGGGGGTATTTTATTTTTGTTACATAAGAAAAAAAGACTGAACATTTAGAAAAAAAAATGATATTTTCGACTTTCTGCTCATATATAATAAATTCAAATTTCTTTATAAATTTAGGCCAAAATGTATTCTGCTACATGTCTTTGGTAAAAAAAGGAAAAAAAATCCAATAAGTGTAAAATTGGTTTGTGTGAAAGTTATAGCGTCAACAAACTATGGTGTGTATATTCTAGAATTTGTACAACTTTTAATGCAGCTCTGAGTTTCTAACTACCTGTCACATTTCTAGTGTGACTGTGATAGTGTGGCAGGTAATCCGGAACTGGCACTAACTGACACTTCCTGGGAGGGACACTGACACTCTGACGTCGCTAGTGACACTAATACAGTGATCAGTGATAATGTATATAATCACTGTACTAATGACACTGGTGGGGTGACAGCGGTGATCAGGAGGGAAACTAAAAGGTTAACTGTGTGTCTAACAAGTGTATGTGTGCTGATTTTACTCAGATTGGCTGGCTTTGCTTCCTGACCTCAGCTCTGAATAGTAAGGGAGATCAGGAAGCAAAACCCGCCAGATCTCGGTTGTGTGTTTACAAACACACACAGATCTCTGTGCTGTAGTTGGCTATAGCCATCAGCAGGTTCTCAGCTAAAAATCATTGGCTGCGAGCCTGCTGACAAACTCGTGCTTTGTCCACCCACAGCACGAGTAGCAGGGGCACTAGCGCAAATTCGCCGACCAGCAGTAAATGCTAAATTGCTCATCGGCAAGTGGTTAAAGCTGTTCATTTTCATTCCCCTCAGTGTCCTTCAACTCCTTTTCCACCGAGACCCCCTCCAACTTTTTTTTTTTCCCTTTATGCCCTACCAAGACACTTCTCCCTCTATCACCACAATTATTTTTTCACCATTTAGCATCTCTCATTTCTCTTCCTTACTTCGTTTATAGCGGTAAAATTTACCATATCTAGGAATTCTTCTGATCAGTCCCCTCTGATTTTTTTATACTTACATTTTGATTTATTTTTTCTGTGCTTGTTTTGTTAGGTAATTTCTTGATAGTATTTTAGGGTAAGAAAAAGAGCATATTGCGAATGACCATATTTTATGGGAAGATTGTGATTTTTTTTTTTTTTTTTTTTAAACATTTTTTCCTGGGGAAACCCTTTAAGGTCAACATAGAATCTAAGGCCATGTCATATTTTTAGGGAAACCCTTTAAGGCAAACATAGAATCTAAGGCCATATCATACTTTTAGGTAAACACTGGAATTAGCATTCCAAAATATGCGCTTGCTGAAAATGCAATATAATTTCATTTTAAATGTACTTTACGCGGAGATTCCAAAGCTCATCTTCAGGGTTCCGATTTCTGCTCATGTGCCAGAAAGCACACCCTAGAATATTTAAGAGCATCTGCAGCCCAACTTGCACTCGACCGCCACAATAATTTGTGGTGCTTTCTGGAACTAGGAGGACCATTTTAAATGTCAAGAGGGTGAGGTAGGATTGTGAAAACGCCATATGAAGCACATTTAAGCTATTCTATTTTGATAAAAAATGTTCTTGGTAGGCTGTGTTCAGGTGCAAGCCTGCCCATACTTAAGGCGAGTAGTACTTGCAGGCTTTCCAGTGTTCAGGACAGGTCATTAGATTGTAAACATGCCTGCTTTTGTTTACATGAGTGGATTATAACAATGTGGATCGTTAACTTGGAAGATACCTCGCTTCAAGCGCGCAGGATTGCTGCCGAGCATCAAAGTGATGGCTCTGCAGCTGCTGGGCCTAATGTTATCACAACTAGCCTCATGCACACTGGTTTATTGTAAAAGTAGAAAATCAAAAAAAAAAACTCACCTAAGCTGCTTTTTTTTTTTTTGTTTGTTTTTTTTTTTTTTACCAGTTTAGACAAGTTTAGAAGATTTTTTTGGTGTTTGGGCATTTATTTCATTGGCCAGAATTTTAATTTACGCTGGCCATTGAAATGAATAAACGGTGAAGTGCTAAATGCGCCTAGTGCTTTGGAGTTTTCATGCCGAAAAGCCCCTCTCCTGAACGTGATTCTTCTGCGTTCAGGAGAAGGAGTTTTGACACTCTCTAAATTCCTTTACAAGTATATCTGTGCATGGGCACATAGGCTTTTATTGAGGTGCGTTCAGAAGCTTAGACAAAAAAACGCCAAAAGCCCCAAAAACGTCAGTTTAGGAGCAGATATGTGCATGAGGCCTAAAGGTGGCAAGCAGCAGAGGAGATTGGACCTATGATAAGCATGTTCAAGGAAATATTTATGAGGTATTTGGACAATGAGACATTTGGTATGGATTTTAAAACGCAACTGTAACCTGATGCTGTGATTTTGGTGGTGGGATTACATTAAAAAGACACAGTCAGTCACACTTGTACCCACCTTACCAGCGATCTCGTGCCACTCCTGCTTGGAGTTAAATGTCTCGTCTGTGTCGGAGGCTAGGGGGAGCACTGGTATCACCCTTTCCCATCATGTGAAGTGCTCCGGCCTAGTTATTTGGTTGCTGGGCCCATGAAATGTCAATAATAGGAGGTCACCGACTCAACATACCTAGAAGCAGGTTGCTCTGTAGAAACACAATGTCACATTGCCCTGACAGTGTCTGTACATACATGACATCCCTGTGCTCCCTGGCACCAGGCCCCCTGGGAGAATTATCTGACAACATGCAATATTTCTTCTCGATGCAGCACTTAGTATCTAAGCAGCTGGCTGCCAGACCCAAACTCTGTCATGTGAGGGCCGGAGGAACGCATATAATGGGGAAGGAAATTACATGCTACCTAAGGTCCCTGCCAATACCTGACCTCGTTACTTGCCCAGCATGTGAAAAGTACATTTTAAGTCTGTCTACAGCACTGTCCTTTTTCATTCCTTGATTTTAATAGGTCAGATCCACCAAAACTTACTGTAGGCAACACATTTAATTGCTTGGAAAAAAAGACTCTATCATGATTCACTAAAGCTTTCAGAATACTGGAAATAAACATCAGATGACTGTATGCAAAAAAGCTGCTCGGTCACTTAACTTGTTACTGTTTAATCCAACCCTTTGCGTTCAGAGTGGTTTCTTTCCTTGGTAAACCAAAAAAAAGGTGAAATTTGACATGTCTTGGCTGAAATGGGTCATAAATATGAGACCATAAAACAAGCAATCCATAAAGTGATACGTGCAATAAATAATTGAAAAATATAAATCTATATAGTGTCAAATGTCATATGCTGATCCTGTATAACTGTGTATGGCTTACAAATACATACATAATATGTGCAGCAAGATAAAGTTCAAAGGTAGTGCAGTCCAGATAATAGTCCCATACACTAAGCAATCAATGGATAATATCGAACAACTTCCTCAAATATGTTTAATCTCTTCCGCAATGGAAACACATCGCAGTGCCCTTCGCCATCCCTTGTGGGTATCCTTTCTCCTGGTACTGTGGACCCCAGTAGAATATATGAGGTCTGATGTGCTCTTTAAACAATAACTCAGTTGCTTCTTCACTTTATATGCTGAACATCAGATGGCAAACAATCTCTCAGGTGCAGGTGAACAAAAAAGGGAAGCACAGACATCCAATAGTGCAGACCGCTTATTCCCAATTTATTAAAAAAACTACGCTAATGCACTTACATAAAATCTACAGATACAGGCACATAAAATCTACAGATACAGGCACATAAAATCTACAGAGACAGGCACATAAAATCTACAGATACAGGCATATCATAAAAACCATCAAACTCTGTTCCTAAAGATGGTGTCTTGACCCCGCCCAGTGCGATGATGTCACTGCCCAACTGATGCATTGTGCCTTGATTGGCTTCCTCAACGGATCCTTGCTTAGTTGCGTCTGTTTCTCAGATCCTTCAAGGGTTTAATTACGCTTTAAGGCTGTCAGCAGATTGACCTCTTCAAACTCCAGGTGCCTAAAAACGGAGAGCAACTGAGCATCTGCAGACCAGGGTGAGACGGTGTATTATTGTATTTTAAACTTTTTAGACACTTTTATTTTTAATGTTTTACATAGCTATACCTGCAAAAGGGGCCAGACTGAAGTGATCTATCAGGACTTAAAGTGATTGTAAAGTCTGTTTTTTTTATTCCCCTCAAAATAACAAACATGTTATACTTGCCTGCTCTGTTGCAGTGGATTTGCCACATCCAATAGCCCATATCCTCCTTTTCTCGAGTCCTTCTTCGTCACTCCTGGCCCCTCCCTCCTGTCGAGTGCCCCCACAGCAAGCGGCTTACTATGGGGGCACCCGAGCCGAGTCACAGCTCCCTACGTCCATTCAGACGTAGAGCCTCGGTTTAGCCCCACCCCCTCTCTTTCCAGATTTGCTTATTGACTTTGACAGCAGCGGGAGCCAATGGTGCCGCTGCTGTGTCTCAGCCAATCAGGAGGAGAGTCCCAGACAGCCGAGGCACTCGTGGATATCGCTGGAGAGAGTTGGGGCTCAGGTAAGTATTAGGGGGGCTGCTGCACACAGAAGGTTTTTTTATCTTAATGCATAGAATGCATTAAGATAAAAAAACCTTCTCACTTTACAATCACTTTAAAGTGTTACTAAACCCAGGAGCTTGCAGTCAATATATCTGGTCTTCCACAGTATACTAAACATGGAAATGTAATTGTTTTAGTAAATATAAACTGTTATATACCTTTTCTCTTCAGCAGTATATAGCAGTCTTGTGACTTCCATCAGTGTCCGGTTAAAGCTTGTGAGGCTGCAGCACCCCTGACCCTCTGTCTGGACAGTGCTGCTTGACCCTGTGCTGATCACATGAACCCTCCCAAGCAAAAAAATACTCTCTAGCAATACACACCAAACTGAGTATGTGCAGCTCGTCCCCTAGCCTCTGCACTATCTGGGGATGGTTTGGGGACAGTGGAAGAAGGGGAGGATTAGAGAAGACAGAATCAAACATAGTAAATATAAACTGCTAAATACTTTTTCTCATCAGCATTATATAGCAGTCTTTTATGGCTGGTTAAAGCTTGTAGGAGGAGTTTGACCGTCCTATAAGGTTGCAGGACCCCTGACCCTGTCTAAACAGTGCTGATTGGCCCTGTGCTGATCACATGCACCCTCCCAAGAAAAAAAAAAACCTCTCTAGCAATACACACCAAACTGAGCATGTGCAGAGTGACTCCAAAAGCTCTGTATTATCACAGGAGATCAATTAGGGGCTGTGGAAGAAGGGGAGGATCAAACAGCTTTTTTACAAAATGCAGAAGATAAACCCCTTAGGTTCCACAGTGAGTATAACAAGCATGTTTTACTGCATATACAGACTGATTTTACTGTTGTGGGTTTAGTAGCACTTTAATTTTCTGGCTAAAGTTCCACTTTAAAATGCATTTGTGCAGAGAGAGCTCAGAGCACTGAGTAGTGTCTTGAAGTTCCTAAAAGTGTATAGAACAATAGTACTGTATATTTGAAATAGGTTTGCCTTGCTAAATATATAACAGAGTTAAAGCAGATTATTATTATGAATAATTAAACAGAATGCTTGGAAAGCCAATTAGTCATTTTTAATTGCATGCATAAGGATTATTTTTTTTGTATTAAAAAAGAAGCTATATTAAAATTGTACCAACCAAGCACAATTAACCTATTTCTTTGGAATATCAACGAGTTTTAATACAGTGGGAATAAAATCCATTTATTACATCTCAGCATATTCTTTCACTGCCTGCACTGAAATTATCTGCTATTGTTCTGTAAACCTGAACTTGTCTCCCTTCCAGCATCTGGTGTTCGGTTTACAGGAAGATCAAGAATATTGTAGATTTCGTGTTTAAACAGAGAGGAGTGGTTTTCAGAGAAAGAGATGTGTTCTTTTCAGTACTACAAGTTAAAATACCAGTTTAGCAACTATCATTACACCTAATAACCCTTAACGATAAGGAAGCGCAGATGCTAACAATAGCTGGGAGCAAAGTGTAGCTTTTGCACTTAAAAGGTACACTTGACAATTCAGAATGAGGATGTTTGTTCCAGGTAGGCCGCCTATATACAATATTGCTTCTATAATTCGTAAGGCTATAAGTAAACATAAAAAATATCAAATGGATAAGAGTTTTTAAACAATAGTAAAAAAGGTATTTTTCCTTCGCCACATATGTATGCCAGATTTGGCCATCGCTATGAGTCTTTGTGACCTTTTCTTTGTGTCCATTTCTGGATTGTTTAGACTAAAGCAACAACTCGAATCGGAATCGGTAAAGGTGACAGAATGTTCAGCTCTTGTTTATGCTGTGATACAGAGCCACTGTTTTAAACGCAAATAATACAATTTTATTTATCTAGATACCTATATCTAGATATAGATAGATAGATATTAGAGCTGCACAATTAATCGTTAAAAAATCGTGATCTCGATTCAACCCCCCTGACGATTTCTGTTGCAGAGTTTGCCGATACTTTCATATAAGTGGAGAGACTTATCTGCTCACTCAGCTGTCAAAAGAAAACATCGGGCAGTCTGCCAAGTTTAAAATATTAAACATTGTAACTCTTCCTTCTTTCTTGGATCACAGGGATGCACATCTGTTTGTAAAGAAAAAATCTGGGCAGTCTGCCAAGTTTATAATATGAAACATTGTAACTCTTCCTTCTTTCTTAGATCAAAGGGATGCACTTCTGTTTGTAAAGAAAAAATCTGGGCAGACTGCCAAGTTTATAATATGAAACATTGTAACTCAGCCTTCTTTCTTAGATCAAAGGGATGCACTTCTGTTTGTAAAGAAAAAATCTGGGCAGACTGCCAAGTTTTCAACAACATGTAAATGCAGGAAGTTTGACCACTTAAAGTCTAAATCTTTTTCTAACACTTGCTTCTTAAAGTGGGGGTCCACCTAAACCGCCAAAAAAAAAAAAAAAAATTAAAAGCCAGCAGCTACAAATACTGCAGCTGCTGACTTTTATTTAAATGGCCACTTACCTGTCCCAGGGTCCAGCGATGTCTGCAGGCGACGCCGAGAACCCGCTCGGTTCTCGGCAGCTGCCGCCGCCATCCTAGGTGAGGGAATCAGGAAGTGAAGCGTTGCGGCTTCACTTCCGGGTTCCCTATTGCGCATGCGCGAGTCGCGCTGCGCATCGTAACTGGTCCCCGCTATCTCCTGGGAGCTGTGTGTTTCCCAGGAGACAGCGCGGAAGGACAGGAAGAGGCATAGACTCCCATGGGAGTCTATGCCGGAAGTGGGTGCAAATGCCTATCTTAGACAGGTATCTGCTCCCCCCTCCCCCCTGAAAGGTGCCAAATGTGACACCGGAGGGGGGGAGGGTTCCGAAAAGCGGAAGTTCCATTTTTGTGTGGAACTCCGCTTTAAGTTAAAATCAATATTTTTTGCTAGAAAATTAACCCCCAAACATTATATATATTTTAGCAGAGACCCTAGGGCAGTGATGGCGAACCTTGGCACCCCAGATGTTTTGGAACTACAGTTTCCATGATGTTCTTGCACTCTGCAGTGTAGTTGAGCAATGAGCATCATGGGAAATGTAGTTCCAGAACATCTGGGGTGCCAAGGTTCGCCATTACTGCCCTAGGGAATAAAATGGCAATTGCTGCAATATTTTATGTCACACTGTATTTGCCCAGCGGTCTTTCAAACGTAATTTTTTGGGAAAATATACACTTCAATGAATTAAAAAAAAAAGAAAAAGCCGTGAGAATCGTGATCTATTTTCTAAGCAAAAAAATCGTGATTCTCATTTTAGCCAGAATCATGCATCTCTAATTGTGTCCATTTACCTATTCCAAAGAACCCAGTGTGATGCATTGCTTCTCAGTTTGATAGTCTGTTTGGAATTATTCAGTATCTTAGTTACAATGTCCTGTTTAGTTAGGAAGCCTAAAGAAAAACGTGTTCGATTTGTATAGCAAATACCGTATGTTAGACTATCCAAGGTTTTGGATTGCAGTCAGGTAATTGATGTTTATTTCACAGTTTATTTCACAGTTTTAAAAGGAGTGTTTAGTGATTGTGTTGATGTTTTTGTTTATGTTCAGGACTAAAAAAAAAAATCTAATTGGTAAAAATACTTTGCACTTTTAGATGAATGAATATGAAATGTTGCACAAGTCTCGGTTCATACTAATGGGATGTGGGAAACGCACAAGGTGTGCTGCGTCTCCCCGTATTGCATTGCACTCTAAGCAATCGCATGGCGTTTGTGCGATCTGCTGTGGGTGTCAATGTTATCTTAAGACACCCCGAAACAGATTACAGAACACAGTGCAATTGCCAGACCCATGCGATGCGATACAGGTGCGGAGGGAAAAAAGGCTTATGCACTACTTTGGTGCGAATGCGATGCAATTTGAGAGAACTGGCTGAAATCACACCGCACAGACATCCCATGTGATGCGCACAAGAATGCAGTGCAATTACACCAGTGTGAGCCTAGCCTTAAAGTGGGAATAAACGCAAAAGCAAACATTTTATTAGATTTCCTTTTTTTTTTTCACCTGGTGATCCAGCCAGTAAGTCTTTTGTTTTTCAACAGAACAACCTCTCCTGCAAATGTAGCAGCAAGAGTGTTGGGACAAACCATTTATCATTGACAGGGGTGCTTACAATGATCAGCTCTATTTATTCATGGAACTGCATTGTAAGCTGAAGTTTGGATTCGGTTTGTTAGTTTATTTAAATCTGCTAGTACATCTAACACTCCCCTCTCCTAGATTAACAAGCGTATAAGCATAGAAATTACAAATCTTCCGCACTTCTTTTAGAGTCTTTTATTTTAACTTAATTTACTTGTTATCCTCTGTCTAATTTATTCCAAAATGTGTGCAGAACATAGTTAAAAGCACTGTTTTCTTGTGGGTTTGTTGATGTGAAACACTCTCCAACAATGCCATCTGTTGAAGCTTGTGCAAATAATCCAGTAGGTTATACTGCAAAGGAAAGTGTGACAGGGTATGACACATCATCATATAATAGTTTAGTGATAAGAATGGAATCTTAAGCAGTAGTGCGAGTTCAGCAATGTTCACTATATCAGTGTTTGACCCAACAGTGAGTACACCAATAAAATACTAAAGATAACAAACTGCAGGCCCCACACAACCTCTTTGCTTTTGACCTGACAGTCTACTGCACGACTTTGAGAAAGAAAACTGGATTTGGCAATTGGAGATGTTATCCGATCTTCTTAACACAGACATAAAAATATTAGCAAAAATTTTAGCGAACGTCTTAAACCCATAATGCCATCCGTAGTACATCCTGACCAAACAGGGTTCATAACCAGAAGGGAAGCTAGGGACAATTCTAATTGGGCTATTCAGTTGATTCACTGGGCACAAACACAGACTGACCATCCACCCTGTTTCCTGCTTTCCACTGACTCTGAGAAGGCGTTCAACAGAGTGGACTGGGTATACCTTTGAGCTGTATTGACCAGGCTAGGGCTTGTCCCTAACATGCTCTCCTGGATAATCTCGCTCTATAGCCAGCCTGAAGCCCGAGTTAAAGTGAACGGAATCCTATCGGACACCTTCCCTATTGAAAATGGAACTAGGTTGGGCTGCCCGCTGTCCCCCCTCATTTTCGCCCTCACCCTGGAACAGTGTTGCCAACCCTACGAAGCAAAATTTACTGGCAGGATACCAAAATTTACAAACAGCACCAATTTTTTACTGGCAAATAATCATGAAATTTACTGGCAGCCGCATTTTTTTACTGGCATTGCAAAAAAGTACCTAAAATTGCAGTTTTCAGTGCTAAACAGTGCAAATATCAATATTTAAACTATGAATACATATCTAGTGCTATTAGCAATGTGTTTAAGTTAGGGTACTAGAACCCAGTCAGCACAGAGTTCCCCCTTACATCAGAGTCTGCAGGATTCCCCCTTACAGTGAAACAAAACTCTCATGTAAAGGGGAACGCTGCAAATCATGATCTAAGGTGGAACTCTGATGTAGAGGGGGGGCTCTGGTGACCAGAGACCACCTTATATCAGAGTCCACTGTGTTCCCTTTACATCAGAGTTCCCAATTACATCAGGGTCCGCAGATTGAGTTCCCCCTTGCACTGTAAGGGGGAATCCTGCTGACTGATGTAAAAGGGAATGCCAGGAACGCTGATGTGGGTGCACTCTGGTGACCAGAGACCACCTTCCGTAGAGTGAATAGAGTGAAGGTAAGGGGAGTTACTAATATAGGTGGAAACCTTTATATCAGTGCCCCCTTACATTATTGTATTCACTCCCCCCTTACATCAGTGATCCCCCCTCAGACTGGCCTGACAGCACTGTCACTGACCTCCTCTCAGTTGCACCGTGTAGGAATCAGTCAAAAGGCTCCAGCTTGGTGGCTCTGGGTGGGTTTTATCCTACAGGAGACGGTCAGATGCTGCGGATATACTACAGGAGACGGTCAGAGACTGCGGATATACTACAGGAGACGGTCAGAGACTGCGGATATACTACAGGAGACGGTCAGAGACTGCGGATATACTACAGGAGACGGTCAGAGACTGCGGATATACTACAGGAGACGGTCAGATGCTGCGGATATACTACAGGAGACGGTCAGAGACTGCGGATATACTACAGGAGACGGTCAGAGGCTGCGGATATAATACAGGAGACGGTCAGAGGCTGCGGGTATAATACAGGAGACGGTCAGAGGCTGCGAATATAATACAGGAGACGGTCAGAGACTGCGGATATAATACAGGAGACGGTCAGAGACTGCGGATATAATACAGGAGACGGTCAGAGACTGCGGATATAATACAGGAGACGGTCAGAGGCTGCGGATATAATACAGGAGACGGTCAGAGGCTGCGGATATAATACAGGAGACGGTCAGATGCTGCGGATATAATACAGGAGACGGTCAGAGACTGCGGATATAATACAGGAGACGGTCAGAGACTGCGGATATAATACAGGAGACGGTCAGAGACTGCGGATATAACACAGGAGACGGTCAGAGACTGCGGATATACTACAGGAGACGGTCAGAGACTGCGGATATACTACAGGAGACGGTCAGATGCTGCGGATATACTACAGGAGACGGTCAGATGCTGCGGATATAACACAGGAGACGGTCAGAGACTGCGGATATAATACAGGAGACGGTCAGAGACTGCGGATATAATACAGGAGACGGTCAGATGCTGCGGATATAACACAGGAGACGGTCAGATGCTGCGGATATAACACAGGAGACGGTCAGAGACTGCGGATATACTACAGGAGACGGTCAGATGCTGCGGATATAACACAGGAGACGGTCAGAGACTGCGGATATACTACAGGAGACGGTCAGAGACTGCGGATATAATACAGGAGACGGTCAGAGACTGCGGATATAATACAGGAGACGGTCAGATGCTGCGGATATAACACAGGAGACGGTCAGAGACTGCGGATATACTACAGGAGACGGTCAGATGCTGCGGATATACTACAGGAGACGGTCAGAGACTGCGGATATAACACAGGAGACGGTCAGAGACTGCGGATATACTACAGGAGACGGTCAGAGACTGCGGATATAACACAGGAGACGGTCAGAGACTGCGGATATAACACAGGAGACGGTCAGAGACTGCGGATATACTACAGGAGACGGTCAGATGCTGCGGATATACTACAGGAGACGGTCAGATGCTGCGGATATACTACAGGAGACGGTCAGAGACTGCGGATATAATACATGAGACGGTCAGATGCTGCGGATATAATACAGAAGACCAAATGTGCTCACTACTACTTATACAGATAAAAAATATAGGAATAAACACCTCAAGACCATCAAGCACAATACATAATCAATTGTATTATGAGCAAACAGTACACACACTATTACAGACACAATATACAGCAGCACTTTTCATCAGAAAATTAGCTAAATCATATTGCTGCTGCTGCTGCCTCCCCTCCTGGCATGCTGGGATTTGTAGTGCCGGGGACACATGAGGTGGTAACTCTGGAGATGACTGCAGAGGCTGTGCCTGGGCTGGACTGGTGAGCAGTGCAGGTAATACTTAGAGATTGGGGGAGATCTCAGAAAAAATCCTCCCTAATCAGTTTTAGAAACAAAGCTCTAAAATATCTGACACAAAAAACGATCTACTGTACACAGCCCATTCTCTGCCCCCCTCCTCCTGCCCACTAAGACCACAAGGCAATAGGGAGACATTGATTTAGCTAATCAGTAGCTTACCCTCCTCTGCTAAGCCGAAGACACTACAGTCTGTCCTATTCAACTGCAGGCTGACTTCACCCCTCCCCCTCCCAGCATCTCCTGTGCAGAATCGAATAAGGCGCGCTGTGGAAGGAAGGGGGAGGGTACAGGACACACAAGTAAGCAGGCGCAGCAGTGAGCAGTGTCAGAGAGATCATCGGGAATGATCGGAGACTCTCGGCATGCTTCGGAACTGCGCATGCGCAGTTCCGAGCCGGCCCGGGACCGTCATATTTTACGGGCATGTTTTTTTTTTCACGGATTTCCACGGGCATGAAAAAATAGCCCCGTTTTTACGGGCTGCCCGTAAAAACACGGGCGGTTGGCAACACTGCCCTGGAAACATTGCAAATATCAAAGGCTTCGGCGTTGGGCCAAGGGAACATAAACTATCCACTTATGCTGATGATGTCCTGTTCTAAGTGGCTGACCCCCTGATCTCTCTCCCCAATATCATGGATGAACTACAGAATTTCAGCTTACTCTCCAATTTCAAAACCATTTATAATAAGTCTGACATTCTATCCCTCAACATCCCATTGAGCTTGCGTACACGGTTGCAGGCCGCCTCCTCCTTCACTTGGTGCCACACTCACCTGAAATATCTGGGTGTTTATCTTACCCCCCTCTACTCCCAGCTTTATAATGGTAATTACGCTCCACTACTCTCCACTATAGAATCTGACTTACACAGGTGGGACAGGGAGACCTTTTCGTGGATGAGCCGAGTTAGTGTGTTTAAAGATGAATGTGTTACCTCGCATTCTGTTTTATCTATAAATGGTGCCTATCTATTTATCCAGGTCTTTCTTTTTGATCCTTAACAGTACGTTTCTAAAATGCATCTGGCAGGGGTGAAGCCCTTGGTTAGCTCTTCGCGCCCTACAGAGATCTAAGTGGCTGGGAGGCCTGGGCGTCCCAGATATACGCAAATATTATGAGGTGATCGCCCTGCAGCGGATATTGGACTGGCACCATGGGGTGTACACTAAGGTGTGGGTATCTTTAGAAAAATTTCTAGTTGGCCACAACTTATCCCATACTTCATGGCTACCCCAGACACATAGCGGTCTGTCAGCATTTGTTTCTCCAGTGACTGCTCACGCTTTGAACCTATGAGATACCCTAAACAGGTCAGGACAGCTTGCCACTTGATTCTCCCCACTGGCACCCTTAGGAGGTTTCCCCTGGTTTGCCCTAGGGGAACACCCATCTTTCTTCCGTACTTGGACGGCAGATGGCAAGGTGAGGTTTGGTAGGTTCTTCCAAGACCAGGGATTAATCCCATTGGGGGGAACTTAGAGCTCAAGACGGTAGCTTCCCCTTAGACGATTGGAGACATGGACAGCTTCAACATTTCGTGCATGGTCTACCTCAAGCCATACGCTCCTCCACCCCTTTTGAGAAGTTGTGCATGTCTGCCAATCCAATCCCGCACTCTATATCTGTCCTATATGAGATGCTACTGGGGCAAGGACCCAAGGGGAAACCAATATACATTCGAGAATGGGAAAGAGACCTGCAACATGAGTTTACTGAGCTGCAACTTGGCCATTTATACCGCCTTACTCACTCTAGTTCTGTTGACACGAAAATGCAGGAGAATGGGTTCAAAGTAATGACTAGATGGTATAGGGTCCCTAACAAACTCGCTAAAATATACCCAACCTCCTCATGCTTGCTGGAGGGATTGTGGACATAAAGGTTCATTTTTGCACATTTGGTGGGTTTGCCCTAAGTTACAACCTTACTGGAAGGACATTAGAACCCAAATAAACCTCATATTGAACATAGACCTCCCTGACTCTCTGATATGCTTCCTCCTGCATGTCCCCACCATTCCTCTCAGCCATTACTGAAAGTCGGTACTGCCTCATTGCCTAAATGCGGCTAGGAGACTGATCCCCATCTACTGGAAAAGCAGACAAGTTCCAAGTCGCTCGGAAAGGATCCGCCTTGTGAACGATATTAGGGCTGCAGAGGAATGGATGGCGACATGTAAGGACAGACATATATGGTATGGAATTTTGGCCACTTGGATTCATTATGTAGATGAGGCCCGTACAAACACACAACCAACGGACACCGTCCCGGTAGCAGGAGTGTAACTGTCAGAAAAATTATAAACTTGACTTTATTAGAGTGCATGCTTTTTTTTCCTTTTATTTTTGTTGTTTGATTTAAACGATTTATGTTTCCTGTATCTGTTTGCCATCTGGCTTTATTTTTCTGCCCAAATCAGTGGTGTCTGTTCATTAATGCCGCTAAAGTTTGGTAGCAGGGCTAGAGACAAATTATTAGTGATATGGCTATGTTCTCATGACCACGAAGTAGACGCCTCCGTCTCTAAAACCCTTTATGTTGGATGGCCAATTGGGCCTTATATTATGTACTCTGTTCAGATACCCGTTTGGGCTGTTTTGTCCTTTTCTCCTGTTCTTCGTTGTTATCTGATCGTTATTGCCCTTTTGACTGTTTTGTCAGAATTGTAAGCATAAATAAAGATTATATTAAAAAAAAAGAAGTATGGGTTTTTTTTTTATTTTTTTTAAGAACCGTACTTACCTAGGTGGATGCAGCATTGGTGTCCCACCGGCTCTAGGACTGAGAACCGATCAAACACTGCTGATTATTCAGTTCTCAGAGCTCCGTGAGCAGAGAGCTGGGGACTGTCAGTGACCACAGTCTGCTATGCCCCGACCTCCAGCAGGTCGCTGAGAGGCTGAGCCAGGTGCCAGTCCAGGGTTGTGGGCGAATCCAACCATATTGTTGCAATCTTTCCACAGCTTGGACCGGCTCTGATATCAGTCGACAGCGAGTTCCAGCCCACTGTCTGCTGAGAAGGGGTCCCAGGAGTGCAGAACAATCTGCACTCCTGTGATCCAAGAAGTCCGGCCAAACGAGCTTTGGCTGTATGTCTCCTTTTAATCTCCTTTATCCAAGAATACAACGTGACTAAATCTGTTTGCAACAAAACCTCAACACAGCCATTGTTTTTTTCTTTTTTTGGGGACAAGTTTAATTTGAGGACAATGAATAGTCTTACTAAACATAGGCTTTGGTTGTCTTGGATCAGGACACTGCTCATAATAATATAAAGATTGAATCAAAGTGATTGTAAACCCTTGTTGTTTTTTTTATTATTTTTTAAATAACAAACATGTCATTCTTATCTCCACTGTGCAGTTTGTTTTGCACAGAGTGGCCCCGATCATCCTCTTCTGGGGTCCCCCCGGTGGCGCTATCAGCTCCTCCCCGCATCCTATAACCCCCTAGGAGAAGCGCTCTCCAGGGGGGTTACCTTACGGGCGCGCTCCTGAGTCCAGCTTTTGCGTCCATAGATGCAGAATGCAGGACTCAACCCTGCCACCGGCGCCCACGTCATTGTATTTGATTGACAGCAGCTGGAGCCAATGGCTGTGCTGCTATCAATCTACCCAATCAAGAGCCGAGAACCCCAGGCAGAGGGGAAGAGCGCGTCTCCGCCAAGGAAACGAACGTGCTCAGGTGAGTAAATAAAGGGGGGGTGGCGGTCAGTGTCAGAAGTTTTTTCACCTTAATGCATAGGATATTACAAACCCTTTCATCTTCGTAGATGGGCTGTGTTGCCTATCATTAAAATGTTACTAAACCCACAACAGTAAAATCAGTCTGTATATGCAGTAAAACATGCTTGTTATACTCCCTGTGGAACCTAAGGGGTTTATCCTCTACATTGTGTAAAAAGGCTGTTTGATCCTCCCCTTCTCCCATGGTCCCCAATTTATCTCCTGATAATACAGAGCTTTTAGAGTCACTCTGCACATGCTCAGTTTGGTGTGTATTACTAGAGCTTTTTTTTTTTTTTTTTTCTTGGGAGGGTGCATGTGATCAGCACAGGGCCAATCAGCACTGTCCAAACAGAAGGTCAGGGGTCCTACAGCCTCATAGGACGGTCGGAGGAGAATACAAACTCCTCCTACAAGCTTTAACCAGCCATAAGACTGCTATATAATGCTGATGAGAAAAGGTATTTAGCAGTTTATAATTACAAAAATATTTGCATTTCCGTGTTCTGTGTACTGTGGGTTTAGTAACACTTTAAATGCAATAACCTAACGCGAGCTAAAGAAGAATAGCCAGCCCTATTGGAGCAGGTTCTCTGAGTTGGTTTACAGTTATGGAAATTTCTTTGTTTTTCCCCTTCAGTTTGGCATTTAGTTGATTGGTACCATGAGGGCAAGTCAAAGAGGACTCGGATAAACTGTATATTTTTAACCTTTTCAGGTGTCAATATCTTTATGCAACTTTCTTTTTACGTGCAGTTAAAAATAAAGTGTAAAAGGTTTGCCTTAAGAGAAAAAGAGAAAAAAGAAAAAAGAAAGAAAGAATAGTGGTGAGCAAGGCTACGTATTTGAATTTAAAATGTAGTGCTACGCCCTGAGGCTAAAGGCATTGCCCAGTAAAAGGTTAAATTGACTGGAATAACGTGTGACTTTAATGATATTCCAGGCTGTGTACACCAGCCAGCTCTCTGCTTACAGTTGCATGGAGACCATAAGATGAGTTTGCATAACTGCATCCCCGTGTGGTTTCTCCGGCTTCCCTGGCTCACTGCATTGTACTACATGTAACATAAAATTGTAGTGGAGTCAGGTTTATTTTTCTATTAGACCAAAGCACCGTCAAGCACTTAAATGCTTATCTTTTGTATTTACGTGAACCTAAACGTATATAAAGAGCTGTCTAAATGCTAGGTCAGCTTGTGGAGCTGATACAGTGCAGCAAGTTGCCATTTATCCTGTTTATTCTCCTAAAGCACAGTGCAATAAATGTATTTTAGTTTTCAATACAGAGTAGAAGTGTTAGTAACTTTTGTCAACTTGCTGTTTGTGTCCCCAATGGGGAGCGTTCCCTTTACTCCTTGTGTGGACCCAAATGTGGGGAAACATCCTCAGTGTTTTGTTTCCATACATGGGTTGAGCGTAGATTACATAAACTCCGTGTGCTAACAGGATGTCTGTCGCAATATATTGTTACACATTTACCCCTGTAAAATGATTGTAAAGAATTGTGTAAAGAATTGTGTTTATATATTCCGAAGAATGGCTTTAACCGCTTCAATACTGGGCACTTTTACCCCCTTCCTGCCCAGGCCAATTTTCAGTCTTCAGCGCTGTCACATGTTGAATGACAATTGCGCGGTCATGAAACACTGTACCCAAATGAAATTTTTATCATTTTTTTTTGGTGGTATTTAATCACCGCTGGGATTTTTATTTCTTGCTAAAAAAAAAACATAAGACTGAAAAAATATGGGGAAAAAAATATCCTTTGTTTCTAGCAGAGCATTTAGTAAATAAATAAGTACCGTATTTATCGGCGTTTAACACGCACCCCAAGGTTAGGAGGGAATTTAAAGTAAAAAAAACTTTTAGGAGGGAAGTTTAAGGGAAAAAAACTTACGTTTAAATGCCCATCATTTCAGCCTTGCCCCAGTGCAGCCTTGTCCCAGTGCAGCCTTTTCCCAGTGCAGCCTTGCCCCAGTGCAGCCTTGTCCCAGTGCAGCCTTGCCCCAGTGCAGCCTTGTCCCAGTGCAGCCTTGCCCCAGTGCAGCCTTGCCCCAGTGCAGCCTTGCCCCAGTGCAGCCTTGCCCCAGTGCAGCCTTGCCCCAGTGCAGCCTTGCCCCAGTGCAGCCTTGCCCCAGTGCAGCCTTGCTCCAGTGCAGCCTTGCCCCAGTGCAGCCTTGCCCCAGTGCAGCCTTATCCCAGTGCAGCCTTGAAGCTCGCAGTTTGAAAATGGCGCCGCTCCCCTGCGATCCTGAGCTTCAAAATCGCCGACCGTGATTTGAAAATGGCGACGCCAGCGCCAAAATACACAGAGCCGGTTCTCGGCGGCTCTCGTTCCCTTTCAGCTCCACTCGTAGTCCCGCCCGGGATGGGCGTGACTGTGAGTGGAGCTATCCGAACCTAGCCGAGTACACTCGGCTAGGTTCGGGCGGCGCTCGAGTGAAGCCGAAAGTGGCCGAGAAGAGCCGGTCTGTGTATTTCGGCGCCGGCGGCGCCATTTTCAAATCGTGGTCGGCGATTTTGAAGCTCAGGATCGCAGGGTATCGGCGTATAACACGCATATGCAATTTTCCCCTGATTTTACGGGGAAAAAAGTGCGTGTTATACGCCGATAAATACGGTAATTTTTCTCCTTCACTGATGTGCGCTGATGAGGCTGCAATGATAAGGTGGCACTGAAGGGCACTGGTGAGGTGACACTGATGTGAAGGCAGTATTATGCAGCATTGATGGGCACTTGTAGGCGGCAATAATAGGTGGCACTGGGCATGGATAGGCGGCACGGATGGGCAGCACTGATGAGCAGGCACTGATTGGCATTGCTGATGTGCACAGATTTTGATCACCGATGGGCACTGACTGTATCACTGTTGGGGCTGCACAGATAATCAGGGCACTGATGATCAGTGCCCTGATTATCTGTACAGATCTCCCCTGTGAGAAGATGCTGTTGATTGGCTCTCCTCTCCTCACACTCTGTCAGTGTGAGGTGAGGAGAGCTGATAAACGGCATTTCCTTGTTTACATGTGATCAACTGTGATTGGACACACAATCAATCACATGGGTAAAGAGCCGTCACCGGCTCTTTACTGAGATCAAGGTTGTGCCAAAACTGGGGCGACGTTATATGACGTCTTCCCAGAATGAGGGCATCCCGCATGCCATCATTTGTCTATACAGCAGGCGGGAGGAGGTTAAAGGGTAAACTCCACTTGTGTGGAGAAAAAAAAAGTTGCAAATAAAAGTTATAGTTGTGACACAAAATTATACAGTTGTGAGTGTGACACAAGTCATATTGTAATTGAATGTTATTAAAAATTACCTTTCCTTTTCAATTTGAAAAGAAGTCCGCACAAAGATACAAGTCAGATTTTTAGCATCCCCTGCAGCAAAAATTTAATTTTTGGTGAGATGCACTCAAATGGAAATCCCGTCCAAAGGCATGCAGACCCCGCCACTTTCCTCACTGGAGCCCTGCAGGTGCTAAAGCTGACTGATGATGATAAAGCCACTCCAAAACCGATTCACTGAGCACATGGACACAGACAAACAGCTATTTCTTCAGAATAACAAAAGGTAGGAATCTGCAACAGTTTGTTAAAATCCTTGTAATGTACATAGATCCTTCAGAGGGGAATGTTGTTTTTCTCTACTAAAGTGGAGTTACAAAGGAAAGTTGCAGTCAAAAAAGTGCGTAGTGAACATAAAGCATCTGCATAATAAAATTTACCAATAGGACAGGGTAACGGAAACACCGCCATGTTGGTACACCTAAAACATTTCAGATTCCCCGTCCTATTGGTAAAGTCGGGTAAAAAGCGGCCGCTCACTGGAATTTTATTATAACATGACGGCATGTCGGCAAAGACCCTTTCACAGGACTATAGAGGAAGATCAGCTGGTCCCGAGTTTACCAGTAGGACGGGGAATCAGAAATATTTTAGGTGTACCAACATGGCGATGTTCTATCATTTTCCTTAACCTCTGACGATCTGCTCAAAGTTCCACTTTGGGCAGCATTGCAGTGGCTTAGTGGGTCTCCCTTATGTGAGTGAAGACCCTCTGACCATAGCAGATGCACAGGAAAGGAAATGTTGCTGTATAGTAACAACCAGGGCCAGAGTTCAATCACAGGAGCCTATAGTCACTCAACAATTATTACCTTAATAAAAGACACCTGCTGCTAGGATTTGCCTACCTTAAAGTGGTGTTTCACCCAAAAAAAAAAAATGCATGAATGTGCCTAAAAAAAAAAATAAAAAAAACATTTGGAATTTTTTTTTTTTCAACTTACCTCTAAATGCCTTTTGCTAGGGGGTCCCTCGTAGTCTGCCTCTTTCAGTGCCTGGGCTGGTGACATCACTTCCCCTCGGCGCAGGAAGGGCTCAGCTCTGCTCCCTCCCTCTTGTCAATCATCTGGGACACATTACAGGTCCCAGATGACTGAGTGGCCAATCGCGGCGCGCGGAGGCGCTCGCGCGTGCGCAGGGGGTGCCCGGCTGTGAAGCCACAACCAGGCGCCCACAGTTGCAATGCCGGCACCGCCAAACGGAGGGTGAGACGAGCGGGGCTTCTATCCCCCGCATCGCTGGATCATGGGACAGGTAAGTGTCCGATTTTTTTTTTTTTTTTTTTGTAGCTGCTGACTTTTAATTTTTTTTTAAAAATGGGAACTCCTCTTTAAGCAGCACATTGTTTAAGGGCCAGTTCACACCAGATGCAGTGCCGTTTGCTTTTTTTGCATACACAAAAAGGCAGTCAGTTCTGGTCTGTTTCCGGTGAAGAAACTGACTGGAACTGTCTGCACTGGTGTGAACTAGAGCCATTGGAATAAATGGAAAACACTGTGCATGCATTTTTAGGGCCGTTTTCACACCACAAAAATGCACTCTGGATACGTTCCAGATCGGTTTTTGCTTACAGTTCACACCATACGCAGTTCCAGTGCGTTATTGATACAATTTTCTAGGTTCCAGTACAGTTCTGTGCAGAAAAAATGCAACACGCTCTACTTTTTTTTTTCTGCACCGGAAACTGACTTCACTGGTGTGAACTAGAGCCATTGGAATACATGAAAAACACTGCATGCATTTTTAGTGCAGAAAAAAAGCGCACAGAACTGCATCTGGTGTGAACTAGCTTTAACCTGGTTTGGAATATTGTGACAATGGGGTTTATTTACTAAAGGCAAATCTACTTTGCACAACAAGTGCACTTGGAAGTGCAGTTGCTGTAGATCCGAGGGGGACATGCAAGGAAAATAAAAAAAACGCATTTCAGCTTGTACATGATTGGATGATCAAATCAGCAGAGCTTCCCCTTATTTCAGATCTTCCCCTCAGATCTACAGCGACTGCACTTCCAAGTGCACTTGTAGTGCAAAGTAGTAAATCAACCCCAATGTGTAGATAAAGTTGTATGGTATGGCTGTGTTTCTATGGATGATGGAAAGATACGGGCAAGACCTACAGACCTGTTTTTCATTGACACCTATTGGCAAAAGCCTATCATACCTCATAGTTAATCTGGCCTTTCCAGCAACTGCAAATCATTAGCATTCTGTTGCAATCTCTCATTCTTTCCTGAATCAGATGGACAGTGGTAGTTGACTAGATAAAAATGTAGTTTTCTTTAAGAAAACTTTCCTCCGTTCACAAAACCATTTCTTGTGAAACAGAAGTTTTGAAGAACAGACTTGTTTGTATGTATTGGCCAAGAAGTGAAAAGCTGTCGGAGCAAACTCCGGGAGAACCTAAAGTTAGACTTCAGTCCAAGACTTAAGTGCTTCTTGAGAGGTATTTGTAAGCGGCTTAAAGAATTTGCCATATCTGTTTTATTAAACTACTCTTTGCTTGGGAATGTTGAAACTTTTAAAGTTAGATCATGTTGCAATTAACTGTTCTTAGGCGATAAGCTCTTCCTAGCTTTTAGCATGCCGTCTGTTGAAATGAGAAGATATGAAAAATCAAGAATCAAGGACTTCTTATTTCTCCCAGTCACTAATATAAGTGCAGGAGAACCTTAATAAGAAACATCTTCTGGTCCAATTAAATATTTAGAATCGGTAAATGTTTTTTTTCTTAAATACTGGTAGCATAAAACCCATATTTTGAGCTTCCTATAATTCACTAAACACAAGAAAAGAGGATTATATGTGTAAAAATAATAATTATAATGTTTATTTATATAATAAATAAAAATAAATAAAATAAATTATAATGTTCATAGGAAGACCTCAAAAAGGGAAATACTCATATGTGTTCCCTAATACTTCTGGGTCAACGTTCTATGGACACAAAAGCTGAACACCGACAAACATGCGTTCCTGTTTTTTTTTGTTATTTGTTGTTTTTTTTTGTTTGTTTTTGTTTTTTTCTTTAATTCATTTTTATTTAAATTTTGAGCATACATCGACACTATACACCGTTTAGAACAGTAAAATAGGGTTTGAGACATTGTAATAAGAACTATTTCAGATAAAGAACTATAACTGTTTTATTTGACCTTTAATTACATACAAGTAAAACCTTGGTTTGAGAGCGTTTTGCAAGACAAGCAACATTTTTTTAATACATTTTGACTTGATATACAAGCGATGTCTTGATATACAAGTAGCGTCATTTCACAGCTGAGTATAAAAGAGAAGAGAAGTGCCTCTAATGCCTCGTTTCCACTGAGCGGATCGGTTCGGTACGGTACGCTACTTTGGGTGTTTCCATTATGAAAGCGGCCCATACAACCGAACCGTTCCATTCAGGGTCCTGCTTCAGATGTGGGGCCATAGAAAATGGAACGGTTCGCTTAGGGCGGAGCTACGATACATTCCACTGATTGGCTGACAGAAAACCCTCTGCTGTGTTATTCTGAGACATTTTTTTTCCTAAACCTTGTACGGCCCCTTGTGGTCCCACTTGCAGTGGAAACGCTCACCAGAATAGACCGGACCATTCTAGGCCATTCAAACTGTACCGACCCAAACCGATCCACTCAGTGGAAACGAGGCATAAGTGTAGCAATATGGTTACATTTAATTAAGGTACAACATTTAGCAACATATTGCTACACTTAGAGGCGCCTCTCTTCTCTTTTATACTCTGTAGCTCCTGCTGCATTTTACTTCTAATCCCCTTATGGAGGCTTCCAATTGTGGATGGACATTTTATGGTTACACAACCTATCACATTGCTATAATTGTTTTATATGGACTATAAACTGAATGACCTATGAATAAATGGTTGTGGAATGAATCATATGAGTTTCTATTATCTCTGATGGGGAAATTCGCTTTGATATACGAGTGCTTTGGATTACAAGCATGTTTCTGGAACTAATTTTGCTTGCAATCCAAGATTTTACTGTATTGAAATATAGCTTAGATCTAGGGAGACAGCGGAATAAGTTTGAGCAGTCATTGAACGGGTGAAAATATGAAGGGAGAGGAAAAGTGCATGAATTTTATTGACTGCTATGAAGTAATGAAGAGGTAAAAGTAAGAAACAAGAATCTGGGAGACAGTAAAGGGAGGGGAGTTATAGAGGGTACTAGGAGGTATGTTGGGAGAGGTATGGGAGGATAGGTCCCACAAAGGTCCAACAACAAAGCAAACAAAATCAGCTGATAGATGATGCAGTCTTTTTTTTCATGGTGAAAGGAGTTCCATTCTTGTCTTTATAATCCAGAGTGCTTGTTGTAGAAGAGGGAACAATTAATTCAAAATATGGTCAATAAGTTTTAGGTCCCTTTCACACGATTGGCCTGATCTAATCAGCCTGTCCATTTTTCAGGCACGAGCAGGCCACTATTGACTTCTGTGGGCAGGCAGATGTCAGCGGACACCCGCCTGCCATCCGACAAGATCCGCTAAAAACAGACGAAGGGCAATATGGTCACCATCAGTCCATTGTGGCTGAAAACGGACAGTCTGTCCGTTTTTCATCCGATCTCCCCCATAGAGAACAGCAGGGCTCTGACAGGTCCGTCTCAGCACAGTGAGCAGAGACGGATCTGTCATCCGTGTGTTTAGCGGGGATGAACGGAGCGATCTCCCGCTGAGCTAGCGGAGTCCGTCCAACACATCCACCCAAGTGTGAAAGGGGCCTTAGAGGGAAATTTCAGCTTTCCATGTAATGTATGGGTTTTTTATTAGGAGAACAGAGAAGTATCTGTTTACTTTCAAACTGTCTCTCAATAATTGAAATTCTGTGCTAAAGAAAGAGAGTAAGGAGGGAGAGAGGTGGGGATAAGTTGCTCTTCTGAATATTGAGTTATGTCTGTAATTTGAGCTATTGAGCTATATAATCCACAGTACAGATAAGCATAAGCACATCTGCTTGCTGCAAACAACCAATAAAAAAACCGTAATGTGTAATATGTACAGCCAGCAGACGTGAAGACAAAAAATGTGAAATAAGTAGCGCAGTAGATTTTTTTTTTCAAATGTTAGTACATTTTTTTTTTAGCCATGCATAAAATAACCTATACTGTACATCTCTCTCTTACTTTCGCTCTCTGTCTTGGGCTCTCTCATGAAAAATCCTCATTTAATATTTGAACCTCTTGGGATGTAGGGTGTAGGCTAATTGATAAATGTGCCCTCTCTATCTGACCTTGTGAAACCAACATCTGTGTTGAACAGACAACCACACAGCTAAGAGCTTTACAGTCTTTAGCAGAAAGAGGAACATGTTTTCTGGCTGGGACTTCCCGATCTCAATGGTTCAATATTCATTTGGCTGACACTAATGGAGAAGTATTCTGTTTACACAGGGAGATTGTTTGATAATGTTGGGGTGAGGTTCAAAATACCAGTCTACATTTTCTGCTTTTGTTGCCAACCATAATCACACACTAGACGTCTCAGTTTAAAAAACAGGAAACTTGTGATACGAAATCTTGCTTTTTGTTGCAATTAAAGCGGAACTTCTAACCATTTGATAAAAAATAATGTTCTTTAGCAAGGAACATACATTCCACATTAAAAATGATGCTGCCAAAATGAGTGTGTGCTGTAAATTGCCTCCAGCATTGCTACCGTTTCTTCTTGCCTGAGGCTGCCATTTTGCTGAAGCCCCTGAGCAGCAGTAAATCTATAGGTTGTCAGCAGATCAGCCTCTAGTGACTCTGATTTTAGGTACAGTACCAAAAAATAGAGAGCAACTGAGCAAGTGCAGAGCAGGGTGGGACAGTGTATTTTTAGTGGATTTAAGCAGTATAGACATTGGTTTGTAATGTTTTACTGAGCTATACCTGCAAAAGGGCCCAGCCTGAAGGGATCTATCAGGACTTCATTTTCTGGCTGTCCTACTATAAATACTAGACAGTACTTATTTTAAGGATTTAAACCTGTTCACTGAGGCAGTCATATTGGATTGTGCATGTCATGCTTTCTGTTTACTACTGAGTGCAGTATTTATGCTTTACTGTACCACATTGTCACAAAACAGTATAAAATAACAGTGATATTCAGAATAAGTTTTATATCAGCAATTGGTCAGTAGTGGTACCAATTCCACTTATTTGACATACAGATTGCAGGTGGAGGATTATTGCACAGCCTGTAAATTAGACGGTGGAACCAAAAGCTGGTAAAATGTAAAAACCTGAAAAACTGGTTTGCTGGGGCCAGCAGATGAGTCCGTGATTCTACCCCTGGGATTACCAAACAGGTTACAATCAACTTTAAGCTTGGTTCAGCAGGCTGAACGGAAAAAAACCCCAAAGAGCTCGCTGTAATAGTATATAAAGCCGCTAGCAGTAATCATTGTGTTCAGCCAGCTGGGAAGGCTACCCAACCCCCCAGTAGAACACACCAGTCAGTGCATTGGCTGGGAGCGCTGATTGGCTGCCGATTGGCTGCTCTTTTTCCAGCATGTTCGTTCGACAGAAGCCGGACAGGCTGCTGTACTCACGGGCTGAATGTCGGGCGATTTCTGCTGTACCAGGCATACAATCTGCACTAGGTAGTTGTTGGTAGTTCTAAAGGAGATTGTACAACCAGATTGCAACATTTGTGTTGAGCTTTACGCCGAACTGTCCCCGGCCATAGCAAAGAAATGGAAGTAGTGGAAGCAGGCTGAAAATGGCACTTGTGGAATTTTTGTATTGGGTTCAATAGAGTAGCATCAGGTACTACTTATCTGAAGTAAGGTTCACCAAAAACATTGCTATGTATTTAACCAACTTGGAAATAATTATTTTTTTCCCCTCAGCAGGGCACTTTAGCATTTTACATTTGGACTGATAATACGCTATACACTAACTTTTAAAACGACCTAATCAATGTTTCTTGCGTATGTGTGTCGGTGATAAAGCGCTATTTATTAATAACTGCCACTAAGCTCTTGGTCCGAATACCTCCAAAGGTAGCATCTCTAAAGTTAACGTGATACTAAAGTTCTGTTTTGTTTTTTTTTCCATTAAAAATAACAAACATGTTATACTTACCTGCCCTGGGTAGTGGTTTCGCCCCGATCCTCCTCTTTTTGGGTCCCTTTTCTGTGCTCCTGGCCCCTCCCTCCTGTTGAGTACCCCCACAGCACACAGCTTGCTATAGGGGCACCCGAGCCACAGAGCCCGACCCCGCCCCTCTCTCTCCTCATTGGTTACTGACTTTGGTTGACAGCAGTGGGAGCCAATGAGGAGGGAGAGTCCCGGGTAGCTGAGTCTCTAATGCAACATCACTGGATCGAGATGGGGCTCAGGTAAGTATTAGAGAGGCTGGGGGGGCTGCTGGACACAGAAGGCTTTTTATCTTACTGCATAGAATGCAGTAAGATAAAAAAAAAACCTTCTGCCTTTACAACCACTTTAACTTCTTAAGGACCAGCCGCCGCAGTTATACTGTGGCAGGTTGGCTCTCCTGGGCGAATCACCGTTCCTGTACGTCGGCAGTTTTAAGAGCTGTAGGGGGTGCGCCCGCGACGATGGAGCGCCGCGTTGCCGGTGGTCGCGATGCCCACCGGCCACCCACCGTCAGTCCTGACAGAGTGGAGATCTAGTTTAGGAGGAGAGACAGATCTGCTGCTATTAAAGATTACAAACAGTGATCTGGCTCCTCCTCCAGGCAGTCCCATCCCCCCACAGTTAGAACGCACAAGGGAACACATTTAAGCCCATGATTGCCACCTAGTGTTATCCCCTTCCCTGCCAGTGACATTTATACAGTAATCAGTGGCTATTTTTTAGCTCTGATCGCTGTATAAATGTCAATGGTCCCAAAAAAGTGTCAAGTGTCCGATCTGACCGCTGCAATGTTGCAGCGCCGTTTAAAAATCGCTGATTGCTGCCATTACTAGTAAAAAAAGAAATATTTGTAATAAAAAGGCCGAAAATCTATCACCTATTTTGTAGACACTATAACTTTTGCGCAAACCAATCAATATACGCTTAATGCGATTTTATTTATTTTTTTTTTTTTTACCAAAAATATGTAGAATATATATCCATCTAAACTGATGAAGAAATTGATTTTTTTTTTTATTTCTTTTTTTGTGATATTTATTATAGCAAAAAGTATAAAATAATTTTTTTTTTCAAAATTGTCACTCTTGCTTTGTTTTATAGCGCAAAAAAAAAACACAGATAGTGATCAAATACCACCAAGTGAAAGCTCGATTTGTGTGGGGAAAAAAAGGACGTCAACTTTGGGTACAGCGTCGCACGACCGCGCAATTGTCAGCGCCGTATCGCAAAAAATGGCCTGGTCATTAAGGGGGCAAATCCTTCAGGTCCTTAAGTGGTTAATATTTATTATTTAAAGTGTACACGATCCCTGATGATGACCTTTTCTATTTGCTCCGTGTTTGAGTGCAGTCATCCCAGCACACTGACCGCGTGCATGGCTCAGTGTACATTCCGCAGAGAATTGCGAATAGGCAGGTAAGTGTACTTTATTGCAGGAGATATTGCTCTGGTCTCTTCTGAAATAAAAAGTCTGCCTGTTTACAATTTTTTTTATTTTTCTTATTTAGTTTCGTGTTAATTTGTTGGAACATATCATTGGGGCAATGGAAAGGATGAAAATAGATATCCTTCTTCCTTTTTTTGCAATCAATCAGAAACTACTGCTAACTGGTAGTGTTGCTTTGGTAAATATGTTCTCCTGCTTGCTTGCTGACATGTAGGGTGCCCTCATTAATTTGCGCTTTTCAATAAAGTCTGTTTGGTTTGACTTGTTTCGTTTTTTCTGTCTGACATTAGTAATGGCGGTTGCCTCAGACATGCGGCTTGATCATTGTTTTGATGTGACAGCTAAATAACCTTATGGCTAGTCACTGGCTTGTGACATACGGGTGCAAAAGAGTGAGGGCAGGCTGCCAAGAGTAGTGAAAAGATCCATTCCAGGGTTATAATTCAGCAGTAATTTAATAGGTATTAGAAGATCACCCTGCAAATCACTGTTATTACTGAAGTATTTGTTCCAGCGCAAGCCACTCATCTCCATGCATTGTGTGACTTGATCCTCCTTTGTAAAACAAATTGGTTTTGCCGTGCACAAACCGTATACGTGTATATCATGCACATTGCCAGTCGCTAAACTGTATAGTTCAAGCAAATTTTGCATTGGATACTATTTTTGTTACGTTGCTTTTGGGATCTCTCACTTTCACCCACCAAGTTCCTTTGTCTGGATAATTGTAACAATTGGGGTTATTTACGAAAGGCAAATCCACTTTGCACTACAAGTGACCTTGGAAGTGCAGTCGTTGTAGATCTGAGGGGGACATGCAAGGAAAATAAACAGAATTTTATCTTGCACATGATTGGATGATAAAATCAGAAGAGCTTCCCCTCATTTCAGATCTACCCCTCAGATTTAGAGCGATTGCACTTTCAAGTGCACTTGTAGTGAAAAGTGGATTTGCCTTTCGTAAATAACCCCCTTTTGTAAACACCCTATGACCCCTTTCACACTGAGGCGCTACAGTGCTAAAAATAGCGCCTGTAAAGCGCCGCTCCTGTCACCAGTGTGAAAGCCTGAGTGCTTTCACACTGGAGCGGTGCGCTTGCAGGTCGTTAAAAAGAACTCCTGCAAGCAGCATCTTTGGAAATGAATGGGCAGCGCGGCTATACCGCGCTGCAGCAGCGCTTTGCGGTGGTTTTAACCATTTTTCGCCTGCTAGCGGGGGGGTAAAAGCTCCCCACTAGCGGCCGAATAGCACCGTGAAATTGACGGTGAAGTGCCGCTAAAAATAGCGGCACTTTACCGCCGACGCACCCACCGCCCCAGTGTGAAAGGGGCCTATGTGTTATTAAATTGAGTACAGCCAGGATTATCTTCAGTTAGACCCCTTTCACACTGAGGCATTTTTCAGGCGCTACATCGCTAAAAATAGCACCTGAAAAATCCTCAGCTGCAAACCCAGTGTGAAAGCCCGAGTGCTTTCACACTGGGGCGCTGTGCTGGCAGGGCGTCACAAAAAGTCCTGCCAGCAGCTTCTTTGCAGCGGTGTAGGAGTGGTGAATACACCGCTCCTCCACCGCTCCTGCCCATTGAAAACAATGGGGCAGCGCCATTATACCGCCGGCAAAGCGCTGCTGCAGCGGCTTTTTGCCGCTAGCGGGGGGTTAAAAGCGGCGCTGAGAACGCCGGTAAATCGGCGTTAAAAACAGCGCAGCTTTACTGCTGACGCCTGGGGCGGCTCACTGTGAAAGGGGTCTTACTGATTCTATACACCAAAGGACCCCGACATTTCAAGCATATGTAAACAGTAAGGTCTGCATTGGTGAATTACTCAGGGATTATGCAGCCCCATAGGTGATTTAATTTTCTTTCCTTCAGCCATGGGTGGAAGCTAAGAAACTTCTTCACTTCCCCCATCCACACAGTCAGTATTGATAGTGGAAAGGCCTCCCACAGCGCTATTGTGTTCTGCTGGCGGGGGGCGTTCTTCCCAGCTGGCGGTCATTAATACTACTAGCGGCTATACAGCAGTAATCGCATGTAAAAAAAAAAAAACAGGCTGGTATCAAGTACATGGCTGTATGTGGCCACTTCATGTAAATGCTGATGTACAGAAGCATGCGTGTACCATGTATTTCACAAATGCAAAACTTCCACGTTTGGCATGTACATGCATGCACATGTAAACACTGATGCTTCTGTGGATGCGGCGTATTTATGAATACGGCTGCATATAGCCATTCACTATAGCAGGCTGTCCGTGGCTGCTCGGGTGCAGAAACACACCTGGAATTTTACGCCTAACATCCTTCCAGAAAAAAGTAAACCTATGATTTTGTAAATGTGAGTCTTTCCTTAGGGCAAAACAGAGCAAAATCATTTGTTAATCACCACCTATAGTCTTAGTAATTAAATATCTGTATATTGAATAAACAAACACATCTATTATATGTATTGCTTGAATGAAAATGGAATATAATATCCGCAAAGTTTTTGATCTGTAACAGGGCATCCGTTATTTCATATCACTGAAGTTAATATTTCGTTAGCTTTTTCTTGTGTGACCAAAGTGGAGAGCCCTTCGATATACCGTAAATTGCCCCAAAGAAAAATAATACTTTATTGTCAAAGCAGAAATCATTTTAAGGCATAGACTTCTAGGATTATGTAAATGTCAGTCCTATGAAGCAGAAAGCACTGTAGCTTGGAAGAGACTGTGAATCTGTTCAAGGTCACCTTGAAATAGTTCTCATCTCAAATCACTTGATTAACAGTCTGAAGCTTTACCACGAAAGCTTGACATGGTCTATTATAAACTTGGCACGATTTTACAAGTGCTTTGGGGAAGACCTGGATTTTACCTTTTACCTAATTAATTGCAGTGTCTGCATTAAAAAAGATGTATGCTCTTTGCTCATTTTATGCTTGCAGAGATGTAATTCCAAATTATGTTGAATTGACAGATTGCTCTGTGGAATTTTAGGTTTAAACTGATGGCAACGATGCAAAATATTCTGACATTATGGATATTTCTATTGATGATTCTAAAAACGAATCTTTCTCCTGGCAGTAAGCGCTCCCAGATTAAAGCCTTGGGCCAGACAATTTTATTTTTTATATTTTGGCTATAGTGGGAAAGAATTAATATTTCCGTCAGTTATTCTATTTCCTTTTTCCTCACAGACTGTCCTGTGATTATCCATACAAGGAATAGAGGGTGTGGGCTTCACCGAGATAGGCATAGACAGCAAATAAAATCATTTTTAAACCCTATACTGTGCTTAAAATGTACTTTTCTCCCTTTTTAAAGTAATGATTGCTATTATCCAGAACTTGTTTTGAATGATTGGACTCATCTGAAGTTCCCTTTTCTTGCATAATATATCCACTGCTAAATGACTTAAGCAGACCAACCACATGCCGGAAATCACATTGTTTGCATCAGAGTGCATGAAGCTCCAGTATTGTTGCCTGGATATACCGTATTTTTGGCTACATAAGACGCACCTAGGTTTTAGAGAAGGAAAAAACAGAAAAAAAATATTCTGAACCTAATGGTGTACTAAAATATTTACCAGTGCCCATGAAATGCAGCCTGATCAGTGACCATTAAATGCAGCCTGACCAGTGACCATTAAATGCAGCCTGACCAGTGACCATTAAATGCAGCCTGACCAGTGACCATTAACAATGCAACCTGATCTGCGCCCATTAACCATGCAGCCTGACCTGCGCTCATTAACCATGCAGCCTGACCTGCGCTCATTAACCATGCAACCTGACCTGCGCCCATTAACAGTGCAGCCTGAACTGCGACTAGCGAGGACGTCATCACATCCGCCTGTCACTCAGAAGACAGAGCAGCAGGAGCACACAGATCACAGGTGAGGATGGTTACCTTTTAATAGCCATTCAAACCCCTTTGTGTCAACTTGTGTGCATGTTATCAGGCCAAAATCACCAGGGTATGTAAACTTTTGATCAGGGTCATTTGGGTAGTTTCTGTTGCCATTATGATTTAAAAAGAGCAAACACAATTGACTGATAATAAATGGCTTCAGCCAAACACTAATCATGAGTGAAAGAAAAGTTTTTGTGTTAATATTCTCTGAAAAATGGCCAAGAAATCATAAATTCTGCCAGATGTCTTAAAGATGCTCTCAAAGCTATGGAGTGAAATGGTGACTATAACCAAGTTATTTAGTAGGAAAAGGGACCACTACATTAGATGAGAAGTCAGTAACTGCCAGTAATATCAGAGACTGTCCTTAAAAACAGAGGGAAATTTGAGCTGCCCTTCAAATCTGTAAGAAGACCTTCTAATCCATAAAAAGGTATAGCCAGACTTCAGAAGCTAGATTCTAGACACCAGCCAACCAAGGTACTTTCAATAAATGAAAGCACCCTAGTGGGTTATAGGCTTACCCTTTGGGCAGTTGATCACTGCTCCACATAACCCTAATAGCTCAAGGATGGTTGAGCGGAGGGAGGTGGACCATCTTCATTTGTTAGTGGCTTTTCTGGTAAATGGTACCACTGAAAATCAGGAAATTGGGGACTCCTTATCCTGATTTCTGAACTGGGGCTCTTCTTCCAGACTTTCTGTAAACACCAGTGAGCTGGCTGTGGTTCCTCAGAAAGCTAAAATATCAAAGATGGCAAGGCCAGGGACCCGCAGCAATAAGAACTACTGGCTGTAGGAAGACAGCGCTGGGCCCCAGGCTCTGGACCCAAGGCTCTGGTAGGTACCTGATTTTTAAAACTCAACAGCTACAGTATTTGTAGCTGCAGACTTAAAATAAAAGTTCCTCCTTAGAGTTTGGTATGGCACCCACTTGAGATAGATAAAGCAGAACCAAATGGGGAAAAAAATAATTAAAACTTTGTAAATAGTTTCATTGTTATCTATTAGTTCCTCATTTGAATAAAGACTTAGGCCAAATTAAGTATCCAGTCTCTAATAACCGGTTTATATGTTCTCATTCAGATAACTTCATTTGGAGACATGCTTACTATTTAATATGAAAAAAAGCCCCCCCCCCCCCCCTTTCCAATTTTAGCTTTTGGATGATTTGTGTTTAATCAGTACAGTATTCGTCCATAAAAAATTGAGTGACCACATGCTTGGAAACAAAAGAATACATTGCATCATAGCAAGAAGTTGTATTCTGTCTTACAAGAATTTTCGTAACTCTAGTAACCTAATCATTTTCGATATGAGACTAGCATGCAAAAAAAAAAAAAAAAAGCGGTCATTCGTCCGATATTCTCATCGTGTATACGAGACTTAAAGAGGATTGTCGTCAGAACATTTGTTCCCATTGGAAGGTTTCCCCTCACCTCTTGCTCTCACGACAACTCCAAAATATTGAATTTCTTCTCACTTTCTGCCCCCGTAACAGTGGTCACCAGGACAAATGGAGGGGCGAATCTCGCCAGCGGGAAGAAAAAAAAATATGTTTTTCATCCTTAACCACATCCCACCCAGCCTACAGCAAAATGATGACCGGGGCAGTGGTTTAATTGTTCTGACTGGACGTCCTTTAAAACATTCCGCTCTTGTGCGCAGCATGGCGATCGGTGATGCAGTGTGTCGCTCAGACACACCGCATCTCTGATCGCGCTAAAGAGCCTATGACATAGGTTCTTTACCATGTGATCAGCTGTGTCAAATCACAGCTGATCAGTGTAACTGGGAAGTACCAGTTATCGGCATTCCTCTACTCATGCTGACAGAGTGTGAGTAGAGGAGAGCCGATAAGCGGCTTTCCTGAAAAGGGGGATCTGCACTGATGATCAGTGCAATGATTATCAGTGCAGCCCCATCAGCAATGTCTTCCAGTGCCCACCAGTGATGCCTTTCAGTACCTCCTCATCAGCGCTGCCCATCATTGCTGCCTATCAGTGCCCATAAACGCTGCCCATCAGTGCTGCATATAAGTGCCCATCATTGCTGCATATTAGTGCCGTCAGTGCAGCCTCAGCAGTGCACATCGGTGAGAGAGAAAAAATACTTATTTACAAAACTTTAATAACGGAAACAAAGAAACACTTTTTTTTTTTTTCAAAATTTTCTGACTTTTTTCATTTGTTTAGCAAAAAATAAACTCAGTGGGTATTAAATGCCACCTAAGGAAAACTCTATCTGTCTTAAATGATAAAAATGTTTGGGTACAGCATTGCATGACCACACTATTGTCATTGAAAGTGTGACAGTGCTGAAAATTGGCCTGGGCAGGAAGGGGTGAAAGTGCCCAGTATTGAAGCGGTTAAAGAGTAATTCTGCTTTTGTTGAAAAATAAAAATCCCTTCTAGGTGATCTATGTACATTGCAGAGATTTTGATAAACTTTATTGTAGATTTCTACTTTTTGTTATTCTGAAGAAATCCCGGTGTGTTTGTGTTCATGTGCAAAGTGACTCTAATGGGAGTGATTTTCGATTCTCAATCAGCTGCTGCACTTGCAGGGTTCTAATGAAGAAAGTAGCAAGGTCTGTATCCCTTTAGGCTCAGTTCACATTGGTGCGATACGGGAACCCTGCAAATCGCACCTGACTCACAGGCAGTTCTCAATGCCCTATGCAAACCGCTGGGAGTGTCAATACAAAGTTAATGACACCCCCAAATCGGTTTGCATATCGCAGTGTGAACTGTCAATTTGGACAGGAATCGGATCGCATGGGTGTTCACACCCATGCGATCCGATTCTGGTGGGGACCAAAAAAAGGGTCTTGCATGACTTTGGCCTGAATGTGATGCAAATTCAGCCATATAATCTGTATGTTTAAATCGCATGTGATTTGCATAGCAGTGTGGTGCGAATCACATGCGATGTCTAACATCGCACCAATGTGAACCCAGCCTGAGATGTGATTCCCCTTTGCCAAAAATGACATTTTTTGTTGCAGGAGATGTCCAAAATCTGACTAGTATCTTAGTGCAGACTTCTGGGAAAATAAATAAGCCAATCACACAAGCAGGAAATGACATTTCTGGGGGGGGGGGGGGCATTCCGTACACCATCTTTGTACAGAGAGAGAATTACAGCACTGCAGATTGAAAACCACAGGTCATTTTAAATAACATTCATTTACAATATAACTTGTGTAGCAATTGGCTATGCTATCTTTATTTAATTTATTTAAATTATATAATATTATTAATAAATATATATTTATTATTATTATTAAAAAATATATATATATATATATATATATATATATATATATATATATATATATATATATATTTATTATTATTTCTATTTTTTATTTTTTTTATTTAACGGAAGTGGAGTTACACTTTAAAGTAGCCATTTGTAGAAAGAGGTCATATCAATGACAGTAATTTAATTTTGGTTTTCTGTTTTTTTTTTGTTCTGCAGCGGTCAGTTTGCAGTGGTGAAGAAATGCCAGGAGAAAAGCACAGGTGTGCACTATGCAGCGAAATTCATCAAAAAGAGACGTACCAAATCAAGCCGGCGCGGCGTGACCCGGGAGGATATTGAGAGGGAGGTCAGCATACTGAAAGAGATCCGACATCCTAATGTGATCACGCTGCATGAGGTGTATGAGAACAAAACAGATGTCATTCTCATTCTGGAGCTGTAAGTACTACAAAGCATCCCCTCACATGCTTGTTTGTGTTTCGGGTGCTGAGAGGATGATGTAATGTGCCATTCTGGTGCTTGCACAGGAAGCACAACACAGACCGAAGCCTGCTATTTCAAGGGTTCTCCATTATTTAGGCCTAAGGGTTTCGCTGAACAAAACCAGTGAGTAACACGTTTCACTGCAGGGTGCTGAGTAAGGAACACAAAGTGCTAGCAATCTATTTAACATTTCTTTACCATGCAAAACACTGCAGCTCTCTGGAATTATCAATGCCATTTGAATAACCAAATATACATGTAATGGTGTTTATGGAAGAACAGACTATAAAATACTACAGAAACCAATCGGCTGTTCAGTGTAGTGAGAATAATGAAAGATCATTTTTGGATCGATTTCCAAGACAAATTGCACATTATATGTCATCAGTCACTTCTGAGCGCCACAATTAAATGCCATTTTGCATCCATTAAAAAAGCCACACATTTTATTTTTCACTGGCAGAAGTATCTATATAGTTCTTGATACCAACACTCTCTGTAGCAGCACTCAGACGGGAAGAGGGAAGAGCAGGGCACTGAGATAATCAGGGGTCTATTTCTTTGTACTGAGCTGGCTGTGAACAGATTTGCAGGATGGAAGAGTAAACGTCTTACCGCATGTGTAGTCACAAGCCTGAGCAGGTCGTGGACCAAGACGTCTTAGCTAAAGCTGAACTCCAGGCAAACTGCCAATTACACTGATGAAGGAGCTATGTGAGAGTTACTTTGCCTGCCAAAGAATTTATTTGAATTTGTTATTTTGTCCATCCAGTCCTGAAATTTCTGCTGCAGTTAAGTAACACTGGCCTTTTACCTCTGCCAGTCTTTGACTGGACAGTAAAAGGAGAAGCAGCAGACTGCTGAGCTCATCTCTCTCTGTTGCTCTGCTCCTTATGCTGCCTCTAGTTCTACATTTAATAAGGTATTTATGTATACAGAACTACATTAATTTGTGTGATTTTTTTTTTTTTTTTTATATGCTTGTAGTCTGACTGTCATTCCAGTATAGTCTCTAGTAGGGGTGTCAAACTCGATTTAATCGCAGGCAGAATTAGCAGTACGGTTGCCCTCAAAGGCCCGCATGTATCTGGGGTGCGCTGTGTAGAGAGTGCAGTTCCAGGGGTGCGCTGTGTAGAGGGTGCAGTTCCAGGGGTGCGCTGTGTAGAGGGTGCAGTTCCAGGGGTGCGCTGTGTAGAGGGTGCAGTTCCAGGGGTGCGCTGTGTAGAGGGTGCAGTTCCAGGGGTGCGCTGTGTAGAGGGTGCAGTTCCAGGGGTGCGCTGTGTAGAGGGTGCAGTTCCAGGGGTGCGCTGTGTAGAGGGTGCAGTTCCAGGGGTGCGCTGTGTAGAGGGTGCAGTTCCAGGGGTGCGCTGTGTAGAGGGTGCAGTTCCAGGGGTGCGCTGTGTAGAGGGTGCAGTTCCAGGGGTGCGCTGTGTAGAGGGTGCAGTTCCAGGGGTGCGCTGTGTAGAGGGTGCAGTTCCAGTTGTGTGCTGTGTAGAGGGTGCAGTTCCAGTTGTGTGCTGTGTAGAGGGTGCAGTTCCAGTTGTGTGCTGTGTAGAGGGTGCAGTTCCAGTTGTGTGCTGTGTAGAGGGTGCAGTTCCAGTTGTGTGCTGTGTAGAGGGTGCAGTTCCAGTTGTGCGCTGTGTAGAGGGTGCAGTTCCAGTTGTGCGCTGTGTACAGGGTGCAGTTCAGAGGCGTAACTAGAATTTTCAGGGCCCCAGTGCAAGAAACCATGAAGAGCTCCCCACCAGGGGCATTGCTAGGTCTACAAAAGATCTTGGGCTAGAGCCCATAGCAGCGAAGTAAAGAAAGTCATACATTTGAGTGGACATATACGTGTGTATGTGTATATATATATCCCCCCTTAAATCAGGGTCCCCAGAGAGCCTCCCCTAACATCAGTATCCTCAGAGAGCCTCCCTACTGGGAGGTGGGAGGCAGCGATCTGCAGCTCTATGGTGTCCATGGGCAGCGGGATCTCCCTGGGGCATGTAGTTCTCTCTCCGACTGTATCCACTGGAGAGTGAAGGGGTCTCTAACCCGGCTAGCAGACACCATACAGCTGCGGATCGCTGCCTCCCACCTCCCCCCGCATGTGAAACTGACAGCCAGGGGTGCAGTGGGAGATGCTGGGTCTTGGGGGCCCCCCCACAGCGGCAGAACGACAGGGCCCAGTCGCAAGTGTGACTGCAGCGACCCCTATTCCTCCACTGGTGCAGTTCCAGGGGTGCGCTGTGTACAGGGTGCAGTTCCAGGGGTGCGCTGTGTGCAGGGTGCAGTTCCAGGGGTACGCTGTGTACAGGGTGCAGTTCCAGGGGTGCGCTGTGTGCAGGGTGCAGTTCCAGGGGTGCGCTGTGTACAGGGTGCAGTTCCAGGGGTGCACTGTGTACACCCCTGGATGGCTGAATGGAGTTCTGCCACGTTCTGGCTGCAAAACTGGGTGTAAGGGCCACATGACCAGATCTGGCAGGCCAAATTCAGCCTGCGAGCCTTGTGTTTGACATGTGTGGTCTATAGCAGGGGTCCCCAGCTGCCAGGCTGCGAGTGCGGCCGGCATGAGAGAGCTTGGCGGGCGGATAAGAGGCGGGCGGGCAGAATGAGAGCCGGGTGGATGAGAGAAGCCAGTGGACGGACGAATGAGAGAAGTGGGCGGATAGGCAAGCAGAGATGACCTCATCTCTTTCCGCCCACCCCGCATCACCACTCTTCTTCCCTCACAGCCGGTGTTCTGTCAGCCTCTTCAATGTCAGAGGTGCGGTGTGGAGCAGAAAAATGACATCTCTCACCGCCCGCCCCGCATCACCACGCTCCTGCTTTTGTCCTAAATGGACCAGTGCTACCATCAATGCAGTGACAATCCACATCTAGTGGCACTGGCAGGTGACATGGCAAGTGACGATTCACATCTGGTGGCACTGGCAGGCGATGTGGTTCACATCTGGTGGCAGGCAGCATGACAGGTGACAAGCTGCATCTGATGGCAGGTGACGTGGCAAGTGACAATCCCCATCTGGTGGCACTGGCAGGCGACGTGGCAAGTAATAATTCACATCTGGTGTCAGGCAGTGTGGCAAGTGACAATTCACATCTGGTGTCACTGGCAGGTGATATGGCAAGTGACAATTCACATCTGGTGACAGGCAACGTGGCAGGTGACAAGCGGCATCTGAAGGCAGGTGATGTGGCAAGTGACAATCCACATCTGGTGGCACTTGCAGGCGACATGGCAAGTGACAATCTGCATCTGGTGGCAGGCAGCATGGCAAGTGACAAGCTGCATCTGTAGGCAGGTGACAATCCACATCTGGTAGCAGGTAGTGTGGCAAGTGTCAATCCACATCTGGTGGCTGGCAGTGTGGCAAGTGACATGCTGCATCTGAATGCCGGTGACGTGGCAAGTGATAATCCACATCTAGTGGCAGGCAGCCTGGCAAGTGACAATCCGCATCTGATGGCAGGCGGGCTTGGCAAGTGACAAGCTGCATCTGGTGGCAGTGAGTCACAGTTGGTGTCCCTAATTGTCGCCTTTAGTAACCCTGGCCTGTTTATTGACCACGTTTCTGCCTATTGCCTGGACTGATCCTTTTCTTGTTTGCTGACCATGTCTCTGGCTGCGCATGAACTGATCCATCTGCATGTCCGAATGACTATGTTCCTGCGAGACAGAAGTCCCAGCCATCCCCTGTAGACAACTGAACTCCTGGAACCATGGGAACTCTTTTGTTCTTCTATTCTTTAGCCTCCTGTACTTCCTGGTATTCCTGGCGTCAGCCATGTGGCAGTAGGCTAGGTTTGCTTAGCTTATAGGTACTGGGACTGCTATAGGTGTAGCTGACGCTACACTAAGCTATACTCCCCTGATCACATGTATAGAAGTGACCATTACAGTACATTGGTTTTGATACAATTGGTTGATTTGTGTGATACAATGTTCAGTACATAATCAGTCCAAAAAGAGAAAGTATTGCCACCCTTGAGAGGAATAGCAGAATGTGTTTTGGGGTGTAATTTTATGTCCGCCTTTGCTGTGTGTGAGAAACATCATATTAAATTGACAACTTTGTGTAAAGAAAAAAAATTATGTATGCCCCTGACAGTGCTCCTTAGATTTTGGACCCCTCTGTGTGGCTAGGTTGTGAAAAATGTCTTGTGGTATTGCCATACTCCAAAGGAGTAGCAGAATGTGTTTTGGGGTGTAATTCTAAGTATGCCTAGGCTGTGTGTTAGCAATAGCTTATTAATTGACAACTTTGTGTTTTTTTTTTTCCTGCATTTTCCAGAAACGTATGGAAAAAATGACTTTTTCAAAAGACTTGTTATATCTTTCAGGAAATTTTGTAGGCGTTTCCACTGTCCTGGTGCTCCAGAGCATCCACAAATGCGATAGGTAGTCAGGAAATTAAATGCGTAATTTATGTTCCTTGAAAGCCCCAAGGTGTTCCCTGGATTTTGGACCTCTCTCTATCTGGTCTTTGAAAAGGTCTGACACATATGGTATCCCCATACTCAGGCGGCATAGCAGATTGTGTTTTAGGGTGTAATTGTAAGTATGCTTATGCTGTGTGTGAGAAATAACTTGATAAAATGACAACTTTGAGGGGAAAAAAAACAATACCCTAGTCCCTTCTGTTGGCAGTGTGGTAGTGTGAGAATATGCCTGCTCATATTCTCTAATCTGAATCAAACATGGATGATAAATTGAACCTCTTTCCCACAGAAAACAGAGCAAGGACACTGCACAGCATAGAAGTCAGGAAGTCAACTCATGTGGATCTGTACTAAGAATAAAGCCTCGGGCTTACACAGAATTTGACCCGTGCATAGCTGCAGTGTTTGTGGGACAGGAGCATTTTTAGTTATGGCCAGACATTACCATTTCCCCCATCCTTATTTTTTTATCTTGTTCCTGTAGCAAGGTCCAGCTTTTATAATGCCCTATGACATTATTACGAAGCTTAAGAATTGCAGCAGCAGCTCCTGTGATCACAGTTCTCTGAGGAGTTGGACAGAGAGTAGTATGGGAAATGTAGGGTTCTGTAGTGCAGCAGGCAGGTCTGACAATGCTAGTTGTGATTTCAGGACATCAGCAGCACTTTTGTCAACTTTTACTAGAGTTTGGAACATGATGGATTTTCAGAGCAGCGTTTTTAAAAAGATAGAACATGTGGAAATGTGCATATATTGCAGAATTATACCAAATGTTTTTTTCTTCGCCAGACACTTTCACTAATTATTTTTTACGTGTTACCTAAAACGTAATAGTTTCTCAGAATCCCAAACTCTGTGTGTGTAAAGCCTCCTAAATTGGCCCCTGGAGGGGCACTGTTTGTTTAGGTTCACACTAGCCTATGCTCTGAAAAGCAATCCATGGTGGATCACTTTTCAGAGTGGGCCTAAGCAGTTGCTGTCAGGATGAGATCATGTTGCCTACTGAATATCTGCTTATGTTTTTTTTTTTTTTTCCCTTATTGGCAATTTACAGTGGGGCAAATGTACCGCAACCACGAGCCAATTCCTTTTTTTTTTTAATGGTTGCGGCACAGTCTCATTGCAATTAATAGCCGAGTTTAAGAGGTAGTGCCACTTGTCCACTCGACATGCAAGGCGTTGTGGCCATGGCATGTGGACAGCCTCCTCCAACTGTATTTTAGAGTTTAGGTGGGTGGCAAGCGGTGGTAAAAAAAACATGGCTCAGCTGCCTGTTTTTACTGTCCCCTTGGCCTACTGTGTAATATAACCCTTTTTTATTTTGACTATTATTTTTACAGATTAAAAAAGGATATATTTATTTGTTTAAATCTGATATTAAACTTATTATAATGAGCAATAGATCTTATATCAATAGAATATTTAAAAAAAAAAAAACATCTTCAGAATCATACGTGGCAAATAGGTGATTATAATATATCTTCCTTCTTTGTATAAAGATAAAAAGAACATTAGAAGTCATAAAAACATCCCACACCCTCTGTAAAAATGAAGAGCTATGTACAGTTCTGCAGGATTTTTCTATACTGTTCTTTCAACAAAGTGACATCAGTAGCAGATTGTTTGATGACAAGTCTTTCTAGATTTTCCTGCTTGTACAACTTTATGACTTGATGGTCACAAATTAGTTTTCTTTCTTGCCTGTTTTGATCTTCCTGAAAAGGTAATTTACATCAGCTAGCCGCCTTCTGCTCATACATAGGTCTTAAGGCCCGTACACACACGATCAGAAAGTTGTACGAAAAATATTGCTTCATAGCGACCGTACGATAATCTGATCGTTCGTACGATAATCTGATCGTTCATACACCGCTTTCGAGAGCCAATCACGACAATTCATGCAAAATTATCCGATGGGACAAACAACATTTTTTTCCTATGATATCGGATTGTACGATTTTCCTTTATTCAGTATAGTTGTTGTTCAAAAATACAATACAAATACACTATAACAGATTACATCACTTCCGCATTTTTATTCTGTCGCACGAGAATTTTTGTAACTTTAGTAAATTCTTAATTTTCAATATGAGACTAGCATGCCAAAAAAAAAAAAGGCAATCATTTGTCCTATAATCTAATTGTGTGTACCAGGCATTAGTGTTTGGATGCTGAAAGGGGTGAGACTTTACCAAATGAGCCTGCCTTGCCAGATTTGGGGCAGTAGATTGGAAAGCAAGATTTCCTTGTCCTGTACATTTCTACTGGATCTTTTGATATGGGACTTCATCTTTTTTATTTTAAAGACACATCTGTCCTATAATAATATAGTGAGTATAAAACCTCAAAAGTACAGTGGCTAAACCATTGGTATGTATGTGTATATATACATTTTTTTATGTGTGTATACCGTATGCATGTGTGTGTGTGTGTGTGTGTGTGTGTATATATATATATATATATGTATATATATATATATATATATATATATATATATATATATATATATATATATATATATATATATATATATATATATATATATATATATATTACACTATATTGCCAAAAGTATTGGGACACCTGCCTTAACACGCACATGAACTTTAATGGCAACCCAGTCTTCGTCCGTAGGGTTCAATATTGCATTGGCCCACCCTTTTGTAGCTATAATGGCTTCAACTCTTACGTGAAGGCTGTCCACAAGGTTTAGAAGTGTGTCTATGGGAATATTTGACCATTCTTCCAGAAGTGCATTTGTGAGGTCAGGCACTGATGTTGGACGAGAAGACAAGGTTTTCTATCAGGTTGGGCTCAGGACTCTGTGCAGGCCAGTCAATTCCCTCCACCCCAAACTTGCTCATCCTTGTCTTTATGGACCTTGCTTTGTGCACTGGTCCAAATCATTTGGTGGAGGGGGGATTATGGTGTGGGGTTGTTTTTCAGGGGTTGGACTTGGCCGCTTATATCCAGTTAAAGGAAATCCTAAGGCGTCGGCATACCAAGACATTGTGAACAATTTCATGCTCCCAACTTTGTGGGAACAGTTTGGGGATGACCCTTCCTGTTCCAACATGACTGCACACCAGTGCACAAAGCAAAGTCCATAAAGACATGGATGTGTCTTTAGATATACACTGTACATACATGTACTGTATACACTCAGAAACCAGGCCTATCAGCAAATTGCTTAGTAGTACTGCATTGGTTTGGTCTTATGACTTTATGCTGATTTCCCCCTATTTACTTTGGCAGCGTTGCAGGCGGCGAGCTTTTTGACTTTCTTGCTGAGAAGGAATCATTATCAGAAGAGGAAGCGACCGAATTTTTAAAACAGATCCTCAATGGCGTCAATTACCTGCACTCGCTGCACATTGCCCACTTTGATCTTAAGGTATAGTATAATTAGAAGACAGATAGAAACAACACTGGTTTTCTTTATTAAACTAAATGCAAATCAACAAACAAATTGGTACAACACTGGTCAGAACCAACAAGGTGATTTTGCCACCATACTTTCCATTGCAATGTATTTTCTGTCTATCACTATCTCCACTACCGGTGAGTGTTTTTATCAGAAAATTTTAAGTTTTAATCTCTTTAAGATCTCTTTCGCTCTAAGAAATAAGTACCACAGTCGGTAGAGAAGTTATAAAATGATCAGTCTACTTTAGACTTATATTCCAGTTTCTGGAAACTTAGCAGAAATAAATAAAAAAAATGATAGCAGGTAGAGTGTTTTGGAAGTGGAATAAAATTATTTAAATACTTCCTTTACTTATTTGCTATAAAACGTTTGCTTTGTGTACACTGCCTGTGCCGCATGCACAGTTCGGTGTACATCCCTGTCAACTGAAGGGTACCGTAAATGGAACCAGGTGTCAGGGCAATGTAACTTCAATGCGCAGACACAGATTTCACATCACCAGTGGCTGCCCAAAAGTGAGAAGAGAAAAAAGCTAAATTCGGAAGCGGACCAGGAAAAGATGGCAAGCGCTGTGGACTAAGCAAAGTGGGAGAAGTGGGAGAATGGAAAGCTTGCATTTCTAGAGGAGGTCGCACTATGGGTAAATCTGATACAACGTGCAAGCATTATGTGCATACTTGCACATTATGGAAAGAGCTTTAGGGGAGCGCAGGAGATTTAGTTTTGCTCTCAACAACCTGGTCATCTATTAGGGATTCTGTTGGTAGTTGCAATTTTGCTGTAGCCATTAAGACGAGGTCCCAGGCTCCCTGTAGGAATTTATTTTGATTTTTTTTTTTTATTCTATTATGAAAATGCCCCATGAAGTGCTGGATCATGCAAAGATGCATAGAAACAGCCACAATTTCACAGGTGGACAGGAAGAAAGGCAGAGTGATGCTCACTAAGTACCCAAGACATGTAAGAAGTTAGGACTGACTCAACAAAAGCATACTGTTAAAAATGTATTTAGTATGATAAATATTAAAAGAGAAATTAGGGATCTTAAAAAAAAGCAAACGTATGTAATCCCCTAGGTGGCTGCAGCATTGATCTGAGCTGCAGCTGTCCACCGTCGGCTCTACAACAAGAACTGAGCGATCAAAGGCGGCTCAGTTTTCAGGTTTGCTCTGAGCGGTGACTGTCAATTACTGGCTCTGTGCTCTGCCCCTTCAACTCTCACTGGAGCGCAGGTGTGTGGAGGGGGCAGGAACGGCTGGCTCAGGCTCGAGTGCCTGTCAGGCATCTGGGTGGTTCCCAACATTATTGGATCAGCTCTGTGACATCACAGGAATGCAGAACTAAGTGCACTCCTGTGATCCACAGAAGTATGGCAAAAAGAACTTTGGCAACACTTCTTCTTTTAACAATTGTATTCACTAAACACTGACTGTAAAGGAGTGGCTGTGCAGAAAAGCTAGTGTATTTTACTACTAAAATAGCATGCTAACAGCAGTAAGTTCAGACAAAACCTGCCTCATGCCAGTCTTTCAGGACACACAAACCATTGAGGTACCTATAGTTTGGCAGATATTTCCACAAGAACAAAATGTGAGGACAAATTTGGTCCTTGAAATACTAGCTTGACTGAGAGAATGATGAGGATGTTATTCTTTGATCCTATCTGCTTTGTAGCAGCAGATAAATCTTGGCCCCTTGTGCAGGCAAATTTTCCGCCCGTTATATGGTATAATGAGTGCTTCCGAGGTAAGAGTTTCAATTGATGTTTAAAATTAAGAGCATCGTGTATAATTACAAGGCCCTTAGGTCACCTGTAATTGTTTGCCAATGCTGTGAAGTGTACAGCTGCCCATAGTAATAAATGGCTGTACGCTAGCTGTACTGGGTTATACGTTGTATTTGCATAAACATACACACAGGCGTAAATCCCTGGATGCACACAAGCTGTGTCAAGGGGTTTGTGCAGCTAGCATACAGCCATTCAATAGTATTGGCAACTGTATTCTGCAGCTGTGTCTCCCAGGCACTACTTTCTCTATTGCAGCCACTGAAAATGCCCATATATTGATTGGGGTCAGAGCAATGAGACAATGATGTCACCTTCTGTCATGACAAGGACAGTGACATTAAGCCCCTAGGCCCAAGTATTGCATCATGGGAGGGGGTCACATGCTCCCCCATAGCATTGTTATTTTGCAGTGGCAGCCACAGAAGGAGCCGCAGGGTGTAAGATGAAGGCAAGGTAGTTGGAGGTAAGCTTTACAGCATCTGTCATTTTGCCATGAATGGACAAGGTGACAGGATCTTTTTTTAAATGTCTGTATTATATCAATGAGTGTGTTTTGCAAAGATCCATAGCACAAGTCAGAGGCTCTGATCAATACCAAACAGTGGACCTGCCCGCCCTGACAGTGGTACTTTAGCCACTTGGTTTCTGTGATTTCATTTGATTTAGGACAGCCATTTATAATTTTTAATTGCTGCAAAATATGTCAGTCTTGTGAAAGTATCAATAGGTTTTAAATGGAGGGAGCATTTAATAATGTGGCATTGCGCTTTCTTTATTTTGTATTTATGAAGCCGGAGAACATCATGCTTTTGGACAGAAATGCACCTAAGGCAAGGATCAAGATCATTGACTTTGGCCTAGCTCACAAAATTGACTCCGAAAATGAATTTAAAAATATATTTGGAACTCCAGAATTTGTGGGTATGTATATTTTCACTGATCGTTTTTCAGCAGTTGAAATGAGTTTCTTTTCCACTTTGCTTTTTAAAAGATTTTTTAATTATGTTGCTCTATAGATCAGAAATTTCTTACTAGCATGTACTTAATTCTAGTCTGTCATTTCTACTATAGCTCCAGAAATTGTAAACTATGAGCCACTTGGTCTGGAGTCTGACATGTGGTAAGACCTTTTTCACTATACACATTTGTAAAATGTAACATTGTCATCACAATTGATTTTTGCATTAACACATGTATAATATGATTGTTTATTAAAGCTGCAGTGTACCATAACTGCAGCTTTGAAAATAAGTTAACTCTTGATGATAGGGGCATTACCATTACGTTGTTTTGCACAGGTTGTCATAAAATGATCTCCCTAACTCTTATGCCCCGTACACGCGGTCGGACTTTGTTTGGACATTCCGACAACAAAATCCTAGGATTTTTTCCGACGGATGTTGGCTCAAACTTGTCTTGCATACACACGGTCACACAAAGTTGTCGGAAAATCCGATCGTTCTGAACACGGTGACGTAAAACACGTACGTCGGGACTATAAACGGGGCAGTGGCCAATAGCTTTCATCTCTTTATTTATTCTGAGCATGCGTGGCACTTTGTCCGTCGGATTTGTGTACACACGTTCGGAATTTCCGACAACAAAAATGGATTTTGTTGTCGGAAAAATTTTATATCCTGCTCTCAAACTTTTGTGTGTCGGAAAATCCGATGGAAAATGTGTGATGGAGCCTACACAGGGTCGGAATTTCCGACAACAAGGTCCTATCACACATTTTCCGTCGGAAAATCCGACCGTGTGTACGGAGCATAAGTTGTACAGAAAGAATACTCACCAAAGTTAAAACTATACGAGGGCCCTACCCCTTCTGGTAAATGTGTAGGGTTTCCCCCACTAAGCATAAGACAGTATGTTCAAACTTTGTCCATTCACCAAAAGTTGTTTTTGTTTAATTATATCAGCTTGCATATTTATGAACATATCCTATCAGTTATCATCAGGACAAGCATGGCATTTTTCATTGGGTATCTAGAAGATTAAAGTGATTTGGACAGCTCGGCCCAAATGACAGGTCATTCTGATCAGGGAAAGCTTTGGCAGTTCCTGACCCCTGACCTCCCAGATATTCCTATTGACCAGTGATTCCGTCCATTATAACGATTGTATAATTGAGGGGGGAGAGATTCTGAGTTTGTGTTTTGGTAGAAGGAAATAGGCAAGTTATCTCATTACAGGAAGTGTCAGAGCTCACCTGTTCAGAACTGCTTTGCATTATGACATAAGTTACTACAGGTATGTGCAGGAAGCACTATCTGCCTCCTCTTCGTACTTGAAGCAGAGTATTTTTTTTTTTTTTTTTTTAATAGACTTTGTCTCTTTGGCTGTTCAGGGAAAGCAGATGTTGTCTCTTGAAAACCACCCCTTGTCCCCTTGTACTGAACATCCACATGCTTCCCTGCTGCTCCATTTTCCTGTCCGGCTTTGAAACATACCTAGGCCTCCCAAAAAAGCATGTGACCATCTCACAGCATGCAGTCCCTAACAGTCATGCGTCATCAACCTTGTGTAAAATCAGACACCAACTGATACAGAGTGGCTGGGTCCAAATCTATTACTTTTCATTTCTGGGTTGATGAAAGTGATATTAAAAAAAAAAATATATATATAACTGGTAAATTTACAAAGAGTGAAAAAAGTTAGAGGTTGTATACTCTGTCCTGTAAGACAAAGGCATAATGAGCTAGAATGCATTGCATACTAGCTCGTTATGTAATACTTACCTTAGAATGAAGCTTTTGCAGCAGCGCGCGCAAACTGCTGACATCTGTCCCAGAGTTACTTCCGGGTTTGCGGGCTCCAGCGCTGTGATTGGCCAAAGCCGCAATGATGTCACTCCCGCGCATCCGCGTGGGAGCCACTGTTCGCGGCATGGGGCTCGGAAAGAATGGCATCCTTGCCGCAGTAAATGTGCGGAAGGCATTCCGGAAGTGGTTAAAGATTCCAACTAAAGATCTAAATAAATTTTGCCAATGCCCCAGGCCAGTAAAATGGAAAAAAAACACAAACAAGAACAATATTAATTACAAATATACTAGAAATAGGCCCCTTTTAAAAAAGGGTACAATCAGGTCTACCTGTTAGTTTTTCTGGCAGACCTGATCGGACCCTCCATTCACCCCTATGGACTAGCAGGTTTACCCCGACTTATGGCCGTTTATGCCTGCCTATATCCAATTCGGTCCCCTAAAAAAAAAAAGGAAGGGGATCTGTCCCCCTCCATCTAGGCGTATCCAGTCCACTAATAAAAAACAAGCCGGTAGGGGATCCATCCCCTTCCATAGGCAGATCGCAGGGAAATCTGGTGTAAACGGACAGCGGAGTCTGTTTTTACCTGCCTGTCCATAGAGCAGAGCGGGTTTAGTCCGTTACCACGCTGCATAAATTGAGTGGACTCAGACCTGTTATCTGCTTACATCAGCAGGGGATCTGTCCGCTGATCCCCTGCTGATCAAATCTCAGTCTGCCTCTATGAAGGAGGCATTATATATTTATGATGTCAGGCTGTTTGAATAGAAAATGTTTAAATGTTTTCATAAGCCATATGAGATGGGGGTAAAACTATTTTTTCTTCTTTTTTTTTTTTTTCCGCTACATTGAGTCCTTGTTATATTCAAGTATCTTCTTGTCTTCTGTTTCATTGTAGGAGTATTGGAGTCATAACTTACATTCTGTAAGTATTGATTGCTTAGATCCCTTCTTCCAAATTGTGAAAATAATTGTCTGTTTTAATGCTTTTCACCTTTTTAAATGCAGGTTGAGACCTATTTTTCATCGACTGAAGCTTGTTGTAGGGATGTTGTAACCCAGGGGTCTCAAACTGGGGACCCTCCAGCTGTTGTGAAACTACAAGTCCCATGAGGCATTGCAAGGCTGACAGTTACAAGTATGACTTCCAAAGGCAGAGGCATGATGGGACTTGTAGTTTTACAACAGCTGGAGGGCCGCCAGTTTGAGACCCCTGTTGTAACCCAAGACAGCAACTCTGTTTGCATCTTATTGAGCACTCCCAGTTTTTAAAAAATGTTTATATATTTTACCGCTTATATAGCAAATGTTTAAACATACATTGAAAATACAACAGTGCACAGCACATACTGCATTATTTCTTTATTAATGTGTGCACTGAACATTGTGGATCTGTGCCAGAAAGCGTTGCCTTCTCTTAAAATGTACATTCTTTTTAGAGTTTTATGAAGACTATCACACAGACCACACCAATAGTTGCAGCCTTCAGTGTATTGTCTTCCTTTCCGACAGTGGCTACATATACGCTACATGATCCAACAGTGTGTGTGAATGTAGCCACTCTCTGCCTGCAAGGACTACAATATTGCATGCCCACGCAGGCAGTACTCTATTTTATGACTCGTGTTTTTAGCTGGTCCTTAGTGTCACACACAGGGCGGGGAGTAACCAGTATTAATACATTAGCCATCTAATGCATGCACAGTACGTACGCCAGTACAAGGATTGATGAAAACTGTAGTTTTGTACAGCAATTCACATAGTCATTATTCACATGCACTGCTCTCATACTCAGAAGCCTGAAATGAATTCAAAGGAGACTGTGCAAGAAGCGTGCAATGAGAAAAAACAAAACACTAATACAAAGTTAATCATTACATTTTTTACATATTTAAACATAAGCGGGGATGCAGTAGGGTAAATTGCGCTTTTAGGAAGAGCTGAAGAAGATGATTTAATAACATTTAATGGCCCTGCAATCTATTTTTCATGACATATTTTCTTACTGTTTTTTCTGCCTCCGAGTAACGTCCTCTGTGAGCTCCTGAACCCCTTTTTTAATTTGTTTGGAACGCGCAGAGCATGTTAGTTGTAGTCATGTGCACTGCTCTGTGGACACTACACATCCCATAGTCCACAGTTCATTTTGGGAGCAAGCAAGAGAGAGTCGCTATGTTCCTACATACAGTGGGGAACAAAGATAGCCACCCTCTAAGGCTGGCCATACATTATACAATTTTCTGGTACAATTTTCTTTTAGATTTACCAAACCCATGTAATATGAGGTCAAACCTAAACATTTTTCATTTGTTTGCAATCAGGCAGGCCTTTGCGCTACATAGTTGAAGGTAAATCTAAAGGAAATTGAATAAGAAAATTGTATAATGTATGGCCAACCTAACAAGAAGCTGGATCACAGCAGCAAAAAAGGAATTTGGGAGTTTTGGAGGTGGCTGCAGTACTTCCGTCTCTACATGTTGGCACAACTGCATATGATAGATCATTCATATGTTAATTGTTAGTGCAAGCATCACCTGAAGTTAGTAGGCAGCTTTATAGTACTAATAGTCATGGGATGGCAGTCAAGCAATCTGAGTATATTAGACATATGAACACCGATTACATGTCACTGTCCCCTGAGTGGGATGGCCACCAGCTGCCAAGAGAAGCATGCTTTCTAGCAGGTTAGAAAAGCTGAGCTAATTATACAGAGCCTCCTGCAGTGCTCAAGTAAGAGATCATGCCTGAACGAATGTCCGCTCTCTGATGTCTAAGGGCAGCTTCAGTTACATGTGTTTGTAGTTTGGCTTAGTGATATATTAATTCATGTACTGTGTTATCTTAGAGGTCCAAACAGGCAGAAGCAATATTCCCATCTTGCAGTAGACAGTGAGGGAAGCGATAGAGACATCACTCTCTTGAAGTAATCTCTGAACTGCATGTATCATGGTGCAGAAAGAGGAACGTCTCTGAGATCAATCGCTGTCTGCTGTGTTATTTTCTGGAGTTGCATTCTGTTTGGAGCTGGTCTAGGGATAACACTTAAGTGGTAATACACCAAATCCTGTAGTACTGTCAAAACCATTATTTATATCTGGTACTTGCGTCATAGCTTTGTGTGGGTACAGTCCAATGCCATTCTCTTTTTATATTCTTTGTATGTAAATTATGAGGCCTTTTTTCATTTTGAACAGAGGAGAAAACGGTTAAAACTTTGGTCAGTTTCTTTGCCAGTGAAATTTCCCCTTATGTACTGTCTTGTCGACACAATAATAAGTGAGAAGGAAAAGATAGTTCTCATTTGGACAGCTGTCACCAGAACAATTGTCCCCATTGGAAGATTTCCCCACTATTCTTGCTCTGATGGCAACTCCAAATTTTTGATTTTTTTCTTACTATACCAAGGGGGGCACTGACAGCGATATTTTAAAAAAATCTGACTGGGGTTCTAAAGCAACCCATACACGGAGCATATTTATTTTCTGCAACTGCGGAGATTATACTGAGATTAGATCACTCACAGGTTTATCATTTTCCTTCCACTTCACTATTATGTGCCACTTTGTGTCGGTTTATCACATAAAATCCCAATAAAAATACATTTACGCTTTTGGTTGTAACATGACAAAATGTGTAAAATTTCAAGGGGTATGAATGCTTTTTCAAGGCACTGTATAAAGCATTTCAAATGCCATCAGTGCATCGTGGGTGCAACGCCTAGGCTCCTGTAGACTATTCCTCTAGCATCAGGTCCCGTACGGAGGTACGGACCTCCAGTTATGAGGCTGGAGGAAGGATCAGTGGACTATGGGTCTACGAGTGTGGTGACATCATCACATGTGTACCTCATTGGAAAGTTCAATTCTATCTTTTATGGTGGCAGATGGGTCTTGTAGTCTTCCATTTACCGATTTGTGTGATTGGATGTTGGAATGGCTATGTGGGGAGTAAAAATCCACAATTCTGGTAAAGGAAGTTGGGTGGGGAGCTGTGGAACAAGACCATGTTTTATTTTACACACTAAATATAGGTGTAACATGAAACATGTTCAGAAAATTGGAATTAGCCTTTAACTATTTGATTTCATTTTTTTTTAGCAAACTCTTGATAGATGTGAAATATTTTTGACCATGTTCTCCACAGGTTAAGTGGAGCATCTCCATTCCTCGGTGAAACCAAACAAGAGACGTTGGCAAATATATCTGCTGTTAGCTATGAATTTGAAGATGAGTTTTTTAGTAGCACTAGCGACTTGGCCAAAGATTTTATTAGGCGGCTTCTTGTCAAGGACCCAAAGTAAGTTGTGTTTGTCAAAACTGGTATTAATTGTGAATAGAATAAGAGAGAAAACAAAAATGTATGAAATGTGGTAGTGTAATGATGGACTCTCCCACCATGTATTTTAATAACGGTTTTTGTCATCTGTTTTAGTGTAAAAATTGTTGCCTTGCTATTTTATTTATTTATACATGTTGGGGATAGGGCATATCTGAGTAATTCACAATAAACATGTTTACTAAGCTACAGTGATATTTTGCCTTACTGAACCCATTAACAGCCAAAAAATCACTATTGCAAAAAAATATTTTGTCTGCTAAATGTAGTTTTCATGCTGTATTTTTATCAGCATTAGTTGGGCAATACCTATAGCCTTTCTTTTAATTTACTTAAAATAATCCCATATTAATCTTTGCACCTTTGCAAGTGCACTTGCTCCAGAGCTTAGTAATTGAAGTAAAACTTTGCTTTGCAAAGAATACTCAATTGCATGCAAGGAAAATAAAAAACAGCATTTTTGTTTGTACATGATTGAATGATAAAAACTAGCAGAGCTTCTCATTTCAGTGCTCCCCCCCCCCCCCCCATCTAGAGAAAATGCACTTAAAGTATATTTGCCTTCAGTAAATAAACCTCAATATGTGTTGCCATGCATGCCGGAGTAAGAGAAATATTTTTAGGTCTCTAATCTAGCTAATCTCTTTTTGAGTTTTGAGGCCTGACATTTATCTACTCAAGTTTTTTGTTTGCCCTGTAATCTGCCACTATCTTTTAATTTCCTCAGTATGCATACCAGGATCAAATACCCAAGCTTTGTAGTTCTTTACATTTTTCCTTTAGTACAGCAGTCTGTTTTTTTTTTTTGTTTTTTTTACCTGTTATGCATATACAGGAGTTGAGAGGCAACATGTAAGAGAGTTGACAGGGCAGCAAGACTTCAGGTGACCTCTAACCGCTGACTTTAAAGCTGAAGAGTATAGCACTAGGTTAGCAAAGTTAAAAATGGGGTCTTTCTTTCAGAATTAAGTCATCACAACTAGAAAAAATGAGACTGAATAGTTACATTCCTGTAGAATCCCAACCTGCTTTGAAGGCTGCCATAACCATACCTAAAGCATTGTCGGATATGGCATAGGTACAATATCGGTCGGCCAGAATTATGGATATGTATGAATAATCATCTGATTGGACTAATGGCATTAAGTTTACTGACCCTTGTGTGTATAGCTAGTTTTTAGGCACGTGGGAGAATAGACAATCAGACCCAATTTATCTAAATTTTTTAATAAACACACTACCTCTTTGTGTCAAAAAATTACAATGGCAAAAAAATGATAAATATAAGGCTGGTAGGGAAGGAATGTACAGTAAATAAAACCAAGTTATAATACAATGTGACGTTTTTGACCATTGCCTTTAATAACACTAGTCAAATGGTAATCTGTGCAAAATATTTCAATTGTTTCTGGATAACGTCAGTGACGGTCTCAGCATCTCTCTAATAATTATTCATGTACATTTTTTAAAGGAAACGAATGACAATTCAAGACAGCTTGAGTCACCCATGGATAAAGGTAAAGGTTGAAGATACCAAATGTGCAATATGCTCAAATTCAGTATTCTCACCTACACATTCTTCCTTCTATACAATCAAATTGCATTGCATTTGTTAAAATGTCTAATACAGCTGCAACTAAAACATAGATATTCAAAAGTGTACCTGCTCCACCTTCATAGTCCTGTGTTCTGAGGGAGAGCACTGGTGCTGGAAAGGTTTCCATGATCAAAACTGCAGAGTATGTATGGATGGTCCTGCACACACAAAAAGAGTATTAAATTCAAACTTTACCCATAACAACTTGATAAACAAAAGAATGTCCTTTAGCAAAGAACATACATTTCACATTAATAATTACCGTATATACTCGAGTATAAGTCGAATTTTTCAGAACATTTTTTTGTGCTGAAAGTGCCCCCCTCGACTTATACTCGAGTCAAGCACTTTTCTGCAGCAAAAAATTTCATTTTCCGAACCGATTTGGGGCCCCGTATCTCAGGGCCACTTAGTGCTAGGAACCCCAAATTTGGTGTGCAAACCCAGTGGAACTGGTACCACAACATATCCAAAGCTGAAGTTCCTAGCACTAAGTGGTCACGAGATACAGGGCCCCAAAATCGGTTCGGAAAATGTCATTCTCCGCTGCAGAAAAGTGCTTGACATTTTCTGAACCAAATTTGGGGCCCTGTATCTCAGGGCCACTTGGTGCTAGGAACCCCAAATTCGGTGTGCAAACCCAGCGGAACTGGTACCATAACATATCTAAAGCTGACATTCCTAGCACTAAGTGGCCCCGAGATACGGGGCCCCAAAACCGGTTCGGAAAATGTCATTCTCTGCTGCAAAAAAGTGCTTGACATTTTCTGAACTGATTTTTGGGGCCCTGTATCTCGGGGCCACTTGGTGCTAAAAACCCCAGCTTTGGAAATTTTATGGTGCTAGTTCCACTGGGTTTGCACACCAAATTTGGGGTTCTTAGCACTAAGTGGCCCCGAGATACGGGGCCCCAAATTCAGTCAACTGTGCCCATCTGCAGCAATGTCATTTTTGGATCCTTTGGGTTCAGAGACCCCAAATTTTGGCTGCAGCTAGGGGGCATCTAGGAACCCTTAACTACCGAGTTTGAAGTTCAGGGGACCTATGGCTGCAAATGGCCACAGTGAGGCTGCAAATGGGAACAGTGATGCTGCAAATTGGCATTGTTGACCCTCTTTTCCACTTACAGTAGCTGTGCATTTCTCACCCTCGTCTTATACTCGGGTCAATACGTTTTTCCCATTTTTTTGTGGTAAATTAGGGCCTCGACTTATACTCGGAACGACTTATACTCGAGTATATACGGTATGCTACCAAAATTAGTGTGTGCTGTAAATTGCCCCCAGCATTGCTCCTGTTTCTTTTTGCTGGAGGTTGACATTTGGTTGAGGCCTAGAGTCCCTGAGGAGCAGTAAATCTTTAGGCTGTCAGTAGAACGATCTCTACATTATAGGCATAGTACCGAAAAATAGAGAGCAACTGAGCATGTGCAAAGTGGAGGGTGACAGTAGGGATGATTTACTAACACTGGAGAGTGCAAAATCTAGTGCTGCTCTGCATAGAAATGAATCGGCTTCCAGGTTTTTTTTTTTTTTTTGTCAAACCTTAACTGAACAAGCTGAAGTTAGAAGTTGATTGGTTTCTATGCAGAGCTGCACCAGATTTTGCATTCTCCAGTTTGAGGCTGGGTTCACACTGGAGAACGCAGTGGCTCAAAGCGGTGCATCTTCATTCACCATTTCAGGTCCGTATTCCGAATTTTTGGCTGAATTCGGACCTGAAATGGATTAAAAGATGCACATGGCTCCTGTGCAATTTGCACCAGAGCCGCACCGGGGCCACTGCGGAGATGTGTGAACCGGCTCCATTGAGAGCCGGCCACAATCTCCTCCTATGCGAATGGGATGCGGGAAAACCCACATCCCATTCGCAATAGTGTGAACCCAGCCTTAGTAAACCAATCCCAGTGTATTACTGGATTTTAAAGAGTATAGGCATTTTTTTTTAATGTTTTACATAGCTATACCTGCGAAGGTGGCCAGCATGAAGTGATCTAGCAAGACTTCATTTTCTGACTAAAGTTCCACCGCAAGACCTTTTTTAGAGTTGAAACATGTTAGCCAATGCAGGCTTTTAGCTGCAAGCCCTTGTATGGATAAATACAATTTTTTTAAACCTTGGACTGTTTGCGAAATCATCCATATATACTATGTAGCTAAAATGAAGATACAAGCTATGCACTTAACCATGTAGGAAACCTAACAAGATAGAGATGAGGGAACTGCCAATACCAACTTGTTTTTGAAAGTGCAAACCTGGAAGAAGCATGCGGCCAATACATTTTTGGGAAACCTGATATGAACATGCTTGTTCCAGGTACTTAAAGAGGAGTTCCACCCAGGGGGGCCATTAAAAACAAAAAATTAAAAGTCAGCAGCTACAAATACTGCAGCTGCTGACTTTTAATTGGACACTCACCTGTCCCAGGGTCCAGCGGTGCGGGGGATCGAAGCCCCGCTCGTCCCCCCCCTCCGCTCGTCGGCGCCGGCATTTCAACTGTGGGCGCCGGGCTGTGGCTTCAGAGCCTGGCACCCACTGCGCATGCGCATGCGCGAGCGGCGCCGAGAGCCGTGATTGGCCGCTTAATCACCTGGGACCTGCAATGGGTCCCAGATGATTGACAGGAGGGAGGGAGAAGAGCCGAGCCCTTCCTGTGCCAGGGGGAAGTGATGTCACCAGCCCAGGCAGACGAAGGGGCAGACTACGAGGGACCACCTAGCAACAGGCATTTAGAGGTAAGTAAAAAAAAAATAAATCCAAATGTTTTTTTGTTTTTTTTTTTAGAATTATTTAGATATGTTTGTTTTTTTGGGTGAAACCCCACTTTAACTTACCTAGAGATGAAAGACTGATGCAAAAAACAGTTGAGGACCATAGATCTTTAAAAACAAGTAACAAAATGGTTCCCATGTTCTTCTCTGGCAGGTTCCCTGGATTGGGTATTTATCTACTTTCTGTACAGCCTAAGCATTTACCTATTAGCACATGGAAACCCAGCAGCCAAGTAGAGGAACATCTACAAAATGCCATGAAAACTGTAACCAGTCAGATGTTTGTTTTAGTTTTTTTTTTTTTTTCATTTTTTGTGTGAACAGACAAGCATCTAAAATCTGATTGGTTACTCACGTAATGCCCAATTTTTCTTTCCTGTGGAATCCTTATGACACCTTCTTATGCCTTGTTCTTTCTGTAGCAATCTCTGTTACTAAACCATTTTTAGTAGCAGAGTCATGGACTTTTGGCGTTCATCGTGCAATTTAAATCCAGAGTAGCATAAGGTTTCATTAGGAGCCAATGAGCTAGTAGTTCTAGAGCATTAAGATAATGTTACTAATTACTGACATTGGCCTGAATGCTTCCCTCTAACTATGTGCAGTAGTTATTTATTTTTCCTCTGTTGGTGTGCAGGCAGTTTGAAATTTGGCAAGCTGCTAAATTACCAGTGCAGTGAGTGTTGTAATGAAAAGTTCAGCTTTATTGATGGAGTTAATATTAATATCTGGCAGTGTGGTTCCCTCTAATTTCCCTAGTCACGTCTTGGGAGAAGCTGAACTCCATCTTACCTTGTAGCTTATTGCAGCAGTAATAACTGGCCCACATTCTTCCCCCAGATGCCCCATTGCTGATCAGTGCAGACACAAAATAAAGAACATAAATCACACATTTCCAACCTCCTCCTACGTATGAAGTGATCTTTTACAGTTTACTGCTTTTATTGTTCAGTGTGATTGCTTGCATAAAAACACTGCAGTATATGGAGTGTGATTATTTCCATTGTCAGGCCTTTTATTCTGTGCAAGCTTTAAACAAAACTCCCCCTGAGTGTAGAACACAGCTGTTCTGACTGTTCTATATATTTGTCACAGCCTAAGGATACCCAACAAGCACTGAGCAGAAAAGCCTCTGCAGTGAATATGGAGAAATTCAAGAAGTTTGCTGCACGCAGGAAATGGAAAGTAAGTGTTTGTTCCGTTTTCCCATTATATGGACCGTACAGAACAATTCAAAGATGAAAATCTATATATACACACTCGTGCATACTGTATATAGATCTGTATATTCCATCCCTTCTATACAAGCAAACTATACATAGCCCTTGTACCACACATACTCCACCGTGTAGTATCACAAAGTAAGCCTCAGATGAGGTATAGAAACATATATTTAGTCAGACAGATATTGTACCAACTTCCATTTTCCTTTTCCGGTCTATCTGCGCCACCTGTACCAGTGTCTATTTCAGAGTGAATAAAAGTTATCATGCCGAATAATGTTAAAGCAGAACTAAAGTCCCAGATTTAAAGGCTGAAAGCAAGCAGGTAGGTTTATTTTATTGCAGAAGAGACACTGCATGTAAAAAAAAAACCTACTTGCCTGCTTGCAGTCTTTTTTTTTAGAATGGACACCAAGCTGCTCAAGTGCAGCTCAGTTGATGTTCCAGCACAGACCCCGTGTGTCCTCCTCTACCAAACCCTCTACCCAAAATTAACCTTTTTTGATTAATCTTTTGGGTTTACATATTTGGTAAATACACCATTTATTTTGATCAGTATTTGATTGAACTTTGTGAAATGTGCACATGGTCGCTTCAGTTATTAGGAAATTCAATAAGGGTTGTCACGTAAGTTCATATTTTTCTGTAAAGGAGCGTTACATTGATTTTTGAAAACGAAGATAAGGGGGCTTCTGAAATAAGGAGGAACCTTTATATGGGTGTCCCCAGTGTATTCACTCCCCCCTTAAATCAGTGACCCCCCCTCCCCACAGACTTTGTTTGGCCTGGAGCCTATCACACACTGACCTCATTTTTTACAATGTATCCAATTGTACCACATTTGGTAATAAGACATTTAATAGAAATCCATCATTTTTATCCTTTCCAAAAAATAAAGAATGATAGAATTTTATATTTGTACAATTCACTGACTTTTCCTCTAACCGAGGCTTATCTAGTCAACCGATGCTTGGATTTGTAGCCTTAGACAAATTTAACAAGCTGTTTAAAATGATGTGATGGTTATGATTTGGCATGGTTTACAATATATGCTTATTTACATCCATGCACGCTGAACTCAGTTTGTGCCGTTTATCAAGTAAACTGCAAATTGAAAGTCTAGTTTGGTCACACTTTAGCATGGCTAAAAATCACTGGTGTAGATAAGCCTTGGCAAAGATACCCTTAGTATAGCAGTTCTAGATGAAATAATTCTTATACTGAAAAAATCTGCCTAGGCAGTTTTCAAATGTTGTAAAAATGGGTGATAGTGATGATAAATGTACACACTGTGCATTAGCAGTGGGGAACAAGTATGATACTGGGGGCTTCAAATGAAATAATTTTCCTGCAATATCTGGGACTTTCAGAATATATTATAACATAACATGTCCATTTTGTAGGATTGGACATTTTTTCTCCCAACCCTGCCTGAAATTTTTAATTAGGGTTTGTCAGCTGAGAAAGGTACATTTCCTGTGCAGTGTGGCACGATTAAGGATAACTGACATGCAATGTCTTCTCTTTTTCAAGCAATCTGTCCGCTTAATATCCCTGTGCCAAAGACTATCGAGATCTTTCTTATCCAGAAGCAACATGAGTATTGCTAGAAGTGATGACACTCTGGTAAGTGTAGAAAATCAACCTCAACAATTGAGTTTTCCTTCATTTATGTGCACAGGGCTTACTAGAAAAGCAATACTGCCTACATGATATACCATTGCCAGCATGCTCAGTTGGTTTTAGTGCCTCAAATGAGGTTATGTAAATAAAACATGGCATAGGGATTTGTGGCTTTAAACACCATTGCTGAATCATTAACTGCAATAAAGAGTCAGTATTTATCCACACAGCACCTGAATTGTGGTACCAATGTGCAAAGTCAGTAACCTATAGTAAAACAGCCTAAAGTTCTTGTAAACCTCAGATGTGAAATATGAACAAAGCATATCCCTCCAGAGTTTGTACTTGTCTCACTCCAAAACACTATGGGGGTTATTTACGAAAGGCAAATCCACTTTGCACTAAAAAATGCACTTGGAAGTGCAGTCGCTCTAAATCTAAGGGGTAGATCTGAAATGAGGGGAAGCTCTGCTGATTTTATCATCCAATCATGTGCAAGCTAAAATGCTGTCTTTAATTTTCCTTGCATGTCCCCCTCGGATCTACAGCGACTGCACTTCCAAGTGCACTTGTAGTGCAAAGTGGATTTTCCTTTAGTAAATAACCCCCTAAGTGTCATTTCTGTGAGCTGCTTTGTTCCTCTTCTATCAGCATGAGTCCCTTCTGACAAGTTTTCCTGACACCAAGAGAAAAAAGGTGAAATGGGAGGGATCTCCAGCCTCGGCTCTGTTCCTGTGTGCTGTATCCTTCTCCTCCCCTCTCCTCCCCTCTCATGCCCTCTCCTCTCCTCCCCTCTCTTGCTCTCTCCTCTCCTCCCCTCTCTTGCTCTCTCCTCTCCTCCCTTCTCTTGCTCTCTCCTCTCCTCCCTTCTCTTGCTCTCTCCTCTCCTCCCTTCTCTTGCTCTCTCCTCTCCTCCCTTCTCTTGCTCTCTCCTCTCCTCCCTTCTCTTGCTCTCTCCTCTCCTCCCTTCTCTTGCTCTCTCCTCTCCTCCCTTCTCTTGCTCTCTCCTCTCCTCCCTTCTCTTGCTCTCTCCTCTCCTCCCTTCTCTTGCTCTCTCCTCTCCTCCCTTCTCTTGCTCTCTCCTCTTCTCCCTTCTCTTGCTCTCTCCTCTTCTCCCTTCTCTTGCTCTCTCCTCTCCTCCCTTCTCTTGCTCTCTCCTCTCCTCTCTTGCGCTCTCCTCTCCTCCCCTCTCTTGCGCTCTCCTCTCCTCCCTTCTCTTGCGCTCTCCTCTCCTCCCTTCTCTTGCGCTCTCCTCTCCTCCCTTCTCTTGCGCTCTCCTCTCCTCCCTTCTCTTGCGCTCTCCTCTCCTCCCTTCTCTTGCGCTCTCCTCTCCTCCCTTCTCTTGCGCTTTCCTCTCCTCCCTTCTCTTGCGCTCTCCTCTCCTCCCTTCTCTTGCTCTCTCCTCTCCTCCCTTCTCTTGACCTCTCCTCTCCTCCCTTCTCTTGCTCTCTCCTCTCCTCCCTTCTCTTGCTCTCTCCTCTCCTCCCTTCTCTTGCTCTCTCCTCTCCTCCCTTCTCTTGCTCTCTCCTCTCCTCCCCTCTCTTGCTCTCTCCTCTCCTCCCCTCTCTTGCTCTCTCCTCTCCTCCCCTCTCTTGCGCTCTCCTCTCCTCCCCTCTCTTGCGCTCTCTTCTCCTCCCCTCTCTTGCGCTCTCTTCTCCTCCCCTCTCTTGCGCTCTCTTCTCCTCCCCTCTCTTGCGCTCTCTTCTCCTCCCCTCTCTTGCGCTCTCTTCTCCTCCCCTCTCTTGCGCTCTCCTCTCCTCCCCTCTCTTGCGCTCTCCTCTCCTCCAATCAACTGTCCAGAGTTCTCACTGATGTAACTTCAGCTCTCCGCCCTCTGCCTTTCAGAGCTGATATATCCTGTGTAAATTCTGCAGTTTGAATGAATGTAGGGGAAAGACCGCTGCAGATAAACAGGTACAAATTATAAAGGAGGATTTATTTCCTCTCTATGCATCACCTGAGGCCAGTCACTTCACTGGGTATATGGAAGGGTTTACAACCACTTTAAATAAAACAAGAGTATATCCTTTTTTACAAAATTTGCCCTGTGTCTTTTTTTTTCTTCATAGCCTAATTGTGGGGACCCAGGAAACAAATATAATTTTTTTTTTTTTTTTATATTGCTGTCCGCTTTTTCACATGGACTGTCAGTTTTTTGGATGGATCAAGACTAAATTGCAATGTACAGTATAGCTATAAACAGGCGGATGTAAACTGACACACATCGGTTTACATCTGCGTTATCCAATTTTTATGTCCCCAGAAAAAAATGGAAAAGTTTTGCCGATAAAGAGTTATAAATAAATGTCTGTTCCATTTGCGTTTTTTGGGCAACAAACGTGTATTTTGTTCACGCTTTTATACACCTATAACTTTTTTTTCAACATAAAAAAAAAACATAAAACGGACTTCTTAAAAACTGATGTATACTGATGTGAACTGAACATGGATATTAAACTAATGTCTAGGATTACATTTTCATGCATTTTCCTCACTTTTCATGACTGAACTGATTACACGCGTGTTCGTTTACATGTGCCTGCCTCTGAGGTTGGTGGAGGAACTGAACAGGCACGGATGTCCCAAAACAGACATCTATCCTATTCTCTGTACTCTGTAAAATACTGCTAAATTTGTTGTTCAATAAAAAAAATACATTCCTTACAAAGCTACCACTTCTACCTGCTCAAAATAAATTTGCAAAGTAAATAAGTATGCTATTTGACCCAATCTTTGCATTTTTTTTTCTGAACAAAAAGTGAACATTGTAGAGCCTTGGTCGCCAACCTGTGGCCCTTTGGTATATGATGTGCGGCACTCGGACCTCAGCAGTCTATAGTGGGAACTATGATTAGGGTATTAGCATTGATCTCTACTAGCCTTATGTAACATGTTCCCAGTTTCATATTGTTTTCAGCAGCATATCCCCAGACAAAGGTGTAGCATGTCCACACTCTCCAACCCTTGTTTCCTTTTAGTAGGTCTGCAGTTTCTGACAGTCCTCTCAAGCATTATATATATGGTGATGTTAGGGGGTGCATTTGAGCCCCCTTTAGCTCATAAGTTGACAACCACTGCTGTAGATCATTATTTCACAGTGCATTTACCTTAATATGCTCGGTTAGGAGTAGCTCAAATAATGACCGTGGTTTCCTCTGTGGAAGCATTTTGAAAGTAGAGAGAACATTGCACAATAAACATTTTCTGATATTATCTATATTTGTGGACGTCTATGGTACCCTGGGATTGTACACTACAGGGGTTGGGATACAATTTGCGTGCATTGCTCTAAGACTTTCATTTTCTGCTGTCGTCTTGGTTTTTATCAATCATTAAGCAGTTTCCTGAGCCATCAAAGAACAGAAAATGCTTTGCTTTGCAGCATTACCAAGGTAGCCGAAGCTACAATTTAACAGTTCCCCCAGGTCTCCATCCTGTCAAATATTTCACATTAAGTTATGGAATAGAGTAATAAAAGAACAACCAAGGTCTTCCCATTTTCCATATCTCCTGATGTTAAAATGTAACATTTCAGCATAGTTACACAGGGAACACCTTATAAATGATTCTTTAAGCCTAAGGTGCTATACACTAATTGTGGGGTTTTTTTCAGCCTGTGGGCTGAACAAAAAAAAAAAATCCAACGGTTTTCTCCACTCAAGCTATAAAGGAATCTCCTGCAGGTGCTATTGTGTTTTGACAGTGACCCTTGCCAGCAGTCAAAATACCCAAAGAGCAGCTGCATCTGATTGGATCCAACCACTGATTGGTCGAATACTTTCCAGTAAAAGTCAATTGAGTGATCAACTTTTATGGAATGGAATGGGACCACCCACTGACAGAACTTTGTTGAAGTTCACACTGAGTATGACCAGCTTTACGATGCTTCAGTCTTGTGGGCAAACTACAATACTAGAGTTGGAGAACTGGGTATATTGGAATAAAACAAAAGGGGTTTTACATTTCATTGTAGAAGATGCCCACCCTGTTTCCCCGAAAATAAGACCTAGCGTGATGGTCGGTGATGGCTGCAATATAAGCCCTACCCTCCAAATAAGCCCTAGTTAAATTCCTTGTAGGTCTTATTTTCAGGGTAGGGCTTATTTTCGGGGAAACAGGGTAGGGCTTATTTGGGGGTTAGGGCTTATATTGCAGCCATCACCGACCATCACGCTAGGTCTTATTTTCGGGGAAACAGGGTAACAACTCTTTAGTCATTGGCAAAGAAAACAAACTTATTTTGCTGCAGTTTTTAAATGAAACTCTACTTTTGCTGGGAAAAAAATTCTCTCTAGGCTAGTTATATATGTTGGGAGGATTTTACAAGCTCCATTTCAGTCTTCTTGCTTTTGATCTGAAAATACTGAAACATAATATTGCTGTATCTTTAATGGGGCTTGTTCACACCAACTTACACATTAGAATGGATGCAGGCTGGTGTCTTTTGTGTAGTAGCGGTGAGGGGCGGTTCCTTGAGTTGTTGCATTACAAGGCACAGGTTTATTTTATTTATTTTTTGTTTGTTTGTTTTTTTCTAAATGTCACAATATGACATTTCTTTCTAAATGTCACAAAATGACATTCCTATCACTGAGATGCAGCGCATTGTGAAAAAACACCTTCTTTTTAAGTCAAAGTTGAGTGTTCACTTAAAATAATGACTGTCGTTACAATTTGACAGTCTCTTTCAAAATTCCTGCATTCAATAAAGGGTTCTTTTTTGGCATGGGTGAGGGCTATTCATTGGGGTTTTAGTACTGTGTCCTATAAGGTATGCTATAAAGTGGCCCAGAGTCCACAAAACTGGGCTGCTTTGCTTAAGATAAAATTTTCTTGTTGCAAATTATTATTATTGTTATACAGGATTTATATAGCACCAACAGTTTGCGCAGCGCTGTACAACATTAGGGCAGTACAGTTACAATACAGTTCAATACAGGAGGAGTCGGAGGGCCCTGCGCGGTAAAGCTTTCAATCTAAAAGGAGTGGCCCTCTCTATTCTACGAAGCCTCAGTAATGGTTGGGGAGATTGTCCATCACAGTGATGTGCACCAGAAACTCCAAAATAGGAGTAGTTCATGATGGTGGTCAGTGTAAAATGCTGGGGTTGGAGAGTTTAATATCTGATAATACCTAATCCCATGTTTTTATTATTGCAGGATGAAGAAGATTCTTTTGTTATGAAGGCCATCATTCATGCCATAAATGATGACAATGTTCCAGGTTTGCAGCACCTTTTAGGGTCGTTGGCAAACTATGATGTAAATCAGCCAAACAAGGTAAAATATGTTGTGTGTTTTTGTTTTTTTTATTTATTTATTTATTTTTTTTTTATGAACATCCTGTTTTATATTGTATTTAACCACTTCAATACCGGGCATTTTCAACCCCTTCCTGCCCAGGCCAATTTTCAGTTTTCAGCACTGTTGCACTTTGACAATTGCACGGTCATGCAACACTGTACCTAAATGACATTTTTATTCCCCCCCCCCCCCCCCCACAAATAGAGCCTTCTTTTGGTGGTATTGGTATTGTCACTTGAAGTGACAAGTTTGAAAAAAACACAATATTTTTTACTTTTTGCTATAATAAATATCCCAATTTAAAAAAATAAATAAATAAATTTTCCTCAGTTTAGGCCAATATGTATTCTTCTACATATTTTTGGTAAAAAAATTTGCAATAAACGTATATTGATTGGTTTGCGCAAAAGTGATAGCGTCTACAAAATAGGGGATAGATTTATGGCATTTTTATAATGGCAGCGATCTGTGGTTTTTATCGTGACTCTGACGTTGCGGCAGACATATCGGACACTTTTGACACTATTTTGGGACCATTCACATTTATACAGCGATCAGTGCTATAAAAAATGCACTGATTACTGTATAAATGTCACTGGCAGGGAAGGAGTTAACACTAAGGGGCAATCAGGGGGTTAACTGTGTTACCTAGGGAGTGATTCTAACTGTAGGGGGAAGGGACTCATAAGGGGAGGAGACCGATCGGTGTTCCTCTGTACTGGGAACACGCGATCGGTCTCCTCTCCCCTGACAGGACGTGGATCTGTGTGTTTACCTGCTCTGTTTCTGGCAATCGCGGGTGCCCGCGGACATCGTGGGCGCCGTCTAGGGCCGAGTGACGCAGCGGGCTCGGCCCTAGACAGCCGGGAAGCCGAGGACTTCATATGACACCAGCCCAGGATGGGGCATCATCTGACTATGGGCGGGGAAGGAAGTGGTTAATAAATATCCTTCACTGTCTGTCCTCCCTAAGAGTGGTTAAACACGGGATCACAACCATTATCACAATCCCCCTAATAACCAGAACTTTTTTGTTAGTTTGAATCTGAAGTATAGTAGTACAGAATCCTACTGTTGGGATGCATTTTGCCTCAGGAGTGGGCAATGGTACTAGGTCTGAAGAACTTCATATCCCTGCTTTTGAGGACCTGTTGCTTTTGGTAACACACATACGTGAAAGAGTTTACCTTTTTTATTAGGTTGATGACTATGAAGTATTATTACAAGAGCAGTGACTGCCATGTAACTAGCACCTCCAGTTTTCTGCAATGGCAGCCTCCATGTTTCTTTCATAGCAGGTTTACTTTAGTTTAACAACCACCTAGGCTTCATCTAATACTCAATATCTAAAGTGCATAATCTTGGTTTACATCTATTAGAAGCAAAGGTAGACTTCTCAGCTCATCTCTGGAGAAAAAGGGATAATATGAGATACGTTTCTCTAGTCGTCAGCTAGCCACCTAAGTACACTGTCCAAATCCTTAGTGGGGCTCCCACTGGCTATTTAGGTATTTAGTGCAAAACATAGCTAATTTTAGGTCTTTTATACTGTATGTAGCCTTTAGAAATGACAATTGTGGATCAGGTTTGTGATGTAGAGTGCAGTTTTCTCAACCCTTTGCATTGGTTGTTTTTCAGCATGGCACTCCTCCACTATTAATTGCTGCAGGCTGTGGAAACATTCAAATGCTGGAGTTACTAATTAAACGTGGGGCACACATAGATGTGCAGGATAAGGTCTGTATCGTTCTACAAAAATATGTTCTTCCAACTTACCCTTGAATAAAGGCTCTATGGCAGTGTGTTGAATATGTTTCCCCTTATTGAGACTGAAACTGTTTTTTTTTTTTTGTTTCCCCATGTTCTCTTAGGCTGGATCCAACGCACTTTATTGGGCCTCTCGACATGGTCATGTTGAGACATTGAAATTCCTCCATCAAAAGAATTGTCCCTTGGATGTTAAGGATAAGGTATAATTTCTCATTAACAAATTGCTCCAGTTATTTCATACTTCCATTAATCGATAGTGTGAAGGTGTTTAAATGTTCACTTCAGACTCTAGTACTAAACTGTCAGCAAGTGCAATCCTAACCTCTACATGTACACTAGACAGGAAAGAATATTGTAACCTATTGTTCAGATATTGTGGCATTTGAAAAGAGTTAGTACCATATATATACTCGAGTATAAGCCAAGTTTTTCAGCACATTTTTTTGTGCTGAAAATGCCCCCCTCGGCTTATACTCGAGTCTGTGTCCACCTGCAGCTGTGTACGCCTGATCTCCCGGCGCTGTGACGTCAGTCTAGTCGACAGCCGTGCAGTGTAACAAAGCCCTGCCTCCTCTTCGGGGCCGTGATAGGTGGAACACTGACTCGGTGTGAGTCAGTGTTCTGGCACAGACGAGGAGGAGGTGGAGCTTTGTTACACTACATGGCCGCCGACTTTCTGCATATCACAGCGCCGGAGATCATAAGGCTGCAGATGGACAGACGAGGAGCAGAGCTAACCACACACAGGGAACAATGTAAGTTTTTCCCTGTTTAATGTAATTTAGTGCCCTTTTTGTTCTTTCCCCCTGGGGGTCTCTCTACAGAATAAAGTATAGGTTTTATATATCCCTTGTCTATGCACTCTAGGAAGCCCAAAAGGAAACCTATGCCTGTGTAGTCGCCCTAAATGCATGAGGAACAAGTTGTGACACTGCATGTGGGAAAGAGGCTGCACACAATCTGTCATATATAAAGCATATGCACGTTTCTTGGATAATTCAACTGTTATGTCTAGTACAAATGGGCACAGTGAGGCTGCAGATGGGCATTGTTGACCCTCTTTTCCGCTTACAGTAGCTGCTGCATTCCTCACCCTCGGCTTATACTCGAGTCAATACTTTTTCCCAGTTTTTGTGGTAAAATTAGGTGCCTCGGCTTATATTCGGGTCGACTTATACTCGAGTATATACCACATATGTCATGGCAAAATGTAAAAAAAAAAAAAATCATATTTCTCTGCAATACTAGCACATTTCTCAATGTTTTATTCCTTTAAACACACTGCAAGTATGTAAAAATAGCTGTTGGTTTGGCAGAAATATGGTGCGCTCCTTCCTTCTATTTGACATGACAAAACAATGTAAATTCCTTGGATTGTGGTGTCAGCCCTCCCTACTTCATTTCTGATGGATTGCAAAGAACACAGACCTTTTCTCATCTCTTCCAAAACCCCTTCTTGTACACAGGCAGAGGGCATAGGAAGTTATCAGCTCACAAGAGTCCTGGCAAGATTAACAGATACTTTTTGTACTTATTAAACATGGATACCAAAACACATTGAATGATATATTTAAAAACCAAAAGGGTATAGATAAGTTCATTGTTGGGGTTTACATGCTGTGGGGGCTAGCTCAGTTGGGGATCACCTTTCCTCGGAAAAGGGCAGTCCAAATGGCAGGTCTTTTCCGAAGTCTGACTTATAGCCAGTTTTTATTTAAAAGGTTGCATAGAAACAAACAAAACAAAGTAAATCCTTGGCATCCAGGAACTAACTAAACATTACAGGTTCCTATTTCGCAGGTGAAGGGCTTCTCCCAGTCACCAACCAAAAACAAACATTTTCCGTTCTCTTAAAGAGTCATGTCCACATGTAGCTCTTGGAGGTATTGATTTCCCTGAGTCTCAGGCTAGAGCAACCTCTTGCTCCAGTCCTTTCTTATTTATAGGCGGAACGCAAAATCCAGTTCGGAACCAACCCTGCTAAGGAGGCCCGGAAAACCCAGACTGGATTCCACCTTGGTTTCCTACATACAAACATATTTGAGGTGACACATAGCATCTATCAATCACCTCGCCTTTCCTGCTGTCACAATGCATAGTTTAAGCTGATGGCTGCACCTTTAAAGTGTGCTATGAACATATTCTTAGAAAACAGTGAAAAGGCTTTAAAACAAGCCATGACCTATCTAGCTGCTTGTAATGTGAAGTAGTTTAAACTTAAAGCCCGACCCCAGGCAAATAGAAAAATTATCCTTTGCAGTGTGTCTGTGCACGCACTGCAAGGGTTAAGTTCTCATTTATATCCAGGACAGCAATAAAAAGGAATATATTTATCCAATCCTTTGTTTCTCCCTGCACCTTCTGCACCCCCACGTTCTAACGGTCTAGGGTCCTGACGTCATCAAGACCAGAGCAGAGTCCATAGCTCTGCTCTGGACGTGAGGACACCGAGGAACAGGACACCGCCGAATTGTGGGGGAGCACCATCTGCCAGTGGAGCGGAGGATCAGGTAAGTATATCTTTCTCTTCTCCCCTTTCCAAAAAAAAAAACTATTAATCCATTGCACTGTCGGGCACAGACTTGCTGCAAGAGATAACTTTTTTCTGCCTGTAGTTGGACTTTAAAGGTCACAACAAAGACTAGTCGGTTTCAGTCAGTTTTAACAGCTTAGGGCGGTTTCACAGGGGCCATGTCTGTTCAAATTAGCAAGAGATCAGGGAACAGATTCCTTGCTGAATTAGAGCCAAACGGTATAGTATTTTCTACCTGGACCATAACAGACTCATATTAGGTCTACAGCAGTCGGATGTAAAAAGACGCACATCTGTTTACATCCTTTAACTTCCGATCCGTCATGTTTAGGTCCGAAAGAATTAAAAAGGATGCAGACCTTTTCCTGGGTTTTTTTGTTTGTTTCTTTTCTTCAGACCTAGACGGACTTGACGGTAAAATGCATGTCTGTTTACATTCGCCTCTCCTTAAACTTACGTGAGAATTTTGCTGCAGTAGAAAGTAATGGAAAAAAAATAAAGTTTTTAGTGCCTCTGTTGTGAAATTTAAAAACAAACTTCTTCACAATGCTTATAGCTACAGAGGTGAATAGGGGCTTGTTTTAAAGTTATTTTACTACTTGTTCAGAATATGGAAATACTTTACTGTGTATATTTTGGTCACAGGTCACTTTTGTGGTGCTACATTACCTACTTACTGAATTTTGTTGGAGATGGGCAATTGTTACAGAGCAATAAATGGGAAGGAAAAAGGTAGAATTTAAAGTAAGGTGGAAAATATAGGTACAATCGCTGAAGTTTAGAATACTACACACACACATTGGTCATCCATATCCTTCTCCTTATCTTAGCTTGCACTCATGCCTTTTTACGTAGATGACAAAGTCAATAATTACTTTTCTCTCTATGCTATGCAAATGCTTACCAGTGCAATGCTGTTTTTACCTGTTGATATTGCACAGTTCACAGGCAACATGATTGGGATTCATTTCTAAAGCAGTGTAAAAGCAGTAAGTCACAAAAATCAAATTTCATGCTTATTGATCTTGACTACAGTAAACTGAAATCTGATTATGAACTGCAATGGTTTGTAGTACAATACTGTGCAGATACAAAAGAAGTCTGCCGTGTTTTCTTTACTTTTTTTTTTAATTTTTTTGCATAGAAAGTTAAACATTTTATGTTTCTTTTTAACATTTTCTGATTTTTTTTATATTGTAGTCTGGGGAAACAGCCCTGCATGTCGCAGCTCGCTATGGTCATGTGGAGGTCATCCAGTATTTGTGCAGTATTGGCTCAAATCCAGACATTCAGGACAAGGTATGTATGTGTTTCTAGATGGTATTAGGCTGGCCATACATTATACAATTTTCTTGTACAGTTTTCCTTTAGATTTACCAAAATTATGTACAGTGGGGAAAATAATTATTTGGTCCCCTGAAGATTTTGTAAGTTTGCCCACTTACAAAGAAATGAAGGGTCTAAAATTTTTATCTTAGGTGTATTTTAAATGATAGAGACAGAATATCAACCAAAAATCCAGAAAGACACATGATACAAATGTTATAAATTGAGTTGCAGTTCAGTGAGTAAAAAGTATTTGATCCTCAAGCCAAACATGACTTGGTACTTAGTGGAGAAACCATTGTTGCCAGGCACAGAGGTAAGACGTTTCGTGTAGTTAGTGACCAGGTTTGCACACATCTCAGAAGGGATTTTGGTCCACTTTTCTTTACACATCTTCTCTAAAGTCTTATGGTTTCTTGGCTGTCGCTTGGCAACTCAATTTCAGCTACCTCCATAAATTTACTATAGGATTAAGGGCTGGAGACTGGTTAGGCCATTCCATGACCTTAATGTGCTTTTTCTTGAGCCACTCCTTTTGGTATGTTTTGGGTCATTATCATGCTGAAAGACCCATCCACGACCCATCTTCAGTGTTCTGGCTAAAGCTAGAAGGTTCTCATCCAAGATTTTACCATACATGGCCTCGTCCATTGGCTCCTCATTGTGGCAAAGTCAGTCTTTACCTTTAGCAGAAAAACAGCCCCAAAGCATAATCTTTCCACCTCCTTGCTTGACTGTAGGGATGGTGTTCTTCGAGTCCTAGTCAGAATTTTTCTTCCTCCAAACGCGGCGAGTCCCCCTCCTTAAGAAGGCACATGTACAGTCATGCCAATGAACATCTTAATGTTTCAGAGAAGGATTTGAAGAAAGTGCTGTGGTCAGATGAGACCAAAATTGAGTTCTTTGGCATTAACTCGACTCTCCATGTTTAGAGGAAGAAAAATGCTGACTTATGACCTTTAGAAATACCCACCCCACAGTCAAGCACGGTAGTGGAAACCTTATGCTTTGGGCCGTTTCCCAGCTGAAGGTACAGGCCAGCTTTGCCACATTGAGGGGCCAATGGAAGGGGCCATGTATTGTAAAATCTTGGATGAGAACCTTCTTCCCTCAGCCAGAACACTAATGATGGGTCCGTGGATGCATCTTCCAGCATGACAATGACCCAAAATGTAACGCCAAGGCAACAAAGGAGTGGCTAAAGAAGAAACACATTAAGGTCATGGAGTGGCCTAGTCAGTCTTCAGACATTAATCCTATAGAAATTTTATGGAGGGAACTGAAACTTCAAGTTGCAGAGACAGCCAAGAAACCTTAAGGATTTAGAGAAGATCTGTAAAGAAGAGTGGACCAAAATCCCTCCTGAGATGTGTGTAAATCTGGTCACCAACTAGAAGAAACGTTTTACCTCTGTACTTGCCAACAAGGGTTTCTCCACCAAGTACTGTCATGTTTTGCTTGGGGGTCAAATACTTCTTTTACTAACTTAACTGCAACTAAATTTATAGTATTTGCTTTATGTGATTTTCTGGATTTTTGATTGATATTCTGTCTTTATTATTTAAAATACAAATATGATAAAAAAAATTATAGACCCTTCATTTCTTTGTAAGTGGGCAAACTTACAAAATCTGCAGGGGATCAAATACTTTTCCCCACTGTAATATGAGGTCAAACCTAAACACTTTTCATGTGTATGCAATCAGGAAGGCCCTTGCACTACACAATTGAAGATAATCTAAAGGAAATTGAATAAGAAAATTGTATACTGTATGGCAAGTGTAAATATCCAAATTTAACTCATTGCCTCCTTCTGTTACATAAATATAATGTTAAGGGAATATAAAAATAACAATCTTTTCCAACAAAGAGTTAATTTAAATAACTGTTTTTCTTGTCTAGGTGCCTACCTTGTACAATGTAATTCTGTCACTATGTATTTTACTTCTTGTCGTCAAGGAGGCTTTCCTTCCCTTTTCCACTGCTTAACTGTGTGATGTGTGTTATGGCACACCAATGCACATTTATCTGCTTTAGTGGGAACAGTGCTTTGAGTTGAGGCTCACGAACAGTGCTTTGAGTGGGAGACACAAGCTTTTTTCCGTGACACACTATGAATAAGAGCTAATGTCTTTATATGCATGAAAGAGGCACAGGGGACCCTTTTGCAAAAACGTTTCCACACAAATGGATCAGTTATATGGTGTCGCAGGGAGTTTTTATGTTGGAAAAATAATAAGCTCCTTGGATTTTGTACAATGCATGCAAAGGTCTGTTTATAACGCATACAGCAGCATTTTGTTTTTGTACTAAACACAGCGATGTTTTTACCAATATAAAGTGCAGGGCTAGTACCCAAGCTGCCGTTTATATGTAATAAATGAACTGTTATAACACTTCCTGCTTTTTTTATCATTTCTTGTGAATTGGATAGCTAATAATTTGCAATGTAAAACGATAATTCACAGCATCTATGTATTTAAAGTGTATGTCAAGCCAAAAATTTTCTTTTTAGAAAAGCGCAAGGAGGTGTTAGAATCTCCATCAGGTTTTTAATGTTATTCAAGGCTTCATTAGAGCGATTTCACTTTTCTAGTCTGCTGGCAACATTTTGTCAGACAGGAAGTAAGGAAAAAAACTGTAACAGAAATTAAAATTTCTCAGGGTTTCAAGCTTTCCTCTACTAAAAAAGAATAAAAAAAAAGTAGCTGTCTGTGTTGCTGTTGGAGATTTTTCATAACTGCGATAAAACTGCAGCAGGTCAGGAAGGGGAAATCTCTAATGGAGCCTTGAACAGCAGTAGAAACCTGGCAAAGGTTCACTAAACCTTTTCCCCTCTATCCAAAACGATAAAAAAAAGGACTTTTGGATTGACATACACTTTAAAGGTTCCACTTTACATGTTGGTGTACAAACAAGTTTCCTAGCAGATGGCTGCTGTTTCTTTCAGCATACTGAATGGTCAGTGCATAGAGGTTGATTTATGAAAACTGGAGAGTGCAAAATCCTGGTGCAATGATGCATGGTAGCCAATCGGCTTCTAACTTCAGATTGTTCAATTAAGCTTTAAGGAAAAAAAAAACGGAAGCTGATTGGTTTCTAAGCAGAGCTGCACCAGATTTTGCACTCTCTAGTTTTAGTACATCAACCCCATTGTGTTCAGTTCAGGAGCCTTGCTGATCTTAATGACATCATATTGCAAGGGCACACAGTGAGGGCTAATTTAAACAAGTGTTGCCCTTTTGAAGAGTGATTCGTTGTGGATTGCTATTCAAAGGGTGTTTGACAGGCGGTGAAGAAAGAATATGTTGCCTCCTCTCCACTTGTTTCTACTCCTAAAAACACGCACTATCATGTTCCCAACCCCACTCATTTGGATGGGTTGCGATTCACCGAACACAATGGGAGGGTGATCATTTTTGCCGTCCTGGGATGCAAAGCATCATGGCTGCAGCCTACATACCCCTAGATGGCTGCATTTGCAGTTTGGCGGGTGGCAAAAATGTAGGTCAACCACCAGCATGAAGTGTAGCTTAAAGCAGAAGTAACGGCAAAACCTAACTAACTCTAAAGCCTACTCTCAGCCACAGGCTAAGCCTAAGCTAATCTAGCCCTCTAAAAAAAAAAAAAAAAAATCCTATACTTACCTGTTCTGCAGCCGCTCCAGTCCGGTCTCTGTGTGTGGAAGAAAGCCAACACCGGCCAGGAAATGCATGGAAAGTGACACTACCCATAGGGTTATTATGAGGCTTCCGTTGGCTGCCTCTCCTACACACTGAAGCCGCAGTTGACAGCTCAGCCTGGGACTGGACCGGAGTGGCTGCAGAACAGGTAAGTATAGCAATTTTTTTTTTATTTTATTTATTTATTTTTTTTACAGGGCTAGATATATTGGGCTTAGAATGTGGCTGAGAGTGGGTTTAGAGTTAGTTAGGTTTAGTCTTTACTTCCACTTTAAGCCTTATGCCGCGTACACACGGGCGGAGTTTTCGACCGGACTCTTGACGGACTTCTGATGGACTTGTGAACGAACGGACTTGCCTACACACGATCACACCAAAGTCCGACGGATTTGTACGTGATGACGTACGACCAGACTAAAATAAGGAAGTTGATAGCCAGTAGCCAATAGCTGCCCTAGCGTGGGTTTTAGTCTGTCGGACTAGCATACCGACGAGCGGATTTTTCGACCGGACTCGAGTCCGTCGGACAAATTTGAAACATGTTCCAAATCTAAAGTCCGTCAGATTTTCGACTGAAAAAGTCCGCTGCAGGTCCGATGGAGCCCACACACGGTCGGATTGTCTGCCGGATTAGGTCCGTCAGACCAGTCCGGTCGAGAAGTCCACTCGTGTGTACACGGCATTAGTTACACACTTTTTAGACCTGCTGCCCCAGGTTCACATAGATATCAGTAGACTCTGGGACTGTCACATAGACAGTGCAGCAGCTAAGACGTTTTGGAGTTGTGTGGGCAGAGCCTGATGGAAAGCTGAAGGATTAGTTCCCCCTCATGTAGCGTGTGTTGCACTAATGCATGTATTACACAGCAGCACACTGCATTGCAAAAGTGGACACTGGCAGCTACCTATAACAATGTTGATCAGTTTTGTAGGCCTATGTAGCTCATATGGCTAATTCTTTCAAATTACTGAGTTTTGTCAGTCACTAAAAATGAGCTACCAAATGGGAGGGACATGGGGCAGAACCCTTTTTAAGGCTTTGGTTGTGTGTCAGAAGAATCTCCTCTATGGGGGAGATGGCAATGAAAAAATTGACTGCGTTTCCAACTCTTGAAAAGGATTGATGTGTGTACCAATTGGAGCGCTTTCTTATCCCGTCCTGTCCTGGTTACCACCCAAGAACTAGCAAATTTCCCTAAGAGATAAAAGAACAATAAAAACTTTATATAGGTAGTAAGTGGAAAAGTTTTAGCTGGAGTTTCACTCTGGATTTCTTGTTACAACTAGGAAAAAATGCAATGATTAATGTAATGTTCCTTTGCAGGAAGCCGAAACCCCATTGCATTGTGCTTCTTGGCATGGCTACTATCCTGTGGCTAAAGCTCTGTGCCAGGCTGGCTGCAATGTCAACATTCGTAATCGGGAAGGCGAGACGCCGCTCCTCACAGCCTCTGCCAGAGGATACCATGATATTGTGGAGTGCCTGACTGAACATGGAGCCGACCTTGATGCAACCGACAAGGTGAATGATTCCCGCCGTCACAAATTACACACATAGGCGATCAAGAGCCATTTAGGCCTGCAAATAACATCTTCTCGAACACCTAATCGGCAGTTAGTAACCTGCAATTCCTCAATATGAAACCCCACTAGTAAAATATTAAAATATAACAGAGAATTCTCAGTAGGATGTAAATGCCAATCCTTGTGTGCAATTTTTACCTGCACAGTTTGGTTCAGCATAGCATTTCATATTCTTTGGATGAAAAATCAGATAAAATTACAAGCTTGCCTGCTCTCTGCATGATTGGATGTTGAATGAAAGTCCAGGCGCTGAGTAATATTTCCAACATTAGCACTTCATAAATCAGCTCCTTCATTATTTAGCTGTGTCCACCGTATCTCTGTGAATGTTATATATTACACCATAAAGGCTGGTACCCCACTGCACTCAAGCTGTTGTTTTATAGCAAAACTCAGCATGGCACAGTGTAACTGAAGAGATACAGCTTGTCAAAATATCCTCCTTGTATCAGTCTGTTACTTAAGGGAGCCGTTTTCAGGACTGAATGAATATTTATTATGAGAATGTAACATATTAGATCACTAAACAAAAGGGAAAGAAGAAAATGTAGACGGGCCCTTCACATCTTAATCAGAGTTAGACATTATCCCTATGGTTATTTATTGAGAGTTTGTGATCATTCCTTGTTTTTATGTTTATATTTTTTGTTTGTTCAGTAATCCGGTTCTCCTGTGTTTGTATGTGTTCTTTGCCTTAAAGTGAACCTGTGTCCAGATTGCTGAATGAAAACTTAATAGCACTTGTCACAATGCTTACAAAAATACGAAGATAAAGAAGGGCTTGTTTTAAAGTTCACAAAACCGGATTTGTTCACAATTAAGACGGTCTCTGAAAAGCGATCCACCGCAGCATAGGAGCAGATGACAGGTATTCAGGAGGTGTCTGTTTACACCCGACTGCTCTCCAGATCAGATTAGAGATAGGCAGGTGTAAATGGACACACGTCCGTTTACACCCGCCCGTCCATAGGGGTGAATGGACTTGTCCGATCAGGTCCGTCTGTCAGTTTTTTTGGGATTGGAGCGGTCTTGTGAAAAGGGCCCAGAATCTTGGCAGCCTTCTAATGTAAACAAACAGTAGGTGTTTCTTAGCTGTTAGAAACCAGTCACCTAGAAGGGTCAGAGATTGCTTGTTTTTAAGCTCTTTTAGGCCCCTTTCACACAAGCAGTCCAATCAGGTACACCTGCCAGTTTTTCAGGCGTACCTGATCGAAAGCTTTATGTTAGTCGGAGCAGCTAGATGTAAATAGACTTGTGTTTGTTTACATCTGATTACCTCCCATTCTGTCCAGGTTCAAAGAAAATGGCAGAGTTCTGTGTCCATTTGTTTTTTTTCAGGCCTAAACATAACTAATCTAGGATGTAATTGGATGTAAACAGATGCGATAATGTTTACACTCAGCTGCCATCTCATCTAAAATGGCTCCGGTATTTACATGCAGCAAAAAAATGTAGTAAAATGGATGTCACTAAAAAGTAAAAAAGTGACCTCTGTTTTGCTCTAATTCAGCAGCGGATCAGTAAATAAATCCCTTGTTGATTGGACTGGACATGGGCTACGTTAGAGGATAAGTTCACCTTTCTGAACATATTACATGTTACACCCATATTTGGAGTGTACCATGTTCAGCACCAGGCCCCTCTCCTTATGGCTTCTCCCCGTACTCGCCTCTGCAGTTCAAACAATGCAGCCATGTGGGCAGTTCAAACTGTGAATCAATGGACTACAAGTACCAACAACCTTTGTGACTGTCGGCCTGTAGTTCTCGATTAACTACCACATCGCTGTTGAGCTCTCTGGTAGTTCACTGATTCTTCCGTGTGAAACTGCCTGCACGTACAAGGTACGGACAAACAGCTTACACTGACAGTTTGCAGAAGTCCTGCATGGCATCAGAGATCTTCTGATCATTGGTGCAAACAGAAGAAAATGGAAGAAACTGGCGCAAACCACAGTGTGATCATGAACACTGAAGGCCCTATAGGTGAACCATTGTACACATGGGCATCGTTAGATATAAAATAGTCCTTTAACAAAACTTAAGAGTGCATAAGTCCAGTATATGATAAGTGATGGCAGCTGTCCTTAGAGATGAGCCTGTTCTACCCCATAGTGCTCTCTCTGTGTGTATTCTGGCCGCCTCCGGTGACATCACATCCGCCCTGCGTTTCATGGTGGTTCTTCTGGCTTCTCTGTGACTACAGAACGCCGTCCAACCATGTCCGTGGGATGGATCAGAGCAGCCCCCCCCCCCCCCCCCCCTTGCACCAGATGAGCCCATTTTATACCTTCTTGTGACGAAACCGCTTGTTTTTAATACTACACTCAGGTGGCGCTTCCTGTTTTGTCTTTCTTGCTTTGTCACTGGTGGATTGCTTTCCAGGCTCCTAAATCAAAAATAGTAAATACACATTTTTTTTTATCTGCAAAAAAAATTGCATTTATTAATTTTTGTTTAATGGTGAACTTATCCTTTATGTATATAAAACTATTTACATATTTTTAATCCGGGCACAGGTGTACTTTAAAGTATCTGGATTCCTTTCCTTTTTCCTTTCTAAAATATTAATTGATGACAGGAAGATTACTTTTCCCCAGCATGTACAGCAAACCTTATTGCCACTGAATATACAACATTATCTTACTTGGGCTCAGAGTATTTTTCTAGGTCTATTTTGTTTTGGCCCCTTCCAAGCTAAAAAAAAAATATGATATGAAAAATGTGCGTCCTATCATGAAAATTATTACTACCAAAAGAACTCAATTTTACAATTCTGGTAGATGTTAGTGGCCATACTCATACAAGAAAAAGAGACCGTAATACGTAAATGTGAATGTTTTTCTGTGCACCTCTTCCAGGATGGTCACATAGCTCTGCACCTTGCGGTAAGAAGATGTCAGATGGAAGTAGTTAAAACCTTGATCAATCAGGGGTGCTATGTAGACTTCCAGGATCGCCATGGTAACACGCCACTTCATGTCGCCTGCAAAGATGGCAATATTCCTATTGTAATGGCACTGTGTGAAGCAAGCTGTAATTTGGATATTACTAACAAGGTGAGCTATTGATAACAATAATGCTAAATATTTGTGAATCAAGCTAGTAATTAAAAATGCCCCCAAATATCTACAGCAAAATTGTCCTCTGTTTAAAAAATGTAGCTATAATTATTTGCAGGCTAATCAGACAATGACCGTTGCCCAGTATAATAGACCATAATGTTCTTATATCTACAACAACTATTGCACTTACCAAAAAGAGCTATTCTAAAATCTGGTCTTTAACCAATATATTTCTTTCTATTTTCTGCTGGTTGATTGATCATGTATAATTTATTAATCACGGTCATTGTTACTGCAGGCTAGCTGGGCTCTGATGTAGGAGTTGAATTAAAGCTCAGTTGCTTTCTGTAAATAGTTTAGGCGATATAATTTTAGGCATGGCAGCCTCTTTTTATTTATTTATTCTTTTTTAGTGGGTTTTTTTTTGTATTTTTAGTTTATTACTATAAACACGTAGAGAGTCAAGCGTGTCAATTTCTGTGTCTGTGTGTTGGTATGTTTCATTTACATGTCAAACATATGTCTAGTAGTCAGTTGAGCTTTTTTTTCCAGGTTGTTGTTGTGCAGGACATAGCTAATTTTACTTTGCACATCTTACACCGCATTACATGCTCACTTCTGATGGAATACAGAACACCACCCCTTGCATTATCTTTATAGCATGGGGGTGGTGTTCTGTAGCTCACAGTGGTGAACTGGGCAGGGTTGACAACACGTGGGATTTCAGTGCAGTAGAATGTGGGGTAGCTCACTGGATTTCTGGCAGGATCAGCTGGTATTTTTTTGTACTTGCAGCATATTCACAGGGACAAAACATGGAGATATTTGCATGTGTTGGGAAGATGTTTTTTCGCACGGATTTACAATTAAACTTACAAAACTGGGCCCGTTTCAGCTGAGTGTATGAGGAGCAAATGCATAAGCAGAGGCTACCTTCAGTGAAAGCCACATGTCAAAATAATCATGAGAGAATTTTGCATCTGCACATATATTGACTTCTTAGTTTTTCCTGGGACTTTTCTTCTACTCATTCATTGTTTTTATCTTCAGTCAACATTTCCCAGGTTTTTGACAGGTTTACTTAAAGGGTTGATCAGTATCTAGAATACAGTGGATTTAATTGTAGACATCTGATAGAAAACCTTGGTGAAGCAATTTTGGTGGTCTTTCTCTAGCCAGTTTGCCTTGCAATGTGTTTTGCTGTTAAAAATACTTTACTGTAGAATGTAAGGTTTGGTATCTTGATAAAACTACAAGACTACTTTCTGACAGCTACAAAGTTTTTCAGTTGTAGCAAGATTATGTGTCATCCTTTCTACAACCAGTTCTACTTTGAACACAATAAAGTTATTTTGTCATTCTCCCTCAAAGAATTGCCAGGTGACACGCATAGTCTAGCCATAGATTGATTTTTCCTTTAATTCATTGAGCATATGATTATCCTACTATTTGTAGCAATTATTCTAATGATTGCTTTTTAATAACTGTCACGGAAAGCAATCTCTTTAGATGATTTAAACCCTTACATCAGTAGTTTCCAAACTGCGACCCTTTTCTTGCCTTTATTCGGACCTCTGAGCATTATTCCTCTCGCTGGCACCAACAGTGGGGCGCTATTCCTCTCGCTGACACCAACAGTGGGGCGCTATTCCTCTCGCTGACACCAACAGTGGGGCGCTATTCCTCTCGCTGACACCAACAGTGGGGCGCTATTCCTCTCGCTGACACCAACAGTGGGGCGCTATTCCTCTCGCTGGCACCAACAGTGGGGCGCTATTCCTCTCGCTGGCACCAACAGTGGGGCGCTATTCCTCTCGCTGGCACCAACAGTGAGGCCCTATTCCTCTCGCTGGCACCAACAGAGGGGCGCTATTCCTCTCGCTGACACCAACAGTGGGGCGCTATTCCTCTCGCTGACACCAACAGTGGGGCGCTATTCCTCTCGCTGACACCAACAGTGGGGCGCTATTCCTCTCTCTGACACCAACAGTGGGGCGCTATTCCTCTCTCTGACACCAACAGTGGGGCGCTATTCCTCTCTCTGACACCAACAGTGGGGCGCTACTCCTCTCTCTGACACCAACAGTGGGGCGCTACTTCTCTCTCTGACACCAACAGTGGGGCGCTACTCCTCTCTCTGGCACCAACAGTGGGGCGCTACTCCTCTCTCTGGCACCAACAGTGGGGCGCTACTCCTCTCTCTGGCACCAACAGTGGGGCGCTACTCCTCTCTCTGGCACCAACAGTGGGGCGCTACTCCTCTCTCTGGCACCAACAGTGGGGCGCTACTCCTCTCTCTGGCACCAACAGTGGGGCGCTACTCCTCTCTCTGACACCAACAGTGGGGCGCTACTCCTCTCTCTGACACCAACAGTGGGGCGCTACTCCTCTCTCTGACACCAACAGTGGGGCGCTACTCCTCTCTCTGACACCAACAGTGGGGCGCTACTCCTCTCTCTGACACCAACAGTGGGGCGCTACTCCTCTCTCTGACACCAACAGTGGGGCGCTACTCCTCTCTCTGACACCAACAGTGGGGCGCTACTCCTCTCGCTGACCCCAACAGTGGGGCGCTATTCCTCTCGCTGACCCCAACAGTGGGGCGCTATTCCTCTCGCTGACCCCAACAGTGGGGCGCTATTCCTCTCGCTGACCCCAACAGTGGGGCGCTATTCCTCTCGCTGACCCCAACAGTGGGGCGCTATTCCTCTCGCTGACCCCAACAGTGGGGCGCTATTCCTCTCGCTGACCCCAATGATGGGACATGGTTACCGATGCCAGGATATTTTCTATTCCCACTGGCCTCACTCCAGTCCATCTAACGTCTGAAGGACAGTAAACTGGCCCTTTGTTTAAAAAGTTTGAAGACCCCTACCTTACATATACCCAGTGAAGTGACTAGCCTCAGGTGATACAAAGAGATGAAACAAGTCCTGCCACATAAGTTGTGCCTGTTTTATCTGCAGCATTTTCTTCATTGCAGCCATTCAATGTACAGATTTTAGACCGCATTTCTCAACAACTGAAGGCAGGGAGCAGGGATCTGATGTCACGCTGAATAGCATAGAGCAGGGAGCTAAGTGTAATCTGAGACCTGAGTGGAAGGAATAGACACACACCCCTCTACACAGCTAAAGACTGTAAATCACCTGCTGTGTGCTGGAGGGAGGTAGGTCCCTCTCCTGAGATTGTCTATTGCAGACTGTCAGAAGAGACTCCTGCAGATAGCAGAGAAATTAGATGGGAGACAGGAAGGACACTAGGTGCTTTGGGTAGAGGCAAGAACACAATGTAGAAGGATAGGCTTTGTTCATTTATCATTTCAGAGACTTACAATCACTTTAAGGCTGAAGGGTAAAAATTTCTTGCATACTTCTTCACCTTTTACTGTATTGAAAACAAGCAAATGAATTATTCAGCATATGTTGAGTGTTAATATTAAACTCATATTTTAAAAGTTGTGACATCATCACTGCATATAGAAAAAGCCACTTTACCGGGCACCATGAGGAAGGATCTAGCTAGTGCAGATATCATTTTTTACTAGTATTCCATGCTGCTGTTAAAAACTACAGAGTTTGTGGTGCATCACAATTATGCCATTCACTGTTTTCTGATTCCGCCTTCTTTACCTGTCAATAGACATAAAGTTAGTGGACTGCTCAGACAATCTGAGATGCCGGGTCTGGCCACCACAGCCATCAGCAGCACATTTACACTGCTGTTCGTTGTTCTATGGAACTGCACATGCCTGTACAAGACCAGTGGCTGGGGGAATAGTGGCCATAGCAGGAAATGTAGACCGAGCCCTTATTCTGGGATGCTGAGGCTCGGATTACTCATTTCATGTTTAACTGTGTGCAAAAAAACCAAGATGAGCGTGCACAAAGATAGGAATTTAACTTTAAAATATTGCATACCTGTTCTGCCCTTTACATTAAACATGACCACTGGAAAAACATTTTCCCAGAAACCTGTTTTTCCCCTATTGGTGATCTTTTACTTCTTTTCAAATAAAATTCTTCATTTAATCCTTGTTTTATCAAATGATAAATTGAGTTAAAGTAACTGACCATTTGCAGACCTTGTTGATTGCTGGTCTTGAAGCTGACGTTCAGGTTTGAATCTTATTGCACAGTTAAATTGCTCTAGCTTGTACAAATGTAATTATGCATATCTCAGCCCTGACATTATGCAGTATGCTAACATACATTGTCATTGCTCTTTTATTCTAGTATAACCGGACCCCGTTACACTTGGCAGCCAATAATGGTATTCTGGAAGTTGTTCGCTACCTTTGCCTCTCTGGTGCCAACGTTGAAACTTTAACTCTGGTAGGGAAAATTACCATTTGTAGGGTTCTTTTAGTTGATTTATTGTAAAGAAGAATAAGAACCATTTCTCTTATGATCAGATTTGCTTTATGAACTGTAAAGTATAACTAAAGGCTAAAACTTTTCTTTTTTTTTTTTTTTTTTTTTTTTTTTTTTTAGTTTTGGATGAAGTGCAGTTTTGTGCAGTATTGTTGTCTATTTATCATGTTCACTATTATCATTGAAAGTAAAAGAAAATCCCACATTTTGGGTTGTTCCCAGACAAATAATAGAGGGGGAATCTTCCAATGGGGATACTAGTTCTGGTGACCTGGGGGTTCCCAAGGCATTCCCTTAATTTGCAGAGATTTCCTTTCACTTGCTGTTTGGCTATGGGACAGGATGGCGAAAATAAAACTGACAGAGGATATTCCTCCCTTACTCCATCCAAAAATTAAAAAAAAAGTTTTGCCTATAGTTCACTTTAAATTAAAAACATTTTCAGTAGTCCCAGTCTGAAGAATAAACAGTTTAAAAGCAGACTGCTTCTCGGGGATGATGGCAAATGAGAGTTCTGACTGTTCCCCAGAAAATCACTACACCACCAAACCTGCCTCAGCCCCCCCCCCCCCCCCCCCCAATATAGGCAGCGATTGATTAGGATGTACATACAGTATCTCACAAAAGTGAGTACACCCCTCACATTTTTGTAAAGATTTTATTATATCTTTTCATGTGACAACACTGAAGAAATGACACTAGGGCTGCAACAAACGATTATTTCCATAATCGATTAGTTGGCCGATTTATTGTTTCAATTAATTTGTCAATAACCTTAAAGTGTGATGTATAATTTAGTTAATATGTAAAGTTTTTAAAAAAAGGCAATTTATTCTTAAATATCTCTATGCAGTGGTAAATAAAAATAGCTAACTATATGGTTAGGGAGCAAAATATCTAATCCACTCTGAGAATAACAGACAGAAGAGATATACTGTATATACTATAAGAGGAGATATACTATAGAGGGTTTATAGGAGATATACTGTATATACTATTCGAGGAGAGATAAGAACGTTCGTTCGATTTTCTAATCGTTAGTGGGGTCAAATCGACATTCATTTTCAACCACAGTAATGGGAAAATTTGGAAATAATAAAAAACTTCTTGGTGAAAGGAATTATCAGACAGTGTATGTGGTTTTCGTTTAGAAATTACAATTATTTTAAAAACAGAATGTTAAAAACAAGTGAAAATTTCAGACATTCTTTCATTCATCGAATGTACAAAGATTTTTCGTCTGAATATTCTCATCTGAAAATTGATCGTTGTGGCCAGCATAAAGCTCGGTGCACCCCTATGCAGTTTGCTTTTGATCTGTTTCTGCGGTGCTCTTTGTTGTGCGTTTTAATTTTTGCGCATGTGATTTTGCGGCGATTTACGTTTTTGCATTTTTTTTGGCCAATTTGTTGTTGGGCAGATTAAAAAACACAAATTGCTGCAAAAACGCATTTCATGCTTTTCTGCAGCTTCTCCATTGAAGTATGTTGAACCAAAAAAGCACTGTTTTGCGTTAAAAAAAAAAAAAGTCACTGACGCTTTCCAAATACGCATAAAAAAAAGCATAGATGTGAACGTGTCCCATAGGAAACCATGTAAATGAACTGTAGTCCGTTTCTGCAAAAAGCACCAAAAAACACATAGATGTGAATCAGGTGTAAGACGTTTAGTAACATAATGGGGTTAAAAAAACGAATATTAGCCCTTTATAGTACAAAAAAAGCAAATAATCACTACTGTAAGGGGTTAATTTTTTTTACTATAGAACTGTGAAAGAAATAGTTACAGTAGCGATTATTTGCTCTTTTTGTACTATAAAGGGCTCATTTCAGTTTTTTTTTTTAAACCACATTATGTTACTGGCCGATTAATCGATTATGAAAATAGTAATCAATTAATTTCATAATCGATTAGGTGTTGATTAATCGATTAGTTGTTTCAGCCCTAAATGACACTTTGCTACAATGTAAAGTAGTGAGTGTACAGCTTGTATAACAGTGTAAATTTTCTGTCCCCTCAAAATAACTCAACACACAGCCATTAATGTCTAAACCGCTGGCAACAAAAGTGAGTACACCCCTAAGTGAAAATGTCCAAATTGGGTCCAATTAGCCATTTTCCCTCCCCGGTGTCATGTGACTCGTTAGTGTTACAAGGTCTCAGGTGTGAATGGGGAGCAGGTGTGTTAAATTTGGTGTTATCGCTCTCACTCTCTCATACTGGTCACTGGAAGTGCAACATGGCACCTCATGGCAAAGAACTCTCTGAGGATCTGAAAAAAAGAATTGTTGCTCTACATAAAGATGGCCTAGGCTATAAGAAGATTGCCAAGACCCTGAAACTGAGCTGCAGCACGGTGGCCAAGACCATACAGCTCCCGCTGCTATCAATCTTCCCAGGGAGGAAGGCAACAGCAGCAAGAACCGCTGCTCTCATGCACATTGCTGAATCATATTAGGCTCAGGTAAGTATAAGAGGAGTATATTTAATTGGAGTTCCGCGCTTAGGTGTGTGCTGAGCTGCTGCCTCCCAAAGAAAACTCCACAAGTGAAGTCAAATAATTCAATTAAACAAATTATATATATATATATATATATATATATATATATATATATATATATATATATATATATATATATATATATATATATATATATATATATATATATATATATATTATAATGCCCATTTCATTTTTTCACAATATCCCCAATCCACTATCACTTATCGGCTTGGCATAAGAGATTTGGGATATACCGTATATACTCGAGTATAAGTCGAATTTTTCAGCACATTTTTTTGTGCTGAAAGTGCCCCCCTCGACTTATACTCGAGTCAAGCACTTTTCTGCAGCAAAAAATGTCATTTTCCGAACCGAGTTTGGGGCCCCGTTTCTCAGGGCCACTTGATGCTAGGAACCTCAAATTTGGTGTGCAAACCCAGTGGAACTGGTACCACAACATATCCAAAGCTGGAGTTCCTAGCACTAAGTGGCCCAGAGATACAGGGCCCCAAAACCGGTTCGGAAAATGTCATTCTCTGCTGCAGAAAAGTGCTTGGCATTTTCTGAACTGATTTTTGGGGCCCTGTATCTCGGGGTCACTTGGTGCTAGAAACCCCAGCTTTGGAAATTTTATGCTGCTAGTTCCACTGGGTTTGCACACCAAATTTGGGGTTCTTAGCACTAAGTGGCCCCGAGATACGGGGCCCCAAATTTGGACAACTGTGTCCATCTGCAGCAATGTCATTTTGGGACCCTTTGGGTTCAGAGACCCCAAATTTTTGCTGCAGCTAGGGGGCATCTAGGAACCCCTAACTACTGAGTTTGAAGTTCAGGGGACCTATGGCTGCAAATGGGCATTGTTGACTCTCTTTTCCACTTACAGTAGCTGTGCATTTTTCACCCTCGTCTTATACTCGGGTCAATACGTTTTTCCCATTTTTTTGTGGTAAATTAGGGCCTCGACTTATACTCGGAACGACTTATACTCGGGTATATACGGTACATGTATGCCATTGCTATTTATATTTGTCACTACATTGGCAGTTTGACAGGGCATCTTTTCACGTTGGCTGGAAGGCAGCACCACTTTCCTCTTTTTGTTTAATTGAAGTATGAGGGCTGGGGGGATTTTGGTGAAAAACCTTAACCTCCCTAGTGGTATTCCCAATTGTGGCTCAGGGTTAATTTTCATTACCAAAAGCAGTAACCCCGAGCCACACTCAGAATTGCATTGCAGTATCCTGGTACAGGTTACTTACCTTGTCCCCAGGATCCTGCGATGTCCTCCCGCTGTGTCCCCTGCCGGATCCTCCGCCCGATGTATTCCCGGCTACTTTCCCTGTGAGTGTCGCGACCCATAGGAGTGGAGCCCTGCGGCAAATTCAAAAAAGTACAAAACACACAAGACACTGTAATCTGTAGATTACATTACTGTATCAAATCATTTCACATCAGTTTTGTCCCTAGTGCTTTGTCTAGTGCCCTGCCTGCACTTTTATATTATACATACTGTTTCTGCCTGGAAACTTGAGAACGTCCATAGCATCCAAAAAGCATCCTTCTATGTCAAAAGCGGTTTTAGGCGATAGTTAATTAGAATCACTTGCACAATTGAGCGATAGTGATTGGAGGGGAAATTAGTCATCGGACACTGAAAGTGACGACCCCGACATTTCTGCGACTGAGCAAATTTCAGTGTTTTTGAATTAAATACATTATTGAATAAAATGTATTCTTATTATATTATTTTTTATGATTATTTATAGTTATTTACAATATTATAATTTATGATTTCGCGTTTCAAACTTCATCATACCCGGGATGTCTACTAGACTCTTGTTTGGACAGATTTAATACACATTGAATACAGCCCCAAAAACTTAAACTGTCACGTATCTGTGATAAAAAACAGCCCCAGGTTGTTTAAGTGTAGCTATGAGGTCGGCCTGGGTGCCCCCCCCCCCCCCCCCCCCCCTGGGTGATCCAACAACATAGCTAGGAAGGAGATGAATGCTTCATAACAGCTGCTTGTCTTGGCTCTGAGCACCTTCCTGTGACAGCCAGCAGAGGGACCAGGAGGCTGACATGCTTTTACTCCCTCTGCATTTCTTTTGCCATTGTTTGTCTCAGGGAAGTGCTCGGGGACAGGAAAGTGGCTGCCTCCTTTCCAGCCATTTATGGGCAGCACAGTGGTGTAGTGGGTAGCACGCTCACCTAGCAGTAAAAAGGGTCGCTGGTTCAAATCCCAACTGGATGGACCGGTGTCTTTATTCAACCTTACTAACTATGTAACTATTTAGGCTACATTTAGGAAGCACCTAGCAACATAGGACAACCTGCTACATATACCGTACTTTGTCCCATAAGGGGGGATTAGTGAAAAAAATTATTGATACTTCAGCTTTAAATTGCATTTGTATCGCGGAACAACCCTAGAATAACCCTATCTCTTCTACATGTTAAGAATGTAATTTCTCTTTAATAAGGCTTTTCCAGCTGTAGAAATTCTAAAGCCAGCAAAAGGCAAATGAGGAGGAAATATCTCATCTGAATTGGGAGATTAGCTCACAGACATTTTGCTCTATAATTATGTTACATAGTGTAATTAATTTATGATGACGATGCTTATCTGGAAACTACGCTAATACATGAAAGCAGATAAGATGTCACTAATGGACACTAATAAGGGAATAAAAGAGTCAGCATTTCATTTTTTAAGGTCCACGTGTGCAATAAATTAGTAACTTAAATGGAATTGATGTTTGTAGGAAGAATTATGGCACACATCAGGCTTGACCTGAGAGGATATACCGTATTCATCGGCATATAACGCGCACTTTTCCCCCCTTAAAATCAGGGGAAAATCGCGTGTGCTTGTTATACGCCAAACGGCTGCCTTGGAGGGGAAGGAGGGAACGAGCGCTGCCGAAATGGACAGAGCCGAATCTCCTGTGTACTCGGCTCTGCTCGCAGTCATGCCCAGGCCCGCTACCTAGGATTGGTGCCCCGCCGTTAAACCGGTGTTATGTCCATTATAAGAGCCGGGTCAAGGGGCAGGACTGTGAGCCGAATACACAGGAGATCCGGCTCTATTTATTTAGGCAAAAATAAGGCTGCAGATGCGCACTAATCATGCTGCAAAGAGGGACAAGACTGCAGATGGGCACTGATCATGCTGCAATGATGGGCAAGGCTGAAGATGGGCACTGATCATGCTGCAATGATGGGCACTGATCAAGCTGCAATGATGGGCAATGGCGAGTCTGCAGATTGGCACTGACCCTTATGTAAGTTTTTTTTTCCTGAAACTTCCCTTTAAAAATTAAGGTACGTGTTATACACCGATAAATACGGTATATCTTTAATAAATAGGAGTGAGTGGCTAATCTTTCATTTAATTGTTTATTCTATGGTGACCCAACTCTTTTAGCAAATTCTAAAAACATTTTAATTAACTGCTTGCAATAAACTGTCATTGTCTAATTGAGAACAAGATCAATGAAAATTAATACAATGAAAAATGATAGTATAGTTTTCTGAAATTCTATAGCACACAATTATGTTTGTCATTCAGGAGTAACTGTGGGAAGAACTGAAGACAACTGAACCTTGTTTTAGACCCTTCTCACGCTAGCGGACCGATCGGGTCCGTCTGTTTTTCAGGCGGACCCCTATCGGACCAGCTATTGTTCTCTATGGGGCAGTGGATGTCAGCAGACATGTGTCCGCTGTCACCTGCCGTAATTCCAACCCGCTAAAAACAGACGGATAGGGATACGGTTCACCCGCCCGGTGGATCAAACCGGATGACAATCGAATGGAAATGGACATGCAGTCTATTTCCATCTGACTGCCCCATAGAGAACAGTTATGTTATGTTTTTTTTTTTTTTTTTTTAATAACAGACATGGATTTGCACAGAGCAGCCCTGATCCTCTTCTTTTTGAGTTCCCTGTTGGCAGTCCTGGCTCCTCCCACCTGCCGAGTCCCCCCAATAGCAAGCCTCTTGCTGTGGGGGCACTTGAGCAGTCTCACTGCTGAGCCACGCTCATTGTGTTCATTCTCACACACAGCGTGGCTCGGCCCCGTCCCCTGCTCTCTCCTTTTTGGCTCACTGGCTCCTGCTCCTGTGTGAGCCAATGAGGAGAGAGAGATCCTGGAGAGCCGCTGCTTTCATGCATATCGCTGGATCCAGATGGGGCTCAGGTAAGTATAAGGAGATGCTGGGGAGGCTGCACCCTGAAAGTTTTTTACCTTCATGCATAGCTTGAAAAATGTAAAAAAACTTTGAGCCTTTAGTACAACTTTAAAGGGCCACACGTAGATGGCCAGTTGAAGACTGAGCAGATAAATAATTCATGGCCATCATGAAACCTGGCAAACTTTCATGAAAAGTAATATACGATCTTGCCCAATGCCCACATATTAAAAATTTTTCTATTCCTTTATTCTCTGTGATAGGATGGAAAAACTGCAGAAGACCTTGCCAAGGCTGAGCAGCATGAACCTGTTGTCAGTTTGCTTTCTAGACTTCGTAAGGTAAAGCCTTTTATTGAAATATGAGTTATTATATAACCTTATGAGGCGTGTTTTAAGAGTTATGATAACCTGTCCACAATGTTTTATGCTATAAAACAGAGTAACTCATTGTTTTTGCTCTTGCTATTGAACATTTCACCAGATGTAGGACTGCTAAAATGGAACTGTACCTAAATAACCCTACAGCAATCCCAACAGCCTTTCTTCATGAAACTCATAAAATGACTAGAGAGGATTTGAAATACTCTCCTTTCTTTATCGTACATCATGGGACACAGAGCCTTAAGTAATTACTTAATGGGTTATAGGCCACCTTCAGGTGATGGACACTGGTTATACCCAATCCAGGAAGTTCACTCCCTATATAACCCCTCCTCCCTCCAGGAGCACATCAGTTTTTTCGCCAGTGTCTAAGGTGTTGGTAACGAGTGAAGATGTGCTCTGAGGAGCTCCAGGAGGGATCCATGCTGAATTTAAATAGCCTCCATAAAGACCAGATCCATCCAAAGTGCCACTAAGGCCTAAAGGGATGGTACCTGGGGCCTTGTACCTAAAGCACAAGGTTTTGCCTGTAGGGCTTGACCTCAGAAACCCAGGGCTTTGGTTTTGCTGCATTACCTAGCTTTCCTGGTGGGGTGCTTTACAGGTCCAAGGGAATTGGAATCCCGATATCTAGGGACCCGGTCCTTGAACGTTTGCTAAACGCAGCCCGCCGTGATGGGTGAAGGTTGGTTTGTCTGTTAATTCAGCAAATCCTGCGGCTGAGATAAGGTAAGGGAAGAAACTTGGGTGTTAAAAACACCTTTGTATTCTATTTTGTCATGCCTTAATTCTCCACCAGAGGGAGTCTATTCACATACCCTAGTCTGTTGTCTTCACTGTAAAGCTCAGTCTGTGTGTGGTCGCAGCACCGTGTGCAGGGAGATTTTTATCAAGGTAAAAGAAATCTGCAAAATGTTTTCTCCCCCCCCCCCCCCAAAAGGGACCAGAGGGTTAGGGGGACATCAGCGCTGTACCCCTCTTACATTACCCCCCGGTGCGGAGGTCCCGCTTGTACTGCTAATTTTATTACTGTTGGCTGATTTTACTGTTGTCGGTGCCTGCTGCTGGATGGGCCTCTGCCTCCCCCCCCCCCCCCCCCTCGTGTTGGGTCTGTGGACCAGAAAATGCCACGCACGAATGCGGGAACATTTTTTAAATGTAAAAAGGGGAGGATTTTTTCTCGGAGGGGGTGGGGCCTAAGCGCGGTGCCTTGAACTTCCACAAGGATGCACGGCAGGCTAAAACAAGACTACAGCTGTGACAGTTTCTCCTCGGCTGACAAGGAGGAAACAAGCAGCCTGCAACACAGGGACACAGGAGCTGTGGGACACGTGAGGGTGGCAAACTGGCATTCCTGATACAGAAAGGACACCTTTTTCCCTGCACTAGCCTGAACTTTATAGCGGCTTTAAACGTCATGACTATATTCAGCGATTAGGTGCCATTTGTATAGTGCCTCTGTTTTTGTACTTAAGACTATGCCTACCAAAAAAAACACCACAAAAACCAAAAAAGTAAAGGTTTCACCCCCAGGCATTAGGATTTCAATTCGCATTTCCACGCTGTCATCCTCGCCTGAAGTACCAGTTATGGTAAGCCAGGGTGAGCCATTGGAACAAATTGATGATGCAACTGCTTCTCACATCTCAGTCCCTGTATACGTGACTGACTATATCCTTTCCTCCTCCCTTCAGGGTCTGGAAGGAAGATTAGCGGCTTTAATCGCATCCTCCATTCAAATGGAAAGGAAGTGTGCTAGATCCCCCTCCCCCACTTCAGAACCTTTTGTAAGTGGAACAGTGGGCTCAGGAGGAGGTGTTAACCTCAGTGGATAAGGAGGAAAAACAAACCGATGATTCCTCTGTGGAGGAAACAATGGTGAATGAACCTTTCAGCCTCACAATCTGAGAAATTGCTGATACAAACTCTTACTGAGATGCTTTGTTCCACTTTCATGCTGCCCCTAATGCAGTCTCCTGAAAGCTCAGTTTCCTCCTTGGGTTCCTTAAAACCTTCTCAGCCTTTGCATGCGTTTCCTGCACATGCATTACTAGAACAGCTTATTTTTGCTGAATGGGATCACCTGGATAAGCATTTTCTCCCTCCTAAGAGATTTTCAATTCTCTATCCCCTAGAGGAGAAATTCTCAAAAAAATGGAAAGTGCCAGCAGTTGACGCTGCGATTTCCAGTGTGAATAAAGGCCTAACTTGTCCTGTAGACAATGCACAAATGTCTAAGGATCCAACAGATAAAAAGTTGGAATCCCTGTTAAAATCTACTTTTTCCTTGGCAGGTGCCGTTACACAGCCTGCAGTTGCTGCATTATGCATCTGTCAATCACTAAAGGACCAATTTAAACAGGCCCTTAGAAAGATTCCTGCACAACAAGCTTGGGAATTGGCTGGACTGCCAAAAGCATTATGCTTTGCCATAGATGCAATTAAAGATTCTATTCACCAGGCGTCCCGCCTTACGCTTATGCTTGTGCATGTGCGTAGAATCCTGTGGTTAAAAAATTGGTCAGTTGAAGCACCATGTAAAAACCTCCTAACTGGGTTCCCTTTTCATGGGGAGCAACTATTTGGATATATTTGTCCAAGTCTTCTCCAAACAATTTCTAGTGGGAAAAGTACTCTCTTGCCAGTCAAAAGAAAGTATAAACGCCCTTCATTTAAACGGGCTCTTTTACCTGCACCAGGGGCTTCCTCCTCTAGGCAGTGGCGATGGCCTCCGCCATCAGACTCTAGAGGAAAACCTCAGGGTCAGACCCAGGCTCAAAAGAAGTCCTGGGGTCGGAAACCTGCAAAGCAGAATGCTATAGCCTCATCATGAAGAGGCAACCCCCCTCACCAAGGTGGGGGGAAGACTTCTGCAGTTTTCAGAAGTTTGGAAAGAGGAAATTCAGGACAGATGGGTCATCTCCACGGTAACGCTGGGGTACAAGCTGGAATTTCGTGACTTTCCACCGTCTCGCTTCCTGAGGTCAAGCGTTCCCAAAGATCCAGAGAAAAGACAATCTGTTTCAGGCACTAGACCAATTAATATCTCAAGGGGTGATCATACAGATCCCCACAAAAGAGCAAGGTCTGGGGTTTTATTCAAATCTTTTTATGGTACCAAAACCAAATGGAGATGTCAGACCCATTCTAGATCTAAAAAATCAAAATCGGTTCCTGAAGATCCGCTCCTTTCGCATGGAGACGATCAGGTCAGTAGTTTCTATCCTTCTAGAAGGAGAACTTCTGGCATCAATCGACATCGGGGATGCATATCTGCATGTCCCTATTTTTCCAGCTCACCAAAAGTTTCTGCGGTTCGAGTTAGAACAACAGCATTTTCAGTTTGTAGCCCTGCCCTTGGGGCTAGCCACAGCACCCCAGGTGTTCACAAAAGTGCTGGCCCCACCTCTAGCCAGGTTAAGGGCACAGGGCATAACAGTCGTAGTGTACCTAGATGATCTATTGCTAATAGATCAGTCGGTGGCTCGTTTGGATCAAAAGCAACTATTTGGAAAGTTTGGGTTGGATTCTCAACCTAGAGAAATCTTCCTTAATACCACTAAAAAGGCTGGAGTACTTGGGTCTGATCATAGACACATCCCAGGAAAAGGTGTTCTTGCCTCAGGCAAAGATCAACGCCATAAGAGAGCTGGTGCGGGTGGTCAGGTTAAAAGGCGATCCCTCCATTCGCCTTTGCATGAGGTTGCTAGGAACCATGGTGGCTTCATTCCAAGCAGTTCCCTATGCCCAGTTTCATTCAAGACTGTTGCAAAACAGTATCCTGTCTGCTTGGAACAAAACAATTCAGGTTCAAACTGACTTGCCAATGCGGCTGTCCCCAAGAGTGTCCCAAAGCCTCACTTGGTGGTTACTAACCCAGAATTTGCTGAAAGGAAAATCCTTTAGACCAGTCATCTGGAAAGTTGTAACAATGGATGCCAGCCTTTTAGGCTGGGGAGCAGTACTAGAAAAGACAACTGTCCAAGGACTTGTGGTCAAGAACCCGAAAAAGAACCTTGCCCATCAATATCCTAGAGATTCGGGCAGTGCATCTGGCTCTAAAGGTCTGGACTTTCAGGTTATGGCATTGTCCTGTCAGGATTCAATCTGACAATGCCAAAGCTGTGGCCTATATCAATCACCAAGGGGGCACCAAAAGTCTCTCAGCACAGAGAGAGGTGAACCATATTCTAAATTGGGTAGTCTTCATTCCAGGAGTAGAGAATTGACAGGCGGACTACTTGAGTCACCAGTAGTTATTCCCAGGGGAATGGTCTCTTCACCCGACATATTTCGGGCTGTTTGCCAAAGGAGGGGGACTCCAGACGTAGATCTTCTAGCGTCCAGGTTCAACGTGAAGTTAGACAACTTTGTGGCCAGAACAAGGGATCCACTCGCATGCGGAACGGATGCGTTGGTGACCCTGTGGGATTAGTTCTCACTGATTTATACATTCCCCCCTATTCAGTTGCTGCCTCGAATTCTTTGCAGGATCAAGCTGGGAAGAAAGCTGGTAATTCAGGTGGCACCAGCATGGCCCAGAAGGTCATGGTATGCAGAAATCGTAAATATGGCAGTGGAGGGCCCATGGTCCCTCCCATTACGGCCAGATCTGCTCTCACAGGGACTGATATTCCATCCTTCCTTACGGTCTCTAAATTTAACGGCTTGGCTATTCAAACCCACATTCTAAAGGAACGTGGGCTTTCCAGGTCAGTTATTTGTACCCTGGTTAATGCAAGGAAGCTAGCTTCCAGAACTACATATTATAGGGTCTGGAGGGCTTATGTTTCCTGGTGTGAATCCAAGGGTTGGCATTCTCGGAGATATATCATAGGCAGCATTCTTGCCTTTCTACAATTAGGGGTAGAAATAAAATTGGCCTTGAGTACTATTAAAGGCCAAGTCTCAGGTTTATTGGCCTTATTTCAAAGACCACTTGCTGCACATTCTTTAGTCAGGGGTTTTATACAAGGGGTAACGTAGCTTAATCCGCCAGTCAAACCTCCCTTGAACCCTTGGGACTTGAACTTTTGTCTGTGTTACAAAAACAGCCATTTGAACCGATACAACATATCCCCTTAGTCCTTTTGACAAGGAAGTTGGTATTATTGGTTGCTATATCCTCAGCAAGGAGGGTTTCGGAATTGGCTGCTCTTTCTTGTAAAGAGCCATATTTGATTTTCATGAGGACAGAGTGGTGTTACGCCCTCATCCAGACTTTTTTAACCAAAAGTGGTTTCAGATTTTCACCTGAACCAAGATATTGTCCTGCCATCGTTTTTTCCAAAACCACGTTCCGGGGAAGAAATGTCACTACATTGTCTTGATGTTATGAGAGCAGTGAAAATCTAAAGACAACTGCTCAGATTCGTAAGACTAATGTCTTATTTATTCTGCCAGAAGGTCCTAAGAAAGGACAGGCAGCGTCTAAATCCACTGTCGCTAAGTGGATTCGGCAAGTGATAATACAAACTTATGATTTAAAGGGTAAGAGTCCCCCTTTTCAAGTTGAAGCGCACTCTACCAGGGCGGTTAGTGCTTCTTGGGCAGTGCGTCATCAGGCCTCCATGGCTCAGATCTGCAAGGCCGCAACTTGGTCTTCAGTGCATACACACAAAATGTTATCAGCTGGATGTAAGGAGGTATGAGGATATCGCCTTTGGGCGCAGTGTGCTGCAGGCAACAGTATAGGTCCTCAAGTCTGGGGGTACCATCCGGGTTGTGTCTCCCTCCCCTCAAGTAGCATTGCTGTGGGACGTCCATTTAAGTAATTACTTAAGGCTCTGTGTCCCATGATAAAGAAAATAGGATTTTTATAACAGCTTACCTGTAAAATCCTTTTCTTGGAGTACATCATGGGACACAGAGGTCCCTCCCCTCTTTTCTGGGATTTAAGTATAGTGCTTTGCTACAAAAACTGATGTGCTCCTGGAAGGAGGAGGGGTTATACAGGGCGTGAACGTCCTGGATTGGGTATAACCAGTGTCCATCACCTGAAGGTGACCTATAACCCATTAAGTAATTACTTAAGGCTCTGTGTCCCATGATGTACTCCAAGAAAAGATTTTACAGGTAAGCTGTAAAGAAAAAATCCTATTTTCTGTTAGACTCCTCAGCGCTATTTTCCATAACTTTTCCCTTTGCCTCCCCCTTGTACTGTAAGCAGGTCCAAAGCTATGCACGCAAATTTGTTACATTTTGCTTTATCTATAGTATATTTCATATTATCCTTGTCCACATACTGCATTACACATCACACCCGTGTTGTGGTGTTAACAGAGCACATAGAAAGCAATTGTTTTCTATGTGGTCTAGTGATGACCTGCATTTATTCAGTGTGGAAAAAATGCAGGTCACCACAGATAGTGTACATGAGCTCTAATCCTCCCTCTCTTCTGCTATTTTATATGCCATATATTACTTGTTTTAAGAAATGCAGCTGTGGGCAAATGAGAAGGGAGAATACAGACCAGGTCCAGAAGGAGATAAACTTTTCTGCGCAGTAATAGACTTTATACTTTATAAAAATAAAGGATCTCAAAGACATAATAGGAGGAAGGTGTGGAAAGCTTAGGACATCTGAGTTGGTTATCCACAAGAACTAAAACCAAGAGATCATAGGTCTTAGGTCCTGCACAGCAGCTTGGATACATTGCAGATGAACGAGATACATGGAGTGTATTTATAAAAAAGTTTATAGAGCGATTTGTCCTGCAAAACCGCATGTAATGCTGCATTATGGCCACCAGATGGAGCTAGCGATCAAAGTAAATAAGCATTTATTTCATATGATCATCAGCTCCATCTAGTGGCCATAATGCGGCATTTTCCTGATTCATGCTATTCCTATAAATGAAGAATATCCAACCTGGAGAAAAAATAGCCTAGTAACATTAGGTTTACACAGAAAAAATGTACATTCTGCACATTTTGCAGGATGAATAGTTCTGCAATTTTTTTAAATTATTACACCTCATCATTTTGCAAGTTTACATGCATGCACCATTTTAACTTGCAGTTTCAGAGTGTGTGCAATTTACACATTTGGCTGGAATCAATCAGATTAATAAGGATTAAAGTATAACCCTCAGTGTGAGTTGGATGGAAAAACATATACGGTCTTACTGTATTCTGGATAAAAGTTGCATCATTGTGTGAAGTTAAGCAATTTAAGAAAGCACCATGAGCAGCTGTATGCTCTAACCCACAGCAACCTGTCATTCAGTCTCCGAAGTCTGATGCAGTTAGACTAATGAAAATGTTATCTCATTGGTTGCTATGGCTACAGCTCGGGTTTTGCTTCTGTTATTTGCTAAATAAGCCCCAGCTCCTGGGTCGTGCCTGTGCTGCAGAGATGTATTCTCCACATGTATTACTGTGCACCACTGCGGAGATTTCCCCTGCAGGAAATGTCTATCTCTGCCGAGCTCATGTCAAGATGTGCTTATTCCATTTATCCTCAGAGCCCATATTTAAGGCGGAACACTAATAGGATTGAACAGCCTGTATTACTGTCAGCATTGTGATTAATGCTCTCTTCCACAACAGCGATGACGTGTGATAAAAACACTCACTGGTGACTTTACCAATTTGCTTTTCTCTCCAAATCAGTTACACAGTTAAAAAGACATTTCACTTTACATTTAAAAAAAAAAAAATATCTGCAGAAATTCTGTGGAATCAAATGCCAAATAATTTTTTTATTTATTACCCATAGGCAGTGTGTGTATAATAGTTCTGTGCAATAAATTACACAAAATGATGTGCTTTTACCACAAATATTAGTAAATAAAAAATTTTACGTGTATTTTTAAGGTGCATATCTGGCTAAAACATTTCTGAGGGGTTGGATTAGAACAACTGTCAGGTTTTACTGCCATTGGGCGCTCCATTAGCCTAGCTTCACAGTCCCTGCGTGTTTCCCACACTGCATTCGAAACGCACTGCCCTTGCGATCTTCAGCGGGTGTCATTTCAATCTTAACCATACCCTAAATGCAGGTTGCAAACGCAGTGCGTTTGCCCGCAGCGGATTGCATGGTTCTAAAGTACCATGCGATCCAGTTGCAGTGCGGTTCCAAAATTGGTGCATGCATGACTTTGATGCGTTGCGATTTGAGCCCATTCAAAATGAGTGGGCTCTAATCGCACTGAACTGAGGCGCATGTGAATTGAACAGGAATGCAGTGTAGTTCTGTGCGATTCCACACGTGGTTTACAGTGTGAACCAAGGCTAATACATGGGAGCAAGGGAATTTACCATTTGATTTAGTTTATGCTGCTTTTGTCTATTCCCATGCAGTGTAGGTCATTTGTTACAAAGTATTGACTTATGTTTACTAAATGAGGAATTCTACACATTCTTACACACTTTTTTACACATTTCTAAAAAATCCTACTGAATGAGAAGAGGCTGTGTTGTTGACAGGGAAATCCTGCCTAGAAGGTTCACTGATGTGTAAATGTAGTGCTTTCACCTCCGCCATGCTTAGTTAAAGGGACACTGGCTGTCTTTCTGATGTTTTGACTTCAATCCTGTCTGAGTTGCTGACTTAAGCCTTGAACACACTACTAGTTTTTTTGGTTTTTTTTTGGGTTGAACAAAAAAAAAAAACCTGACAGCTCAGGTCAGAGCGCTGTACTAACAATCTGATGTTAGTACAGTGTTCTTCCTTGCTGTGCTACTGTGGGTCAAGACCCTTCGACAGAAGCCGGCCCGGCTGCTGTAGACACATGCCGAATGTTGGGCGGTTTCTATTGAACAGGCCAAAGACACCCGACATTCGGCCTGTGTGTACTAGGCTTTAAAGTATAGAGATATGTAGTTCTGATATCTATTTACAGTATGCCTATTCTAGGATTGTGACTGAAACATAATGCTGTCAGGCCCAGCCAGGCAAATTCTGTGGAAGGGGGGTCTGCAATGGGACCCCAATACTTCTCTTATGGGAAAATCACTCTAAAGGATACATTTCTTGGAAGAAAAGGAGATTGCAAGTGCTAGTTTCCTGGTTGTAATAATGATCCTCTGGTTTTAGTACAGCTTAATGAAAGTATATGTTTTGTACCTAATAGTAATCTATTACATTTTCATGTACTACAATTCCCTAGTTGATCCTGACAGTCCCTCTTGTTCTAAACTGGCCATGTAAAGCATGAAAGCAGACCCATGCTTGCGTGGTTAGTTTGCATCCCTGGCCTTGTTTTTTGGAAGTACAGGACATCACACCTGTATCTTCCATCATCTGTTTCCTGCCACACCCCTGCCCAGTGAAGCCATGATTGACAGCGACTGTGAAACCGCAGCCATCTGAAACTGTACAACCTTTTGGAACACGGGGCAAAGATGTATGTTCTTTCCTGTGAATGATGTAATGAGTTGCCCACCCTCCGCTAACCAGAAGAATGCACAAAGGGGGTTATTCACCTATACTTTAAAGTGGTTGTAAAGGCTGAAGGTTTTTTTATCTTAATGCATTAAGCCGTCCTAATACTTACCTGAGGTCCCTCTCTGTCCAGCAATGTCCACAAGTGTTTCAGCTGTCCGAGATTCTCCCTCCTTATTGGCTGAGACACAGCAGTGGCGCCATTGGCTGCTGCTGCTGTCAATCAAAGTTAGATAGCCAATCAGGGGAGAGAGGGGGCCGGGTCTCCGTGTCTGAATTGACACAGGGAACTCTGACTCGGCTTCGGTGCCCCCATAGCAAGCTGCTTGCTGTGGGGGCACTGAACAAGAGGGAGGGACTAGGAGAGCAGAAGAGGGACCCGAGAAGAGGATAATCCGGGCCAATCTGTGCAAATCCAATGCACAGGGCAGGTAAGTATAACATATATTTGTTATTTTTATAGGAAAAAATAAACAAGACTTTACAATCACTTTAAGCTAGAAGTATCACGATAACCGTTCTGACTTATCTTTGATGTTCCTGATTTTTCTTTTTTGGGATCGATGTCTCTGAAAGCATTGAAGCCAGGGGGTCAGTTTACTAACCATGTTATTCAGTGTTTTAGTGGTCTAAAGCAATGTAGTCTTATGTGCTCTCTACAGACACAGGTTATGTTTCCTGTCTAGTAATGCTGCCCAGTAGTTCTGCAGAGATGCTGTCTACACTACCTGATGTAAAGGTGGCTACTAGAAGGAAAATCGACACATCTGTACAGGAATTCCAGAAATGAAAATATGAATGAAAGTCATGAAAAAGTTAATAACTGGCAATAAGTAATAATGTTATTGTGATAAAATAATAAAGTGTGTAACTGCTGAAAATACACTTTTCTGTAGTTCCCTTAAAGGGTATGAAGGAGCATTTCCCACAATATACAATAAACGTTTTTACACAACATTAACCATAAAATGTACCTGCTGTGCTTTGAGTGGGACTATCTAACCCCCTGAGGAATAAGAAATAATTATCCTGCCTGGGTAGTAAATATTTCGATCTATATTCTAGACCTATTCTTATGGCTTTGTATTATTATATGAAACATCATCTGACACATGCTAGGGTTTGGAATCATACATCTTGGTATAAATAAAGTATATTGTGATAATTCTACATCTCTGTGAATCAGACTTATTAATGGCTAAGATTGAATCGCATCTCCCTGTAAAGCTATGCTGTCTGAGACACCTGAGATCTCATGCAATCCTATTCCTGTCTCTGGTGACAGCGAGTACAGAGATTGCTTTGTAGCGTTGTGTAGTGTCAGAGTGCATTTCATCAAGTTATGTCAGAACGGAACATTTCCACTCAGAATAAAGTACAAGTGCTGTGCTAGGTAAAGGAAAAGGATGTTCTGTTAAAAAAAAAAAAAAAGGAAAAGGATGGCCTGTTTTTTTTTATATCCTCTTTATGGACATTTTGATTTTAACAGTAATATCCTCTGACAGTGGAGAAAATGACTGCCGAAATCTGCCAACACCACCTCCCTTTTTTTCTTTTTTTTTTTTTTTCATTTCTACATTTTTTTGGAAAAATGTTTAGAGATGTGTTTATTGTGCCAGAGAATTTCCATTGTTTTACATTTCTCTTTAATCATCTTCAGGACACATACAGAACTCAATTCATTCAGCAGCTGAGACCTGTCCAAAGCCCACAGCCAAGGATTAAACTGAAATTGTTTGGACATGTCGGCTCTGGGAAGACCACACTGGTAGAGTCCCTGAAATGTGGGCTTATTCGCAGCTTTTTCCGGAGGCGAAGGCCTCGCCTTTCTTCCACTAATTCAACGCGCTTTCCTTCTTCACCACTGTCTTCCAAAACCTCAGGTAAGCTTAAAGGTGATTTCAGTTTATATAATAATTTGTCAAAACTACCCTACTGTAATATACATAGGGGGAAACTATAATATGGTTTTTAATGTTTACAAGTTTTTTAATTAATTGTTTATAATATTTTTATGTTGATTTATAAAATCTTTTTTTTAAATATAAAGGCAACTTTCACACTGAGACGCTTTTCAGGCCTTTTAGCGCTAAAAATAGCGCCTGTAAAGCGCCTCCCTGTCACTCCAGTGTGAAAGCTCCAGTGTGCTTTCACCCTGGGTTGGTGTGCTTGCAGGATGTTAGACAGAGTCCTGCAAGCAGCTGTTTAGGAGCGGTGTATACACCGCTCCTATAATGCCATGCCCATTGAAATGAATGGACAGCGCTGCCGAAGTGCCTGCAAAGCTCTTCAGCAGCGGCACTTTGTAGGCGCTATTTACCCCTTCTTCGGCCAATAGCGGGGGGTTTAAAAGCGGCACTAAAACGACGGTAAAGCGCCGCTAAAGCCCAAGGCTACTTTCGGACTGGGGCGTCAGTGGTAAAGCGCCGCTAATTTTAGAGGCGCTTTACCGCTGAAATAGCGGCGCTTTTCGGCCACTAACGGGGTGCTTTTAACCCCTGCTTGCAGCCGAATAAAGGGTTAAAAGTGCCCGCAAAGTGCTGCTGCCAAAGCGCTTTGCAGGCACTTCGGCAGCGGTGCCCATTGATTCCAATGTCAGGGGCGGTGGAGGAGTGGTGTATACACCGCCCGAAAGATGCTGCTTGCAGGACTTTTTCTAATGTCCTGCAACACCTCCCTAGTGTGAAAGCACTTGGGCTCTCACACTGGGGCTGCAGGGGAGGCATTTTTCAGGCGCTATTTTTAGCCCAAAAGCACCTGAAAAACGCCCCAGTGTGAAAGGGGTCTTAGTTCTACTTTAACAAATACATTAGTAGAGGTTACTTGCATGGCATTTGAATCTAATAGAGCCATCACAGCTTTTTCTAATGATTGACTGCCTCGGCCTTACTAAAAATGTATATCAGGGCATATCTGGCAGCGGAGAGCGAGGGATTGTGTACCTCATTTGCCTCATTCAGCCACGTTTCTAATATGACTTCCTGCTACGTGGATCTATTCACAACACAGGCTGTTAACAGCATAGAGGGGAAAAAAAACAGAAAAACCAAAGTTTTCAACCCAATAACCACTTGTTGGCTGCAAGTGGTATCTAGGAATTATTTATATTCAATATTGCGTATTACTTGACTATAATAAAATAAAAATAATGAGATAAAAGGTACATTCTAAAACAGATTATTTTAACTGTGGAACTGACCCTGTTTGAGTCTAGCCAAATGGGTCCCATGTGATCTCATTTGTCTGAAGCCATCATGTTGTAAATCTATAAAAGCTACTGGCCAGCACAATAGTTGTTTGTGTGGCTGGAAAATTACAGTCCTGGTGGTAATTTAAAAAGTTCCCAGGTGCCTGGTTATCTTGCCCATAAACTTCCACACTCCCACATGTGGATGCACTACAGGAAATCCTGGCTTCCTGGATAAATTGAGTGACTTGTGATAAACTTCCTGTAACGTGATATGGAGCACAGGAGCAGATGGGTCCCACGTCCAGGCTAAGTCAAACGGTTTCCCTTTCTGACAAGTAGGTGAGAGTAAGGAAGCTTTGATTTTACAATTACCCCCTAAGCCTAGTCACTATAAGGCATAGTCATAGTGGTATTTATAAACTACAACAAAGATGCCTATCAGAGATTATGGGGGAGGGGGTTATTAGATAGATAGATAGATATAATATATATATTATATATATGGTTGCTGTAGGCAGGATGAAGAAAATGGTGTATATGGTCAGGGTGGGGGGGGGGGTAGAGAAATGTTAGAGTAAACCCACATCTTTATGGCTGCTAACACTTTTGAGCTGGTTTCTAGGTTTTGGGAGAGTTGTCTAGGCCTTTTGTGAGGGATCACCTTAAAACTGATTATTGCTGTCTATGCATCCTAGATAGTGAGGTTCATAAACAAAACAAGGTGGGGGGGGGGGTCTCCCAACTCTGCTGCTCATCGTGAGTCTGATATAATTTGTTCACCATCCAGTAACTAGGCTTTTTAGAAGTTGGTATAGTGGCTGTTCTGTGCAAAAACATGGTATTCACACAAGCTAAGCCTTTATGCTCTGCACTGTTTGGTAATATTCTGTACCAATCATAAGAGATTAGGCAGGAGGTCCATTCTGACAATCAGTTCTTCAGGGTGCCTGCTGAGGTAAGGGCCAACCCATAGAAAAATGGTAATTTCCCCAGCCATTGTCAACTACAGTGGGTGATGAGGGTGATGACCAAGTCATGTCTGGCTAGCCTCAAGTCTGCGTTTTAAGCAGTGTTTCTAATTTCATGAGGCATTGCCGTTTGTCAGCCGCCATCAGTAATGTCAATGGTAGTGCGCTGTAACCGCACCTATAGCATTTAAGGCACATTAGTGAAGCAGTTATAAAGTGTTCGCTCGGTGCTGGGGGAGAGGCAGTGGAGGCTCCTGTATCCCAGAATGCACTGAGAAATAATAGAGAACTAAGACAGCCGCTCCAGTCACTTCCTGTTTGTACAGAGTAGCCGTATGGTAGCATCATTTCCTTCAGAGTGAAGGCAAAAAGCATCAATTAGCCAGCAATAATGACAGTACCAGGCAGACGCAGAGGCCTTTAGCATTATTGCTAGCTTTTTGTGTCCGCAAAAAGTCAGTGCCAGCAAGTGACCATGACAATCTTTCCATGAGCATCTTGAGCTGGACCAAGTCAAGTGTCAAAGAGTATACAAATCCATCTTGCAGAGAATAAACAAAAATGTCTGCCATCATATCACAACCTACCCATGTCTCAAAGCAGATCATCCTCTACAACGCTTTCTCCTAAATCAGGTGTCTCCAAACGGTGGCCCAGGGGCCAGATGCGGCCCTTCGCTTGCTTTTATGTGGGGGAATGTTTCATCCACTGATACTAACAATGGGACATAATCAATCCCCCCCACCCCCTCACACCAATGAAGGTATACAATTTCTCCCAATTACATCAAAGATGGGGCACTATTCCCCTAATGATACCAACGATGGGGCACTTTTTCTCGCAATGACACCAATAATGAGGCCCAATGATTGGGCACAATTCCCCCCAATGACACCAATGATGGGGCATAATTTCTCCCAATGACACCAACAATGGGGAACAATTTCTTCCAATGACACCAATAATGGGGTACAATGATAGGGGACAATTCCTCCAAGTGATTCCAACAATGGAGCACAATTTCTCCCAATGACACCAATGATGGGGCACAATTACTCCCACTGAGACAAACAATGGGGCATTATTTTTCTCTCAATGATGTCGGGACCATTTCTGCTCCCAATGACCACAGTCCGGCCCCCCTAAAACCTGAAGGACAGTAAACCGGCCCTTTGTTTAGAAAGTTTGGAGACCCCTGCCCTAGATAAACAAATTTCATGGGTGTTTAACATGCTTTTGTGAAGCTTTTTCAATGCTTCAAAAATGCGTGACAAACACTATAGCTATGTTAATGACCATTGCTCTGTTCTTCCTAATCACACTTGTGAAAGAGCCCTAAAGGAATTGTGTTTGCATCTTTTAGCTATTAAGAGATTTGTGAGCTTGATTAAAACTGTAGGTAAAGTAGGAAACCCCTTTAAAATGATTTAAGTCTCTTTTGGATTAATCGCATTAAGTGGGTAGCACAAAACCAGCAATGAATACCTATGCTAGATGAGGGAGCAGATTCCAGAGCTCTAGAGTTTCTACTCTGTGACAAATGGGGCAACTTCTACTGGCGTGATTTGTATTCTGGCGCTGGTGCGTAGTAATAACAATGCATGATATAATGACTCTGACACTCAAGTCATGCTAAGTAAAGTGCTTGAGTTACAAATGAAAATGCTTTTAAAGCAGTGATTTCTTACCGTGGAAAGCAGCACAGCTGCACAAGCGCCTATTCATCACACTGAACACGTTGGCTTTATTCTAATGAACAGAGGTCAATTCAAGAAGGGGAAGACCCCTTAAGTGTAAGTGGCAAAGAAATAGAAAATAGCTGAGATGTGCTAATGTGCTTTAATTATTCAGTATGAGGTTTTAAACAAATGCAGCCACAGTCCTCTTTGCATGTTTTAAGACCTCAATTACTTTAACATTAAACTCAAAACCTTGATCAAACAACTTCTCACCAGATAAGTAATACAAAAGAATTGTGTGTTAGAAGCTTCTTTTCTCCTTTTGCTCAGGTCTGGTGCATTGTTAGTCCTTAGTGGGGTAAATTATAGACAAAAGTGATATAGAGAGGAGCACCTTGTGATGGCCAGTTACAAATCCGCTTTGAAAGACCAAGGACAGATTCCACAAAAGAGGAGCAGAGTGCAGAAACTTTCGGCTGTCAATCACTCTTTGAAGGACCTTACTGATCATCTGCAATGTTCTCCTTGACTCAAATTGGGAAATAGTTAAGCATTGTTGATGTTTTATTACAGCCTAAGCTCTTAGCCAATGATATACTGTATATATTAAAACCGATCCAAGGCCACAAAGGGTACAAAAATCTTAGGTTTATTTGTATGGGTAGCTTGCTTAGTTTGATTCACACAGACACAAAAATGTGTTTGATGCCCTGTGCTTTGTAACTGTTCTTATCACAGCTTACTAATGTGGGAGGTCAAAGCAACATGTGAGCAATGAATTGGCAAGGGTTGATCACCACTCCTGAGGCATGCCTGAGTTTGGGGAAAGGTTGCATGGGTGCTCAGCCTGTGGCCCCTCCAGCTGTTGCAGAGCTACAAGTCCCATCATGCCTTTGGGAGTCATGCTTGGAACTGTCAGCCTTGCAATGCCTCATGGGACTTGTAGTTCTGCAACAGCTGGATGGCCACAGGTTGAGCACCCATGCTAGAGCTATATACACATCTGAATTCAGGTAAACAAAACCGTCCAGTATAACATTACTGTGTTACCTTGAAAGCATAGTAAAAGTTTACAGCATGCATTGAATGTAGGTCCTAGGTAATCACATTTATATTGTTTCCATAGTAGAGGTTCTCTCGGGCATTCTTGGTTTTAAGGTGTCTTTCTCTTCAAAACCTTAGTACTGAATCATTTGTTATAAAGTAAATATATTAATTTATTCCTACTTCCCTTTATAGCTCTGCGGTAATGTAATACCTGTTACATTTTATAACCGGAATGAAATTGTAGATAAGAGCTAAAGCAATAAATCATATTATGTTTGTTATGCTTTCCGTGACATCATTTGGCCTTTTCCTATGCATGATAAGGCAGAGAACAGAATATTTCTGTTTCCAGTATGGCTTTGTCATTTCCCCTGAGTTACACCAAGACAACGTTTGCCTTCTCTAAAGGATAGACTGCTTGGGATTGATTTCAGGCCTTGTGATCTGCACACACAGCTCTAAATGCTGTCCCAGCTCATTTAATAAGTCAGTGCAAAGGGCCAATACATGCAAAATGCAGTCATCTCATTAAGATTGTATGCATTTGGTTCATAGAAATTATTTCTAACACTTACATGCTAGTTACTGAACTTCCATATTGCTGTTTGTCATATTTAGGTGTACCTGAAGACCAACATTTTTAGAATGCAAAATAATTAAAGTGTAAGTTCACCTTTTTTCAAAATAATGAAAAGGTGAACTAACACCCTACACGCCCCCCCACCCCCCGTCTCTGTTGCACCTTTACCTCCATGGGTGATGACCTGTCACTACCTACGCAACTGGAAGAGCAGTCTGGGGATTTGAAAGCCAGGATGAATCGGAGCGATACGGATTGGTCATGTGCTGGCACGTGACTGATTTGACCATTTAGAATAACCCTGATCATCCCTAAGGTATGAAGGGGAAGAAGAATGTGGCTTTTAAACCCACAAACTGCTGTACTGGCTGCATGGGTAGTGCCAGCTAGTCAACCACAGCAGTAAGTGCAACAGGGACTGGGGTGGGGAAGGGTGTGCGGTGTTAGTTCACCTTTTCATTTTTTGTGAAGACGTAAACTCACACTTTAAATTGTTGTTTTTTGCTGTTTTTATGCCAGCTGAGAGATTTTGCTTCACTTCCTGTCTCAGAGACACAACAGGTAGTGAAAGGAATTCTCTCCCCATTTAGACAGTTGTCGTCGGAACATGTTGTCCACATTGGAAGCTTTCTCCTGCCTCTTGTTGGTGACAACTCAGTTTTGGATTTCCCATCGTTTACTGTACCAGAGACAATGGTCACCAGAAATGTCCCACAGATGAATCTTAGGGACACAGTATAAAGATCTTTATTTAAAAAACTAAAACATACACTTTAAATTGCAAAATGTTGCTATATTTCCTTAAAATGAATGAAATTTAAAGCCTATAAACAATATTTCTGTGCTTAGGGGGGCTTTCAATAGCTCATATTGTAAGTAGTGGTCATCTAAAACCTCCCTTAGAAGAAAGACTCCTGATCTGCCCCACTGATTGTTTTTCTGGAGCATTGGGCTACTGTAAGTAGTGATGTCATCTTGCATCTGGGCATGCTTCTACCACTGGGAATCCTGCCTGATTTGTCTGTTTGTGTATGGCACATATTTTTCCCTTGTTAATAAGCCTTTTTAGAGGTGTGTTCATGTACAACAGAGCTGAGTATGTTGATGCTTTAGTAAAACCATGAATTAAGTGAGCATATCATTCCAATAAGTAAAAAATGTTTTTGTTTTTGCTCTAAACTCGCTCATCTATCAGCATGTGGTACCCACAGCTGCCAGATTTTCTTAAATTTTCAGACCTGTACTGAAAGAATGAAATGGAGAACCTGATTGGTTTACAATTGACAAGTTCTTCCAGATATTGATAAATCAGGCCCATCATCCCTGTGCGATGGTTAATAATAACCACAGCATATTACACATTTGTGGCAGACATATTTCACTAAGGCGCTGGGCAGCATTTTCTAACCATTTTCTTGTGTGCTTAGTTTCAGTGAGCATTTGTGATTTATACCCCGGCTGTGAGAATGTAAGTGTGAGAAGTCGGAGCATGATGTTTGAGCCAGGCCTGACAAAAGGGGTCCTGGAGGTGTTTGTCTCCCCATCCAATCATCCTCACTGTTCTATCGATGACCAGTCCACCAAAGCTATTGACATCCAGAATGCCAATCTAAATGGTATGTACAAGAATCCTTTTTTTGTTTTTTTTATCTACAGTAGATTGGTTTCTTGCTTATGGTAATTGTTAGCTGACATTTTCATATGAAGGTTGTATAGCAGTCATGTGCTCTATACGTGATATTTTAAAGCCTAACAATTATAGGTCAGTAGAAGAATTTGTCATATTGAGGGAAGTATGGCAGTTGTTAGCTTTGTTTTAATGGCACAGAAGTATAGATCGTCAGCACCAGCCATTTTCATGTGCAGGGTGTAAGGTGATAGGCATCCTATATATCTCATGCCAGAGGGGCATAGCTGGTCAGTACATGGCACTTTCATGCAAAGGATGTATAGTGATCAGAGTACTTTTACTTTTTTCCCGTATGAAGTCAAAATCCTATCTCATCAGTCTTGTGTAGGAGTTTGTACTGTGTGTGTTTTGTTTTCAGTTATGAATAGCACCAGTACATCATGCAGTGCCTTACATAACTGCATACAAAAATTATATTTGGAGCCAGCACACACTAACTACCATGCATTATATTTGACTGTGGTGTGTTTATAGTGCCTTTGTTTAATCCATTCTGCTTTATATTTACCTTTTCATAGGTGTAGGAGATTTCAGTGTCTGGGAGTTTTCTGGAAACCCTACCTACTACTGCAGCTATGACTATTTTGCTGTGAATGACCCCACATCAATTCATATGGTTGTTTTCAGCCTTGAAGAGCCATATGAGATCCAGTTAAATCAGGTTATATTCTGGCTAAATTTTCTGAAGTCACTTATGCCCGTGGAGGATCCAATAGGTATGTCACTGTGATTTTTGCCGACTTGTTCATTCCCCTGACTTGTTCATTCCCCGATTTAGTTGGGGTAGACAGAAAACTTTGGGGGTGGGTCAGCCATGCCTCTTGACCTTTGACCTCTGGGGACACGCCTGCTGACCTTTGGAGGAGGTCCCTATTCCAATCCTTGAGTCCTAACCTTGTCCTTCAAGGGGAAACCCTAACCCTTTTTTTGAGAGAGAGAATGCACCCCTTCTGCTGCAATAAATTTGGTAGACATCGATGTCCGCTTTCCAGGATATGTTCACTATGCATTGATATTAACCATTCCTCTTAACTTCTTAGCTCTAATTCTTCAGATGGAGTTATCCTGGTCCAGATTTTGGAGCAGGTCACTTAGGTTGGCCATACTCTAGTAGAATTTTGTTTTAAAAGTATCATTTAAGAACAATCATTTGATTTTCTAATCGTTTCTGGGGTCAAAACGAATTTCTAACAGTGAATGTGGTTTTCATAGGAGAAAGTCCATTCACTCCAAAATCAAATAAAAAAGCAAACTTTTTTTTTTTTTTTTTTTTTTTTTTATTCGGTACTTTTTTATTGAAAAGTTTGTCATGGTTTACATACAAACAAGACACAGTGTATCACAAAATCAAAGAAAAATTAAAGGAATAACAAATGCGAAACAACAAAGATGATACATCCAGTGTAAAAAAGAGGACACTGTGCAATCTAAAATGGTACAAAATATTAAGAGATGTATGGTTTTCTTTTTTGTTTTTAAAGATTCATGTTTACCTAGGTGGATGCTACATCTGTCCCCCGGCGCCTCTAACGCTGAGAAACGAACGATCAAACACCTGCAATTGCTCGGTTCACACAGCTCTGTGACTGTCAGTCACCAGCTCTCTGCTCTGCCCCCCCCACGCTCACTGGAGCACTGGGCTGGGGAGGAGGAGGAGGGGGGCAGCCAGCTCTGGCTCTCAGCGGCTTGTTGAGAGTCTGAGCCAGGTGCTGCTCTAGGCATGTGGGTAGATCCCGACTCCATTATCGTGATCTTGCCCGTTCCTGGACCAGCTCTGTGACGTCAGCAGACAGCTGTCTTTTGAAACGGGTCACAGGAGTGCAGAACGAACTGCACTCCTGTGATCCACAGGAGAAGTACAGCCAAATGAGCTTTGGTTGTACTTTTCCTTTTAAAGTAGAGAAGCACATCTAAGAGAGAGCGATTTCAAGTCCCTCTGCCAAGAAACCAATGCTCATACGGGTTGCTAGTTATCGAAATACAGATAGAAATACAAATCTAAGGTCCGCGTTTATTACAGTACAGGCAGAGCGACTATATCCCTCTAAATCAACATCTACAAATCGGTAGAGGATAGCCATGGAGCCCATGTCTTGTGATATTTCTTGGGGCAATCCCTATATTTATTGGTCAGTTCTTCCCTTCGTAGGTTCAAATTAACTGCAGAAGCAAACCTTTTTCTAACTAAATTTGTCAAGTCATCGAATGTACGGATGTGAATTTTATACAAATGTTCATTCAAAAATCTACTAGCAGTTGGCCAGCTTTAGGTTATGCCCTAGAGCAGCAGGACTTTGAAGAACAGAACCTGCTTCACTGCCCAAATATTCAGGCTCTCTTGTCAGTATACATGAAAAGCACCCCTTTCCTGGGAAGATTCCAAACAGTACCCTGTATTATGAACAAGCTTTCTTTAGTCATTTTTACGTTCTGAATTCCATGTGCAAGTATTATACCAGATGTCTTTTTATAATAAATACTGTTTATGACCTTTTATGTTTTCAAGTAAATATTGCTGTTTTTCCCTCTAGTCACCACATGAGGTCACTAAACAGGAACACTTTAATCACTAATCCTGATTTTCTGCACCATCGGATCACTTTCTCAGCTTATGTTTTCTAAGTGTAATCAAATTCACTGAGCTGGCTTAGCGGGGTATATCCAATAAACCACTGCTCAAGGAGCTGTGTTCTGTTACTTTCCCGGGGAACTATTTCACACTTTAAAATAAAAATTGAGCAACATAAATGGGATGCTTTCATTTATTAAAAGAGAGCTTGTTCGCTGGCATAAGAATTTTAAGCAATCATACTGTATTTAAATGGCTTTTAGGGGAAAAGTAATTTATCTTGCACTGCATTTGCTTTATAAAGGTTACATGCCTGTTGTTCAGTTATCTGTTACATGTTCAATGCCCCGCACACACGATCGGAAATGCCGCCAGCAAAACTCCGATGAGAGCTTTTGGTCGGAAATTGCGACCGTGTGTATGCTCCATCGGACTTTTGCTGGTGGAATTTCTGCCAGCAAAAAATTGAGGGCAGGTTCTCTATTTTTCGGTCGGAAAAAGTTCCTATCCGAAAATGCGTTCGTCTGTATGCAATTCCAATGCTCAAAAAAACATGCATGCTCTGAAACAATTTGACGCATGCTCGGAAGCATTGAACTTAATTTTCTCGGCTCGTCGTAGTGTTGTACGTCACAACGTTCTTGACGGTCGAAAGTTCCGAAACCTTTTGTGTGACCGTGTGTATGCAAGTCAAGCTTGAGCGGAATTCCATTGGAAAAACCATCCAAGATTTTTCAGACAGAAATTCTGCTCGTGTGTATGGGGCATCAGAGCTGTTAGAAAGTGTATGAGCCACTGGTGACAATCAGAGAAATTCTACAAGAAAGAGTTTTAGCAGCTGGAATTAAAGCAGCTCTTCACCCTAGAAATAAAAAATTAAAAGTCAGCAGCTACAAATACTGTACCTGCAGATGTTTAGTTATTAGACACTTATCTGTCCAGGGATCCAGCGCTGTCCTCACCTGAACCAACTCTTTTGCCATTTTTGGAGCAGGTACCTGTCAAAAGCAGGTACCTGCACGTCCCCCGCCCCCAAAAAAAAGTAGTGCCAAAACACTACTCTCTTGCCATTTTTGGAGCAGGTACCTGTCAAAACCAGGTACATGTCCGTCCCCCGCCCCCAAAAAAAAGTAGTGCCAAAACAAAGAACAGAGGGGAGAAGGCAGACAAGCGTAACTTCCCATTTTCGGTGAAAAAAGTATAGTTAAAGTAGTATTAAACCCTATGTGCATGCACAGCTCAGTGTGCATTTACTGCAATCGCGGTAATCCTTGACTTTGACCTCTCCTTCAGCCCCCACATCCAATCACTGGCTAAATCCTGCCGCCTTAACCTCCAACATCTCCAGAATTCGACCCTTCCTGACTAATGACACCAAAAAGCAACTTATTCACTCCTTGATTATTTCCCGCCTTGACTATTGCAACTCTCTCCTTAATGGCCTACCGTTACGCAGGTTATCCCCACCCCCTTCAGTCTATTATGAATGCTGCTGCTAGACTAATACACCTCACTAATCGATCTTTGACTGCTGCCCCCCTCTGCCAATCCCTTCACTGGCTTCCCCTAACCCACCGTATAAAATTCAAAATGCTAACTATAACATACAAGGCCATCCACAACATCGTCCCCAGATACATCACTAACCTCATCTGCAGATATCGCCCAAATTGTCCCCTCCGCTCCTCCCAGGACCTCCTGCTCTCTAGCTCCCTTGTTACCACCTCTCATGCTTGTCTTCAGGACTTCTCCAGAGCCTCTCCCATCCTATGGAATTCCCTGCCCCGGTATAGCCGATCAGCCCCTACCCTGTCCACCTTTAGGAGATCCCTGAAAACTCATTTATTCAGGGAAGCCTATCCCACACCCACCTAACAACCCCATCAAATCATTCCCTGCATCTATTACCTTTTGTACCACCACCCCTCCCTTTTAGAATGTAAGCTCTACGAGCACGGCCCTTCTGTATTGAACTGTAATTGTGCTGTCCCCGCTCTACATTGTAAAGCGTTGCGTAAACTGTTGGCGCTATATAATTTGTGAATAATAGTAATAATGTGATGATAAAAAAACTTCAATGCCACTTTAAAGCCAAAAGTGTTTTTTTTGTTTTTTTTGTTTTTGGATAGAGTAGATAGTAATTGTAGCACCTGTCAGCTTTTTATTGCTATAAGTGCCCCAGTTTGGGAGATTTTCTCAATTTGACCTGAAAATAAATTTTGAGATGTCACCAGAACAGGAATAGAAGGGAAATTTTCCAATGTAGACACTAGTTCTGCTGACCCTGGTGACAACCAGGGATTCCCTCACTTTGGGGGGATTTCCTCTCACTTCCGGTTTTGGCTATGGGACAGGAAGTGAAGGGAAATCTCAATGGAACACAGATAAAAGTTTAGTTCTGTTTTAAGTTATTAATTTCTCTGGAAAATTAAATTTTTCAGTTGGGGGTGACAAAAATCTGCAGTAGAATGCGCTCTCTTCTATCAGTTTGTCATTAACTGCAATAAAAAAAACTATCAATGCTTTTTACTAATACCCCTACAGCAAAATTAGTATCCAGAGGTCAAATCTTGATTTCCATCACTGTAACCTATAGGTACCAGCAACCCATCTTTGTTAGTTCAGCTCTTCTAAGCGTTTTTTTTTGTTGCTGGTTCTACCATAGCTTGGATTATTGAGGAGATCCCCAATTGCTTTTTTATTTTCCATTGCTGATAGAAAAAACTGCATAGAATAATATCTGTGCAGGGGAAAACCACTTCTTTGTGTAATGATAAATGCAGCCTTGTCAGAGATGTGTATTTACCACTGGACTATTGATAATGGTAGATCGTTCATAGAAAGCCCAGAAAAGATTGTTGGAGTGTTGTTCAATTTGTCTTATTTTTATTTTTTTCGTGACAATAAGGCAAGTGCCCAAGTGAACGGCATTGTAAAGATGACATTTATGCATATCCATGTCCTTGAGATAGGTATTTGCATTGTGATCAGCACGATGCAGAAATACTGACTTCTATTCTCATACCTGTGGTGTGTATAGGCTGATGGTTGTTTTCTGTTACTATCATGACAGCTTATGGAGGGAAGCTGAAGAATCTGTTGCGAGTGGTGTTGGTTGCCACCCACGCAGACATTGTCAACCTCCCACGTCCAGCAGGTGGAGAATTTGGATATGACAAAGATATATCGCTGCTGAAAGAAGTTAGAAACAGGTAATTATAGAGATTATATAAAATGCCTATGCTGCAGACAATTATGCCCCTTTTTCTAATTGTTGAATAAACATTTTGGAAAGTACAGATTTTGTACTTCCTCCAAAATTTTCTTTTGAAAATGGTTACAAGAAATTTTTGTTTTATCCGAATTCCTAGGTTTGGCAATGACCTCCAGATTTCTGACAAGCTGTTTGTGTTGGATGGTGGGGCATCTGGCTCTAAGGACATGAAGCTTCTGAGAAATCACCTACAGGAACTGAGAACCCAGATGATTTCTGTAAGTCCTTAGCTGTAAAGTGAAATGTTTTTCTGCAACACTGATTTGATTTCATTAAGGGAAAATAGGAGATCTAATCGCTGTAAGAATACCTAGTTTATGTTTTTGGCACTAGTAAATCCAAAAGAGGACTTATTATTGTGTGCTTTGGAGTATTCTGTTTCCTGCCTTCTCCATGCCTGTAGCAAAAAGAATCATGTACTGTATTTGCCAGTTAGCCTGTTCAGAATCTGTCATGTTTCAGAAGAGGCAAGACACTGTATACCAGGTGCAGGTTCATTGCATTCAGTGTCTTCTTCAGGGTCGGATCCAGGGGGGGGTGCTGGGGGTGGGCTTTGCCCCCCTAGATTTTTAGCGGTACCCCCCCCCCCATATCTCTAAAAACTGCATCCACTGATCCATGAACCAGTCCAATGGGGGCAATTGATGTAAGGGAGCACACTGATGCAGACAGTTTATGTAAGGAGGCAATCCATGTAAAGGGGCACAGTGATGGGAATACCTGATGTAAAGGGACACTCTGAATTGGGCACCTGATGTAAGGGGGCATTTTGATGGGGTAACTGATCATATGTGTGGGGACCCTGATGTAAGGGGGCACTTTGGTGGGGACCCCGATGTAGGGGGGCACTGGTGGGGACCCTGATGTAAGGGGGCATTTTGGTGGGGGCACTCTGGTGGGGACCCTGATGTAAGGGGGCACTCTGGTGGGGACCCTGATGTAAGGGGGCACTCTGGTGGGGACCCTGATGTAAGGGGGCACTCTGGTGGGGACCCTGATGTAAGGGGGCACTCTGGTGGGGACCCTGATGTAAGGGGCACTTTGGTGGGACCCCGATGTAGGGGGGCACTGGTGGGGACCCTGATGTAAGGGGGCATTTTGGTGGGGGCACTCTGGTGGGGACCCTGATGTAAGGGGGCACTCTGGTGGGGACCCTGATGTAAGGGGGCACTCTGGTGGGGACCCTGATGTAAGGGGGCACTCTGGTGGGGACCCTGATGTAAGGGGGCACTCTGGTGGGGACCCTGATGTAAGGAGGCACTCTGGTGGGGACCCTGATGTAAGGGGGCACTCTGGTGGGGCCCTAATGTAAGGGGGCATTCTGATGGGGACCCCGATGTAAAGGACACTGATATGGACACCTGATATAATGGGGCATATGTCCTGTTTAATCACCCTAATCTAATGACAGTCTAACAAATACTAAGGTTTTCCCAGGTCATTACACTGTGTGACAGACTGTCGGTGACTCACACACAGTGTTGACATTGTGTCCCTGAGATTGAGGAGTTGCTTCAGAGCAAGAAGTTAATAAAACTTGCAGTGTATTTAGCACATATGGGAATGAGACACTGGTGGAATTCATGTTATATTTACAGTGCATCCGGAAAGTATTTACAGTGCTTCACTTTTTCCACATTTTGTTATGTTACAGCCTTATTCCAAAATGGATTAAATTAATTTTCCTTAAAATTCTGCAAACAATACCCCATAGTGGCAACGTGAAAGAAGTTTGTTTGGAATCTTTGCAAATTTATTCAAAATAAAAAATGAAAAAAAATCACATGTACATAAGTATTTACAGCCTTTGCCATGACACTCAAAATTGAATTCAAGTGCATCCTGTTTCCACTGATCATCCTTGAGCTCTTTTTACAACTTAATTGGCGTCCAACTGTGGTTAATTCAGTTGATCGTACATGATTTGGAAAGGCACACACCTGTCTATATAAGGTCCCACAGTCAACAGTGCATGTCCGAGCACAAATCAAGCCATGGAGTCCAGGGAATTGTCTGTAGACCTCCAAGACAGGATTGTATTGAGGCACAGATCTGGGGAAAGGTACAGGAAAATGTCTGCAGCATTGAAGGTCTCAATGAGCACAGTGGCCTCCATTCATAAATGAAAGCAGTTTGGAACCACCAGGACTCTTCCTAGAGTGGGCCGTCTGGCCAAATTGAGCGATCGGTGGAGAAGGGCCTTAGGGAGGTGACCAAGAACCCGATGGTCACTCTGACAGCTCCAGCACTTCTCTGTGGAGAGAGGAGAACCTTCCAGAAGAACAACCATCTCTGCAGCACTCCACCAGTCAGGCCTGTATGGTAGAGTGGCCAGACGGAATCCACTCCACAGTAAAAGGCACATGACAGCCCACTAGATTTTGCCAAAAGGTACCTGAAGGAGACTCAGACCACGAGAAACAAAATTCTCAGGTCTGATGAAACAAAGATTGAACTCTTTGGCCATGAATGGCAAGCGTCAAGTCTGGAGGAAACCAGGCACCGCTCATCACCTGGCCAATACCATCCCTACAGTAAAGCACGTTAGCAGCATCATGCTGTGAGGATGTTTTTCAACAGCAGGAACTGAAAGACTAGTCAGGATCGAGGGAAAGATGAATGCAGCAATTTACAGAGACATCCTTGATAAAAAAAACCTGCTCCAGAGCACTGTGGACCTGGGGCGAAGGTTCATCTTCCAACAGGACAATGACCCTAAGCACACAGCCAAGATAACAAAGAAGTGGCTATGGGACAACTCTGTGAATGTCCTTGAGTGGCCCAGACTTGAACCCGATTGAACATCTCAGGAGACATCTGGCTGTGCACCGACGCTCTCGATCCAACCTGATGGAGCTTGAGAGGTCCTGCAAAGAAGAATGGGAGAAACTGCCCAAAAAAAGGTGTGCCAGGCTTGTAGTATCATACTCAAAAAGACTTGAGGCTGTAATTGGTGCCAAAGGTGCTTCAACAAAGCATTGAGCAAAGGCTGTGAATACTTATGTACATGGGATTTGTTTTGTTTTTTATTTTTAAAAAATTTGCAAAGATTTCAAACAAACTTCTTTCATGTTGTCATTACGATGGGGTATTGTTTGTAGAATTTCTACAGAAAATAAAGAATTGAATCCATTTTGGAAAAAGTGAAGCGCTGTGAATACTTTCCTGATGCACTGTTTTTATATATATATATATATATATATATATATATATATATATATATATATATATATATATATATATATATATATATATATATATAATGTCACCATGCTTTAGTGTCAGGGTATGCTATTGAAGATTTTCTTGTTGCTCTGTACATAAGATGAGCAATATTGTGTATGCCGTTTAGTAATTTTGTTGCTGTGATGTTACTCATGTGCTTCTTGCACCCTCTGCTGGCCACATTGCTCAATTACTGATATCTATTTCGTTTTTTTAACTTGCCTATGTAAGCACACATGTTGTAGATAAGCCTTTTGTGCTTGCTTTTTTTTTTTTTTTTACTGGAAGACATGAGATCCATTGACAGTGAGGGGCAAAAGCCAGAGTTGATTTAAGGTGAAACTATTGACATAAATAATGCAGTCTGTCCATGGCATTGGATTTTCTCAGTGAGTCCTCCCCATAAAAGTTCGGTTGCTTTTTAAACCAGACAGTAGATTTGCTATTTTTCCTAATTTTTATAATAGAAGAAAAAAGCTGTTACTTCTGCAGCTAAGTTGCACAGCAGCGTTATCGCCCTGTGGGACAGAGTACTAACTAAGGAAATACCGTATTTATTGGCGTATAACACGCACCTTAACTTCAAGAGGGAAGTTTCAGGGAAAAAAAACATAAATTTTAAATAAAGAACTTGGAAGCAAAATAAGGGTCAGTGCCCATCAATGTAGCCTCACCAGTGCCCACAAATGCAGCCTGATCCATGGCCATCATTGCAGCCTGTTTAGTGCTCATCTGCAGCCTCTAATGTGCCCATTATTGCAGCCTGCTTAGTGTCCATCTGCAGACTCGATGATTGCAGCCTCACCAGTGCTGGATTACACAGATCCGCGATCACCTGTGTACCCGGCGCTCAGTCACTCACAGTCCTGCCCGGCTCATATGATGGACAGAACAGTGATCCAATGCCGGGCCAGGGGGGCGGGACTGTGTGTGACTGAGCGCCAGATACACAGGAGATAGCAGCTGTGTGTAATCCAGCGGCGCTTGTCCCCTTCTTCCACTCTGAGGCAGCAGGAATCTGCGTATAACACGCACACACGATTTCCCCCCGATTTTCAGAGGGAAAAAGTGTGTGTTATATGCCGATAAATATGGTATTTTAGAGACGAACAAATGAAAGCTTAATTCCAGCTGATACTTTTTAAGCAGTTACAGCAATATTCTTTTCTTTCAGAAAAGGGTTAAAACTGTGAGTGTAAGTTGACTGTTGTAAGGTTATATGGCTTATCCCTACCCCTCTAGTTGCTTTTTTTTCAGGCTGTTACAGGATTGCTCACTGCTATCTGTTGTCACTTGTAAACTAAGAAGCCCAGCTTCTGTGTTAGCAAGTGACAGCACACCTCTCCACAGCCTGGATCTCCTCTCTGCCCCTTAGGGCAGGGCGAGTGTTTATTGACAGGAGGGGGGCGGAGCATGGTGCTGTGGTGCGATGCAGCCTGGATGCCACTGCAGCCTTCATGATCTTGCTGGCCAATGGCTGGAGAGGCAGAGCCACAAATAAATGGGCACAGTGGGGGAGGGACACCAGCCATAAAGATGTGGCCATTAGAGGTACTAGAGAGAGGCTGGCTGTTGACAGTTGTTTTTTGTGGGTGGGGAAAGGGGTGCAGAGGTTAGAGCTGAGAAGGGGGTGCAAAAGTAAGATGTGGATGGGGGATGTAGAGGTTCTTACCTTTGCATCCCCCAGTCATATTTTCTGCACCTGCTTCTCAACTCTGATCTCTGTACCCCCACAGCTGTGGATGAGAGTTGCAGATCCAAGCTTATAGACGAGGATTCAATTATTTCAAAAACAGTGTTGCGCTGTCAAAAGAAAACATATATTCGTAAAATAGTGCCTACACCATTCAAATAATATATCTTAATTCAACAGAAATTATCAAATCCAAATAAGGATTAAACCTATAAAAGTCCACCACAAACTAAAAATTTTCCCTAAAAAGTGAAAAAATCTTCACACATTAAACCGTACACCAGACACCTTGTGATTATAAAGCAGCTTACCAGACATATGAGCTTTTACAAGGTGACAGATCCCACCCGGATGGATGACTCCAGCCTTCCTTCTCTCATGTTTGATTACGCTTTGAGCCTCTCTCCTTCTCTGCCTTATGCGGTCACTGGATCATTTCTCATTAAAAATGCCTCAGCGCCACATACCAAGGGAGAAGCAAGGAAAATACATTGTGAATTACAGTCAGATAAACTTTATTAATAATACTAAATGGGTACTCACAAAGCATTAAAACATCAAGAGCATATCGCACAAGCCGCCGGTTCTCAGAGCAGGCGTGATAACGTCACAGCTGCACTCCACCCTCCGTACATTTCGTCCGACTGGGCGTCTTCTAGGGGCAACTGCAACTCCATGACGCCACTCAGAGAATCAGTGACTTGGGCAATATGCTCTTGATGGGAAAGACCGCTGCATATAACAACATACAGCCATACGTGACCATGGGTAGAAGTACTCTGCAGGTGTCTCTCCTGGGCGTGTAATTACATCCGCAATTTACGCCGGATGCCTCAAACCGTTCAGTTTCATGAGGCCACTGTCATATTATTAATACTATTATTTTAAAGTATTTCTAGTTCTATTGTATAACAACATAATAAAATTTGAGTTTTGAGTAGGCGGAGTTTTGCCGATGTGTACAGAATTTCATACTAAATTTGTGCCTACTCACACAGCAGTGGAAAAGTTCTTGTGGATAGTTTATCTAAACAGTCTTTTTTTTTTTTGTTGTAGGATTGCCCTCCAATGACACCATTATGTGAGAAGGTTCTCTCAACTCTTCCAACCTGGAGAAAGCAGAATGGACCCAACCAGTTGCTTTCATTCCAACAATTTGTTTATGACGTTCAAGAACAGTTAAATCCACTGGCAACTGAAGATGATGTCCGGAATCTAGCCCAGCAGCTGCACAGCATGGGAGAGGTGAGTTGTTTCTCCTCCCAAATGACAGATTATTAGTATTGCATACCTAGCAGTAAAACAATATGTGTGCGCAAATATAAAATTAAATTGCCTCTCTTTACCTTTTATTTGTGTATTTACATAGGTGTAATTTAAGAAGAAAAATATGAATTACTAATTAATATTTGTTTTTACACAGATAAACATCATGCAGAGTGATACTGTCCAAGATGTTGTGCTTTTAGATCCAAGATGGTTGTGTTCCAATGTTCTTGGGAAGCTGCTGTCTGTGGAGAACCCAAAAGCCCTTCACCACTATAGAGGAAGGTATACCATGGAGGATATCCAACGCCTGGTTTCAGACAGTGACGTGGATGAACTTATACAAATTTTGGATGCTATGGACATTTGTGCGCGAGACTTAAGCAGCGGGACCATGGTAGATATCCCTGCCCTTATAAAAACAGATAGCCTGCACAGGTCGTGGACTGATGAAGAAGAGGACATCTTAATATATGGAGGTGTTAGAATTGTTCCTGTGGAACACCTTACTCCTTTCCCCTGTGGGATTTTCCATAAAGTCCAAGTCAACCTCTGCAGGTGGATACACCAGCAGAGCACTGAAGGTGATGCCGACATACGTCTGTGGGTAAACGGGTGTAAACTGGCAAACAGAGGGGCTGAAGTTTTGGTGTTGCTGGTCAACAACGGTCAAGGAATTGAAGTTCATGTGCGAGGACTAGAAACTGAGAAGATAAAGTGTTGTTTACTCCAAGAATCTATTTGCAGTATCATTGATAACTTATTTGCAGCAACCTTGCCAGGGCTTTTAACTGTAAAACATTACTTAAGCCCACAGCAACTAAGAGAACACCATGAGCCAGTAATGGTTTACCAGCCAAGAGACTTTTTCCGAGCCCAAGCCCAAAAGGAGACTTCACTGGCAAACACAATGGCTGGATACAAAGAAAGTTTTAGCAGCATATTGTGCTTCGGATGCCTGGAGATCTACTCTCAAGGAAGCCTAGGCATGGACCATCATGTGTCGGATCTGAACATTCTCGTAAGGAGAAAACTCAGTCGATTTCTTGATGCGCCAGATCCTATGGGCAAGGACTGGTGTCTTCTAGCCATGAATTTGGGCCTTCCAGAGTTAGTTGCCAAATATAATGCCAGCAGTGCGACACATAAAGATTTTACAGAGAGTCCCGTCTGTGCTCTTTTACAAGAATGGACTAATGCTCCTGATAGCACTGTAGCGGTATTAATGTCAAAACTGAGAGAACTGGGGCGGCGGGACGCAGCAGATTTTCTCCTGAAATCATCCTCCGTGTTTAGAGTGAATTTGGATGTGCATGGACAGGAAGCCTATGCCGCTAGCTGTAACAGTGGCACATCTTACAATTCAATTAGTTCAGTAGTGTCGCGATGACTGGCTGTTTAATTATGAACTCGTCTCTACTCTACTCTACTGTGCTACTGGTGTAACACATTTAGTTCTTATAATGCTGTATTACAAGGGTATGAGTTTTAAGTCATTAATTTATAAGCATTCCGTTGATGAATGTTACATGCCCTATAAACCTTGTACTTGGTGATCTTTCTACTTTTAATAAGAATTGTTGCCTTTTATCATAGATTTTTAAAGGCCTATACTTGGAATTTTTTCAGTCCTGACTTCTATAGAATGTGCTGCTAAATACTGCCACCTAGATGGATAAAAGCTGTTCCTTTTTATTTTAAAGATTGTTCTTTTTTTATCACATTAATGATGGAGGGTGCACAGTTATTCATTTATACAAGGCTTACACTTTCCATCGCTATGTTTTGCTGATGTATTTCAGAGAATATACCCAAAATGTGGTATTCTGCTGTCTTTTTAGATCTAAAGGTGTTCTGTGAATTGTTAGAAAAAGTAATCACAGTAATGTGAGTGCCTTGCTGGAGAGGGTCCAGGAGCGTTATATTTGGGTTCTGGGCCTTGGAATGACGCCATGCAGGTTGCAGGGTGATGGTGTTTTTACTCTGTACCCTACACTTGCTATTCCTGGTTACGGGGAGTCTTATGATGACCTTGGCCAAGAAAGGGGATTATAAATCCACTCTCTGAGCTCAGGAGCAGCTAGATGAAACCTCTGATTCCGTGCCATAGGTGCAGAAGGTGCAGTGGCCCAAGAATAGTTGCCACCAATGCAACTCTGTTAGTTTTGCCTGTTTTAGGGTGTAGGTAAATAGTGCCCTAAGGTTTGCTTTGCATCATGCTGTCTACCTCTTCATGACTGTCTGCATGATAATCATAAGAAACCTACTTTTAGTTTAAAACACACACACCGTACTGATGTAGAACATTTTACTTTTCCAGTGCAGTCTACAATGTGACTGTGTGGCTCAGGTACACTAATGATTTTATCATTTCTAAACATCTCTGAACTCACATGTCTAAGTATTAGAGGCTTTGTCCACTTGGCAAATTCAGTGATTGATAGATGTTCAGCAAAGCTTTATTTTGTTGTTTGCTGTAAGGTCATTGGAATTATGGGCATTTCCAAAACAATGTGAAATCTCCCTAATGTCATCTCAGGTATAGGTTCTTACAGTCACTCCATTCGTTATGTAAGACTTGTATCAAACAAACACCCACTGCAATATTTTTTCTTTTAGGTACATCAGGCACCTTTTTTTATTATTATCAACAAGGGCGTGTTCATAGATTTCCTGTACTTGAAACAAACAAGGATTTTATTGCTAGGATTTTAACTTGCTGCCAATACTTAGTGGGAATCTCTTTCATTTGTGTGCTTCCTCTTGAAGATGCATGCGATGAAATGTGTATATACAGGAATGACATTTCCATTTTTAATCTTTTGGTTTGTAGAACAATTTTAAAACTTGTTTTTATATATGTACATATCTATGAATAAACATGTTGCCTGTTGAAAATCATTTTCATTTGTTGAATGAATGCTTGTACCCCAAATATTTTCATTATATGCAAACAGATATTGGGTGTCCCCAATATCGGTACTGAAGGCAAGAAGGGTGTCTAACAAAACTAAGCAAAAACTGGTTTTCTAAAAGAAATTATTGGGGATGTACCAATACCAGTTTTTTAAGACCGAGTACCGATACTTTTTTTTCAAGTACCAATTACCGATACCTATTTTTAGTGTCATGTGTTTGTTTTTGTTGTTTTTTTTTTTTGTTTTTTTTAAGAATCAGACCAGGTTCACATATGTGTGGGGCCGGTTTCAGTGCGATTTGTAAAAGAGTCTGGTGCGATTTTTGTTCAGCGGTTCGGGTACAAATTTTTAAAGTGTATGACACTGGAATTCGCACCTTAGCTGGACTGAAAATTGTACCGTGACTATTTTTAAACTTGCACTGTGGCCAGCCTGCACATATGAGAACCGCCTCCATAGAAAACTGGCTTGGTTCACATGTGATGCATAAGGTGACATGTAATAAGGTAAAACAGCATGCCTAAAAAGCAAATATGGGGCAATTAGTAGCTTACTGTTGGTAAGGGGGTAAAATAGGAGTACTACTGACTCATTCACAAGACTGCTTTAATCTTTATAGCCATGGTGAAAATTAAACATACTACAGTATATAAACAAATGTCTATTGAATTCCATTTATACCATTGAATATGACCTAAAAAAAAGGGATCCCTGATATCTAGAGCACAAAACTCACATTTGTAACCACTTTCTTCCGATTGAACATCAGAATGAAGCCTCCAAACATTGGACTCCACTATACAAAAAGCTATAGCACTGACAGATGTGCATAGGATCCACAATCCATAGAACCTCAGAGTAAGTTGTGCTCCTTGATGCACCAATTGTTTGGCCACTGACAGTGATGAAAATTCCATTTTAAATATGTTTGTTTTATAAGTAGTTAAAGATAAACATATTATCTCTCAAGTTCCAAAGGGTTATGTGGACATGACCAGGTTAGCAATAATCAAGTACCAACATCCCAATTTTTTTTTTTAGAAGATTCAAAAAGTAGAATATGGATATGGGACTTTATAGGTGGGCAAACAAGTAGCACAAAACATTTTTCATAAAAACTGTAATATTTAGACACAATTCAGCTAAAAACATTTGTACAAACATTTGATATTATTGCTTGAGTGTATATAGCATTTAAATAAACACCATGCTTATACTTCCGACATGTTTCGCCATATCAGGCTTCTTCAAAGGTAAGCGTGATGGATTCACTGAGAAAGCAAAAACCAAAATGGGTAATGAACAAAATATAAAGTACAATACATTCATATTTAATTGATTAATAGCATACATAGAATGAAAAACAACAAAAATAAATTTAGACAGAGAAGAGCTGCACCTTTCCCTAATAAGTTCCCTACCTCCAAATGTTGCACCTTGTGGTGGGACTAAAAACCAGGTAAAAAATTAGAGGAGGCTGTCCACATGGGCCACATTCACCAAACATCAGGGGAATCACCCCAAAAGAGACCGGGATAAATGGTCCCGGACAACCTGATAATGAACATACATCAGTGATACATGATAGGTACACCGGGGGATTCAAAGGAAAGTTGCTACAATTTAGTTTGGAACTTATAAGGTTTACTCACTTATAAATCAAAATCCAATGTAGGGAGCTTAAATGTCCACTAGATGGCAGGCCAGGCACAAGGGTGGCATATATAAGGCACAAAGTAAATATACAGGGCACTTATTACAACAGAACAGCTGAAAAGAAAATCCCAGACTTTCATGTATATCACAGTTATAAATCTTTAAGGAAAAGGTTTAAATAACTTGAATGTCTGTCCAAAAGTCTGTGACCGATCATTTCAGGGTTAAAAATGAAAGAGTGATTTTTGTGGATATGGCTACAAACATGGGTATGGTTTAAAAGTGTGCATGATCAGTATGGTGTCTCCAGATTTCATTTTTAGAATCTGATGTCTTTAGTTAAAACTAGTGTCGTTTGTGCAGGGGGCCCAGGGATTTGAAAGCCCCAGTCGTCTTTTGGGATGGAATAGAGCGCTCTGATTGGTCATGAGCTGGCTTGTGTCGGCTTCGACCAATCAGAATCATTCTGATCTGTCCTAGCATCCCTGGGGGAAGAAGACTGTGACTTTCAAATCCCCAGACCCCTGGACCGGTTGCGTCGGCAGTGGCAGCTAATCGTCCAGGTAAGCGCAGCGGAGACTGAGGGGGGTGTAAGGTGTTCAACTTTTTTCATTTTTTTTGTGAAAAGGTGAACTTGCACTTTTAAGGAATCCTATACAGAGAAATATGTAGGCTGTTACTGAAGCCCTGTTCTGTAAATATATCTGTGGAACAGGCAATATCAGGAAACGTCACTAGTGGAGACACAAACAGCAATACAAGTGTGACAGGGGTTATAAACCTTTCAAAGTCAACAAAGATTTAGTTTTAAATTGTCTGGAGTCTTGACATCCTTGCAACAGCCTTTTGGAATTGTAGGTGTTATAACAGGCTTTTCAGGTTCTGTCACTGCTGTGAAGTCTGTAATTTGTGCAATGCACAGGCGATGGTTACATGATTCATTCAACATCAGGCAAGGTTTTGTTGTTAAGCCAAGCTGGCATTTTGAGCTGTTTGACCAGTTATAGACTTTGGACTACACAAGCCCCAAAAACCTCCATCTATATACTTTGGGTGTATGTAATACCCTCCTTCTCCCCCACAGCTCTCCCTCTTCATTTACTAGCTATTTCATTTACACAGGTGTAGATCTTTGGCTCTGTTCAAATCTGTGCGACCCACCTTCTGCGGGTAGAGCACTCCATTCGTTTCAAAGGGTTGCCCTATCTACAGAAAATAGTCCCAGACCCTTTTTTTTTTTTTTTTTTTTTTTTAATCACGCCACCATGTGGTTTGGCACATGTGAAAACATGGGTGTTTGCCAATGCGTAGGGGCGCCCCACCCGTGCGTCTGCTAAAGAGCAGCACATTTCACTAGCCTTTATGTTCTTGTGTGAGCTGAAAGTCAGAACGGATTCTGCAGTGTCAAAAGGGTTAAAATGAAGCAGTGTTATTAGTTAAAATGGTTGTAAACCCTTACATATACCTAGTAAAGTGAATGGCTTCAGGTGATACACAGAGATTAAAAACAAATCCTCCTACATAAGTTATACCTGTTTATTTTCAGTCTTCTCCTCCTCTCTATAGCCATTCAAAGTGCAACATTTATAAGGGGTATCTGAGCTGTCAGAAAATGGGGGGGTGGAGAGCTGAAATTACATACTCTCCCTCCCCTGTCTCCTTTTTTTCTCTTGGTGTCAGGAAAACTTGTCAAAAGTGACTAATGCTGATATCAGAGCAATGGAGCAACAGACAGAAATGACACTGCTTTTAATTCAGACAAGTGCACACTATAGAGGGATATGCCTTGTTCATATTTCATGTCCGAAACACTTTAATTGTAACAGCTCTGGTTTATTCATAGCAGATCAAATGGTGCCCACTGATCTGCATATGAGCTCAGTAAACCCCTTTACGACAACTGTATGTGGATATTCATAGGCAGCGAGGGTGGGCCTTAAAGCGTAGTGCCAGTCATTTGTTTGTTCAAGTCAGCAGCTACAAAAAGTGTAGCTGCTGACGTTTAATAAACAGCCTCACCTGCCCACGGTCCAGCGGTGCACTCACCCATGCTGTTTTCTCCTTGTGTCCTCCCTTGGCAGCACCAGCATCTCTACTATGGGCACCCAGCTGTGACAGCCTGTGGCTTCACAGCCGGGTGCCCACTGCGCATGCGTGAGCGGCGCTGCAGTCTGTGACTGGTCCTGAAGTCTCCTTGAACCTGTCATATGTCCCAGAAGACTTCGGGAGGGAGAGCTTCAGCCTGGGCAACCAGATAGGAAGTGGGAGCAGATACTTGTCAAATTCAAGTATCTGCTTCCCCCTCCCCAAAAGCTCCATTTCACAAACAGGAGCCGTAATACCTTTGGCATTACAGCCCATTTAAACCACCTGCTCCTGCCAGCATAAAGGGGTTAAATGAACCTTGCAAGTTAAAGTATATGTGAACCCTTATCTTGTAAAACAACCCTTTCAGTTTAACATAGAAATAAAAGGCTAAACATTTGTGTATATGTATAAATCTTTTTTTTATTTTTTTTTATCGCATAATCGCCATTTTCAGCTGCATAAAGGGCTTAGAGAGGAGAAGCAGTAGTACTCTGATCTTCCCAGTGAATGGCTGTGCAGTGGGGAGACATGTCAGCAGGTAGGCTGTTCTCCCAGCACAGCCACAAAACCGACCACACTGGGAGGGGTGTGTTGTAATGCCTAGAGTGGTCAGTTTGAAATTGGAAAGTAGAGGGACTGGCAGGAACACCAGAGATTTCACACAAAGAAAGCAATACAAAGAGAACAGGATTCTTTTTAACACAAGTACATGGTATAGCAGGCACATATCTGGAATATGAAATGTTGGGTTTACATATCCCTTCATTTTCCTTATGCATGTATGCTCAGAATTGCTGTTGTAAGTGACCACCATGTTTATTTTCTCCACTTTCCATAAGGGCCAATACCTATCGTTGTATGTTTGACTGCATCACTGAGGATTTGCTCTGTTTACCACTCAAGAAAGAAAATGGTTATCTATGTGAACCCCTTGAGAATTACTGGACCTGCATTGATCTACCTTTGGGAAGGTTTTGCTGGATGCGAAGATGAAATTGGGCAAAATCTGTTTTTCCAAGCACAGACTAGTTCATAGAAAATGGTGACGGGGCTCAGAGCAACAAGGGCAAAGAATACACGTGTCTAATTTTATAATTGCTTGTAGAGCAGCAGCAATGGATGGGTGTGTGAAAACGCAAAGCAAGAAAGGCTGTCAAGTTGTTTTGTTTTATTTGGTAAATTCAATCCTTTTTATATCGAGGCCTGTTTTCACATGAGCTTCAGCTTGTATAAGAGCAGTGTGAACAGCAAGGTTTGATAAAGCATCTCCAGAGCTTTCAGCAAGCTTTCTTGAATCTTTTAAACTACTATTCAGCTCCTGTTTGTAAATTTTGAACACAGGTCCGAATGGGAGTGTTGGCTGCCACTTTAACCGATCTCTGTCTTAACCCAATCGGAGCAACCCCCACACAGTTAGCAAGCACCCTAGGGACATATTTAAACCCTTTGATTGCGCCTAATGTTGACCCCTTCCCTGTCATTGTTATTAGTACAGTAAGAGTGCATATTTTTTAGCACTGATCACTGTAATAATGTCAGTTAGGTGTCCGATTTGTTCCCTGCAATGTTGCAGTTCCACTAAAAATCGCTGATTGCCACCATTACTAGTAAAAAATAAATAAAAATGGCATAACAATATCCCATAGTTTGGAGAAGCGATAACTTTTGCGCAAACCAATCAATATACTCTTATTGGGATTTTTTGTTACCAAAGCAGAATACATATTGGCTTAAATTGATGAAAAAATTAGATTTTTTTACATTTTTTTAATTGGATATGTTTTATAGCAAAAAGCAAAAATATTTTTTTTTTGTTTTTTTTGTCGGTCTTTTTTGTTTATAGCGCAAAAAATAAAAACCACACAGGTAATGAAATGCCACCAAAACAAAGCTCTATTTGTGGGGAACAAGGGACATCAATTTAATTTTGGGTACAGCGTTGCACGATCGTGCAATTGTCAGTTAAAGTGTCGTACCGTATCACAATAAATGGTCTGGTCTTTAAAGGGGTAAAACCTTCAGGGGCTGAAATGGTTAAAAAAGCTGCTAGCAGGCTTCAAGTGGTTTTTGGAAAGTTTTTTTACCTTACTGCATTCTATGCAGTCCCCCCTAAATACATACCTGAGCCTGATCTCAATCCAGCAAAGTGCACAAGAGCCCAGGCTCTCTCTCACTCCTTATTGACTGCTGCTGCCAATCAGAGCCAGTGAGGAGGGAGCGCATGGTGGGGCTGAGCCGACCCGAGCTTCGCTCTGAGTGTCTTATGGACACACAGAGCAGGACTTGGGAGAGGGCTCTCAGCGGAGGGGTGGAGCCAGGAGCGCCGGTGAGGGACCCGAGAAGAGAAGGATTGGTTGTCTCTACTATTTAAACTTTGATTTAATGATATCAGTACGTATCAAGATTATTCCCTTCTGTTTTGGAGCATAAATTGTTGGTCCATAGCACATACAACTGGTTTCGGTCTGTGTAGTGTGCTTGGGTGTGGTATGGCTTGCCAAGCTGAACCACTGTAGAGCAGTGGCGGCTGGTGCTCAAACTGAAAAATACTGAAAAAAAACCCATCAATTGCAGCCTCACTGTGCCCATCAAATGCAGCCACTTGTGCCCATCAAGTGCAGCCACTTGTGCCCATCAAATGCAGCCACTTGTGCCCATCAAATGCAGCCACTTTTGCCCATCAAATGCAGCCACTTGTGCCCATCAAATGCAGCCACTTGTGCCCATCAAATGCAGCCACTTGTGCCCATCAAATGCAGCCACTTGTGCCCATCAAATGCAGCCACTTGTGACCCATCAAATGCAGCCACTTGTGCCCATCATATGCAGCCACTTGTGCCCCATCAAATGCAGCCACTTGTGCCCCATCAAATGCAGCCACTTGTGACCCATCAAATGCAGCCACTTGTGACCCATCAAATGCAGCCACTTGTGACCCATCAAATGCAGCCACTTGTGCCCCATCATATGCAGCCACTTGTGCCCCATCATATGCAGCCCCTTGTGCCCCATCATATGCAGCCCCTTGTGCCCCATCATATGCACCCCCTTGTGCCCCATCATATGCAGCCACTTGTGCCCATCAAATGCAGCCACTTGTGCCCATCATATGCAGCCACTTGTCCCTCATCAAATTCCGCCACTTGTGCCCAACAAATGCCGCCACTGTGATGCCCGCCTGCTGTCTGCCCAGCACTTACCCCAACTAAGTGGCCGGTCAGGTAGCGGGTAACCTCAGCGAGCAGTGGGACTGCTCCTGTGTCCTCCATGCTTCCCCCTCCTCTCTTCTTCAGTCTGCTAGGAGTCCAATCAAGGCACCTATGCCTTCAACCAATCAGGTGACGGGTGTTAGACTTACGCTACCTGATTGGCGCAGAGGTGGTTCAGTGTTAGAGAAGAAAATGTTCATTTGCTTTTCTAACACATCTGGGTGGACTGCGAGCGCAATGCTCTGCGCTCTAAGTCCACCTTTTTTGAAGCCTATTAGAGCCTATGACTCTAATCGGGTATTTCAAAAAAACACCCCACTGGAATTCAGGATGCCTGAATAGGGGGAGGCAGCAGCGGCCATGGATAGATTCATGCTATGCATGAATCTATCCATTAGTCATAGAGGAGGCGGCGGCGGCGGCGACCGCGCGCCCGTAATGGACAGGCCGCCCCTGTTGAAGAGCCTCATTGACCTAACCATCTGTCCTATATGGCCCTTGTGGTCCTTAGTGACTACCGCTTACCTCAATGGATCACTCCTGAGGTTCACATCCATGGGGCCCAGGTTTATATGGATTTTTGTATCCCCATATACCCTTATGTCGCATACACACAAGCGGACTGTCCAACAAAAAAAGTCAGATGGAAGCTTTTCATCATATATCCCGATCTTGTGTAGGCCTCATCGGGCTTTTTTTTTTTTTCGAAAAATCTGACAGACCTAGAAATAGAAAATGTTCAGACGGACCCAATTCCTATCGGGAAAACCGCTTGTCTGTATGCTGGTCTGACGGACCAAAAACGACGCATGCTCTGAAGCAAGTACGAGACAGAAGCTATTGGCTATTGAACTTCCTGTTTCTAGTCCCGTCGTAAGTGTTGTACGTCACCGCGTTCTGGACGGTCGGACTTTGGATTGACCGTGTGTAGGCAAGACTGCTTGAATGGAATCCTGTTGGAGAAACCTTCGGAGTTTATTACGACGGCTAAACCGGTCATGTGTACGTGGCATTAGGCTGTCACATGCGCCCATGTTTTTAAAATATCTCTCAAGGTTTATTTCATTATTAGAACCATCTGGCACTCCAGCTCTGGTATTTTGTTTTTCTAATATCCACTAATTTTTATATTCATATTTACACAGGATTATATGTAGTTTTAGTTTGAGGAGATTCCTATTGTGTCACTACATGTCCTTTTTGAAGGTCTCTTTAAGAATCTATTTTTCTCGAGTATTTTTACATAAAATATTTTTTATATTTCCATCTTTAGTTGTGGTCTGGGAACTGGAGTTTAGTCCTCATGGTTTTTCAGTTGATTTATTAATACCATTTCTGTATAAAACCAGTTCCTGCGCTATGGAATACTGGGTCAATTCCAAAGCAGCTGCTGTCACCAGGTATTATACCCTAGAGCACACGTGTCAAACACAAGGCCCGCTAGGCCATTCCATGTGGCCCTCGCACCTCTTCTGCACTTGCGGCACCCCCTCGTCTCTGCCCCCACCTTGTGGCCGCAGTGGACAGCAGAGAGGAGGACAGAAATCTTTCTACAGATCCTGTACTAGACATGTGCGTTCGTTTCGAATTAATATTCGGACAAATTTTTCATTATTTGGAGATTCGGATATATCCGAATACCTGAATTACAATATAAACGAATTTTACCGAATGCTCCGAATAACGTAACAAAATTCGGACTGAAACTCGAATCGAATTTCACATTGAACTCCAGTCGCATTCTCACTACACATATTGCTGAAATCAAAGACTATGTGTTTTATTAGACTACCATTTCAAAATAATGCTGTTTTTGTTAAGCCAAAAGGTAATTTAAAGAGTCATTGTAATTGTTTGATGAAGATTTTTCTTTTGTTGTTTCACTTTGCTGCATTTCAATCAAAAACAATATAACATTTTCGTTTCGACGATTTGAAAATGTATCGATTTGATTGGTTCGAATCGAAAAAAAATCGGTTAATTCAGAGAAAATTCCGAATACGAATCAACCGAATTTAACTAAACAGAATAACTAGATTAACGAATCAAAACGAAACAAATGTGCACTATGTCTATCTATGTCTATCCTGCACCCTCTTGTCTCCGCCTTCCCTGGTTTCAGTATAGCTGACTCCAGCCCTCCTTTGGTCCTCCTCCAGACCCTGAACTTTCATCTTCCCAGCTCTGCCCCCAGCTTCTCTCTGGTAGCAGCACAAGGGTGTGCACTGTGATGTAAGGGAGGGACATCTAGTCTTACAGATTCAACCAGCCCTCTGAGGGCAACCATAATGTTGATGTGACCCATGATGAAATGGAGTTTGACACCCCTGCCCTAGAGTATAGAATATATACAAAAATGTAAGGTGTCTGTGGTGTAGCGCTACAATACCCCCACTCCCTTGTGTGTAATGAAAAATAAAAAAACTAAAAATTACAAGCCGAAATATAATGCACCTGTCCCACTAAAGGGTACTCATGGTCTATATACCATATGTGAGTTCCCTAAAAAGAAAAAAACTGCTAGAAACTGCTCTCAGAGACTAAATGCAATGATATGTGATAAAAGCTCTAGAGAGCAGGGCCCTCTGATTCCTCTTGTACCAAATTGTAATGTAATTATAATGTCTGCCTTCATTTTGTTAACCTCTGCACAAACTGTTGACGCTATATAATTCCTGTATAAGAATAATAATATAATACAACAAAATACTGGTGTACTACAAAACACTTCCACTGAAATCTATTTATATAATCATTTGTGAAAATGCAAAATACACATGCTCTTTCCATATAATGTGAAATTGGTGCCCCCCATTTTTCCCCACCAGGTCCATGATTGTTTCCTTGATATGATTATCCTGGTTATTTTTGCTTTTTCATTTTTTTTATATTTTTTATTTTTTCATTTTTATTTTTCATCCAATATTTTTTTATTTGCTTTTTTTTTTTTATTGATTCCTATTGCATTCTTATTTTATCCTTTCACAAATCCTATTACATACACTTTTTGCTTTTTGATGTTTACATAGTTTGTTGTGTTTGTTTACTATTCTCATTAATTTTAATTTTTTTATTTTTCATTTGTTCTTTTTTGACGTTGACATTTTCAATCGGTAACGCATTTGAACCGGCATTTCTGTGATTACAATGTAACCTTTCTATCTTTTAATTGTTGCCAACACAGACTGCCAGCGGACTTTTGGTTTTGGAATGTTTTGCTTCCCTAAACACTTTGTATCAGAGGTGTTCTTCTATCCCTAGTTTTCCTTCCACCCAGCACGCTGGCAGTCTGTTTTTCAGCCCCATGCTTTGGAGCTTGTGGGGGGCAATTTAAATGAGAGCGGGTAGCCCGTGGGGGTTAACTGAAGAGGAGGAGGAGTCCTCGAAACGTGTCCTAGAGACCCCACCCTTCCAGGAGACCATCGTCCACTGAGAGCTTTCCTTGGGATTGAGCGAGCCGAGCGGGAGCAGAGACTTCTGGCATCCAGCCCAGCTCTTCACCTGTCACTGTGTGACAGTGGTCCAGACACTGTGGCTGCTCATCCATCCTTTACTTGTGTGTGTTGAGTGAGCTTTTTCTTGTAGACTTTATACACTCTCACATTTTATTTTGGGAGTACAGTAAAACCTTGGATTGAGAGGAAGTTGGTTTGAGAGCGTTTTGCAAAACAAGCAAAATTCTTTAATACATTTTGACTTGATATACAAGGAATGTCTTGATATACAAGTAGCATCATATCACAACTGAGTATAAAAGGGAAGAGAGGCCCTCTAAGTGTAGCAATATGGTTACATTTAATGAAGGTACAACATTTAGCAACTCACGTGTTTGATTATTAAAACAGTCCCATTTAAGTATGCAGGCATCCGGGTAAAGTTGTCCACATAGACCATCTTCCGCACTGCCATCAATGTCATCTTTTCCATGCTGCGCTCCACGAGCGCTTCAAGCCTCGTTTTCAGATCGCTCTACTGCAGGGTAGTCTTCCCGGTCACCATTGCAGATTGACAGTGGTAAGAGTCGGTGGTGCGGAGGACGGTCTATGTGGACAGCTTTACCCCGGATGCCTGCGCACAGATGTGCCTGTTTTAATCATCAGCCATATAAATTGCTAAATGTTGTACCTTCATTAAATGTAACCATATTGCTACACTTAGAGGTGCCTCTATTCTTTTTTATACTCTGTAGCTCCTGCTGGATTTTACTTCTAATCCCCAGGTGGAGGCTTCCATTTGTGAATGGACATTTTATGGTTACACAACCTGATCACGTTGCTATAATCTTTTTATATGGACTATAAACTGAAGTAGTTATAAATAAATGGTTGTGGAACAAATCTTCTGAGATTCCATTATTTCTTGTGGGTAAATTTTCTTTGATATACAAGTGCTTTGGATTACAAGCATGTTTCCAAAACAAATTATGCTCGCAATCCAAGGTTTTACTGTATATAAAATGTTGTTTTTAATAAAGGTCTTTGATCTTTTTTACTACACCAGAGATCGCTGTTTTCTCCCTTCACTTGCTTTGAAAAGAAGGATTGGGGCAGCTCTGTGCAAAACCATTGAGCAGAGCAGGTAAGTATATTTAATGTTTGTTATTTTAATTTGAAAAAAAAATAATTTTCAGCACTTCTTGTGCTTGTTGAAAGCCTGCTGAAGCCTGCTAGCAGCTTGATAAAGTGGCAATCAACTCTCCCATTATTCTCTGTGTTCAACATTTACAAACTGGAACTGGAAGCTCTGCAAATGATTTTTCAAAAGCTTTGCAGCCCCTATTTAATATGAATCCCCTGTGAAACAGGCCTTAAAACCATATGCTGATATAAAGGTTTATCTTTTAATATATTTGATGCCATCTGCCAGATTCTGTATCCGCTGTATGAGTTAAATGGAATGCTTCTATATTCAATACCAGTGATCCAAAAATACATACATTTATTTTAATAACTCCTTCGCTTGCACGTGCATAATTTGTATATATGACTCAAACACAAATACAATGATTTGTTGATCTAAATAAGTGAGGGATGAAGTCATGGGTTTAGAAGTTATAGCTATGGCATGTTGCCTGCCTCTATTCAGATATGTTAAGGATGTGTTTAATTACTCAAAGGGCTTGTCTTTTTTTTCATTGCATTTCAAAGTAGATGCAATAACAGATTCTTGCAAATATACTCTCTGTACAACTTTCAAACGAGCGGACCGATCGGATCCGCCTGTCCGTTTTTTAGGCGATCTGATTGGACCACCCATGGTTCTCTCTGGGAGGCGGACATGTGTCAGTTTACATCCCCATGCATCCAATTCGGTCCGCCGAAAACAGTGGTTAGGATGGATGACAGTCGGATAGAAACGGACTGCCTGTCCAATTTCCATCCGATCACCCCATAGATAACAGCGGGCCATGTCCGTTCTGCATAGTGGAGCGGAAACAGACCTGTCATCTGCCTGCTCAGCAGGGATCACCGGACAAATCCCCCGCTGAGCAGGTGGATCCGCTTGACAGCGTTTGCCCCTTGTCAAAGGGGCCTTAACCACTTGCCAACCAGCCACAGTACATATACTGCGACAGGTCGGCTCTGTTGCGCAAAACAACGTACCTGTACGTCTCTTCATACAATAGGTACTGTGGGCACTGCGGGAGCACCCGCGTCTGCCGGCCACCCGCGAACGCGGTACAGAGAGGCAGAACGGGGATCTGCCTCTGTAAACAAGGCGCATCCCCATTCTGACAGTGGACAACATGGAGATCTGCTGTTCCTAGTGATCAGGAACCACAATCTCTGTGTTGTCCCAGTGAGCCCATCCCCCACACAGTTAAAACACACCCAGGGAACACAGTTGATCGCCCCCTAGTGTTCATCCCTTCGCTGTCAGTGTCATTTATACATTGATCAGTGCATTTTTTTTTTAGCACTGATCACTGTAATAATGCCACTGGTCCCCAAAAAGTGTCACTTAGTGTCACATTTATCCGCCGCAATGTCGCAGTCCCGCTAAAAATCGCAGATCGCCGTCATTACCAGTAAAAACATTTTAAGAAAAAATAAAAGTCCATAAAATCTATCCCCTATTTTGTAGACGCTATAACTTTTCCGCAAACCAATCAATATACGCTTATTGCGATTTTTTTCTTTTACCAAAAATATGTAGAAGAATACATATCGGCCTAAACTGATGAATACATTTTTTTATATATAAATATATTTTTTTTTTGGATATGTATTTTAGCAGAAAGTAAAATTTTTTTTTTTTTTTCAAAATAGTCTGTCTTTTTTTTTTCTACAAAGAAAAAAAAAAAAGATGAATGTATGGGCTGTCTTATAGCAGAACTCTACTCACCTCCTCGCCAATGATGCAGTGACCCAAGGCACCCTCGCCAGTCACTGACGTCTTTGGCTGGGGTTTACTTCTGAGTTTCAAGCTTTGCCCATTTTGATTGGTTGGGCCAAGATTTCGTCACTTCCACACATGTGCAGGAGTTCATTTATCTTGACAGATGCCGAAATCATACACTGAGCAGCACATACATAACTCAGTGTAACCTTGTAAACAGGCAGTGAAGAAAACTTTAATACATAATTTGTCCCATTAAAAAGCTTGCTTATTCACAGTTTTTATTATAATTTTTTTTAGCAAAGTTCGACTTTAACACCAAAGGGCAGTAAGGCCAGCGTCACAAATTTGCACTTTGGTCACGCGCTATGCATTTGTCAGTGCCTTGCACCACCATTCATTTTGAGCGGCACCTCAATGCACTAAGGCAATGTGCCTGTGTTTCAGCGCTGTGTGACGTGCTATATTGCTAAAAGGGTCTGCATGTCTTAAATTACATAACTTGTTGCACACCACAGAGGTCTAAAGGTGGCCTTGCAACTACAGGAGTGAGATCCATAAATATTCCTGCTCTTCTCACTCACGTGGGCACTGTTTACTTCTGGGAACACACCAGGAGTCGTGTTAGAACATGTCTGAACAAGCCCTAAGGCTCCATTCACACCAATGCGTTTTTTCATGATGTTTTTTGCAGAAATGCAGGACATTTTTTTTTAACATGGGTTCCTTTGGAACATGTTCACATAAATGCATTTTTGTGCCTCTACGTTTTTGGAAAGGGTCAGGGACTGTTTTAAATGCGAAATGGTGCTTTTTTTGGTTCAATAGATTTCAATGGGGAAGCTGCAGAAATACATGTAGTGCATTTTTACCGCGATTTGCGTTCTTATATCTGCCCAACAACAAATCCCCCCCCCCCCAAAAAAAAAAAACATAAAAAACGCAAAACTTAAAATTGTGGTAAAAACGCAGTAAAAAAAAATGCAGAAAACACAGCAAAAAGCACTGCAGAAATACTCAAAAGCAAAATGCATAGATGTGAATCAAGCCCGCCATGGAAAGGTAACCTGTCATGACATAAATTTGAAGACGGGCATTGTCAACCTTTCCTACAGAAAATTCTAGCTACCCAAGTTCATGCTGACCCTTCCTCCCGGCTTTAGGGCTCCTTTTGCGTGAATTACTGCATCAATGTGGCGTGGCATGGAGGAGATCAGCCTGTGGCACTGCTGAGGTGTTATGGAAGCCCAAGTTGCTTTGATAGTGGATTTCAGCTCCTCTGTATTGTTGGGTCTGGTGTCTCTCATCTTCCTCTTGACAATACTCCACAGATTCTCTATGGGTTTTAGGTCAGGCCAGTTTGTTAGCCAGTAGGGATGAGCCTGCGGTTTGAGTCGAACGTAAGTTCAACTTGAACATCGGGTGTTCATTTGCTCACAAACGAACCGTACATATGGGGTGTTCGCGGGAAATTCAAGCACCGCGGAACGTTCCATAATGCACTGCGAGATCGCAGCACATTGATGTCTGATTGACCAAAGCATGCACCTGACCTGCATGCTTTGGCCAATCACAGTGCGCTCTGATGCGAGAGCCATAATTGGCCAAAGGCAGGGTGCCTTTGGCCAATAAGGGCTCAGAAGAACTAAGTCCACGGCCCACACTATATTATTATTATTATTTCAGGTACTTATATAGCGCCGTCAATTTACGCAGCGCTTTACACATATATATTATACGTTCACATCAGTCTCTACCCTCAAGGAGCTTACAATCTAAGGTCCCTAACTCACATTCATTCATACACACACACACGAGGGCCAATTTGGACAGGATCCAATTAACCTACCAGCATGTCTTTGGAGTGCGGGAGGAAATCGGAATAGCCAGAGGAAACCCATGCAGGCACAGGGAAAACTAGATTAGGCAGGTTAGTTAGTGGCGTGCAGGCAGTGTATTTTATATATATATATATATATATATATATATATATATATATATATATATATATATATATATATATATATATATATATATATATATATACACTCTGCATTTAGTGTAGACCCTATATTCAGTCAGTGCCAGCAGTGTATTATATATAACAGTGTATTGAAGTGGTTAAGGGGAACCCCACGCCAATTTTTTTTTTTTATTACGTGGGGGGTCCCCCAAAATCCATACCAGGCCCTTCAGGTCTGGTATGGATTTTAAGGGGAACCCCGTGCCAAAAGTTAAAAAAATGGCGTGGGGGTCCCCCCAAAATCTATACCAGACCCTTAATTGAGCATGCAACCTGGCAGGTCAGGATGGGGGGGACGTGCAAGCCACATGCCGCTTGCCCTCAACATAGGGAGGGTGCTTTGGGGTCCCCCCAAAGCACCTTGTCCCCATGTTGATGGGGACAAGGGCCTCAGCCCTACAACCCTTGTCCCGTGGTTGTGGGGGTCTGTGGGTGGGGGTGCTTATTGGAATCTGGAAGCCCCCAGATCCCAGCCCCCCTATGTGAATGGGTATGATGGGGTACATTGTACCTCTACCCTTTCACCAAAAAAAGTATTCACCATCAAGTAAAAACCACAGAAGACAGTTTGTGACAATTCCTTTATTAAAAAAAAAAGAAAAAAAAGTTCCGCAATGTCCATCCTTCTTCAGTCAAAAAACAAAGAAGCTCCGCCTCGATGGGAGGCATCCCGCCTTTTTGCGGAGACAGCTGTTATATAGGTGAAGGGTGGAGCCACCCAGTGACATAACAGAGTGCCTCCGCCCCTTCTGACATCATGTGCCGTCAGAGGGGTAGGGTCATCCGGTTACATCAGCGGGTGGCCCCACCCTTGCCTTTATAACAGCTGTCACCATGAAAAGACAGCAGTCAGCGGGACGCCTCCCATCGAGGAGGAGCTTTTTACTTTTCTATTTTTTGGGTCCGTGAATGAAGATAGATGGACATCGCAGGACACTTTTTTTTTTCTTTTTTAATAAAGGAATTGTCAAAAACTGTCTTCTGTGGTTTTTACTTTGTGACACTTTTTTTTTGGTGAATGAGTAAGGGTACAATGTACCCCATACGCATTCACATAGGTGGGCTGGGATCTGGGGGCCCCCTTGTTAAACCGGGCAAGAGTTGTGGGGACAAGGCCCTTGTCCCCATCAAAATGGGGACAAGGTGTTTTGGGGGGGACCCCAAAGCACCCTCCCCATGTTGAGGGCATGCGGCTTGGTATGGATTAGGAGGGGGGGGTCGGCTTATCTCTACTGGCCAATCAAGCACAGTGATACCATGATCATTAAACCAGGTATTTGTACTTTTGACAGTGTGGACAGGTATGACGTCCTGCTGGAAAATTAAATCAGCATCTCCATAAAGCTTGTCAGTAGAGGGAAGCATGAAGTGCTCTAGAATTTCCTGGTAGAGGGCTGCACTGACTTTGGACTTTAAAAAACACAGTGGACCAACACCAGCAGATGACATGGCTCCCCAAATCATCACTGACTGTGGAAAATTTTGTATTTCATTTGGAAATCAAAGTCCCAGAGTCTGGAGGAGGAGTGGACAGGCACAGAATCCAAATTGCATAAGGACCAGTGTGAAGTTTCCACAGTCAGTGAAGATTTGGGGGGCCATGTTCATCTGCTGGTGTTGGTCCACTGTGTTTTATCAAGTCCAAAGTCCGCGCAGCCCCCTACCAGGAAATTCTAGAGCACTTCATGCTTCCCTCTGCTGACCAGCTTGATGGAGATGCTGATTTAATTTTCCAGCAGGACTTGACACCTGCCCACACTGACAAAAGTACCAATACCTGGTTTAATGATCATGGTATCACTGTTCTTGATTGGCCAGCAAACTTGCCTGACCTAAACCCCATAGAGAATCTGTGGGGTATTGTTAGGAGGAAGATGAGACACCAGACCCAACAATGTAGATGCACTGAAGGCCGCTATCAAAGCAACCTGGGCTTCCATAACAACCTCAGCAGTGTCACAGGCTGATCCCCTCCATGCCACACCACATTGATGCAGTAATTCATGCAAGAGGAGCCCTGACCAAGTATTGAGTGCATACTATACTGTACATGCTTTTCAGTAAGCCAACATTTCTATATCAAAAATCCTTTTTTTTTTTTTTTTTTATTGGTCTTATGTAATATCAAAATTTTCTGAGATACTGAATTTGCAGAGAAACAAATAGATCGGCTCTTTCTCTTCGCTCATAAGACATCCATCTACGCTAGACACCAAGAGACGGGATACAATCTATTAGCCCGGTGGTACTACACACCGGAAAGAATACATCAGATGTTCCCCCAGAGTACAAGCCTTTGGAGAAGTGGAGAGGAGACTGGCTTGCTGTTCCTTGTTTTCTGGTCCTGTCGAACCCTCCGTCCTTTCTGGACGGAGGTTCGTTGCATAGTGCAAAAATTCACAGACCGAAAGATACCAGAGACCCCTGAATTCTTCCTCCTTCACCTCCACGAGATCCCCACCAAAGTCTATAAGAAATAAATTATCCCTCTCCTACTTACGGTGGCAAAGAGTTGCGTTCCCTTGCTTTGGAAGCGGGCGCAGCCCCCATCGGTGGCCATGTGGTTGAGAAAGGTGTCAGAGATAAGGGCAATGGAAGACTTGGTTGCCACAGAGAAGGGCCTCAGTGAGCAATTTTCAAAAAAATGCATTTGGTGGCACGAATTTGTGTACTCTGGGGAATATAAGGAGCTTATGGTTTAACCTCCCATGTTACATCACCTGTGCGTGTTCCCCTGATGGGGATGGCGAAACTGGATGGAGATATGTGCATCTCCAATCCCCCCACCCCCGCCCACCGTTTTCCCTCTTTCTTCTTCTTTTACTCACCCCTGGTTTTTTTTTCTTTTTTTTTTTTTTGTGGCGTCTGACCCAAAGTGATCCACGCTACCTTCCTTCTTATATAAAATACGGTATTTTGCCGTTAAAAGAGTGGTCATGTGTCATACATAACCTCCCCATCCTTCTACAAACTGATAGTACCCCATGGTTAGTGTAAGTTTTTCTTATGTAAAAAATTACTATAATTTCGAATGCCATGAGAGAGACTATTGTTGTGTGTATACGTTTCTTCCAGTATGTATCTGTGTTTTCATATGACTACCTTTCAAAAATAAAATAAAGAATTAAAAAAAAAAAATTAAAAGAAAGAAATGCTTGAAATATATCACTATGTAGCACATTTATATAAAATATGAGTTTCACTTTTTGAATTACTGAAATAAATTAACTTTTTGATGATATTCTAATTTTATGAGATGCACCTGTATGACCCAGACACATTGAAAGAGAAGTATGTAAACACCTCTTATGGCAGAGCCAGTAAGAGTGAGATCTTTTCCATCTTCCTGCCAGCACACAGAGCGATAATTCTAATGTGCATGGGGTGATTAGGGGGGGCCCTGGCACACCCTGTGTGCCGCCTATGCTATGGAGGCATTACCAAGGTGCCTGCACTCCCGATGTAATGGTGCTGACATCATGTCAGTGCTGTTCTGTGGCAAACACCACCCACTGTTGAGTGAAGAACAAGAAACCCTGTATGTCACTGGACCACCCTGAAGACATCAGAAAAATGTAAATATAAAAAAAGCATAAAAATAATGTTGAGGGGAGCTTCAGGGTTAAAAGGGGAGCTCTAGGGTGCGAGGGCCCAGCCCAGAGTTTAACCACTTCAGCTCCGGAAGGTTTACCCCCCTTCCTGACCAGACCATTTTTTGCGATCCGGCACTGCATTGTTTTAACTGACAATTGCGCGGTCGTGCAACATTGTATCCAAATAAAGTTGATGTCCTTTTTTTCCCCACAAATAGAGATTTCTTTTGGTGGTATTTGATCACCTCTGCGGTTTTTATTTGTTGCACTATAAACAAAAAAAGACTGACAATTTTGAAAAAAAAACAATATTTTTTGCTATGAAACATATCCAATAAAAAAAAAAATGTAAAAAATCTAATTTCTTCATCAGTTTGATTGGTTTGCACAAAAGTTATAGCATCTACAAACTATGGTATAGATTTATGGACTTTTTTTTTTTTTTTACTAGCAATGGCAGTGATCAGCGATTTTTTTTTTTTTTTTTTTTTTAGCGGGACTGCGACATTGCGGAGGACAAATGCACTGTCACTGTACTAATGACACTGACAGGGAAGGGGTTGACATCAAGGGCGATCAAATGGTTAAATGTGTTCACTGGGAGTGCTTCCTTAATGTGTGGGGGATGTTTTAACGCAAGGAAGACAGAGATCCATGTTCCTGCTTGGCAGAAACACAAGATCTCTGTCTTCCTTACTGGCAGAACGGTGATCTGCCTTGTTTACTTAGGCAGACCGCCGTTCTGTCTCTCTCGGAAGGATTGCTGGTTTTCTGGCAAACATTGCGTCTGCTGATTGGCTCCCGCTGTGTCAAATCACAGCGAGAGCGGGGCTCTGGTGGTGTGCGCGCCCCAGGGCCGAGGAAAAGAATCACGTACAGGTAAGTGATTTTGCGCTTAACTACTTACGGGCCGCCCGCTGTCGTTATACGTCAGCTGTTTTACGCAGAATACCGTTGTTATGGCAGCAGATAGCTGCCATAACCCTGGTATCTTTTTAAACAGCGGGCAATCCGCTTTCAGATAAAAGTGGTCTCTGTGGCAGAGACCACCGGGGAGCGGCGGGAGGGGCACTTCTCCTGCCGCTCCCCGGTGGTCTCCGCCACTTACCGGAGCCATCGGCAGCGGCGGAGACGATCGGGTCCTTTCCCTCTGAGGCATGGAGTCAAGTGAGGGAAAGATGGCCCCTACTTGGCTCCATTCTGTACCATTGGATGACGGAAGCAACGTCAAACGTCACTTCTGCCCAATGGTCTTAAAGGGGGAAAAAATTTATTGAAAAAAAAACCTTTTTTTTTAATTAATTTATTTTTTTAATGTTTTTAAGTGTAAATGTGAGATCTGAGATTGTGAGATCTCACAATAAAGAGGTCCTGTCATGCTTTTTTTTCTATTACAAGGGATGTTTACATTCCTTGTAATAGGAATAAAAGTGACCCAAATTTTTTGGAGTAAAAATAAAAAGTTAAATAAATAAGAAAAAAAAAATTGAAAGCATCCTGCTGAGCTCGCACGCAGAAGCGAACGCATACGTGAGTCGCGCTCACATATGAAAACAGTGTTTAAACCACACGTGAAGTATTGCCATGATCATTAGCGTGAGGGCAATCATTCTAGCCCTAGACCTCCTCTGTAACTCAAAACTGGTAACCTGTAGACATGTTCAAACGTCGAGTATGGAGATTTTTTTAGCGTCAAAGTTTGTCGCCATTCCATGAACGGGTGCAATTTTGAAGCATGATATGTTGGGTGTCAATTTACTCGGCGTAACATTATCTTTTTACAATATAGAAAAAAAAATTGGGCTAACTTTACTGTTGTCTTATTTTTTTGATGAAAAAAAGTGTATTTTTTCCCAAAAAAATTGCGCTTGTAAGACCACTGCGCAAATACGTTGTGACAAAGTATTGCACTGACTGCCGTTTTATTCTCTAGGGTGTCTGAAAAAAAATATATATAATGTTTGGGGGTTCTAAGTAATTGTCTAGCAAAAAAAAAAAAAGATTTTAACTTGTAAACAACAAGTTTGAAAAATAGGCCCGGTCCTTAAGTAGTTAAGGGCTGCCCTGCTGCAGTTTATGTACGTGGGGCAGTCCTTAAGTGGTTAAACTAAAGGTTCTATTGGACTTTAGGTGGACCTGATAATAATTAATATTCTATGCCATGTAATAAGGCTTGCAAACTTGACCAACTATGTCAGTGATGGCGAACCGTGGCACCACACTGCCACAGATGTTTTGGAACATTTCCCATGATGGTCATGCACTCTGCAGTGTAGTTGGGCATCATGGGAAATGTAGTTCCAAAACATCTGAGGGGGGGCCAAGGTCTGGGAACACTGAACTATGTTCTTGTAAATAAAAAGATAACGTTTTATAGTCCAGAAAAAGGAATACTGCTAATTCACGTGTAATTATAATGCAATACAGTTCTTTTTTCTTAAAAAAAAAAAAAAAAAACTCAGAACTTTGCAGTTAAATTCAGCCACTGGAAGCTGTGTGGATTTCCAGCGCACTGCACGCTGGTGAATCAAATTACACTTCAATGCCTAGCTGACACTAAAATTGGCATGGGCAAAACAGTAGTAAGAGGCCTCTGGGGGAGCTACAAACTCACTTTTCCTGCTATACAGCACACCCCCCTCCCCCCCTCTCCCCCACAATAACATAAACAAACACCAATACATTGGCATTTTCATGCCATAAGGGTATCATTTTATTGATTTAGCTATTGGAGGGAATAGTTGAATTGATGAAAGAATAGCTATGGCTTTAAAACTAAAATAAAAAGAATCTACTGTATATTGCTGCCCTGCGATATCGTGTAAATGTCTGTTGATCCAGCAAGGAGAACTGTTGTCTATCTGCTACATTGAATAAGGTGACAGCGCATGCCCAGTTGAAATCACAGCGGTGTTGTCACACTTTCAGCCATTGTGCCTGCTTAGAATACAGCAGTATGTGATTGGTATTTCCAACCTTCATAGGGCTTGGGCAACAGTTAAAAGAAAACCTGAACTAAGAATGTACAGTATATTGTGAAAAGTATTGGGACGCCTGCCTTTACACGCACATGAACTTTAATGGCATTCCAGTCTTAGTCTGTAGGGTTCAATATTGAGTTGGCCCACACTTTTCAGCTATAAGAGCTTCAACTCCTCTGGGAAGGCTGTCCACAAGGTTTAGGAGTGTGTCTATGGGAATGTTTGACCATTCTTCCAGAAGCGCATTTGTGAGGTCGGGCACTGATGTTGGACGTTCTAATGCATCCCAAAGGTGTTCTATCAGGTTGAGGTCAGGACTCAGTGCAGGCCAGTCAAGTTCCTCCGCCCCAAACTCGCTCATCCATGTCTTTATGGACCTTGCTTTGTGCACTGGTGGGCAGTCATGTTGGAACAGGAAGGGGCCAACCCCAAACTTTTCCCACAAAGTTGGGAGCATGAAATTGTCCACAATGTCTTGTTATGCCGACGCTTTAAGTGTTCCCTTCACTGGAACTAAGGAACAAAGCCCAACCCCTGAAAAGCGAACCCCACACCATAATCCCCCCTCCACCAAATGACTTGGACAAGTGCACAAACCAAGGTCCATAAAGTCCTGACCTCACCAATGCGTTTCTGGAAGAATGGTCAAACGTTCCCATAGACCAGTGGTTCTCAACTCCTGTCCTCAGGACCCACCAACAGTCCAGATTTTAAGTATTATATACCTGCTATACCATGCTTCTGAACCTTTTCCTGGGGGACGCGCCTCTGAGAGTCGTATCCCACTGGGAATGGGATGTTGGCTCTTTTGAGGAGGAACAATGGGAGGAAGCCTTGCAGGCGGTTCCCACGTGTTCGTTAAATGCTGCTCAAAAGCTCTCACAGCTTTATATTATCTTCAGAGTACATTACACGCCGGCTAGATTGGTCCGCATGGGATTGGGCACTGATTCAACCTGCACCAGATGCTCCAGAGATCATGGAGATCTCATACATCTCCTGTGGAGATGCCCAAAATTGCACCTCTATTGGAGCGAGGTCATTAACACCATTAATAGAGTTTTTCAAATAGTGATACCTTTGGACCCCAAACCATGTTTGCTGGGGATTGTGGATGACCTACTGACTGAGGATATACTTAAACAGGCTATTAGAAGGGCCTTGTGTTAAGGCCCGCCTGCTTATCCTCAGGCACTGGAAATCCACGAGTCCTCCCACGGTGCAAGAATGGATTACACAAATGGGGGCCACAATCCGTATGGAAAAAATTATATACCAGCATAGGGGAGCTTCACAAAAATATGAGAAACTATGGGCTCAGTGGTTGGATGTACCCGGCCTAGCGCCAGTGGATTTAGTGTTTGATCGTTTATTCTAAAGGTGGTCCTTCTTAGCTTCAATACACATAGGATGTATGATGTGCACTACATAACTAGCCAGTACGGTAGGAGATGATAAGTAAAGTATCCATTGAAGGAGCGTGGATTGCCCACAGATGGCTCTATCTGATGAGAGGTTTTTTCCTTTTTTTTTTTTTTTTTCTTTTTCCTTTTTTTTTTTTTTCTTTTTCCTTTTCTTTGCTTTCGATGTAATGGATTATATGCCCCTTTTTTTTGTGCTTTTTTTTTTCTATCCTATTGCATATGTAAGATGTGACCTCTATTCTGTAAATTGCTGTATGCGCTCTGGAACTGTATACACTTATTCAATTTCAATAAAACCTTTTGTTTGAGAAAAAAAAAAAGTATTATATACTAAATAAAACTCACGCTAAGTGAACGTATAAATGAATGAATAAACTGCAGCAGCTATTACAAAGGTACTAAATCTCAAGAATGGATGTATAAATTAACAACGCTTGCAGAATATTAAACCACAATTACACGATGTGCTCAAAACATTATCAGTGACAGTATTATCAAAATACAAAATAGAAAACAATCTATATTAAAGTGCTAAGTGCTCCAAAAAAATATAAATAAAGTGCACCGGTGATTCAAAAAAAAAAAATGGTGTTTGTGTGCCACACTCCTCTCTTGTGATCATCACATCTATCACGAGTGATGTTTTTGTTTGCGCAGCACATACAGTACCAGCGGCACTTCACTATTGGTTTGGGACAAGTATGCAGTTGTAACCTCACTGGCTGCGCTTGTTCCAGGCTTGTCACTTAGTAGGTACTGAGGCCCAGACAACCAGGCAGCCAGCATTTTCAGAATGAGGTCTGCAATGGCAGCCTTGTTTAAAGTAAACCTCTATAAGTGCTATGGAGGCTGCCATTGCTGACCTATTCTGATAGTATTAGCTGTTTAAGATCTTAACATTTTCTCAGCCACTGACCTGGAAAATGCATGCAATCACTAAGGTCAGAACTCTGATCTGTGTACTATTTCCAGGTTAGTGACTCAGAAAATTGTGCAACCAATTATTCAGCATGACAGCCAGACGCCTAATACAGGCTCATTCAAACTCCAGGAGTCGTTTCACTTTAGAAACTTACTGTGGGCTAGCTTGGATAAAATAATTTCACATGCCAGAACTGTATGGTCGCTGGGGACTCTGCAATCCACTGTAGCAGCCATAGGTTGCGCAGCCTATTGCATTAGGGTGTGCACCCTAAAACTCAAACACACATGCATGTGTGTGTCTACATATATATATATGACCCCGGCAAATTGATCTCTCTGCCGGCACAGTGAAAGAGAAGAGCATAGATACTTCTCTTATGGAAGAGCCAGTAAGAGGTATATCTTTCACATGTTCCTACTTCTACACAGAGCGATAATACTAATGCGCATGGGGGGATTAGGGTGTGCCTGGGCACAGCCGGCACACCCTGTGCGCACCCCTATGGTAGCAGCATTAGCTATGTACAGTAAGCAGTGTTGGCTTTCGACAGGCTAGGAGAAACTTACCTCTTCATTTTTGCACATGCACAAAGCACTTTACACTCCCAGAATTAGAAGGGTGTAGGTTCTCAGACCTACCCTGAAAGACTTGGGCGGAGGGCACATGGCCTTATGGTCAGGTTCTTTCCCTCCCATGGGGTCTCCTCTCAAGGGAGCCCCACCTCATACTTGGGTGGACCTTGCTTTGGTAGGTCTCCCAAAGAATGGATTTAGCTGGGTGAACCATGAGTACCTTGTCCCCGTCATGAGTCTCGAGCCCCAGGGGTTCAGGACTAGGTTCCTTTCTTTTTGGAGGACCATACACTGTGTGCACAATTATTAGGCAAGTTGTGTTTTTTTAGGATTAATTTCATTATTGAACAACTACAGTGCTCTCGGTCAATCCAAAATGTTAATAAACATCAAACTTAAATATTTAAAGTGGTTGTAAAGGCAGAAGGATTTTTTATCTTAATGCATTCTATGCATTAAGATAAAAAACCTTCTGTGTGTGTGTGTGTGTGTGTGTGTGTGTGTGTGTGTGTGTGTGTAGCAGCCTCCCCAATACATACCTGAGCCTCCTCTCTATCCAGCAATGTACAAGTGCCTTAATCTGTCCGGAACTCTCCCTCCTGATTGGCTGAGACAGCAGCGGCGGCATTGGCTCCCACTGCTGTCAATCAAGGTCAGTTAGCCAATCAGGAGAATGAGGGAGCGTGGCCGAACCACGGCTCCGTGTCTGAATAAACACACAGAGCTGCGGCTTGGCCCCGGTGACCCATAGCAAGCTGCTTGCTGGGGGGGCACTTGACGGGAGGGAGGCGCTAGGAGCACTGAAGAGGGACCCGAGAAGAGGAGGATCCAGGCTGCTCTGTGCAAATCCACTGCACAGAGCAGGTAACTATAACACGTAACAATAAACCCACCCTTATATTCAATCACAGTCATAAGCTTTCCATTTAACTTTTTGTGCAGCAGCAACCACAGCCTCTCAGACACAGTTCAGAGAGATGTACTGTTTTCCTTCATTGTAAATCTTTCATTTAACCTCCCTGGCGGTAGGATTATGTCAGATTTTTGCATCTCAAAGCGGTACAATTACTTTGCATAAAAATTTGGCGTTTCATATTTTAGGCCTGTAATTCTTAGCAATAACACACTTAAATCTGTCCAAACAAGAGTCTAGTAGATATCCCGGGTATGATGAAGCTTGAAACACAAAATCATAAATAATATAATAAAAATAATTATAAAAAATAATAAAATCAATTTCCCCACAATTCATTATCGCTTAATTCTGCAAGTGTTCTAATTTATTATCGCTGTTTTCTAGCTGGTCTAAAACCACTTTTGACGTAAAGGGACACTTTTTGGTTGCTATGGACAATCTCCAGTTTCCAGGCAGAAAGAACAATATATATAATATAAAACTGTATGCAGGGCATGGGCCAAAGCACTGGGGACAAAAGGGATGTGAAATAATTTCATACAGTAAAATAATCTGTAAGATTACAGTGTACTGTATGTGTTATGATTTTTAAATTTTCCGCCGGCTCCGCCACCGTGCGTTGCGCTCACTGGGAACCAAGCCCAGCACACAGAGGCATTGGGCGGAGGACAGAGCCCGCAGACACAGCGGGGGGACATCGCAGGATCTTGGGGACAAGGTAAGTATACCGCACCAGGATCCTGCAATGCAATTCCGAGTGTGGCTTGGGGTTACCGCTAATGGTACTGAAATTTAACCCCGAGCCACACTCGGAAAAACTGCCAGGGAGGTTAAGAAGGGCCCACAAGTTCTCAATAGGGCTTAGGTCAGATGAGGAAGGGGGCCATGTCATTATTATTTAGGCTGGGTTTGTACTATTGCGGATTGGATGCGGGTTTCCAGTTCACATAGCAGGAGATTGTGACCGGCTCTCACATCTCTGCAGCGGCTCCGGTGCGAATCGCACAGGAGCCCTGTGCATCATTTGGTCTGTTTTAGGTCATAACTCAGCCCAAAATTTAGGCTGAAATCAGACCCGATATGGTGAATGGAGACGCACCGCACTCCTGCTGTGAGCTGCTGCGTTCTATAGTGTGAACCCAGCCTTAATCTTTAAGGCCTTTACTGGCTAGTCACACAGTGGAGTACTTTGATGCATGCAATGGAGCATTGTTCTGCATAAATATCATGGTCTTCTTGAAAGATACAGACTTTTTCCTGTACGGTAAGAAGGTGTCTTCTAAAAACTGGCAGTAGGTTTGGGAGTTGATTTTGAGTCCATCTTCAACCCGAAAAGGTCCAACTAGCTCAACTTTAATAATACCAGAGTCGAAGTGGAGCTCTGCGCCCATTACTGATCTAGCCACAGGCCCATCCATCTGGTCTCTCAAAAGTCACTCATCTCATCAGTCCATAAAACCTTTGAAAAATCTGTCTTCAGATTTCTTTCCCAGTCTTGATGTTTCAACTTATGTGTCATGTTCAGTGGTGGTCAGGTTTCAGCCTTCCTTCCCTTGGCCATGTCTCTGAGCAATGAACACAGGAGGGTTCAAGTTAATACAGCTTGGAGTTGAACAATATGCATAAAAATTATGATTTGGTCAAAATACTCACCTGTCTAATAATTGTGTATACAGTGTATGTTATACCCTGTGCACTTTTTGTAAGCTCATTTTATTGCACCTGGTGCTAAAAAACAAACAAAAAAAAAACTTCCCTCTGCTGCCAGGAAAAAGAGCATTGCGCTTTCCTGTCCCTCTACCACTAATAAACAGTCTTTTTTGAACAGTCAGTATTTATGTCAATTAATACTAGGTGGGTTCTGATTAGCTTAGTTGGAGATCGTGATATTATCCCCGCCACAACACTTTGAGGCTGGGTTCACACTATTGCGAATTGAATGCGCATTCTCGCTTCCAATTCGCAATAGCAGGTGAATGTGACCAGTTCTCTATGGAGCCGGTTCACACATCTCCGATGCTGCTCCGGTGCGACTTTGCACCGGAGTCCTGTGCGTCTTTTGGTCCGTTTCAGGTCCGAATTCAGCCCAAAATTCGGGCTGCAATCGTATCTGAAACAGTGAACCAGGATGCACTGGACCCCTGCTGGGAGCCGCATTGGTATCCAGTATGAACTGAGCCTGACCAATCAAAGTCTGCCTATTATTTATTGACTGAAATAGAATGTGGTTTATGAGTGGCAAACGGACTAGTCAACAGCAAAAGGAAGTTGCTCATAGTCCTCCAAAAGCCAACACCGATTACAGTATGTAGCTTATGCTACTCCGGTGGCGTCCCCAGAGCCATATAGTTATGGCATATGGAGGAATTACTTTATACAAGTGAAATAATTCCCGGAGTTTCTCTTTAAGGTTAACTTTAAACTACTTGCCCTTTGATTATTTTCTTGACCAAAAAAAAAAAACTGAGTTCACTAAAGAACAAGGCGTAAGCAGTTCAAAACAGGAAATACAATCTATCTGGAAACAAGAGGTGTAATTATCAGTTTGATCTCCACTGTTCCATGAAGAGTCACTCAGTCGCACAATGCAGATGATTAATCATGCTTCTTTACCTATCATTTCAAATTGGACACCTGATCTGGATGCAAAGTACAGCTGTGCATGGAGGATCTAATCAACACACCTGTAGAATAGGTAACTTTATACCACGAACAGATATATACATTAAAGTTCCTATGCACTGACAGAACCAAACGCTAGGCAGGGTAACCTCTTGCTGACCAAGGAACGCATATGCTCAGCTGCAGGTAGGGTAAGCCTTAAAGCCCACACACAGCATATGTTTCTCCACGTGATTCCAGCATACACAGACAGCTCCCAGTCTCTGTGATCTGGAGACAATAGGGCAGGCTCCAGATCACGTGACAGCCAGACCCAGTTAAAGGGCCCTCGGGAAAGGGTTAACTGTCCCAATGATACTTTTATCAAAAGCAAAATGGCCACTTATAACCATCACAAGAGAGGGCTGAGGACCAAGTGGGTTGGTTATCTGGCAATAGCTGACAATGCCTGTTGATAATGCCTTGTATTATAAGTAGATATGTACCATACAGTTAGTTAACGACTCCTTTAGGCCTTTTCAGTTTTGCAGAAACACACTACAGTCCATTTACCATGGTTTCCTATGGATGTAGTTTACATCTGTGCATTTTATGGAAAGGGCCAGGGACTTTTTTTCTGGTTTTTGGAACAAAAACGTGTATTGAAAAACACAAAATGCACCTGGAATATGCAAACTGCAACCTGCATAAGTGTGAACCAGACCTTAATATTGTGACCCTTTCCAAACCGGAGTGCCAAAATGACAATTTTCACATCATAGACTCCTACTTATGTAAACTTTATTATTGTCTTTATAAGATGTGATACCGAAGCACACATTCAAAAAAATGTCATATAATCTTTCTACACCACATATGTATAGAACATAAGAAGACAAACATGTAATTATTTGCTCAATTATAAATATATATAGATGACATAAACTTTATTCCGCTTGGAATGTTGACAACAAAGAGAACTGTGATCACCAATCACTTCCTCTCTGAGTTTCATAAACAAAGTAACCTAGCTATTAGCTTGTTGGATATACTTTGTTACAAACTTTATTAAAGTCCATTTCTGAGATAAAGCTATAACACACTTCCTGTGCTAGAGTGAAAATCTTCACTTATTGCACGTGTATCTATGGAGGGGCAGTGCTGTCACGACAAGACTACAACTACAAAACACCTCCTCATCTTCATGAAATTGACAGGGGTGTACTGTAATTTACAGAGGTGACCTGGGAAGACTGAGGCTCACATATGTGCATCCGTGGGTTTGTGCCTGGGGTCCGATGCCTGTCTGTTGTCCGGTGCGTATCTGTTCACTGGTTTAGGTGCGATTCAGGTCCAAATTCTTGCCTGAATTTGTACCTGAACCGGACCCAAACACGCACCGGACTCTTTTTCAATCTGGACTGCGGCCACCACGGAGATGTGTGAACCAGCTCCATTGAGAGCTGGTCACCCTCGCCTGTCATGCGAATTGGATGCGGAGAAACCTGAATTCAATTTGCATATATGTGTGAACCCAGCCTGAACAGTGCTTGAGATTTCAGTGCCATACAGCAGAGAGCACAGCAAGTTCTTGACTCACTGTATTTTTGACAGGATCAACAGACCAGGGTGGCCTTGGCCTGTACGGGATGCCTGGAGGGAGTGCTGGCTTTTACCATTGATGATATACTCCAGAATTGAAATGGACTTGAATTAAATGCCCTGCAGAGATATGTGAGCAAGTTTAAAGAAAGTGAACCAGCCACATTCTAGGCAAGGTGTGCTCAACATTTTGAAAAGCGAGGGACACTTAAGTGATTTGGTCACCGGTAGCAGGCCACAATGAACTATAGGGTATTACCACCCCCCAAAAACAAAAACACGAATGTAAATGAGCCCTTACCGTCTTGAGCTCCCTATAAAGCTCACACTGATGTGCTGCGGTCTACCTGCACCACTGGTGCGGGTGGTGCACCTGCAGATTTTCTGTGGCTTACCTGCATTGAGCCATAGACTTCTATTACATCTTGCGGGTGTGGTCCATTTTCAGAAAGTGCACCAAACCTGCAGGATATAATGGGCGCAGGTGCACTGCGCTGCACCTGCTGATCAGTGTGAAAGTGCTAATATGCCGGTTGCAGTGTATGTGATATTTAATATACATATGCCTCGTTTCCACTGAGCGGATCGGTTCGGGTCGGTACAGTTTGGAAGGCCTAGAATGGGCCGGCCTATTCTGGTGAGCGTTTCCACTGCAAGTCGGACCACAAGGGGCCATATAGGGTTTAGAAAAAATGCCTAGCGTGATGTCATATTAATGAGACAAGAAACGTGAGAAACAACAACAACAATGGAGGTCATCCAGCAACTCATCTTTTCTCTAGTTGCCTTTTGGTTCTTCATATTTAAAAAAAATGCCGCACTGTATGAGAGAAGGTTGGGAGTGGCAATGAGAAACACAGCAGAAAAGAAAAGAAAACTTCTAGCTTGGATATGTAGAAGGAGACGTACAACTTTGTGCGGCAAAGACAAAGATGGCAGCGCTATAGGGTAAGCAACTGACCCACCTACCTGACACACACACACAGACCCACCTACCTGACACACACACACCCACCTACCTGACATACACACACACAGACCCACCTACCTGACACACACACACAGACCCACCTACCTGACACACACACACACACTGACCCACCTACCTGACACACACACACACTGACCCACCTACCTGACACTCACACATACTGACCCACCTACCTGACACTCATGCCGCGTACACACGAGTGGACTTTACGGCTGACTTTTCGTCTGACTTTCCGAATGAACGGACTTGCCTACACACGATCAACCAAAGTCTGACGGATTTGTACGTGATAACGTATGACCGGACTAAAACAAGGAAGTTCATAGCCAGTAGCCAATAGCTGCCCTAGCCTCGGTTTTTGTCCGTCGGACTAGCATACAGACGAGTGGATTTTTCGACCGGACTCGAGTCTGTCAGATAGATTTGAAACATGTTTCATTTCTAGGTCTGTCGAACTTTTGGGGAAAAAAAGGCCGCTGGAGCCCACACACGATCGAATAGTCCGACGGACTCCGGTCCGCCGGACCAAGTATGCCGTAAAGTCCGGTCGTGTGTACGCGGCATCACACACACACTGACCTACCTGACACACACTGACCCACCTACCTGACTGACACACACACACACACTGACCCACCTACCTGACCCACCTACCTGACACACACACAAACACCCCCACTGACCCACCTACCTGACACACACACACACTGACCGACCTGCCTGACACACACACACAGACACTCTGACACACCTACCTGACACACACACACACACACTGACCCACCTACCTGACACACACACACACACTGACCCACCTACCTAACACACTTACCAAGAATAGTATATATGAATGTGAGTTAGGGACCTTAGATTGTAAGCTCCTTGAGGGTGTAGGGACTGATGTGAATGTATAATGTATATGTAAAGCGCTGCGTAAATTGACGGCGCTATATAAGTACCTGAAATAAATAAAAAAATAAATAAATAAATAATGAAAAATGTATATGTTGTATGAATATGTTGTATTTTTGTGATCTGTTACCATCTGTGTTTTTTTTTTTGTTTTTTTTTTTTTTTTTTTTTTAGATGCTTCTTCGCCGCCGACCAGTCATTTGCGCTCTCCCCCGTGCCAATGAGTGGCGGGATGTGACCGTCCCGGGATTCACACACACACACAGTGGGTGCACAATTTCAGAATGTCTGAGGAAACCTTCTCATACCTTTGTGCAAAGCTACGTCCAGCGATGGAGAAGCAAAACACCAACTTCAGAACCAGTTTGCCTGTGAGGAAAAGAGTTACCATTGCACTGTGTAAGCTGGCAGGGAAAAGCTTAAAGACATGGCTGACTACTTTGAGAACAGGTGGGGCCTTCCACAGTGTGTTGGTGCTATTGATGGCTCACACATACCAATAATAGCACCACAAGAATACCACACTGACTACTTCAACAGAAAAGGCTGGCATTCCATCATCCTCCAAGGAGTAGTGGATGGAAAAGGACTGTTCTGGAATGTGAATGTAGGAAAGCCTGGGAGTTTGCATGATGCTCGGGTTCTAAGATTGTCCACATTTTGGGATTGGGTTGGCCAGGGAGGCCTTTACCCTGTTTGCACTAAGAACATTTCTGGGGTGACTGATGGCTATTATGTGCTCGGGGACTCTGCCTACCCTTTACAAAATTGGCCCCTGAAACCATTTCCTGACAATCGCCGCCTGACACCAGAACAACAAACCTAAAACAAGAAAACATCCAGGGCACGGGTCGTAGTGGAAAATGCTTTCGGAAGACTTAAGGGAGAATGGCAGTGTCTTATGAAGAGGAATGACATTAAACTTGCCAAATCCATGGTGCTTACTTGCTATGCTCTTCACAATCTTTGTGAATGTCATGGAGAAGACTTCCACCAGGATTGGAATACATCTTCAGAAGAGCCAGTACTAGTAAAGTGGAAGAAGAGTTCAGTGAAATACGTCAGGCTCTGATGCGGCACCTCAAAGTTTATTTCTTACCATTCATTTTTAAAAGTTTTAATAAAGTATTACTATATTTTTAATAAAGTGTTACATTAAATCAGACATACTCTAAAAAGTCTCTCATGTTTTTTATCTCACAAAAAAATAATCTTTCAATATATTCTTGAAAGTCAAAATGTGAAAAATATATTAAATAAGCTTTTTTTACAAAAACTTAACTAAAAATTTTTTAACAAAATGTGTACAAGTGTACTGGTCCTGTGCTGCATAAAAGGCACTACTGTCTGGGTGGTGACCTGGGATCACGAGTGGCTCCAAGCACTTAAACAAGCTGACCCAGGACACCAAGGAAGGCCTGGTTGAAGGTAGCCTGTCAGAAAGGTTCTCAATCCTTTCCAGCTGCCTTTCCTCTGATGCCCGCATATCCTCCATGACTGTGCGCAGATCCATCTGCAACCGTCTCCTTTCACCTGTAATATACAAAAGACCAGAATAGTTTTTGGTAGCATCAGTCCCACCACTGTAACCCCCTTTCTCATCTGCCCCACCAGACTGTACCCCCCTGCTCTCCTGCCCCACCTCTGTTCCCCCTGATCTTCTGCCCCACCTCAGTTCACCCTGCTCATCTGCCCCGTCAATAAACCTCCTTTTACATCTACCCCACTGCTGAACCCCCTTCTCATCTCTTCCACCACTGTACCCCAAGCACATCTGCCACACTGCTCTTCTGTCCCACTGCTGAACCCCCTTCTCATCTCTTCCACCACTGTACCCCCTGTACATTTGCCACACTGCTCTTCTGTCCCACTGCTGAACCCCCTTCTCATCTCTTCCACCACTGTACCCCCTGTACATTTGCCACACTGCTTTGCTGTCCCACTGCTGAACCCCCTTCTCATCTCTTCCACGACTGTAACCCCTGCACATCTGCCACACTGCTGAACCCCCTTCTCATCTCTTCCACCACTGTGCCCCCTGCATATCTGCCCCACTGCTCTTCTGTCCCACTGCTGAACCCCCTTCTCATCTCTTCTACCACTGTACCCCCTGCACATCTGCCACACTGCTGAACCCCCTTCTCATCTGTTCCACCACTGTACCCCCTGCACATCTGCCACACTGCTGAACCCCCTTCTCATCTCTTCCACCACTGTACCCCCTGCATATCTGCCCCACTGCTCTTCTGTCCCACTGCTGAACCCCCTTCTCATCTCTTCTACCACTGTACCCCCTGCACATCTGCCACACTGCTGAACCCCCTTATCATTTGTTCCACCACTGTACCCCATGCACATCTGCCACACTGCTGAACCCCCTTCTCTTCTGTTCCACCACTGTACCCCCTGCACATCTGCCACACTGCTGAACCCCCTTCTCATCTGTTCCACCACTGTACCTGCTGCACGTCTGCTGAACCGATCCGCTCAGTGGAAACGAGGCAATAGTTATCTCTCTGCCTGGGACAGGAGCCAGTGCTACAGAGAAAGCATTGGCTTATGGGGCTCCTGCTCCCTCCTTGAATGCCTGCTTCCTCAGTTGCTTGCTCTGGCTCTCCATGCACTCTAATGCTCTGGGATGCTCTGGGATGGCAGGTCGGTAAACCGTTAATCACATTCTGGGCTTGCCAATCCGCCATCCCAAGAGCATGGGCATGCATTTCCCTGGTTTGAAGTCGCAGGCCACATCAGAGGGCTCCGAGGGCCAATGTTTGAGCATCCCTGGTCTAGAGCAAGACCTGCTTGGCAGACGAGCTTTTGTCTATGAAACCTTATATAAAAACCTTATGGACAATTCCCCTTACAAAGTGATATGTCCTCTGTCTTCAAAAAAGGAAATGTCATTCAATGATTAACAGTGCGGTCCTCAAATCCGACAAAGAGCCTCAAAGACTGTATGTAACAAACATTGCTATACATGTGACAAAATTGGACATCTACAATTTTATTGTTATTCTAGAAGATATCAAAAGGTTCAGGGTATGCACATAGCTCTATCCACTTTGTAGAAGCCTTGCTCACAGAAAACTTTTTCACCACAGAAGAATTTTTCACCCACAGGCATTTGGTAGAACCCAGCTCAACATGCTTTTATTTCTGGGGTTCAAGGGGTTTATCTACTTATTACTCAACCAAAGTCAAGTCGGTAGTGGTATTTTGGTTGCCAGTACAAAGAACACAAAGCACTTCCTACCTCACCAGTTGGACATTATCCTAGATTTAATTCAGCACAAAGGCCACATGGAGTAAATATAGAATATTCTCTAGTACCTGACCACTCTAAATTAGAAAACCTCACCTGCAACATGGAATTATTGGTGGGAAACAATGGCAGGTTTAAAGGACAATGAAGAGTTTGTGACAATTTAACGTTATTCAAACAGGCCCAAGAATTATAATTGAACTTGCTGTGTGACACAGAGGTGTATACCTATAGAAAAAGGTAACTGGACTATGGACATGGGAACAAATTGTGCTGGGTGGGGATGATAGAATGTTTATGCTTATCTCACAAAAGTGAGTACACCCCTCTCATTTTTGTAAATATTTTATTATATCTTTTCATGTGTCAACACTGGAGAAATGACACGTTGCTACAATGTAGTGAGTGTACAGCTTGTATAACAGTGTAAATTTGCTGTCCCCTTAAAACAACTAAACACACGGCCATTAATGTCTAAACCGCTGGTAACAAAAGTGAGTACACCCCTAAGTAAAAATGTCAAAATTGGGCCCAATTAGCCCTTTTTCCTCCCAGTGTCATGTGACTCGTTAGTGTTACAAGGTCTCAGGTGTGAATGGGGAGCAGGTGTGTTAAATTTGGTGTTATCGCTCTCACTCTCTCATACTGGTCACTGGAAGTTCAACATGGCACCTCATGGCAAAGAACTCTCTGAGGATCTGAAAAAAAGAATTGTAGCTCTACAAAAAGATGGCCTAGGCTATAAGAAGATTGCCAAGACCCTGAAACTGAGCTTTAGCTCGGTGGCCAAGACCATACAGCGGTTTAACAGGACAGGTTGTACTCAGAACAGGCCTCGCCATGGTCGACCAAAGAAGTTGAGTGCACACGCTCAGCGATATATTCAGAGCTTGTCTTTGGGAAATAGACATATGAGTGTTGCCAGCATTGCTGCAGAGGTTGAAGGGGTGGGGGGTCAGCCTATCAGTGCTTAGACCATACGCCGCACACTGCATCAAATTGGTCTGCATGGCTCTCATCCCAGAGGGAAGCCTCTTCTAAAGATGATGCACAAGAAAGCCCGCAAACAGTTTGCTGAAGACAAGCAGACTAAGGACATAGATTACTGGAACCATGTCCTGTGGTCTGATGAGACCAAGATAAACTTGTTTGGTTCAGATGGTGTCCAATCGTGTGTGGTGGCAACCAGGTGAGGGGTACAAAGACAAGTGTGTCTTGCCTACAGTCAAGCATGGTGGTGGGGGTGTCATGGTCTGGGGCTGCATGAGTGCTTCCGACACTGGAGAACTACAGTTCATTGAGGGAACCATGAATGGCAACATGTACTGTGACATACTGAAGCAGAGCATGATCCCCTCCCTTTGGAGACTGGGCCGCAGGGCAGTATACCATCCTGATGACGACCTCAAACACACCTCCAAGATGATCACTGCCTTGCTAAAGAAGCCGAGGGTAAAGGTAATGGACTGGCCAAGCAGGTCTCCAGACCTAAACCCTTTTGAGCGTCTGTGCCGCATCCTCAAACAGAAGGTGGAGGAGTGCAAGGTCTCTAACATCCACCAGCTCTGTGATGTCATCATGGAGGAGTGGAAGAGGACTCCAGTAGCAACCTGTGCAGCTCTGGTGAACTCCATGCCCAAGGCAGTGCTGGAAAATATTGGTGGCCACACAAAATATTGACACTTTGGGCCCAAATTGGACATTTTCCCTTAGGGGTGTACTCTTGTTTCCAATGATTTAGCCATTAATGGCTGTGTATTGAGTTATTTTGAAGGGAAGGCAAATTTACACTGTTATACAAGCTGTACATTCACTACTTTACATTGTAGCAAAGTGTAATTTCTTCAGTGTTGTCACATGACAAAGATATAATAAAATATTTACAAAAATGTGAGGGATGAACTTACTTTTGTGAGATACTGTATATTGTATGCGACAAAATACATGGTTAGGTCCTACAAGGTTTGACCACTTTCTAGTGGGGGAGCCCTCTGAATTCTATTGGTAAACCAGTCCATTAGACTTATATTGTAATATCATGTGGTTGTTTTTAATATACTTTCAAATCAACTAGAGAAGCAGCAAATGTGGGTTTACATTTGGGTTCATTTCTTTGGGAGGGGTTGTCATGGAACTTGATTTTTAACCACTTTTGAACCGCCGCACGCCGATATATGTCCTTACTTTGAAGGGGGATATCGTTGTTATGGCAGCAGCTAGCTGCCATAACCCCGGTATCCTCTTGTTTGGCCGGCAGTCAAGTTTCCGATAATAGTGGTCTCTGCGGCAGATTTGCTGCGAGATCACTTTTATCGGCGGCGTGAGAGGGCCCCCCCCTAAACACACGGCCATTAATGTCTAAACCGCTGGTAACAAAAGTGAGTACACCCCTAAGTAAAAATGTCAAAATTGGGCCCAATTAGCCCTTTTTCCTCCCAGTGTCATGTGACTCGTTAGTGTTACAAGGTCTCAGGTGTGAATGGGGAGCAGGTGTGTTAAATTTGGTGTTATCGCTCTCACTCTCTCATACTGGTCACTGGAAGTTCAACATGGCACCTCATGGCAAAGAACTCTCTGAGGATCTGAAAAAAAGAATTGTAGCTCTACAAAAAGATGGCCTAGGCTATAAGAAGATTGCCAAGACCCTGAAACTGAGCTTTAGCTCGGTGGCCAAGACCATACAGCGGTTTAACAGGACAGGTTGTACTCAGAACAGGCCTCGCCATGGTCGACCAAAGAAGTTGAGTGCACACGCTCAGCGATATATTCAGAGCTTGTCTTTGGGAAATAGACATATGAGTGTTGCCAGCATTGCTGCAGAGGTTGAAGGGGTGGGGGGTCAGCCTGTCAGTGCTTAGACCATACGCCGCACACTGCATCAAATTGGTCTGCATGGCTCTCATCCCAGAGGGAAGCCTCTTCTAAAGATGATGCACAAGAAAGCCCGCAAACAGTTTGCTGAAGACAAGCAGACTAAGGACATGGATTACTGGAACCATGTCCTGTGGTCTGATGAGACCAAGATAAACTTGTTTGGTTCAGATGGTGTCCAATCGTGTGTGGTGGCAACCAGGTGAGGGGTACAAAGACAAGTGTGTCTTGCCTACAGTCAAGCATGGTGGTGGGGGTGTCATGGTCTGGGGCTGCATGAGTGCTGCCCGCACTGGGGAGCTACAGTTCATTGAGGGAACCATGAATGCCAACATGTAATGTGACACACTGAAGCAAGCATGATCCCCTCCCTTTGGAGACTGGGCCGCAGGGCAGTATACCATCCTGATGACGACCTCAAACACACCTCCAAGATGATCACTGCCTTGCTAAAGAAGCCGAGGGTAAAGGTAATGGACTGGCCAAGCAGGTCTCCAGACCTAAGCCCTTTTGAGCGTCTGTGCCGCATCCTCAAACAGAAGGTGGAGGAGCGCAAGGTCTCTAACATCCACCAGCTCTGTGATGTCATCATGGAGGAGTGGAAGAGGACTCCAGTAGCAACCTGTGCAGCTCTGGTGAACTCCATGCCCAAGGCAGTGCTGGAAAATATTGGTGGCCACACAAAATATTGACACTTTGGGCCCAAATTGGACATTTTCCCTTAGGGGTGTACTCTTGTTTCCAGTGATTTAGCCATTAATGGCTGTGTATTGAGTTATTTTGAAGGGACGCAAATTTACACTGTTATACAAGCTGTACATTCACTACTTTACATTGTAGCAAAGTGTAATTTCTTCAGTGTTGTCACATGAGAAAGATATAATAAAATATTTACAAAAATGTGAGGGATGAACTTACTTTTGTGAGATACTGTATATTGTATGCGACAAAATACATGGTTAGGTCCTACAAGGTTTGACCACTTTCTAGTGGGGGAGCCCTCTGAATTCTATTGGTAAACCAGTCCATTAGACTTATATTGTAATATCATGTGGTTGTTTTTAATATACTTTCAAATTAAACTAGAGAAGCAGCAAATGTGGGTTTACATTTGGGTTCATTTCTTTGGGAGGGGTTGTCATGGAACTTGATTTTTAACCACTTTTGAACCGCCGCACGCCGATATATGTCCTTACTTTGAAGGGGGATATCGTTGTTATGGCAGCAGCTAGCTGCCATAACCCCGGTATCCTCTTGTTTGGCCGGCAGTCAAGTTTCCGATAATAGTGGTCTCTGCGGCAGATTTGCCGCGAGATCACTTTTATCGGCGGCGTGAGAGGGCCCCCCCTTCCGCCTTGCTCCGGTGCCCTCCGCCGCTTACCGGGGCCGTCAGCAGTGGTGGAGACGACCGGATCTTCACCCTTGCTGGGCATGGAGACGAGTGAGGGGAAGATGGCCCCCACCCGTCTCCATAACAATGCAGGGTGTAAGCGACGTCATAACATCACTTCCACCCATAGCTCTTAAAGGGCCATTTTTTAAAAAAAAATTTTAATGACAATTTTTTTTAAATTTGCTTTTAAGTGTAAATATGAGATCTGAGGTATTATTGACCCCAGATCTCATATTTAAGAGGTCCTGTCGTGCTTTTTTTTTCTATTTCAAGGGATGTTTACAGGATGTTTATAGGAATAAAAGTGACACAATTTTTTTTTTTTTTTAAACAGTGTAAAAATAAAAAAAACAAAAGGTAAAATAAATAAGAAAAAAATAAAAATAAACGCGCCCCGTCCCGCCGAGCTTGCGTGCAGAAGCGCATATGTGAGTAGCGCCCGCATATGAGAACGATGTTCAAACCACACATGTGAGGTATCGCTGCAATCGGTAGAGCGAGAGCAATAATTCTAGCCCTAGACCTCCTTTGTAGCTTAAAACATGCAACCTGTAGAATTTTTTAAACGTTGCCTATGGAGTCTTTTAAGGGTAAAAGTTTGTCGCTATTCCACGAGCGGGCGCAATTTTGAAGCGTGACATGCTGGGTATAAAATTTACTCGGCGTTACATTATCTTTTCACAATATAAAAAAAAAATGGGCTAACTTTACTGTTGTCTTATTTTTTTATTCAAGAAAGTGTTTTTTTAAAAAAAAAAGTGCGATTGTAAGACCACTACGCAAATACGGTGTGACAGAAAGTATTGCAACAACCGTCATTTTATGCTCTAGGGTGTTCTAAAAAAAATTTATAATGTTTGGGGGTTCTAAGTAATTTCTAGCAACAAAAAAAAAGTTTTTAACTTGTAAACAACACATCTTAAAAAGAGGCTCGGTCCTTAAGTGGTTAAAGATAATTTTGTATTCTGTTTATGAAGTGTTGTTGAAGGCGTTTCAGTGTTTTGGGCAAGCTTTTGTTATCTATGGTTTGTTACCTGGCCAGGCCATGGGTGTGCAAGGATTAGCCATTTGAAAAGATTTCAGTCATCCTGACAGGGGGTCTTCCTGTGGAATGTAAATGGGCGGAGGGGGCAGTGCATGGTGTTGAATTGATGTAGACAGACATACTGTGGAAAGTCTGGTTCAATCCCTGGATCTACACAAATGAGAAAAGTGTTTTGTAATCAGCTGAGTGTGAATAAGAATGGATTTCTGGGCCTGAAATCTCACTCCAGTTTCATGATTCTTGAAACCAACATTTCTGGTTGCTGAAATATGTTATCTCTTCAAAAACAAAGATACAATATGGGCACAGATACTAGGGCTACTAGTGACTGCTATTTACAGATCTCCTCCAATCTACCAGTCCATCAGAAAAATGCATTACCTCACCAGGTTTAAAGGTTAACAAGGCTTTGGGCAATATATTGAGGTCATAAAGAACATATGTTTTGGAGTAGAGTTAAACAAATGGCCAAAAAAAAGAGGCATGTGATTTACAACATAAATACTATTATCACTGGTGTCAGCAAATCTGAGATAAGATTGTCTAAAGCTGGGTATACACCAGCAGGTATGAAACCTGTTTCCCGATTGGCCAAAAGGTCAGGCGATCCTATTGGATGTCTAGCGCCGGGAGGAGGAAAGAGGAGACACCGCAGAAGCTGCTCCAGGAGAGGACACCGGAGCAGCTTTCCCTGAGCCCGCCTCACTCTCACCGCCCGCATTCAGGGTAAGGACAGTGAGTGGTGGTGGTGGTGGGGGGGGGTTGCTGCCCCCCCCCAACAAAAAAAATACCAACCGCCACTATTGTATTCTGACAGTGGGGACTCCCCCCTCCATCAGAATACACTGATCAGCTGCGGATCGAATGCTGTTTTTCCAGCAGGACCGTTGGACCTGCTTCTGTTGATCAGACAGGACTACAAAAAGGAATACCGAAATTCCTGCTAAACCAGCTGAATTATGAAATGTAATCTTTACACCCAGTTATATGTCAACCATAGCTATCTACTGTGAGCCCAGACCAATTCAGTGACCATCTGCATAATCTGGATGTGAGCTTGGGTGCCAAAACAAAGTAGGCAAGTGACCAGCCTACAGACATCCATGTATTTACATAAAACATAATAAATGACTCCTTTCATTCCAGTGTATGTTGTCAAACCTAAGGCCTGATTCACACCTATGCATTTTTAGTGCTTTTTGCATTTTGCAGATTTGCACTACAGAACGTGTTCCATAGGAAACCATGTTAAATGGACTGTAGTGCAAATCTGCAAAATGCAAATAGCACTAAAAATGTATAGGTGTGAATCGAGCCTAATATGTGTTGCACAATCAGTATTTATGTAGGCATGTGTGTCCGAGGTGTGCATAGAGGGGTAATGAGAGTCCATTAAAATGTATACAATTTGAATTTATTTTTGTTAATTGCATTTTAATATTTTTAACATGTTTACAATTTTTAGAACTTGTGATTGCTATCACAAAGAGGCTGTACTCTTCATCAGAGGTCTATTCTGCAAAGTTTTCCTTGGGACTATGTTTGAAAGAAGAGAAAGGTTCCATTACTATGATTTGCTATGGGATAGTAAATCCATTGTGCAAATGATTGCATATACATAAAGCTGTGAATATTTTCATGTATATGGATAACATTTGCCTCCTGTTTTAGAAAAAAAAAAAAGCGAATGTTTTTGTGAAAACACATAGGGGAGCCTCTTAGCATCTGAACACAACACCGAATAACCTTTTTTCCTTTGATGGCCTGGTGTTTGTATTCATGGGATTATTTACACAAACATCAGTCATTTGCATTGTAAAAAGAAGGTATGCAGATGTCTGTCTGCTCAGTATTACAAGACACACTCAGGTTACACCATCAGCCATAACATTAACCCCTTCACAACCATGTAACACATAACGGAAATGGGCGCCGCATATCTGACTTCCACTGTTTGTGCTGGGAGCGAGCTCCATCATGTGCTTCCAGCACTTACAACGCACTTTCAGTGACCGTTACGGGTCTTCATAGATCGGGACCAGGGAAACTGGATCTCAATCACAAATTGCTGTGATATCCTCCGATTGGCTATTATTATTATACAGGATTTATAGCACCAACAGTTTGCACAGCGCTTAGCTAAATGAAGGCAGACATAACAGTTACATTACAATTTGGTACAAGAGGAATCAGAGGGCCCTGCTCATTAGAGCTTACACTCTAAAAAGGGAGGGTCAATTGATACAAAAGGTAGTAGCTGTGGGGGATGAGCTGATGGAGGAAGTAAAATAGAGTTATGCTGGCCATACACTATACGAAAAATCGGCCGAAAATTGGTCATTTAGACGGTTTGTTCGTTTTTTCGGCCAGTTAATGGGCACAAAATCGATAATCATTGGGACGTTTTGGGGCCGAAAAAACTAAGGACAAGGTTGGAAATTTTATGCCCAGCGAACGTTAAATTGAAGGGTTAATCTGTTTCCCGTCCGAACTGTATGCACTAGGTATATGTAAAAAAACAAAATATAATACAGAAAGTGCAGCGCTGGACATGTGAAGTGAATAGTGAAATTTGCTAAACCAGTTGATAAAATAGTGAAGATTAATCAAAATCAATATATAAAGTGGTGACCTATATGTATAAATTATAAATTATTTTTAAACGTGAACATATGAATTAAGAAAAATGAGAAAAAGTTCCTGTAAATGAAAACTTTTGGAGGTACATAAAAGTCCAAAGCAATGTATTTGATGCAATGTAGATTTCAGGGGTACATCCTCAATAATCAATGTTGCCCACCACCGAATAGATGAATAAAAGGCTTACCAGAAAGCCTGTGACCGCCCTTATTCAGGGGGGTCAAAACAGGCTTAGCAGATATGGAGGGACCGCCACAGGGAAAAAAACGAACAAAAAAATTATTTATTTATGTCCACTGAACGATTTATCGGTCATTGCATGATGGCGAGGGCTTTCACACTGGCAGGACGGGAAAAAAAGTCCTGCTAGCAGCATCTTCGGAGCGGTGAAGGAGCGGTGTATACACCGCTCCTGCCCATTGAAATCAATGGGGCAGCGCGGCTTTACCACCGGCAAAGCGCCTGCGCAGTAGGATCCAGTGGAAATAGCCGAAGATAAATAGGGGAAAATCAGCTGTACACGGCGCCTGTAAGAGGGCCCCTCGCGGGCTCGCTTCGCTCGCCACGCTTCGGGCACGGCCTCGCTTCGCTCGGCTCTTTTAGATTCCCCCTCTAAGTCCACTTGGATGGTGGGGAAGGAACCTGGACCCAGAGCGCAGGCGCCGTGTACAGCTGATTGTAGATTTTGTTGTTCGGCTATCTCCGGCGGCTGCTAGTAGTTGGTACTGCGCAGGCGCTGCGCCTGCACAGTACAGGGGGGGAACTTATCCGCCGAGGGAACTTTCTCGGCAAAACACCGGCTCCATAGAGATCCGGTCACATTCTCCTGCTATGTGAATTGGATGTGGTGAAACCCACATCCAATTCGCATAGGTGTGAACCCAGCCTAAAGCCAGGTACACACAGGCCGTATGATGGGAGACAATAGGCAGTTTAAACAAAAAAAAAAAAACGGCCCGTGTGTATGTCAGTTAGGCAATGACATTTGACCCGTGTGTATGTCAGTTTGGCCGGATTCTGTCGGACGTGCATGGTGGAAAGCCAGCAGCTGACTGACTCACGATCAGCTCTCTCAGCCAATGGCAGAGAGCGCTGATCAGAGTGTTCTGGTGGGGGGGGGGGGGGGCTGTCTCCCTTGTCAGAACACAAAAGCTCAGCAGGGGGAGATCGGTGGACTAACCTCGCATGGTTAGTACAGCGGCTCTGACCGGAGCTGACAGGTTTTTTTTTTTCGTTCAACCACAGGGTTGAATGAAAAAAAACGAATAGTGTGAACCAGGCTTAAAGCTGGACACACATGTTGCAATCCCATTGTTCGTAATGGCTGATTCACATGATGAGGAAATCAGAAGGGAAAAAAACACATTCAGAGCAATTTGTTTGATAATCTGATTGTTAGATTGTTTTGAGAGCTTATCACAGCAGTTAATGTAATAATATCCGAAGGGACAAGCACATTTTTTCTTGTAGATAAAGAAATAAAAAACACCCCAATGGACCACAAATTAGATCTGTGCTATTTTTTTCAATGCACTCCATACAAGGTTTGACCTTATAGATTTGCTACTCTTCTTGAAGTTATGTACAATGATTTCTATTTCGCAGGGATTTCCAAACTACGGCCCTCCAGCTGTTGCGGAACTACACGTCCCATGAGGCATTGTAAAACTCTGATATTCACAGACATGACTAGGCATGATGGGAATTGTAGTTCCTGAACATCTGGAGGACTGAAGATCTAACTTTCATTAGGGATCATAATCCCTGTTTTTTTACTCTTGTTTTTTACCGCAGTGAGGAGAAAATTTGAAGAAGCCGTTTGAAACGTTTTTCTCAAACACATTTCTAACTTGTCACCAGGAACATTGCCTCCCTGTCTCTAAGGCTCCGTTCACATCTTGGCTTTCCGAATCGAGGGCGGAATCGCCGCGATTTTGCCCATGACCCGAATTAGCGGAAAATCACAGGGCGCCCGTGCGATCCCCGTCACTTCCAATGGCCCGCGATTATGGCACAATTTTGCCGTGATTCATTGGGTGACAATCGTGTTAAAATCGTGCAAACACAATCGCAGGACGCCTGTCACCCAAAAGAAGTTCTTGTATTCCGAATCGAGGGCGGAATCGCAGCGATTCCACCGGTGATTCAGAACGCCAAGATGTGAATGGAGCCTAAGGGTCGGTTCACACTAGGACGACTTGTCAGGTGACCTAGCCGCCTGACAAGTAGTGTCCCGTTCTGTACAATGGAACCGCTCTAATCAGAGCGACGCAAGTCGCTCCGACTTAGAAAAAGGTTCCTGTACTACTTTGGGGGCGACTTGCATAGACTTCTATATAGAAGTCGTTTTGCAAGTCGCCGCCCCTGTCGTGTCCAGGTCGCCTGAGGCAGTCGCGCTGCAAGTCGCGCTGCCTCAGTGTGAACCGGGGCTTAGGCTTCATCCACACAGGACGTTAAAAAAAAAACACCAGTAGCGTTAGCTGTAGAAAGCTGTAGAATTAGTTTTTCAGCGTTTTTGCAGTAGCGTTTGCGTTTTTTAGCAAAACTATACTCCAAGTTAAGCTTATGGCTCAAAATACTCATAAACAGCCACGTTTTTCAGCTTTTATCAGAGTTAAAGCATTTTTGCAGCTTTTTTTGTTCCGTAGAAATGCATGGAAACGCTTGATTTTGAGTGACTTGGTGCATTTTGTTGCACGTTTTTTTGCTCAACTGTAATAATTAAATAAAAATAAATAAATTACATAAATAAAAATCATTTTAACCACTTACCCACTGGGCATTAAACCCCCTTCCTAACCAGACCAATTTTCAGCTTTCGGTGCTCTCACACTTTGAATGACAATTACTCAGTCATGCAACACTGTACCCATATGAAATGTTTGTCCTTTTTTTTACACAAATAGAGCTTTCTTTTGGTGGTATTTATGCCCCGCTGGATTTTTTATTTTTTTGCGTTATAAATCAAAAAAGACTGAAAATTCGGTATAAAAGAAAAAAAAATTCTTTGTTTCCGTTAAAATGTATTGCAGAGTATTGGTGAGTATTGGTGAGTATTGGCAGAGTATTGGCAGAGTATTGCATAGTATGGCAGTACTGGCATATGGGCACTGAGCAGCACTGTGGGCTGGATCTGTAGTGCCCACAGCTCTGCAAACGATCTCTCCCTCGCTCCTCTCACAGTGTACCGATCGGTACAGAGAGGGGAGGGAGGAACTGGCGTCATGAAATGACGCCGGTTTGTTTACAAGTGATGCTTCGTCATTTGACGGAGCGATCACGTGGTAAACGGCCGCTAACAGCGGCCGTTTACCGCGATCCGTGACTGATGTTCCCGGGTGCTCGCCCTTCTGTGAGGACGTCAATGGATACCCACCCAAAATAAGCCGACCGTGCTGTAGCCGTCTTTCAGCTATGGCCCGGTTGGCATGTGGATAAATAATACATAATTAAAAAATAAATAACAATTTAAACAAATAAGTACAATGACCCTAAGACCCCATTCACACAGGGACGACGCAAGTCGCTCCGACTTAGAAAAAGGTTCCTGTATGACTTCGGGGGCGACTTGGGGCGACTTCCATAGACTTCTATACAGAAGTCGTTCTGCAAGTCGCCCGGGCATTCGTTTGCAGGTCGCCTCGCTGAGGCGACCTACAAGTCGTGTTGCCCCTGTGTGAATGGGGTCTAACCCCAACCCATAATATTAACCCCTAACCCAACTAAATATATAAATAATAAATAAAATAAACTCCTTTAAAAAAATTGTATAAATAAATACTAAAAAAAAAATGGATGAGAAGCTGAAAAAACATAGCAACAAATGATAAAACAGATGATGATATTTTTCTCTATTGGCTAATGAAAAACGCCAAAGCTCAAAAGCACTTTTGTATAGTGTTTTTAAAATGCTCAAAAATGCCCATACAAATGCCTGAAAAAATACCCCCGTATATAAATATGACGCTCAGGTGTCAGCGCAGCCTAAAAGCTATGCAACTGTTCACAGCCGTGCGCTACATTTTTACTAAGGAGTCCTGCTTGTTGCACCTTCAGTGTGTTAAGGGAAAACACGCCAAATAAGCATCTCCCATTATACACAAGGGTAACACACTGAAAACGCATCATGCGTTTTTATTAGCGTGTCCTTCGAGTCACATGTTCACTTTTTTTTTCCCTGGTGACTGTTGGAGGAAATCACATGAAAAATGCAGTAATGGCCCATGCACATGATCAGAAAATCTCACGAAAAATACCACTTTCGAAGCGATCGTACGATAATCTGATCGTTAGTGTGCAGCTTTTGAGAGCTGATCACAACAATTTATACAACATTTTCTGATGGGACAAGCAAAAATTTTTTTTCGTACGATACCAGATCGCATGATTTTTGTTTAGTACAGCTGTTTTTGGAAAATACAATACAAATACATTACAACACATTACATCACTTCCACATTTTTATTCTATCGTACGAGAATTTTCATCACTTTAGTAAACGCTTCATTTTCAATATGAGATTAGCGTGCAAAAAAAAACCCCCAAAAAACAGATGATCATTCGTCCGCTAATCTGATCGTGTGTGCCAGGCATAAGGGTTGTCTTAAAATTCAATGCAACACATTAAAATCACAATATGGGTTTTACTATGTACAGATGTGATTGGGCCCTAATAGTTTGATGAATAGCAATTTAAAATGAACTTTTCATTAAAACTAAAAATAAAAACAAAACAACTTAGACTTCTATTGACCAATGTCACCTCCCTGCTTTTCACACTGCTTTGTCCATACTTCTTCCCCAACACCCCCCAGCAACAGGACACCATGTGACCTTTCACCTATTATTACTACATCACCACTCCCTGAGGCGCCGCCCACTCCACTCCTGAATGCAACAAAGAGTCACAAGCTAGGCAGTCACGTGAGCCCCCCCCCAGGGTAGAACCCGCCCCGTTCCCAGGGAGCGACCAATGGAAGAGCGTCTACGTTTTAGGAGGCAGGGCCACCAGTTCCCTTTAAAAACGCTTGATAAGCTTGATAATACCTGCAGTTTCCAGCTGGTGATCGCATTGTGAGGTATGTAGAAACAATGGCGGAGAAGGGGATGGATGGAATGTGCTTTGTTTATTGTTAGTGGGCCATGGAGGCCTCCCTAATGATATGAGGGAGTGAGGACGGCTTCTTGGTAATCCAGGCACTTCTATGTAGTGGGGGAATGGCCATAGCCATTCAGGCTTCACAGCTCACACTATGGGGAGGCTTTTTCTAACACTGGAGCAGATGTACATGGCGTCCAATCAGCTTCTAGCTTCAGGGTGGTTTTAGTTGAGCTTTATAAACAAAGCTGATTGGTTACTTTGCACAGCTGCTCTGGTTTTAGTCTATTCAGCTGCAAGAACTCAATTGTGTGGGGTGTGGTGGGTTTTTTTTTTATATAAGGTTGTTTATAGTAGAATGCAGCTGGGCTGACCAGACCTTCACACACAAGGTGTATGTATCCCCATATAGGAATGTATGGTCCTTCCCTGAGGATTGCATGTATGTAAATCTTTATTCCTGCTGGTTAAATCCCCCAACACTAGAAATTCTTAAAGAACTGATTTAGACCCTCCCCTGAGTTCCCACCTGGAGGTCCTAGTTAAGATTTCATCTTTAGGCTTCATGTATATGAGACACTGGTGCAAACTATACTGATCACATGTTTTTAAAAGCTGAAACCAGTGTTTAGAAATGCCTGTTTTGCCGTGTTTTACCGTGTTTGTGTCTAGAAGCGTCCCTTATCTCGGGGCCACTTGAAGCTAGGAATGTCACATTTGGCGTGCAAACAGTGTAACTAGCACTACAACATATCCAAATTTGGGGTTCCTAGCACCAAATGGCCCCGAGATATGGGGCCCCAAAGTTAGGTTTGAAAATATCATTCTCTGCTGCAGTTTACCATCATATTTCTGTTTTCTGGTCCCAAAAAATAGGGTTCCTTTTTAAACACTTGTAAATGCAGTACCGGCATTTGGCGTCAAACGTGGGAAACTTTTGCATCTGAACCTTTTTTTTTGCTTCTGGTTAAACACAACTGCCTAAACGCCAAAAACTGAGACTGTACATGGACACATAGGATAACATTGAGTTCAGGGGCAGTTGAGAGAAGTGTCCAACTGCCTCTGAACGCGTGTTTAACAGCGTCTCGTGTGCATGAGGCCTTAGTCCTGTTTTGGTGACTATTTAAACGTTTGCTTTGTTGTGGTCACATGTGATGACTGTTTGTAATGTGATAGCCGGGGGGGGGGCTTTAAAGTGGAGCAAAACTCCCCCCACCAGCACCATCCTATTCATCTAGTGCTCTGGAGGGGGTTGTCAGCCATCTTGATGGGCTGGGATGACTCCATTCCTCATGTACACAATTCATTCTGGTAATGAGGTGTGCAGAGTAGTAGTACATCCAGATCTGTAATTGGGGCTCATTCACACAAATTCTGTTTATATGCATTCAACAGATTTGTTTGTATCTAAATGCAGCACTATAGTCATTGGGGAGCCTACATTTAGCTGTGTCTACATATGGAAGTGCTTACTATGTATGTTTGAAGTAGAACACTGCTGGAAACTTCATGCAAGTATATCGGGGCCATATCCTTGGCAGGGTCTTGCTTGTATGCAACTAAACTTTTTTTTTTTTTTTTTTTTTTTATGAGGGAGCCCCCTCATTCAAGATTTTAACCAGGCTGGAAAGCTGCTTTTACCGTAGAAAATACACATTGCCAGTAGTGCTGATTGTGTGGGGAAAGTCCAACAGGGTGGTTGTACAGAATTCAATCGTTGGACCCACTTCTGTAAACCTCCTGCCTATACATGGATGAATTGGGAATTCTAATCCATCTACAGCTGGCTACTGAAGGTTTTACACTGGAGATTGAATTGCCTCTTATTTATTGGGTGGGCAGGTTGTGTTGACCCAGCTGCTGGGTTTTCCATTCTTTTGGCGGTGGGGGGTTGTATTCCTGCTGGTGCCCCATAAACCAATTTAAACCCAAGTTTTCTCAGAATGAATATTGTAAAATAAATGGATAAATAAAAGGCATAAGGCAAGCCATATACTGACTCTTTCCTGCAACCATGATTCCCCCATCAGCACAGTGCTAATGGGGAATCAGCATTTGTCTTCTGACAAGTGGGTGGGAGAAGATGGTGACTATCGCTAGCAGCTATAGCAGCCATTAGTGATAATTGCAAGAATCTGGCAGGCTGGTTGTAGCAAAGTTGATCGCTCAACTGGGTACATTAAGCCTGCTCGCTATGGTTTGCACTGTGGTCGGCCTAAACTCTGTATAACTTGGAGTTGGGTGTTTTGTGCCTCAGAGCAAGTAGTAAACTCGCTTTTACTCATTCTTTGATCTTCTACACAAGCACAAATAGCCCTCTTTTCTAGTGAGAACTATCGACTTTGTAATCTCTATTACCTGTGCCTAATAGTTTGTATTTTGTACCTGCAGGTTAGAAATCATGTTACTTGTAGTTGCTTCCCTATGCTTGGCATCGGTATTCGCTCTTCCTGTTCACGATCCAGCTTTGGATGAAACATGGAACTTGTTTACTACGCTCTTTAATAAAAAATATCAAAAGGTAAGTTTAATAAATATATACTTCTCTTGTAATCAACTGCTACCTTCTATAGACTTGCTTTAGATTACTACCATTATAAACTATTTCTGTAAGATGCCCTAACACCTGGACTGGAATCTGCTAGAAGGGCTTTATTTTTTTTTTCTTGTTGAGCTTAAAATTGGGGGCAACTTGCTGAAACTGGTGCTGCTAAGCATAGTAACAATCGGTAACCCAATACTTACCTGAGCCTAATCTTCCTCCAGCAATGTGCATGGGTCTCAGCTGGCTGAGACAGCGCTGCTGTCAGTGAGCCAATGAGGATAGGGGGTGGGGTCAATGTCTCCATGTCTGAATGGACAGAGCACAGGCTCGGGAGTGAGCCTGCTCGTGTGCTCTTGAGTTTCTTAAAAAGTAACATGTTCTACTTGCCTACTCTATGCAGTGATTTTTGCACAGAACAGCCCAGATCCTCTTGGGTCCCTTGCTGGAGCTCTGCCCCATAACAAAAAGCTTGCTATGAGGACACAGAGCAATGGCTCGTGAGCAAGCCTGCTTATCTATTCAGACATGGAGGCTCTGCCCCATCCCTTCTCATTGGCTCACTGACTTTGACATCAGTGCTGTCTCGGCCAATGAGGGAAAATCCCCCAGACAGCTAAGGCTCTTGTGTACATTGCTGGAGGAAGTTTGGGCTCAGGTAAGTATTGGGGAGGGGTAGTGTGTATGCTGCGCACAAGTTTTATCTTTCTGCATGAAGGTAAAAAGCCTGCCATTAGAACCACTTTAACATCAGTGTTGAGTTCTGGAGTTGACACCAGGTAGGTCCATATATAGTAAAAGCTTGGTTGAATCTATAAAAATGGCTAAATCTATTTTTCCTCTCTAGGATGATGGTGCATGGAGAAGGCTGGTGTTTGAGGATAATTTCAGGAAAATCATGAAGCACAATATGGAAGCTGCTGCAGGAAAACACACTTACACCCTTGGCATGAACCATTTTGGGGACATGGTAAGTGTACATGAAACCTTTTGAGCAACAATGGATTTATACTGTAAGAGTAGCTGATGTATCGAAGTCTTCAGTTAAAATGCAAGCAGATAGTTCTTTATTGCAGCAAACACATGCTATATATCCAAGAAAACTATCTTTCTTGTTCAGTCTAGCATAGCTGTGCATGTACAGCTTTATTCTTGGTCATTTGATTCTGTGCATTTGCGCTCTGTTCCCGGCACACCATTTCGTAAATATGTGCATTGCCCCTCTGATGGTGCACAGCTTTTTTAAATCGACCCCATAGTGTTAAAGGCCTGGTCTCTTACAAAGATCCAGTAAGTCAAACAGATATAAAACTGCAGGGAGCATATAGTGGTTTATAGGCATTCATGTGGCACCAGCAATTATCTAACATCAGTATACGCAAAATCAACCAGCATTTACAGATGGTCCTTTAATGGTGCGCAGTGGTTTTTATACTGTGAATGTCCATTGTGGAGGTAGATGTTATACATGTTTTCCATTGGGGTATCTGCTTATCACAGATGCATATTTAGTAAAGTGTTCCAGAACAATCACTATTGAAAGCATGTAATGGCAGTCTCTGCATATAGTGTGGTTCCTACAGATTCTTTTAACATAACTGTTTTGTAGTTAGTAACATGGCTTCCTTAGTACTGTAGAATTGAGTTTTTTTATAGAGAATTCTCACACCCCATTTTGATTCTAGACTACAGAAGAATTTAAACAGCTAATGAATGGATACAAATTTAACCAGAACATGACACGAGGAGCAACATTCCTGCCACCAAATAACTTTGAGGCTCCAAAACAAGTTGACTGGCGTGAAAAAGGCTATGTAACTCCAGTAAAATATCAGGTATAAACTACATTTCTGCTTTTTTGTTGCAGAAATTGAAATAAAATGCCAAGTAGCTGCATTACAAATTGCATATCCTTTCTTTTCAGGGGAAGTGTGGCTCTTGCTGGGCCTTCAGCGCGACCGGTGCTTTGGAAGGTCAACATTTCAGGAAGACTGGGAAGCTTGTGTCCCTGAGTGAGCAAAATCTTGTAGACTGCTCTACAGCAGAAGGCAATCATGGCTGCGGTGGAGGATTGATGGAATTTGCTTATCAATACGTTCTTGACAATAATGGCATAGATTCTGAGGAGTCGTATCCATATATGGCTGCTGTAAGGGACTTTTCTTTGATATTGGGAGTACATTCACTTTATTTTGGATTTACTGAAAGGAAGACTAATTAGGTGATCTACCTTGAGATCAGGGGGGTGGGGGGCAGTCCACTCAAATTCTTACTGGTAGTGTTTTGGCTTTTATTACAGGACTTTAATGTTTACCTTGCAAATTTGAGACTGGCATTGTAATCTGAGACGACCATCTCACTATAGGTCTTGCTCTGTAGCTTAGGTACTTGACAGTTAATCTTTCCTGGGACTTCAGAATATTTCCAAAATGGAAACTTTAGCAGGACGGACTGCTAACTTAAAACATGCCTGCCTTGTGACTAACCACCCTTTCACATTGAGGTGGTTTTCAGACGCTTCAGTGCTAGAAATGGTCCCAGAAAAACCCCTCCCATTATTGCAGTGTGATTGTGGGATGTTACAAAAGTCCTGCAAGCGGAATCTTCAGGGCAGGTTGGGAGCACTGCAAATAGAGGTCCCAAAACACCTTGCCCATTGCAATGAATGGGCAGTGCTTCCTAAGTGCTGCAAAACAGAACTATTTTACTTTTAATGTTATAAACTGCCCCGCTAGCAGCTGAAGAGCTGCAAAAACAACTGGCACTAACGGCACAGGTGCTCCCTGTGAAAGGGGTCTTGGGGCTAAGGTTTATGGCGGTCTTTTGATCTGATGGCCTTTATTTTCTGCCTAGGGTCAGTAACACATTATGGGGATTGGGAAAGTGTTGGCTTCCCCTATTAACTTTTAATGTATGAAGTCTTGATGTTGGGCTACATAATCTTCATGGCTTGTTTTTATAATGGGGTGGGCAACTATGTAATCTCTCACACAACACTACCAGACTACAGTTGCTCCTACAGTGGTGCTGTCTGACAGATCTCTAAATATGGATAACTTCCTGATGCATTTTTATTGTAGCCTGAAGTCATAAGACATTGGGATACATAATCTTCTTTGTTGTTATAGGATCAAGACTGCAAATATGATCCAGCCAACAAGGCTGCCACTGACACAGGCTTTATGACAATTGCCTCTGGGGATGAGAAGGCTCTAAAGAAAGCTGTGGCATCAGTTGGTCCAATCTCTGTAGGTATTGATGCTAACCATGACTCATTCCAGTTTTATAAAGAAGGTATGTATTGCTCAACTAAACCTGACTAACTTTTTTTTTTATGGCCTCTTTATGTACTAATGTAAAACTAATTACAGGAATTTACTATGAACCTGAATGCAGCAGTGAAAATCTAGACCATGGTGTTCTGGTTGTTGGCTATGGATTTGAAGGAGAGGATGTGGATGGAAAGAAATACTGGATTGTTAAAAACAGGTATGTTTTCAAAATGAACACTGTAAAATGCAGTTTGAAATGAGGGCTCACAGCTTTTTGCTGAAACTTTCCTAAATGGCTCCTTGGGCAAAAGCTGGCACTGGAAGCTCTCTCCTGATGGATTATTTTCAATGGCGTGGTTAGAACTGCTAACTTCAGACCCTTGCTATATTGACTCACAGCTGCTGAGAGTTTTGGCAAGGACTCACCTGGGCAATACAAGTAGTCTGATGGAAGGGCTGCATACAACTTTCTAACTAAAACTATAATGCAGCTTAACAGTCCTTGGGTGGCTGCATTTGCTTTCCGACCACTTTTGGCAAGTACAGAAAATGGCTGAATACCAGAGTTGTGGTGTGATTGGTACTCCTATTAAGCTTTTATAGTTTAACACCTGGGGGGGGGGGGGGGGGGGGTGTTGTAATTCCATTAACGCATGTGTAAATGGAGTTCAGGCAGACATGTTTGTAGTGTTTAATGGCTCCTTGCACTGGAGGAATAAATGTGGTGGTCAGGTTTACCAGGTGACAATATGGAGGGGCTAAAACCTAATGCAGGCACTTCATCATGTGTCTTTATGTTAAAATGCACTGTAGCAATAGCAAATATGTAAGCTAGCACTGTGTAACGGTCTTCTAGATTACTTGTATATGGCTTCAGTCATTGTTGCTAAACTGGAACCATCTTATACTAAACTCCAGATTAACTGTCTGCTTGTCAGTCGGTGGCTTCAAGCCTGCTGTTATGATGCAATTCTTATTTGCAATACAATTTTTGTCTTTTTTAGCTGGGATGTGTCGTGGGGAAACAAAGGATACGTCTACATTGCAAGAGACAAGGACAATCATTGTGGAATTGCTACCCATGCCAACTATCCTTTAGTTTAACTTGATGGGAGCCAATAAAGATGTTGCTTTAAAACTAAATTCTACAAAATCGGGACTACTCTGGGTGACCTCACATCTAAGCTGGACTGTTTTTAATTTTGCTGTTTTAATGTCTGTTTTTTAAATCATGGTTTAAAATAAAAACCTGTTTTACTCAATATTGTCAGTTGTGTGGCATGATGGGCTGTGTAATAAGTGGCACCTCAATATGTTATGTAGGTTGCCTAGATAGGACTTTGACTACAGTACTTAAGGTGTGTGTGTGTGTGTGTGTGTGTGTGTTTCTCTCTTCCTCCCTTGCCTTGGGTCAGTGACCCAAAAGGTAAACTTGGCCTTTAGGAAATATGAGCTGTTTTAGTGGTTTAAAGCTTGAAAAACATTGTGGCAGTAATGATTAGAATCGGCAGTGCCCATACAGAGAAGCCACGCTTACAGGGAGAAACGCACTGCTTCTAGGCCAACTTCAGGTGCAGAAATGGGTACTAGGTGCAGACCTTGGCTCACCACCATCCACAATGAAAACGGCTGCACACTGGAAATCCAAAACTTGCTTGAATGTAATCAGTTTGCCAGACCAATACAGGGATTACTGTTGATGCATTTCACAAGCATGTAGCTTGCTTGTGTTGTCTGGATCCACCCAGGTGCCCGATTTCTTCCCCCCCCCCCCAATCTGTCTTTATCTGTCTTAAAGGATAATTGTGCTTGGCCAAGGGATGGAATTTTACTGGGTTGGGGAATGGAAACTGCAAACATTAAATCATCCACTGCCTAAGTTCCAGGATGGGTTAATATATATATATATATATATCTCTCTCAGGAAAGGAAATTGTGGTATGATGCTCAAATAGTTATAGCAAATTTGAAATTTTAAGCTAGATCAATTAACCTCTGCAAATGCCATTTATATTTAGGAGTCTGAAGTTCAAGGCAGACAAGGTGGTCAGATAAAAAAAATTTTATATATATTTATCTCTAGGGGTGGTTAAATTTTCCTCCAGGTTTACTAAAACAATGTCAAACCTTAAAGCGGGGTTCCACCCAAATTTTGAACAATATCTGTATGTATTCTCTTCCTTGCCTAGATGCTGTCATGCCATTTAAAAAAATTTAAATCGCCGTAATTACCTTTTTTTATTTATCTATTCTATTCTTTGCACTTCCTGGTTCTCCTCCCATGGGAGTAGGCGTGTTTCTAGCCTCTCCCAGACTCCTGGGAGCTAGTCTCAGGCTTCCCAGGATGCCACTGAGCATGTGCAGGAATGAGCGGTGAATGCTGGGAGCACAGCATTCACCACATCCAGGAAATAAATGCTTGTGAGCTTCAAATGCCCACAATGAAGATGGAAACCGCCTGCAGTGAATAATATAAGTTATTCTTGCTGACGAAATCTGACAGGCGGAGATATTACACCCAATATGTGAGTATGTAATGCTGAGAAGAAAAGTTTGAATGAACTAAAAAAAAAGATGGGTGGACCCCCGCTTTAAGTGTCAATTTTTATGTGGTCGGGCAGGCCCCTTGCACTACACTTTTTTTTTATGATCTAAAGGAAATCTAACATGTTGTATGGTGTCTAAGGCTGGCCATACATTATACAATTTTCTTGTACAACTTTCCTTTAGATTTACCAAAACCATATAATACGAGGTCAAACCTAAACACTCTCAATTTGTATGCAATCAGACAGACAGGCCCTTATACTACATAGTTGAAGGTAAATCTAAAGAAAATTGTATGGTGTATGGCCAGCTTAAGGCATCCCCTCTCCTTCCCCTGGTGCAATCTGATTGCTGTGTGCCACAGCCACTGTTAATTATTGTTTTAGTCTGGTTTGTATGTAAACTATATATAATATTATACAATTAGTGGGAGGTTTCCCTGCCATCAAACTATCAGAATACAATGGTGCAGTGGGAGGAATTTTCTTTAATTTAACGCCTGAAAGAGTGCTTAATCTAATCTATGGTCAACTTTACAACTGGGAAAGTTACTGTAAATGCTCATGATGGTTTTCCAGCAAGTGAGTGACAACTGGTACTACTAAAAGGTCTCTTAAAAGTTCTCTTGCTTTAAAAGGCAGTTAAAACCAGGCAGGTAACTGCTATATACTGTGCCTGTTATGTGTACATGGCTTTTACTCATGTAAAATACATTTTTATTTTGTTGCTTTTTTTTTTTTTTATTGATATTTCATCGGCCACTTTATTAGGTACATCTCTTTGATTATCATTCATTTGCATGACAGCCGCTCAATGCGTTTTTAGGCATCTAGTGATCATGATTTGCCTATTTGAATGGCTTTGAACATGACATGGTGGTTGGTGCCAGAAGGGCTGGTCTGAATATTTTAAACTGCTGATCTACTGGGGTGTTTACACACAACTCTCTCTAGAGAATGGTCTGAAAATGAAAATTTCCAGTGAGGGGCAGTTGAGGATGAAAATGCTGATGCTTGTCAGAGGAGAATGGGTACCAATAACTCAAATAACCACTCATTACAACCAAGATATGCAAAATACAATCTCCGAATGCACAGCCATGAAAGGGGTTGTAAACCCTTATGTGGGTTTTTTTTTTTTTTTTTTTTGTTTTTTCCCCTTCACCAGATCTCAATCCAATGGAGCACCTTTTTGGGATGTGGTGGAACAGGAGATTTGCATCATGGATGTGCAGCTCACAAATCTGCTGCAACTGTTGGATGCCAAAATCTGAAGAATATTTTCAACGCCTTGTTGGTTCTACCATGAAGAACCTGGTATTAGTAAGGTGGCCGGTAAATATGGGTGCATCTCATACAATTAGAATATCAAAGTTGGTTTATTTCAGTGATTCATATTATAGATGTGTTACACACAGTGATGTATTCCAAGCATTTCTTTTGATGATTATGGCTTACAGCTAGTGAAAACCCAAAATTCAGTATCTCAGAAAATTACAATATTGCACGAGACCAACAAAAATATCTTAATATAGAAATGTTGTCTTACTGAAAATGTCCATGTATAGTATGCAATCAGCCCCAACAATGCAGACGAGCTGAAAGCCACTATCAAAGCCATCTGGGCTTCTATAACACCTAAGCAATGCCACAGGCTGATCTCCTCCATGCCACGCTCCATTGATGCAGTAATTCTTGCAAAAGGAGCCCCGTCCAAGTATTGAGTGCATACTATACTGTACATGGACATACTTTTCAGTAAGTCATCATTTCTATATTAAAAATCTTTTTTATTAGTCTTATGTAATCAAATTTTCTGAAATACTGAATTTTGGGTTTTCACTAGTTGTAAGCCATAATCATCAAATTTGAAAGAAATTCTTGAAATATATCACTCTGTAACGCATCTATATAAAATGAGTTTCACTTTTTGAATTGAATAACTGAAACTAACTTTTTGTTGATATTCTAACTTTATGAGACACACCTGTATAAAGTGGTTGTAAAGCCTAAACATTCTTTACCTTTTAATGCATTCCTTCCATTAAGGTAAAAAAATGTTTAGGTGTCAGTATCTCACCCTCACTCCCCGATTTACTTACCTGAGCCCTCATTTGATCCAGCGCCCTGCATGTCTGCAGCTCTTCTCTCTCTTCCCTCACTTCTGAGTCTTGCTGGCTTTGCTGGGGCACTGGGAGCTTTTTGGCTCCCAGTGCTGTCAATCAAAGTTAGTGACAAGGGGGCAGGAAGCGGGGACGGGTCTCTCTGTCAATGGACGATGGACGCAGCAGTGGGGCTCAGGTGTGAGCATGCACGAGTGCCCCCATGGGGGGCACTGGACAGAGGGGAGGGGCCAGGATCACCGACGGGGGACCCCATAACAGGAGGTTCGCGGCCACAGTAAATATAAACGTGTTTTTTGATTTACCTTTAAAATCACTTGAACAATGTGTCATGAATTTCAGGACAGTCCCAGTTTCCTAAAATGTCTCCCTAGAGATCTTCCTGATCTTAAAGCAGAACCTCCTTATAGCAGCATTGTTTGTTTTAATTTTTTCTTTCTCCTCTCTCTTACAAAAATGTGAAACATTTTTATGATTTGTACTTTTAGGTGTTCTTGGCTTAGGCCAGGTGCTAAGTAATGTTTTCTATTAGAACCCCTCAGATCAAACAAGCAATGTATATTGTATATATGAGGGGGCGCACCCACATTTTATTGTGACCAAAATTCAGCTTTAAATACAGATAAACGTACAGCTGTCAGCAGCCAGGGGGAGGAGATGGGAGCTCAGCTGCTGGCTTCTGATAAAAACATAAAATCTGCATATTGGTAACAGCACAAGAAACGTGAGAAACAACAACAATGGAGGTCATCCAGCAACTCATCTTTTCTCTAGTTGCCTTTTGGTTCTTCATATTTTAAAAAAATGGCACACTGTATGAGAGAAGGTTGGGAGTGGCAATGAGAAACACAGCAGAAAAGAAAACTTCTAGCTTGGAGAAGTACAAGTTCATAGCCAGTAGCCAATAGCTGCCCTAGCCTCGGTTTTTGTCCGTCGGACTAGCATACAGACGAGCGGACTTTTCGACCAGACTCGAGTCCCTCAGATTTGAAACATGTTTCATTTCTAGGTCCGTCGAACTTTTGGGGAAAAAAAGTCCGCTGGAGCCCACACACGATCGAATGGTCCGCCGGACCAAGTATGCCGTAAAGTCTGGTCGTGTGTACGCGGCATCACACACACACAGACACTCTGACCCACCTACCTGACTGATACACACACACACACACACACTGACCCACCTACCTGACACACACAAACACCCCCACTGACCCACCTACCTGACACACACACACACACACACACACTGACCCACCTACCTGACACACACACTGACCCACCTACCTGACACACACAAACACCCCCACTGACCCACCTACCTGACACACACACACACACTGACCCACCTACCTGACACACACACACACACTGACCCACCTACCTGACACACACACACTGACCCACCTACCTGACACACACACACACACACACTGACCCACCTACCAAGAATAATGAAAAAATGTATATGTTGTATGGATATGTTGTATTTTTTGTGATCTGTTACCATCTGTGTTTTTTTTTTTTTTTAGATGCTTCTCCGCCGCCGGTCAGTCATTTGCGCTCTCCCCCGTGCCAATAAGTGGCGGGATGTGACCGTCCCGGGATTCACACACACACACACACACACACACACACAGTGCACAATTTCATCAATTTGTACATACATCGGCTTAGTCGTCGCGACCCCCCCTAGTGCTCCTAAAGCGGCCAACGTACAGCTACGACGGCTCGCCCAGAGGAGCCAACCTGCCACAGTATAACTGCAGAGGCTGGTCCTCAAGTGGTTAAACTAGTGCACTTTAGCTTGTTCAATAAAGCTTTTTTTAAATCAAATATTTTTTTATATACAAACATCATAAACGATAACTTACAACCCAGCACGTATAGAGAGGGAATAATAAAAAAATTAAAATTAAAAAAAACCCATGCCCCCCCCTCTCTCCCACATCTATCTGGTCCCCGCTCATCATACATCCCGAATATCAGACCATCTTCTGCATATTTTTTCAAATTTCCCTAGACTGCCTCTATGTAACTAAAAAGGAATATTTTTCCTTAATTATGGTTTCCCTTACTTGCATTTTCCATTCTGCTACTGTAGGTGCATATGGTGACAACCATGTTTGTGCTATAAGCTTACAAGCCTGAAATAAACTTCTATTTATTGATACCATGTGTTCCCCCGGAGTTCTTAGTTTGTCCATGATACCCAGGAGACATCCCCCCGGTTCTATAGACATCTTAATCTCAAATACATTATTAATCATAGATACCACCCTGTACCAATAGCGATGAAGTTTAGGGCATCTCCATATCATGTGTGATAGGTTGGCTGCCCTCCCTTTACATCTAGGCCATTGGTCTGTATCCCTCCATTTCCATTTAAATAATTTCTCGGGTGTATAATGTACCCTATGTAGGATGAATAGTTGTGTTAAATTCTGAGTTGGAGATAGAGGCCAGGGGTATTGCCGACAGTGCCAATGCCCATGGTTCATCAGAAATTGCCCCTATATCGCCAGCCCATGCTGATCTTGGAGGTATATTCACAGCACCTTTAGTTTTCTCATATAATATATCATATAATTGTGATATCAAACCCTTTTTTCTTTCCATCTTATCGAGCAAGGCTATTACCACTGATTTATTAAACTTCAATTCATGCGATCGACCCTGTGCTTTTAATGCATGCCTAAGCTGTAAAAATTGAAAAAAATCTTTGGTTTGGGATATTATATTCATTTCTTAATTTCCTAAAGGTTTTCATCTCATCTTTCTGAAATAACTGTATCATGTACCTTAGTCCCTTCTGCCTCCAAATTTCAAACCCTTCCAGTTTCAACAGTTCCCTATAGCTACTATTGTTCCATATTGGAGTATATGACGTATATTCCTTTATTCCAGTAATTCTCCTAATTTCCTGCCATACCTTATGAAAAAATATTCCTGTAAAAAAAAATCCTTTATCAGGATAATAAAGCTTTGACAATAAAACCTGGAAGCTGATTGGTTTCTTTGCACAGCTGCACCAGATTTTGCACTCTCCAGTTTTAGCAAAAAAAAACCCCTTAGACCCCTTTCACACTGGGGTGGTTTGTAGGCGCTCAATTATCCTGAAAAAAACAAGGTATAATCCACCCGGATAAACTAAGACAGGAACATAGCTGTTGTTTTCTTTCCTGCAACCCTCCCGCCGAGCTATTGTGTTCTCCCGGTGGGGGGAGGGGGAGCAGTGAGCCGTCCCTGCCAGGAGAGCACAGTGATTATTGATAGGCGCCATAGGCACTGGTAATAATTGCATGTAAGAATCCAGCACGCTGGTTGTACCCAAGTCGATCGATGGATTAACTTGGGTACAATCAGCCTGCTCATAGATGGTTCAAATCCGGTTCAGCAGGGACTTGCCAACATTCAAACCATCTATGACTGTCTTCAGTAGTTGTGATGATATGTACATGACACATGCAGAGTGGCAGAACTGGGCTTGTGCGTTAAGGTTTGTTTTGACCTTGTTCATGAAGGGGTTAGGAGCACTGACAGGTAAAGTGAATAACATTGAATATCTTGTTACACTGGCATCTGACAGTCAGTGGAATCTATTAGGCATTAAGTAAACATTTTGCTGTGAAGTTAATGAGTTGAAAGCAGAAAAAATGGGCATCGCAGTTTGTTGTGTACCGCAGCTAGCCGCTAAAGTTTCCTGCTGCTGTCATTCACACCAGTGCTAGTTGTAAAAGAATGTAAAATCCGCGTTCAGTGTAAATAAGGAAAAATAGCAGCCACTCAGCAAACAGTGGCGGCTGGTGTTTCTTTGCTTGGGGGGGGGGGGGGGCAGCAACGAACCAACCCCCCCCCCCCCCCCCCACTAGGGTTGCCACGTTTTCTTCAAGTCGAACCCGTACACTTTAGCGGTGCACAGCTATTTTTTTGTTTTGTTTTATAGTACAAACGTTACACATATTTTGCAATTAAATAACATTTCTAATCATATGAAATTAATCACAAGAGTCCCCCTTTACATCAGAGTCCACAGAGTTCCCCTTTTACATCTGAGCTCGCAGCGTTTCCTTTACACTGTAAGGTGGGACTCTGCAGGCTCTGATGTAAGGGAGAACACTGGGGACTCTAACATAAGGGATGCTCTGGGAACCCTGATTGAAGGGGGACACTAAGAACTCTGATGTACGGAGAGGACTCTGATGTAAGGAGGAACACTGTGGCCTCTGGTGTAAAGGGGGACTCTGATGAAAGGAGTGCTCTGAGAACCCTGATTTACCTTCATGTACTCACTCAGAGACAGGAGAGAGAAGAGAGGAGACTTCAGTCACAGACAGGGATGGATGGTGAGCTAATTCACCCATGGTAGTCAGCACCTCTCGTCCAGATGTATCTGAGGCTACTGGACTAACAAGTTCGCACTCCCACTTAACTTTTCTGAGCCACAGCGCCAGGGATTGGAGTGTGGGCAGACATAAAGGGGTAGGGGCGGGTGGAAGAGGTGCAGATCGAGCCCCCTCTCCTCACCCGTGTGTGTAAGAATTGTTAGTGCTGGCTTTGGGCAGTGTGAAAGAGTGTAATACACACTCTTGGCTTACACAACTGCAGCCAGCAACCCTGCTGGGGAGCCAAAGTCTTGTCTGAAAAGATGTGTCCGGGTTTAAGGCGGTCTGAAACCCAGACGCATGATTCCAAACCCAAACTGTCCAGGTGAATCCCGAACAGGCGGCAACCCTACCCCCCACAGTAACTGAAACCATCCAGACATCAGCGGGGACTGGGTGGCTCTTCTCCTCCTCGCTTACGCTGTGCGTCTCCTCCCCTCCTCCTAGGCGTTCATCGCCTGTCCTTTCAGCCAAATCGAGTGACGGGTATCAGTCCCGCTTTCCCCATTGGAGGAGGATCAGTGTTGCAACAGCGAATACTCATTCATTGTTGCAACACACCTGGGTGGGCTCCGGATGCATCCTCCACGTCCCGAGCCCACCCTATTTTGAAGCCTATTAGATACCTGTAAATAAGGTGCCCGGTAACCGAATAGATGGCGGCTGTGGTGGCCATGGATAGATTCATGCTATGCAATTCATGCTATTCATTCATGCTATGCTATGCATAATTCTATCTCTCTATGGAGCCGATTCACATATCTCCGCGGCGGCTCTGGTGCAAAGTACACAGGAGTCCTGTGCGTCTTTTGGTCCGTTTCAGGTCCGAATTCAGCCTCAAAATTCAGACTGAAATCGGACCTGAAACGGTGAATGGAGACGCACCGGACTCCTGCTGTTAGCTTCTGAGTGTTCTAGTGTGAACCCAGCCTGAGAGCCCTTTCACACTTGGGCCGCCCGTGCGTTTGCGGTAAACCGCCCGCTTTTCGGTCGCTAGCAGGGCACTTTTAACCCCAAAAAAGGGGTTACAAACTCCTGTGTTGTGGCGGTTCCAAAGCCCTTTTCAGGCACTTCGGAAGCTCTGCCCAGTCATTACAATGGGCAGGGGCACGCCTGAAAAGTGCCTCAGTGTGAAAAGGGTCTAAAGCAGAATTATGCAGCAAGTGAAGTCAAATCCTCCAATCTACAAACGCAAAGCTCTGGGTAAATGGATAATGAGGACAACCAGATAACTAGCCTTTTTTAGAAGGTGGTCAGCAGTTGCCAACCAAAGCTCCTTTAACATTAACATTTGAATATCATTGTGACGCTTTTGTCCTGGTAATGCGGTTTTGAAATGTTTCATTAACACCCCCAGTGGATTTCCTATGCCATTGTTTGTATACAGCATTAAGCCAGCCATAGACGGATTGCTAATTTCAATCTATCTGTGGGAAGGCTGGTTGTACTGAAGTTCATCTATCGATCGACTTCAGTACAACCATGGTGTTTGTCTGTTTTTTTCTATGCGATTACTACCGCTGACTATAGCCAGCAGCAGTAATTATTGTATTTAAACAGCACAGGTAAACCAACAGGCTGGTTGGATATATCAGTCAACTTTAGTACAGCCAGCCTGTTTTGTTTTGTTTTTTGTACGATTCCCCCCCGGCAGGGAAACCTCCCATTGTAAATGTATGAACTTATCCTTTAAAGTGGAACTTAACTCCTTATAGCGACATGGTTTATTTCACCTCCCTCTTACAAAAAATGAGATTTTTTTTTTTTTTATCATTTGTACTTTTAGGTGTTCTTAGCCTAGGCCATGTGCTAAGTAATCTTTTCTATTAGAGCCCCCCAGATCAAACAAGCAATGTATCTTTTATATATGAGGGGGCGCACCCACATTTTATTGTGACCACAATTCAGCTTTAAATACAGATAAACGTACAGCTGTCAGCAGCCAGGGGGAGGAAATGGGAGCTCAGCTGCTGACTTCTGATAAAAACATAAAATCTGCATATTGGTAACAGCACCGCTTGTTGTGCACATTTTAAGGAGAGAATACGTACATTCTGAACAGCTGATGAAGCACAATGTTTATGTGGTAATTGTCACACAGTGTGTGTCATACTGATCAGATCTTCCTTTCGTCTTATGAATACTGCTGACATGGCTGTCTGAGCCTACGTGGAGCTTCTGTGCCAGTATTTACATTTCTCAGTGTTTACATTGGACTGAGTACCCCCCATCCTCCTTGATCCCTGATAGCTAAAAGTAGCAATAACATACCTAAAAAATACTTACCTATCATTGGGATCAGTTTCACACTTTTTACCTGAATCCAGACATGGGTTGCCACCTCATCCCTTTAAAACCGAACACATGAATTACACAGGTTCTGTGGCTGATCAATGTGGTAATTAAACCCACTTGGTGCCTTATCTGCATTAGAATAGCCCCAGAACCTGTGTAATTTATATGTATTCAGGTTTACAGGGATGAGGTGGCAACCCTAATCCAGACAGTCCATCTGCTATTAGGTAAACAAATTACGATCTCATTGTGCAATCTTTTTTAGATCCACCAATAATGAAATACAAGAGTGTACCTGACTGGATTCTAACTACGTTGTTTAGGTAACTCCTGACTTTACATCATTTTGGTAAATCTAAGGCTGGGTTCACACCTCCGACAGATGCGGCTCGCAGCAGGAGTCCGGTGCGTCCCTGTTCTCTGTTTCAGGCACGAATCAGGGCCTAACCTTAATTCGGCCCTGAAACGGAGCCAAAGACGCACATCGTTTCTGTGCAAGCCGCTCTGCAGCCGCAACGGAGATGTGTGAACCTGGTGTCCTGCCGAGAAAGTTCCGCTCGCCGGATAAGGACCCCCTACAGCGCCTGCGCAGTAGGATCTGGCGGAAATAGCCGAAGATAAATAGGGGAAAATCAGCTGTACACGGCCTCTCTTCGCTCGGCTCTTTTAGATTCCCCCTCTAAGTCCACTTGGATGGTGGGGAAGGAACCTGGACCCAGAGCGCAGGCGCCGTGTACAGCTGATTGTAGATTTTGTCATTCGGCTATCTCCGGCGGCTGCTAGTAGTTGGTACTGCGCAGGCGCTGCGCCTGCACAGTACAGGGGCGGAACTTATCTGCCGAGGGAACTTAATCTGCAAGACACCGGCTCCATAGAGATCCGGTCACATTCTCCTGCTATGTGAATTGGATGCGGTGAAACCCACATCCAATTCGCATAGGTGTGAACCCAGCCTAAAGCCAGGTACACACAGGCCGTATGATGGGAGACAATAGGCAATTTAAACAAAAAAAAAAAACGGCCCGTGTGTATGTCAGTTAGGCAACGACATTTGACCCGTGTGTATGTCAGTTTGGCCGGATTCTGTCGGACGTGCATGCTGGAAAGCCAGCAGCTGACTGACTCACGATCAGCACTCTCAGCCAATGGCAGAGAGCGCTGATCGGAGTGTTCTGGCGTGGGGGGGGGGGGCTGTCTCCCTTGTCAGAACACAAAAGCTCAGCAGGGGGAGATCGCTGGACTAACCTCGCATGGTTAGTACAGCGGCTCTGACCAGAGCTGACAGGTTTTTTTTTTTCGTTCAACCACGGGGTTGAATGAAAAAAAACGAATAGTGTGTACCAGGGTTAAAGCTGGGCACACATGTTGCAATCCCATTGTTCGTAATGGCTGATTCACATGATGAGGAAATCAGAAGGGAAAAAAAAAACACATTCAGAGCAATTTGTTTGATAATCTGATTGTTAGATTGTTTTGAGAGCTTATCACAGCAGTTAATGTAATAATATCCGAAGGGACAAGCACATTTTTTCTTGTAGATAAAGAAATAAAAAACACCCCAATGGACCACAAATTAGATCTGTGCTATTTTTTTCAATGCACTCCATACAAGGTTTGACCTTATAGATTTGCTACTCTTCTTGAAGTTATGTACAATGATTTCTATTTCGCAGGGATTTCCAAACTACGACCCTCCAGCTGTTGCGGAACTACACGTCCCATGAGGCATTGTAAAACTCTGATATTCACAGACATGACTAGGCATGATGGGAATTGTAGTTCCTGAACATCTGGAGGACTGAAGATGTAACTTTCATTAGGGATCATAATCCCTGTTTTTTTAACTCTTGTTTTTTTTTTGTAAATAAAAAAATGAAATTTGAATAGTTGCGTCATCCCCTGGTACCTGTAAAGTCCGCTTCAATTTTTTGATGTTGTTAGATGTTTTATATTGGAGGTGGTACATATTTGCCAGCAATATTCTCAGAATTGTACTGTACACATTGAACGAAAATTAGACATTGGGGGTTATTTACTAAAGGCAAATCCACTTTGCACTACAAGTGACCTTGGAAGTGCAGTCGCTGTAGATCTGAGGGGGACATGCAAGGAAAATAAAAAACAGAATTTTAGCTTGCACGTGATTGGATGATAAAATCAGCAGAGCTTCCCCTCATTTCAGATCTTCCCCTCAGATTTACAGGGACTGCACTTCCAAGTGCACTTGTAGTGCAAAGTGGATTTGCCTTCTAGTAAATAACCCCCATTGTGTTAACTTACAATAAACATTTCCTGTCGCATCATGGCAGCATACACTTTGGGTTGTGACTCCGCCCCCACAACCTGATAGGACTACATAGCTATAAGTTGTAGAGATGGCCCCTGCCCAGTATTCTCTTTTTTTTTCCTCACCTGAAGGACTGAACATATCAGAAGCACCCCCTTACCGAATTCGCCCCAGCCAGGTTCTAGCCTCTCCTGGGTGGAAGTCCTTACCTGTACAGCCTCTAAACGAGCTAGATGGAAGGAGCCCCGCTCTGGTGATCTCGGGGGTATGTTGCGGTCCAGTATAAGCCTTAAACAGGCTTAGTTGTTGTGCAGCGGTCGCCATGCCTCTTTTTTCACTTTTTGCCTTTCTCCCTCTTTGCTGGGCTCTGTGGTCCCTCTGTGCCTCCCTACAGGCTTCCCGGGCGTCTCGGCGCTTCCGTGCATGCGCGGTGCGCGCCGTCAGGGCGTCCTTTCGATTTTGCCAGTTTCCAAGATGGCGCCGGGCGCCTCGCGCCGCTACTGCGCATGCGCGAGCGGGTCGTGACCTCGGCGGCCATGGCGGCAAATTTAAAAGCCCTGTTTGTCATTTCTGAGCTCTCCTTGCTTCCTGGAAGACTTCTGACTGCTGTGTTTTGACCTTCTGCATTCCTAAAGCTACCCTCTCTCTCTGGGTAAGTGTCTAATACTTATGCACTGTTTTTTGGGGCCTGGTTGCATGTTCTTACCTTCCTATACCCTTCTCAGGTACTCACCTTCCTCTCCTATGGAGGCCGCTGCCCCAGCAGATCACCACCAGCCTAATAGGTAAGGGGGGGGGATTCCAGCGGTAAGTAGAGAAGATTGAAAAAGAGAGCAGGACCGTACTAATGCTACCTAATTGGTCAGCCCTGTCAGGTCCGCAAGATCATCTAAATCAGGACAAAGAGAATCTTCGCACAGGAGAAGCCGCTCCGGCCATAGACGCAGCCGCTCACGCGGAAGAAGTCGCTCAGGCCGCAAGGGGAGTCGTAGACGGAGTCGATCCCATTCAAGGCATAGCCGTTCCTACCGCAGAAGATCCCCTGCACGAGGACACCAATCCTCTACGCACCCTTCCCGCCCAGCCGGGAACGCCTGCTGGGTATGTGGGGCCACGGCCCTCCCAGACAAACTAGCCTGCCGCAAGTGCATAGATGAAGCCATCAGGGAGAAAGAGCCGGATCGCATAGAACCCACTGGAGTCTCTACTCCCCAGGTCTCAACTCCTGATGTGGAGTTTACGGCCTATAGCACCTCACCCACCATTCCCAGTACATCAAGAGAGCAAGAACTCCCGTCGGATGATGAAGAGCCGGAAGCATCAGCTGGCTTTGATTTTGCGCTCATAGAACCGTTCATCAGATCGGTTAAGGAAGCGATTAACTGGGAAGAGCTTGAGGAGACACAGCCTAAACAGAGAAAGTATTTCCCAAACCTCAAGAAGGTTCCAGGGGCTTTCCCATTCATCGACGAATTAGATGAGCTCATTAAGGAGTGGCAGAATCCGGAAAAGAAGTTCAGTCTGTCCAACAGACTTACCAAACTGTACCCACTCAAGGAACCCAAAGTATCTCCTTTACTTTCTCCTCCAGTAGTGGATGCATCTTTGATGCGTCTAGCCAGGCACGTGACGCTCCCCATTGAAGATGCAGTAACGTTCAGAGACGTGCTTGACAGGAAGGTGGATACAGACCTTAAGAGAGCTTACCTGTTCGCAGGAGGTGCCTGCAGACCAGCGGTGGCATTAGCGGCGGTTGGGAAAGCTATCTCCAGCTGGTCCTCAGCTACAGCGAGGCTCGTCACTGAGGGCGCAGATCAAGAACAGATCACTAAGGCCTTACAAGAACTTAGCCTTGCGGGGGATTTCGTGGCGGAGGCTTCCGTAGATACTATCAGATCCACATCAAGGTCCATGTTAGCCTCTGTAATGGCCAGAAGGGCGCTATGGCTTAAACCTTGGTCGGCTGACCCCGCCTCGAAGTCAAACTGGTGCAGGATTCCGTATGACGGGGTGAACCTCTTTGGAGCAAAGCTGGATACCGCAATCTCTAAAGTAACAGGCGGGAAGTCGGGTCTCATACCATCGGACAGAAGGCCGAAACAACAAAGGCCACCTCCCTTTAAACGTAATCTTCCGGAAAGATATAGGGATGCGAAATCCTATAGACCCGGGAAGGAATACAGAAGGAGCTGGAAGAACCCCCAGACGTCCTTCCTCAAGTTCCAGAAACCCAAGACCCCTGCCTCCAATGACCAGAAGACCTTTTGAAGGTTCGCCCGCCCAACCAGCGGTAGTGGGTGCCAGACTCACAAAGTTCAAGTTGGTCTGGGCGGGAATGATAAAAGACCCATGGACGGTGTCCACCATTCATTTCGGACACAGGTGGGCATTCAGAGGTCGTCCTCCAAGAGACCAATTCTGCTCAACCAGACTTCCTCCTTCTCAAGAGAAAAGACTATCCCTAGTCCAGTATATCCAAGAGTTGCTCCAGAAACAAGCAATAGTGGAGGTACCGCCATCCCAAAGAGGCAAAGGTTTCTACTCCCCACTTTTTTTAGTGAAAAAGAAATCAGGGGACCTTCGTCCAGTCTTGGACCTAAAAAACCTCAACCGGTCGATACGGTTAGAAACATTCAAGATGGAAAGCCTTCAATCAATCCTCCAAGCAATAAACTTGGGAGATTGGATGCTGTCAATCGACCTCCAGGACGCGTATTTGCATATCCCTATCCATCCCGAGTTCCAAAAATTCCTCCGGTTTACCCTAAATCATCGGCACTTCCAATTCCGAAGCCTTCCGTTCGGGATCTCTACCGCACCCAGGACGTTTACAAAAGTCCTATTACCTGTAATAGCCCACCTGAGAGAAAACGGGCTGAGGGTCCACCATTATCTGGACGACATCCTACTTCTCTCAGACAGCCAGGACTCTCTTGTCCTTCACAGGGAAATCCTGGTCTCCACGTTACAGTCCCTAGGGTGGCTGATAAATTGGAAGAAGAGCAACATCCATCCCACAGAGAGAATGGTCTTTCTGGGGGCCGAATTGGACACAAGGGAGAATACAGTGGAACTTCCGGGGGAAAAAATCCCTCCTCTAATTCAAAAGGTGAAAAGGGCAATCTCCGCTACAATGCTCCCGGCCAGGACGTGTCTCAGTATCCTGGGCTCCCTAGCTTTCACCATTCCAATGGTCCAATGGGCGCAATGGAATTCGAGGCCTCTCCAGATCTCCTTCCTACGTCAGTGGAAGGGCACATCAATGTCCCAACCAATCCTCATCTCCCAGGAGGTAAAGCAATCGTTGATGTGGTGGGTGCGACCTCACAACTTGAGAAGATGCAGGCATATAATCACTCCCTATCAAGAAACCGTGACCTCAGATGCCAGTCTACAGGGATGGGGAGCTCACTATCAGGACCTTGCGGCTCAGGGTCGTTGGCCTTTCAGGGCACAGGATACAGTGTCGAACGTTCTGGAGATGAGAGCAGCGTTCCAGGCTCTCCTGGCCTTCAGTTTTTACTTGAGGGGGAAGCACGTCCTCCTGAGGATGGACAACAAGGTGGCTGTTGCCTACATCAACAGGCAGGGGGGCACCAGAAGCAGGTCCATGTTGCAGGAGTTCCGTCCTGTTCTGGAATGGGCGCAGCTGAATCTACTGGATCTAAGGGCGGTTTATGTCCCGGGAGTCCAGAACACCTTAGCCGACTCGCTGAGCAGAAATTTCCACTCCAACAACGAATGGTCTCTGAGTCCACAAGCCTATGCTCTCATATCCCGAACCTGGGGCCCTCCAGAGATAGACCTAGCAGCAACTCCGGAGAACACAAAGTGTCAGAGATTCCTATCAAGGATACCGTTTCCTTCGGCAGAGGGGACGGACTGCCTCCAACACCCCTGGAACTTTCACCTGGGGTACATTTTCCCCCCCGACGCCTCTCATAGCGAGATTCCTCTTGAGGCTCAAGAAGTCAACAGCATTGGTGGTAGCAGTGATCCCTTTCTGGCCGAGGAGGCCATGGTTTACTACCCTCATGCAGCTGAACACGGCAGAGCCTCTGCCTCTCCCATTGACAACAGACCTACTCTCCCAGGGACATCTTCTTCACCCGAACCCGGGGAAGCTACACTTGATGGCCTGGAGACTGAAAGGGCTAGGTACCTAGAGCAGGGCTGTTCCCAGAAGGTGGTGGATACCTTACTCCAGGCCAGAAAGCCTACTACCAACATCACGTACAGAAGAGTTTGGGAAAAATTTGTCTCCTTCTCCCAACAGCAAAGTTGGGACTCGTCCTCCCCGTCGGTGTCTCAGATCTTGGAATTCCTTCAATTAGGCCTAGAGAAAGGCCTTAGATCAAGCACCCTGAAGGTCCAGGTATCGGCCCTGTCCGCCTTGACAGGAGTTAAATGGGCGCAAGAGCCTCTGGTGGTTCAGTTTCAGAGGGCCTGTCTAAAGCTGAGGCCCCCCAGAAAACCGTCATTCCCGGTCTGGGATCTCTCAATTGTTCTAGAGGCATTATCCAAGGAACCCTTTTTTCCAACGCAGAGCATATCCCTCTGGGATCTAACGCTGAAGGTTTCATTTTTAATAGCCATAACATCGGCGAAGCGAGTATCAGAGATGCAAGCTCTAATGGTTAGCAAACCATATTTGGTTGTTCTTCCAGACAGGCTAGTCCTAAGGCCTTCGGATCGATTCATCCCCAAGGTGTCCTCATCTTTCCATTTTAACCAGGAGATTAATCTTCCAGCACTCAGCACGGATCAGGGAGACCCTCATCCACTAGATGTTAAGGGTACCGTTATGGAATATCTCTCAGCAACAAAATCCATCAGGAAGTCGGAGAACCTCCTAATTATTCCACATGGTTTCAGGAGAGGTCAAGCGGCATCCTCACGCACCATTGCTTTATGGCTAGTAAAGACCATCAAGAGATCTTACTCACTGGGTAACCATCAAGTACCTGAGGGCTTAAGGGCACACTCCACCATGGCAGTGGCAGCCTCCTGGGCGGCATATTGTAGAGTCTCGGCGGAGACGATTTGCAGAGCGGCTACCTGGTCCTCCAGGAACACCTTCATGTCTCATTACAAGGTGGATTCCGCCTGCTTATCCACGGTGGATTTCGGAAGAACCGTTATCCAGGCCAATTCCTCTATTATTTGATTAATAAACTTAGTTTGAATTCCCACCCAGTCTTTGCGAGTTACTCCCCAAAGTGTATGCTGCCATGATGCGACAGGAAAACGGAAAATTGTATACTCACCTTTCCGTAATTTTCCTTTCCTGTCGTATCTTCATGGCAGCATACAATCTCCCACCCGTCTAAGGTGAGATATATATACGGAGAATACTGGGCAGGGGCCATCTCTACAACTTATAGCTATGTAGTCCTATCAGGTTGTGGGGGCGGAGTCACAACCCCAAAGTGTATGCTGCCATGAAGATACGACAGGAAAGGAAAATTACGGAAAGGTGAGTATACAATTTTCCGTTTTTCTAGCTTGCACCTTCGTATTTTTAGTTCGAAAAGTTGTAAACAGCTTTCAAAAACACTATACTAACGAACAGATAATCAACTGATTTTTCCTCTCACGGAAATTTTGGTCCGATTTTCTTATCGTGTGTACTGCCCATTAGCAAAGTTCAATTTTCTAATCATTAGTGGTGTCAAATCGACTTTCGTTTTCTACCGCAGTGAGGAGAAAATTTGAAGAAGCCGTTTGAAACGTTTTTCTCAAACACATTTCTAACTTGTCACCAGGAACATTGCCTCCCTGTCTCTAAGGCTCCGTTCACATCTTGGCTTTCCGAATCGAGGGCGGAATCGCCGCGATTTTGCCCATGACCCGAATTAGCGGAAAATCACAGGGCGCCCGTGCGATCCCCGTCACTTCCAATGGCCCGCGATTATGGCACGATTTTGCCGTGATTCATTGGGTGACAATCGTGGTAAAATCGTGCAAACACAATCGCAGGACGCCTGTCACCCAAAAGAAGTTCTTGTATTCCGAATCGAGGGCGGAATCGCAGCGATTCCACCGGTGATTCAGAATGCCAAGATGTGAATGGAGCCTAAGGGTCGGTTCACACTAGGACGACTTGTCAGGCGACCTAGTCGCCTGACAAGTAGCGTCCCGTTCTGTACAATGGAACCGCTCTAATCAGAGCGACGCAAGTCGCTCCGACTTAGAAAAAGGTTCCTGTACTACTTTGGGGGCGACTTGAGGCGACTTGCATAGACTTCTATATAGAAGTCGTTTTGCAAGTCGCCGCCCCTGTCGTGTCCAGGTCGCCTGAGGCAGTCGCGCTGCAAGTCGCGCTGCCTCAGTGTGAACCGGGGCTTAGGCTTCATGCACACAGGACGTTAAAAAAAAAACACCAGTAGCGTTAGCTGTAGAAAGCTGTAGAATGAGTTTTTCAGCGTTTTTGCAGTAGCGTTTGCGTTTTTTAGCAAAACTATACTCCAAGTTAAGCTTATGGCTCAAAATACTCATAAACAGCCACGTTTTTCAGCTTTTATCAGAGTTAGAGCATTTTTGCACCTTTTTTTGTTCCATAGAAATGCATGGAAACGCTTGATTTTGAGTGACTTAGTGCATTTTGTTGCACGTTTTTTTGCTCAACTGTAATAATGAAATAAAAATAAATAAATTACATAAATAAAAATCATTTTAACCACTTACCCACTGGCCATTAAACCCCCTTCCTAACCAGACCAGTTTTCAGCTTTTGGTGCTCTCACACTTTGAATGACAATTACTCAGTCATGCAACACTGTACCCATATGAAATGTTTGTCCTTTTTTTTACACAAATAGAGCTTTCTTTTGGTGGTATTTATGCCCCGCTGGATTTTTTATTTTTTGCGTTATAAATCAAAAAAGACTGAAAATTCGGTATAAAAAAAAAAAAAAAAATTCTTTGTTTCCGTTAAAATGTATTGCAGAGTATTGGTGAGTATTGGTGAGTATTGGCAGAGTATTGGCAGAGTATTGCATAGTATGGCAGTACTGGCATATGGGCACTGAGCAGCACTGTGGGCTGGATCTGTAGTGCCCACAGCTCTGAAAACGATCTCTCTTCGCTCCTCTCACACTGTACCGATCGGTACAGAGAGGGGAGGGAGGAAATGACGCCGGTTTGTTTACAAGTGATGCTTCGTCATTTGACGGAGCGATCACGTGGTAAACGGACGCTAACAGCGGCCGTTTACCGCGATCCGTGACTGATGTTCCCGGGTGCGCGCCTTTCTGTGAGGACGTCCATGGATACCCACCCAAAATAAGCCGACCGTGCTGTAGCCGTCTTTCAGCTATGGCCCGGTTGGCATGTGGATAAATAATACATGATTAAAAAATAAATAACAATTTAAACAAATAAGTACAATGACCCTAACCCCAACCCATAATATTAACCCCTAACCCAACTAAATATATAAATAATAAATAAAATAAACTCCTTTAAAAAAATTGTATAAATAAATACTAAAAAAAAAAATGGATGAGAAGCTGAAAAAACATAGCAACAAATGATGAAACAGATGATGATATTTTTCTCTATTGGCTAATGAAAAACGCCAAAGCTCAAAAGCACTTTTGTATAGTGTTTTTAAAATGCTCAAAAATGCCCATACAAATGCCTGAAAAAAGACCCCCGTATATAAACACGACGCTTAGGTGTCAGCGCAGCCTAAAAGCTATGCAACTGTTCACAGCCGTGCGCTACATTTTTACTAAGGAGTCCTGCTTGTTGCACCTTCAGTGTGTTAAGGGAAAACACGCCAAATAAGCAACTCCCATTATACACAAGGGTAACACACTGAAAATGCATCATGCGTTTTTATTAGCGTGTCCTTCGAGTCACATGTTCACTTTTTTTTTCCCCTGGTGACTGTTGGAGGAAATCACATGAAAAATGCAGTAATGGCCCATGCACATGATCACGAAAAATACCACTTTCGAAGCGATCGTACGATAATCTGATCGTTAGTGTGCAGCTTTTAAGAGCTGATCACAACAATTTATACAAAATTTTCTGATGGGACAAGCAAAAAATTTTTTTCGTACGATACCAGATCGCATGATTTTTGTTTAGTACAGCTGTTTTTGGAAAATACAATACAAATACATTGAGGTATAGGGGGGGAGGTGCTGCGCTAACCAGAAGAAAGCTGTAAATCTCTGTCTGTGGTCAATTAATAAAATGACTTAAAATCGCATAATAACATAAATCGCATAAATAAGTGTTGACACTAAAAACATTCAAGTCTTAATGATCAGCATCCTGTGTATGTGAAAAAAAGTGCATAAAAAATCCTTTTCAGTTGGTATATACTAAATGACAAAAAAATCGCATGAATAAGTGTTGACACTAAAAACATATAAATCTAGATAATCATGTGTAGGTGCACAAAGGGGCATAAACACTACTTCATGTGAATAATTCTAAATAAAAATACATAGAATAAATCAGAAATAACCATCAAAAACATATCCTTATAAATGGTGCAAAATGTACAAAGTGCCAGTGCTTAAAGGTGATCTAGATATCGCAAATAAAACACATCAATCCTACGCAATATGGATGATAAATAATATAAATTAATGTCCCAATAATAGTGATGTAAAATATATTGTGCTGGCCTGCGAAACAAATGACCAATGACATGCCAGTAAGTGCAGCAAACTTAAAGTGCCAGTGTAAAAGTCTTTGAAGGTGCAAAAGCAAGTTCTGGTGTATTCAACAAAACAACAGTGGGGTGTCTGGGATGCAATTCACTCAGTGTCCTCTTCGTGCATAAAACACTAATGTAAGCAGTGGCCCCTTACCTAGCGGTGCTAGGTCAACCGCATGAATTGTAGCTAAAACGCCAGGTCCTGAGCCTCCATTGCGTCCCTATATCCACGCTTGCCGGTGTTGGGTTATCCTAATGGCAGCTGATTACAAGTGGCTATGGTCCTATCAGGGGTCCTGGACCAGCGGTTGACCTAGCACCGCTAGGTAAGGGGCCACTGCTTACATTAGTGTTTTATGCATGAAGAGGACACTGTGGGGGTCATTTACTATAACTCCAGGAAGTACTGGGCACTATGGCAAATAATAGAGCCAATTTTAGCCAAATGGAAACAAAACGGCGAATTTGCGCATGAAAATCAGCGATATAAGTGGAGAACAAACGTTTGAAAGTTCTAAATTGCCGCTAATTAGCGCTTCCGCGTATATACAAATGCCAATTCTTATCAAGTTGTTATATAGCAGTGTACTGTAGCCATGATCCATGTATGTGAAAGAAACATTTTTATGTGAGATGTGCTCTACCTCGTGTGCATCTATTGATGTATGTTGCAATTAGTATTCCTATTTCTTTCCTTCTTTTGCTAACTAATGCAGTTATGAATGATTATTACATAGTAATGTCTGCTATTCTGTAAAGTTACATGTATTAAACATTTAGGTTACCTATTTGTTGTATGTTGTTTTTTATTTTTTAATTTAGGTGACTATAAAGCGGTAATTATTTATATTCATTCTTTAATCATACTACACTATTATGTAGGTCTCATACTTAGCATAATAGCTTAGTAGTCTGCTCAGATGTCTCCACAGCACTCATGGTACAAGTTCAAATACCAGCCAACCTACCATCCCCCAGCTGTGTTTATTTTTTCAGTGCACAAGCGAATTAAAATGAACAAACAAAAAAATGTAATCTGCCCATTAGTTAGTGTGTGGTGTTTGGAATTTCACACCATAATAGTATTGAATACTTACATATCATTGCATGCATTTGAAGAGTTAATATAATCAGCCAAATTTAAAGTGCATTGGCTAATTGGCATTCACCTATTTTCAGCATATGCTACTTTGGCTAATTGGCTAATAGTCATTTGCTTTTTTTTTCACCAATTCAATCTTTTAGTATTTCTCTGTGGGATTTGAACCCATGAGTTCTTCAAGGTAGAAGTGCTGACTGCTAGCCTATTGGGTGTAGCACAGTCATAAATAGAAAATACATAGAAAATACATTCACTAGTGTTTGATGTTTCTTCTCCCCGAGCTGTCTCTCCTGCTGCCACCATCTTCCCCCGCTGATGTGTTCTTCAGCGCAGCCGGTTACCCACTAATAAAAAAAAAAGCCGCTCTTCTTGTGGCGGTCTTCTGTGGCCATCCGATAATGTCACCCGGAGAGTCCGCTCCATGGCTATGTAAGAGACGCCACACAGCAGGTGACAACACAGCAGAGGAAGACCACCATGGAAAAAGAGCAGCTTTTTTTTTATTAGCGGGTAACCAGCGGTGCGGAAGAAGACAGCAGATGGAGAACATGGCAGCGGCAGGAGAGACGGCTCTGGGAGAATACAGCTCGGGGAGAAGATGGAGGAGGGAGAGACAGCGTCTGGAGAAGATGGCCAAGGGAAGAAGACAGCTCGGAGCTATTTTACAATAAAGGACTTGTCAAAAACCGGCTATTGATTTTTTTTACATTTCACTGCTTTTTTTGGTGAATGGGTAGGGGTAAAATGTACCCTATACCTATTCACATAGGGGGCAGGATCTGGGAGCCGACTTTTTAAAGGGGGCTTCCAGATTCTGATAAACCCCCTGCCTGCAGACCGACAACCACCGACCAGGGTTGTCGGGAAGAGGCCCTTGTCCCCATCAACATGGGGAAAAGGTGCTTTGGGGCATGTGGCCTGGTAAGGTTCAGAAGGGGAGGGTGCTCACTCGTCCCCCCCTATCCTGACCTCCAGGCTGCATGCTCGGATAAGGGTCTGGTATGGATTTTGGGGGGCCCCACATCAAATTTATTTTACAATTTGGTGTGGGGTTCCCCTTAAAGTCCATACCGAAGGGCCTGGTATGTACTGGGGGGACCCTACGACATTTTTTTCCTTGAATTTTGGAATTCCATACCATAATATTATTGAATAAGTACATACCATTGCATGCATTTGAAGAGTTAAAATATGGAATAAAGCAAGCTGATGTGCTTTGGCTAATTATGCTTCTGAGTACAATGCACACTTCTAGGAGGTAATGCTGTCAGTGGGATTTGAATTCATGGCTTGAACTTTTGGGGGCAGCAGGGTATACCGCTATGCTACAGAGCTGAGCACTTACCTACAGAGAAAATACATTTACTAATGTTTGATTCAATACAATAATGTTTTGCATTTCAGGCATTAATATTATAGTACCAACCATGCTCATGCCGATGTGCCGATGTGGCATTGGCTAATAGGCGTTCGCCTCTTTTCAGCATACGCTGCTGAGTACAATGCAAGCTTTCAGTAGGTGATACCATCTGTGTGATTTTCAGCCATTTGAGCACAATTATATTGAGAACATATGTTTACTAGTGTTTGATGGTGGGACTACTTTATATTCTAGGTATAAAATAGTACTCAGCACAGTGACTTAGGCACCTTTCACACTTGTGCAACCTGAAAGTTGCGAGATTTTAATGCGACTTTAAGCAATGCCTGTGTAATCTTGAGGTCTATGGACGCAGGAGTCGCAGGGAAAGACACGCAACTTTCCCACGATTTTGCATCAGCAATTTTGCCGCAATTCCAGGGAATGCCTGTGTAAACTTGAGGTCTATGGACCTCAACTCGCATCAAAGTCAGACCAAAGTAGTACAGGGACTACGTTGAAGTCAGTGTTACTTGAAGTCGCACAGATATGAATGGTACACATTGAAAATCATGGGGTTTGACTTGTCATACGACTCTGATGTCCAACATTGCACAAGTGTGACTCAGCCTGACTTTGTCAGCGATTTTAGAGACATCAGTGCACTTTCCTGCACAAATGTCTAGTGAAATCACATAGGTCCCAACTGTTCTCCTTTAAGAAGGTGTCCTATGCCTACCTACTTTTGCTAATAGGTGTCCCTTATACCCATCTCAAAAAGTTGGGAGGTAAGAAATCGCCCCCTGAAGTCGCCCAAAGTAGTGCAGGAACTACTTTTGGGAATTGTTGTGGCGTCGCACCAATTTGGACAGTTCCATTGCCATCAATAGGCGCCGATTTGGCCTACAATTTGACATGTCAATTCAGACCTATGTGAACATGGGTGAAGTTGCATAGATATTAGAGCTGCACGGTTCTGGCCAAAATGAGAATCACAATTTTTTTGCTTAGAATAAAAAGATCACGATTCTCGTGACATAAAATCTTTCACATTATCCCACAAGAAATTGGGCTAACTTTTCTTTTTTTTTTTTAAATCATTAAAGTAATTTTTTCCAAAAAAAATTGCATTTGAAAGGCGCAAATACAGTGTGACATAAAATATTGTAACAACCACCATTTTATTCTCTAGGGTCTCTACTAAAAATATATATATAATGTTGGGGGGTTTTAAGTAATTTTCTAGCAAAAAAAAAATGATTTTAACCTGAAACCAACAAATGTCAGAAAAATGTTTAGTGTTTAAGTGGTTAAACTTTCCTCACTTACACAGAATTCTATTTAATTGACAAATTGTTACAAGGTTTCTAATTAAGTTCACTGATAAAGAATGTTCTAATTCTTGGCAGACTTCCTGGTTTTTCGGCTGTGGCTTCAGAAGAGCAGAGAGAGTTCTTTGCAATAGCAAGAATCGTGAAACGCTTTTTTCAAGATCGTAAAGGGGAAAAAAATTACGATGACGATTAATCGTGCAGCTCCAATAAATATTAATGGAAATCAAGGGGGACAACTTTTCATGTGACTCTGAGGTCCAAAGCTCCATGAAAAGTCACCCAAGTGTGAAAGTAACCTAATGCGATTAATTGATAACACCTTTGAATAAGGCCCCATTTGCACAGCTTTGTCATGACTTGAAGCAATGTCTGTGTAATCTTGTGGTGTATGGACCTCAAATTGCATCAGTCAAACCAAGGTAGTGCAGGGACGAATTTGCTACACTTTCAGGATGCACAAGTGACAATAGGGCCAAATTCAAAGGTGTTATCCTTGAATCTCATTCACACTGCTGCGACCTGAAAGTCACACTATTTTGCTGCCACTTTGCCGCTGCAACTTGGCCCCAACTTCTGGGAATGCCTGTGTAATATTGTACCCGATATACCTCAAGTCACACCAAAGTAGTACAGGGACTACTTTGAAGTTGGTGCGACTTAAAGTAGCACAGATATGAATGATTGTCATTGAGAATCATGGGGTACAACTTGCCATGGAACTCAGAGGTCCAAATTTGCTGCAAAATTCGCCCAGCTGTGAAACAAGTCATATATATTTTAATAAAAGGATCTCTCATTTATACTTGCATAGTCCTTACTGATTTACATCAGCAGAACAAATGCAGGAAGTGATGTGTGCACATGGGACGGAAGCAAATGTGTGGTGATGCCAAACAAATCAATGAACCCCACCCACACCAAATCTAACTATGACATCCACCCCTACATTGATTAAGTACAAGTACATATCCTACACTTACCCGGCCAATGAGCAGCGCCTCCTCTCTGCTAAAGAGACCTCGCCATGTCCACCTAGATTGAGATCCTGACCAGCACAAGAACTTCCGGGTGCATACAATGACTAATTTCCAGGTCAGAAGGTGAAACCACACTTTTGATCTCAACCATGATTAGTATTTTTTTATTTTCAGATATGCAAATCTGTATTTCTACATATATTTGAAGGTAAACTTAAGGGCGTTCGATAAGAAATGGTGTCCCTGGGTTAGCAGCAGGTGAATTACAAAGGCAAAAGGCCCAGTTTGAGCCCTGGTTCACACTGACAGCAGGAGGAAAGCGTTCAGCTGAACTCCCACAATTTCATTCCTGCATGTCAGTCCCGACTGTGGGGGCAACATCAGAGACATCGTTGCAGGTTTCTGCACCAATATCAATACAAATCGCACTAATTAGAACAGTGCAATTGCCACAGATTTGACATGTCAAATCACACCAATGTGAACCAGAGCTGACACATTCAAACACTGCCTATCCACCAGCTGAATTCATTACCTGCAATTCTCCACAGCTGTTAATGATAAAGGTGGAATCTTTATATATAACTTGCAGTTGTGCAGAAGCCTAGGTTTACATTGGAGCGATTGGTCATGCGATTTGAGAGATCAAATCGCGTGACTATTGGCAATGGCACTGGCACTGTTCCAATTGATGCAACATTTTTTTTTGTGGCACCGCATCAATTTGCTAAAGTAGTTCCTGCACTATTTTTGCCGATTTCAGGTGCAACTTCAATAGACATTTGTGTATGAAGCCACCTGAAATCACGCTGACCTTGCTACTTTGAAATCATGCTACTTCAAGTGAAGTAGCACAATTTCAAAGTAGCATGTGAACCAGGGCAAAGAGATTAGTTTTTTGGTGCACAAATACATATTGAAATAAAATATAAAAGAGATATTGCACTTTCCCAAAACCACCACCCACAAAAACTAAAGAAAGAAAAAGTAGAAGGAAAAAAAAAACCCCACACACCACAACAAGAGCTCAATGTACTTTTATTTTACCAGCAAAAAAAAAATAAATTTACATTTACTAGCTTCAAAAAAATTTGGACAGGATATATGGTACTACATTTAGCAACGGAATTTTAAGGGCCCTGCTCATAGGAGCTTACAATCTAAAATTAGACAAAACCTTAGAGTGGACACAGCTTTAATTTCAGTGTATAACAGGCAACACATCACATTATCTGAAAGATTATAGAAACATACTTAACAGTCATTCTTACAAAGCATTCCAACATAATATTGCAAAAGACTTATTCAAAACACCCACCACCAGCCCACAATCCACACATACATACATTGGTGACCATGTTCTACTGGAAGCTGCATTTCGGTGTACACAATTAAACGAGATCAAAAATAGTAGGTCAGCAGATGCTTCCAAACGATGTTTGCATGATCAGACAGGAACAATACACACACAACATTGACAGCATGGCCACATAAACCCACTTTTGATTGAAAAAATGCACAAGAATTTCATCAAATCTCCCAATATCATTCCTTCTCCATCACAACAAAAAACCTGACCTTCTCAGGCCAAACGAACCCCCCTACTGCATGCCTTTATATAAGAGAGGTTGTATTGTTAGCACACTGACACACCCAATAGAAGTACACGCCCACCAGTATCTTTCAATCTATCTCTTCATGTATGTCTAAAGTGATTGCACCTGATGAGCAGGAACACATAATAGTATTCACAACTGTGTTAGCCCTTGGCTATATGCATCAAATCTCCAACTACAGGACAAAGATCAAAGTCCATTTGCATCCACATAAACAAAGCAAAAGTTTTCTAAGCATATGTACCTGTGCAGTGTAAACCCTAAAATTTGAAATGTCCAAGTCCCTGGGCATGATTAGTGCTAATAAACATTAACATCAGTCCCTGGCTGCAATGAGCTTCCAATATAAAGTCCAAAATTAACTTTCTTACATTAGAACCTATTTCGACAGGAGACAAATAAGATGCCAGCATGTCTTTAGATTGTGGTGAGAAACCCACACAGGGAGAACATATAAACTTCAACACAAGCATTAGCATGTTGGTGGAAGTGAACCAACATCCCAGGTGCTGCTAGACAGAACTGCTACCCACTTAGCCACCAGGGCAGACCCACATCTCTGTGCATCTCTGTGGTGTGAACTAGCCCTAAGTCCATAGCCATGCTCAGTGTCACAAGCAATATACAGTATATTGGCGTAAGTATTGGGATGCCTGCCTTTAAACACACATGAACTGTAATGGCATCCCAGTATTAGTATTGGGTTCAAAACTCATTTGGCCCACCCTTTGCAGCTATAACAGCTTCAACTCTTCTTGTCCACAAGGTTTAGGAGTGTGTCTATGGGAATGTTTGACCATTCTTCCAAGTGCATTTGTGAGGTCAGGCACTGAAGTTGGACAAGAAGGCCTGACCTACAGTCTCCTCTCTAATTTATCCCCAAGGTGTTCTGTTGTGTTGACGTCAGGACTCTGTGCAGGCCAGTCAAGTTCCTCCACCCCAAAATCACTCATCCATGTCTTTATGGACCTTGCTTTGTGCACTGGTCCAAATAATTTGGTGGAGGGGGATTATGGTGCGGGGTTGTTTTTCAGGGGTTGGGCTTGGCCTCTTAGTTTCAGATAAGGGAACTCTTAAGGCGTCAGCATACCAAGACAATTTGGACAATTTCATGCTCCCAACTTTGTGGGGACAGTTTGGGGAAAGCCCATTCCTGTTCCAACATGACTGCACACCAGTACACAAAGCAAGGTCCATAAAGACATGGATGAGCAAGTTTGGGGTGGAGAAACTTGACTGGCCTGCACAGAGTCCTGGCCTCAACCCGATAGAACACCCTTTGGCTGAATTAGAGTAGAGACTGCAAGCCAGGCCTTCTCATCCAACATCAGTGCCTGGCCTCACAAATGCACTTCTGGAAGAATGATCAAACATTCCCATAGGCAGACTAAACCTTGTGGACAGCCTTCCCAGAAGCTGTTCTAGCTGCAAAGGGTGGGCCAAATCAAATTTTAACCCTACGGACTAAGACTGGGCTGCCATTAAAGTTCATGTGTGTGTAAAGGCAGGCGTCTCAATACTTTTGGCTATATAGTGTATCTGGAAAAGATTTACAATGGTGGTGGAACCCTCCTACACATAACTACTACAATTAGACATAGTTATAGGACCTGGGAAATGAGACAACTTCTCTACATGAAGTAACATGGTTGGTATTTGAACCCAAACCCTCAGAGATACTAAGCAGAAGTTCTAACCTCTAAGCCACAGAGCTGCCACGTGTGAGACCCTCCTACACATAACTACACATAAATACACATAAAAACACATAAATACTGCATTTCTATGGACATACAGGTGATGGAATTACATTACTCAAGAGTTATTCTTCTTGATTTATTCTGTGATATTTGGTGTTTTTTTGTGGGTGAGAGTAGAATATTACCCTCAAATTTTTGGGAATTACATTTTGATTTCTGATGTTTGTACACATATCACATTTTTGGGCTCAAATTATGAATATTTGGAAATAATACAAAGCACAAAAAATTGTGATTCATTTTAAATTTTCATCAGCAATGGTATTGTTTGTGGATTGTAAGGACACCTGTGTGAGTTTGGGGTAAAGATGGTTGTGAGATGAAGAAAAACAAGTGAAAGTGACAGAGAAAAATATATTTTACCAAAACATCAAAACATTCCACATTGTAGCATTCTTAAAATCAAAATATTTTAAGTAGAAGCAACAATGTTGCAAAGGAAAATTTATTTCAAAGAAAGATACATTTCATCTCAACATTAAAAGGTTTTTTTGTGAAAGTTAGAATTGTTCCATTAGAATCAGTGACTGAAACTTCATTTGGACTAAATTAGAGCAGATTTTAACTCCCAAAAAATGTTCTCTAATTAGCTCTCATTTTGGTATTTACTATACCTCCAGGTAAAAAAGACACTTGAGTTAAAATGAGAGTTATTTTCAGGTCTGAGCATGCTCAGTTGTGTTGGCACCTAGTTGTCCAAAACGGGGAATTTTTCACTTTTCAGACTTTTAAACATATTTCAGTGTAGAAATCACTTTTTCACACAGTTTAAAAGCAGATAATCTTTAAATAATATACCGCATATTTCAGTACCATTTAGGCAATTATATCATGCTCTAAAAATTATTTCCATGTGCAATTCTATAGGTTTTAGCAGAGTAAGGGTTTGGGCTCTATTTAGTTTCAGGGAGCTATAGTAAATTCGATTTTGGGAGAATTTTCTCACCAGCGCTATAGTGAATACCGTTTTAGCGCGAATTACCGCTATTAGCGCTAATTCGCGCTAAATTGCCGCGAATTAGCGCTAAATTGCCGCGAATTGGCGCTATTTCGCGGCAATTTGCGCGAATTAGCGCCATAGCGCTATAGTAAATGACCCCCTGAGTGAATTGCATCCCAGACACCCCACTGTTGTTTTGTTGAATACACCAGAACTTGCTTTTGCACCTTCAATGACTTTTACACTGGCACTTTAAGTTTGCTGCACTTACTGGCATGTCATTGGTCATTTGTTTCGCAGGCCAGCACAATATATTTTACATCACTATTATTGGGACATTTATTTATATTATTTATCATCCATATTGCGTAGGATTGATGTGTTTTATTTGCAATATCTAGATCACCTTTAAGCACTGGCACTTTGTACGTTTTGCACCATTTATAAGGATATGTTTTTGATGGTTATTTCTGATTTATTCTATGTATTTTTATTTAGAATTATTCACATGAAGTAGTGTTTATGTCCCTTTGTGCACCTACACATGATTATCTAGATTTATATGTTTTTAGTGTCAACACTTATTTATGCGATTTTTACATGCGATTTTTTTGTCATTTAGTACAGTGTTTCTCAACTCCAGTCCTCAAGGCGCCCCAACAGGTCATGTTTTCAGGCTCACCATTATTTTGCTCAGGTGATTTGATCAGTTTCACTGCCTTAGTAATTACCACAGCCGTTTCATCTGAGAGAAATCCTGAAAACATGACCTGTTGGGGCGCCTTGAGGACTGGAGTTGAGAAACACTGATTTAGTATATACCAACTGAAAAGGATTTTTTATGCACTTTTTTTCACATACACAGGATGCTGATCATTAAGACTTGAATGTTTTTAGTGTCAACACTTATTTATGCGATTTATGTTATTATGCGATTTTAAGTCATTTTATTAATTGACCACAGACAGAGATTTACAGCTTTCTTCTGGTTAGCGCAGCACCTCCCCCCCTATACCTCAGTTTGATTTTGGGCTTATGTCTGACCCTTGCTTCGGTGCATGCAGCTGTCCAGTCACATACGTGCGTTTTTACAATTTTTTCAGAGTTTTTGTTTTCTTCTCTTTTTCCAATTGGGTAGCGCAGGAATATTCTTATTACAATACAAATACATTACAACACATTACATCACTTCCACATTTTTATTCTATCGTACGAGAATTTTCATCACTTTAGTAAACGCTTCATTTTCAATATGAGATTAGCGTGCAAAAAAAACCCCAAAAAAACAAATGATCAATCGTCCGATAATCTGATCGTGTGTGCCAGGCATAAGGGTTGTCTTAAAATTCAATGCAACACATTAAAATCACAATATGGGTTTTACTATGTACAGATGTGATTGGGCCCTAATAGTTTGATGAATAGCAATTTAAAATGAACTTTTCATTAAAACTAAAAAAAAAAACAAAACAACTTAGACTTCTATTGACCAATGTCACCTCCCTGCTTTTCACACTGCTTTGTCCATACTTCTTCCCCAACACCCCCCAGCAACAGGACACCATGTGACCTTTCACCTATTATTACTACATCACCACTCCCTGAGGCGCCGCCCACTCCACTCCTGAATGCAACAAAGAGTCACGAGCTAGGCAGTCACGTGAGCCCCCCCCCCAGGGTAGAACCCGCCCCGTTCCCAGGGAGCGACCAATGGAAGAGCGTCTATGTTTTAGGAGGCAGGGCCACCAGTTCCCTTTAAAAACGCTTGATAATACCTGCAGTTTCCAGCTGGTGATCGCATTGTGAGGTATGTAGAAACAATGGTGGAGAAGGGGATGTATGGAATGTGCTTTGTTTATTGTTAGTGGGCCATGGAGGCCTCCCTAATGATATGAGGGAGTGAGGACGGCTTCTTGGTAATCCAGGCACTTCTATGTAGTGGGGGAATGGCCATAGCTGTTCAGGCTTCACAGCTCACACTATGGGGAGGCTTTTTCTAACACTGGAGCAGATGTACATGGCGTCCAATCAGCTTCTAGCTTCAGGGTGGTTTTAGTTGAGCTTTATAAACAAAGCTGATTGGTTACTTTGCACAGCTGCTCCGGTTTTAGTCTATTCAGCTGCAAGAACTCAATTGTGTGGGGTGTGGTGGGTTTTTTTTTTTTATATAGGCTTGTTTATAGTAGAATGCAGCTGGGCTGACCAGACCTTCACACACAAGGTGTATGTATCCCCATATAGGAATGTATGGTCCTTCCCTGAGGATTGCATGTATGTAAATACTTATTCCTGCTGGTTAAATCCCCCAACACTAGAAATTCTTACAAAAGAACTGATTTAGACCCTCCCCTGAGTTCCCACCTAGAGGTCCTAGCTAAGATTTCATCTTTAGGCTTCATGTATATGAGACGCCAGTGCAAACTATACTGATCACAAGTTTTTAAAAGCTGAAACCAGTGTTTAGAAATGCCTGTTTTGCCGTGTTTTACCGTGTTTGTGTCTAGAAGCGTCCCTTATCTCGGGGCCACTTGAAGCTAGGAATGTCACATTTGGCATGCAAAGTGTAACTAGCACTACAACATATCCAAATTTGGGGTTCCTAGCACCAAATGGCCCCGAGATATGGGGCCCCAAAGTTAGGTTGGAAAATATCATTCTCTGCTGCAGTTTACCATCATATTTCTGTTTTCTGGTCCCAAAAATAGGGTTCCTTTTAAACACTTGTAAATGCGGTACCGGCATTTGGCGTCAAACGTGGGAAACTTTTGCATCTGAACCCATTTTTTTGCTTCTGGAAAAACGAGGTTAAACACAACTGCCTAAACGCCAAAAACAGAGACTGTACATGGACACATAGGATAACTGAGTTCAGGGGCAGTTGAGAAAAGTGTCCAACTGCCTCTGAACGCGTGTTTAACAGCGTCTCGTGTGCATGAGGCCTTAGTCCTGTTTTGGTGACTATTTAAACGTTTGCTTTGTTGTGGTCACATGTGATGACTGTTTGTAATGTGATAGCCGGGGGGGGGGGGGGGGTTAATGTGGAGCAAAACTCCCCCCCACCAGCACCATCCTATTCATCTAGTGCTCTGGAGGGGGTTGTCAGCCATCTTGATGGGCTGGGATGACTCCATTCCTCATGTACACAATTCATTCTGGTAATGAGGTGTGCAGAGTAGTAGTACATCCAGATCTGTAATTGGGGCTCATTCACACAAATTCTGTTTATATGCATTCAACAGATTTGTTTGTATCTAAATGCAGCACTATAGTCATTGGGGAGCCTACATTTAGCTGTGTCTACATATGGAAGTGCTTACTATGTATGTTTGAAGTAGAACACTGCTGGAAACTTCATGCAAGTATATCGGGGCCATATCCTTGGCAGGGTCTTGCTTGTATGCAACTAAACTTTTTTTTTTTTTTTTTTTTTTTTATGAGGGGGCCCCCTCATTCAAGATTTTAACCAGGCTGGAAAGCTGCTTTTACCGTAGAAAATACACATTGCCAGTAGTGCTGATTGTGTGGGGAAAGTCCAACAGGGTGGTTGTACAGAATTCAATCGTTGGACCCACTTCTGTAAACCTCCTGCCTATACATGGATGAATTGGGAATTCTAATCCATCTACAGCTGGCTACTGAAGGTTTTACACTGGAGAATGAATTGCCTCTTATTTATTGGGTGGGCAGGTTGTGTTGACCCAGCTGCTGGGTTTTCCATTCTTTGGCGGTGGGGGGTTGTATTCCTGCTGGTGCCCCATAAACCAATTTAAACCCAAGTTTTCTCAGAATGAATATTGTAAAATAAATGGATAAATAAAAGGCATAAGGCAAGCCATATACTGACTCTTTCCTGCAACCATGATTCCCCCATCAGCACAGTGCTAATGGGGAATCAGCATTTGTCTTCTCCTGACAAGTGGGTGGGAGAAGATGGTGACTATCGCTAGCAGCTATAGCAGCCATTAGTGATAATTGCAAGAATCTGGCAGGCTGGTTGTAGCAAAGTTGATCGCTCAACTGGGTACATTCAGCCTGCTCGCTATGGTTTGCACTGTGGTCGGCCTAAACTCTGTATAACTTGGAGTTGGGTGTTTTGTGCCTCAGAGCAAGTAGTAAACTCTCTTTTACTCATTCTTTGATCTTCTACACAAGCACAAATACCCCTCTTTTCTAGTGAGAACTATCGACTTTGTAATCTCTATTACCTGTGCCTAATAGTTTGTATTTTGTACCTGCAGGTTAGAAATCATGTTACTTGTAGTTGCTTCCCTATGCTTGGCATCGGTATTCGCTCTTCCTGTTCACGATCCAGCTTTGGATGAAACATGGAACTTGTTTACTACGCTCTTTAATAAAAAATATCAAAAGGTAAGTTTAATAAATATATACTTCTCTTGTAATCAACTGCTACATTCTATAGACTTGCTTTAGATTACTACCATTATAAACTATTTCTGTAAGATGCCCTTACACCTGGACTGGAATCTGCTAGAAGGGCTTTATTTTTTTTTTCTTGTTGAGCTTAAAATTGGGGGCAACTTGCTGAAACTGGTGCTGCTAAGCATAGTAACAATCGGTAACCCAATACTTACCTGAGCCTAATCTTCCTCCAGCAATGTGCATGGGTCTCAGCTGGCTGAGAGTGCTGCTGTCAGTGAGCTAATGAGGATAGGGGGTGGGGCCCATGTCTGAATGGACAGAGCACAGGCTCGGGAGTGAGCCTGCTCATGTGCTCTTGAGTTTCTTAAAAAGTAACATGTTCTACTTGCCTACTCTATGCAGTGATTTTTGCACAGAACAGCCCAGATCCTCTTGGGTCCCTTGCTGGAGCTCTGCCCCATAACAAGAAGCTTGCTATGAGGACACAAGCAGGCTTGCTCACGAGCCATTGCTCTATCTATTCAGACATGGAGGCTCTGCCCCATCCCTTCTCATTGGCTCACTGACTTTGACATCAGTGCTGTCTCGGCCAATGAGGGAAAATCCCCAGACAGCTAAGGCTCTTGTGTACATTGCTGGAGGAAGTTTGGGCTCAGGTAAGTATTGGGGAGGGGTAGTGTGTATGCTGCGCACAAGTTTTATCTTTCTGCATGAAGGTAAAAAGCCTGCCATTAGAACCACTTTAACATCAGTGTTGGGTTCTGGAGTTGACACCAGGTAGGTCCATATATAGTAAAAGCTTGGTTGAATCTATAAAAATGGCTAAATCTATTTTTCCTCTCTAGGATGATGGTGCATGGAGAAGGCTGGTGTTTGAGGATAATTTCAGGAAAATCATGAAGCACAATATGGAAGCTGCTGCAGGAAAACACACTTACACCCTTGGCATGAACCATTTTGGGGACATGGTAAGTGTACATGAAACCTTTGAGCAACAATAGATTTATACTGTAAGAGTAGCTGATGTATCGAAGTCTTCAGTTAAAATGCAAGCAGATCGTTCTTTATTACAGCAAACACATGCTATATATCCAAGAAAACTATCTTTCTTGTTCAGTCTAGCATAGCTGTGCATGTACAGCTTTATTCTTGGTCATTTGATTCTGTGCATTTGCGCTCTGTTCCCGGCACACCGTTTCGTAAATATGTGCATTGCCCCTCTGATGGTGCACAGCTTTTTTAAATCGAACCCATAGTGTTAAAGGCCTGGTCTCTTACAAAGAGTCAGTAAGTCAAACAGATATAAAACTGCAGGGAGCATATAGTGGTTTATAGGCATTCATGTGGCACCAGCAATTATCTAACATCAGTATATGCAAAATCAACCAGCATTTACAGATGGTCCTTTAATGATGGTGGTGCGCAGTGGTTGTTATACTGTGAATGTCCATTGTGGAGGTAGATGTTATACATGTTTTCCATTGGGGTATCTGCTTATCACAGACGCATATTTAGTAAAGTGTTCCAGAACAATCACTATTGAAAGCATGTAATGGCAGTCTCTGCATATAGTGTGGTTCCTTCAGAGTCTTTTAACATAACTGTTTTGTAGTTAGTAACATGGCTTCCTTAGTACTGTAGAATTGAGTTTTTTATAGAGAATTCTCACACCCCATTTTGATTCTAGACTACAGAAGAATTTAAACAGCTAATGAATGGATACAAATTTAACCAGAACATGACACGAGGAGCAACATTCCTGCCACCAAATAACTTTGAGGCTCCAAAACAAGTTGACTGGCGTGAAAAAGGCTATGTAACTCCAGTAAAATATCAGGTATAAACTACATTTCTGCTTTTTTGTTGCAGAAATTGAAATAAAATGCCAAGTAGCTGCATTACAAATTGCATATCCTTTCTTTTCAGGGGAAGTGTGGCTCTTGTTGGGCCTTCAGCGCGACAGGTGCTTTGGAAGGTCAACATTTCAGGAAGACTGGGAAGCTTGTGTCCCTGAGTGAGCAGAATCTTGTAGACTGCTCTACAGCAGAAGGCAATCATGGCTGCGGTGGAGGATTGATGGAATTTGCTTATCAATACGTTCTTGACAATAATGGCATAGATTCTGAGGAGTCGTATCCATATATGGCTGCTGTAAGGGACTTTTCTTTGATATTGGGAGTACATTCACTTTATTTTGGATTTACTGAAAGGAAGACTAATTAGGTGATCTACCTTGAGATCAGGGGGGTGGGGGTGGGGGGGGGGCAGTCCACTCAAATTCTTACTGGTAGTGTTTTGGCTTTTATTACAGGACTTTAATGTTTACCTTGCAAACTTCAGAATATTTCCAAAATGGAAACTTTAGCAGGACGGACTGCTAACTTAAAACATGCCTGCCTTGTGACTAAGACCCCTTTCACATTGAGGTGGTTTTCAGACGCTTCAGTGCTAGAAATGGTCCCAGAAAACCCCCTCCCATTATTGCAGTGTCTTTTCACACTGGGGCAGTGTGATTGTGGGATGTTACAAAAGTCCTGCAAGCAGAATCTTCAGGGCAGGTTGGGAGCACTGCAAATAGAGGTCCCAAAACACCTTGCCCATTGCAATGAATGGGCAGCGCTTCCCAAGTGCTGCAAAACAGAACTATTTTACTTTTAATGTTATAAACTGCCCCGCTAGCAGCTGAAGAGCTGCAAAAACTGGCACTAACGGCACAGGTGCTCCCTGTGAAAGGGGTCTTGGGGCTAAGGTTTATGGCCGTCTTCTGATCTGATGGCCTTTATTTTCTGCCTAGGGTCAGTAACACATTATGGGGATTGGGAAAGTGTTGGCTTCCCCTATTAGCTTTTAATGTATGAAGTCTTGATGTTGGGCTACATAATCTTCATGGCTTGTTTTTATAATGGGGTGGGCAACTATGTAATCTCTCACACAACACTACATGACTGCAGTTGCTCCTACAGTGCTGCTGTCTGACAGATCTCTAAATATGGATAACTTCCTGATGCATTTTTATTGTAGCCTGAAGTCATAAGACATTGGGATACATAATCTTCTTTTTTGTTATAGGATCAAGACTGCAAATATGATCCAGCCAACAAGGCTGCCACTGACACAGGCTTTATGACAATTGCCTCTGGGGATGAGAAGGCTCTAAAGAAAGCTGTGGCATCAGTTGGTCCAATCTCTGTAGGTATTGATGCTAACCATGACTCATTCCAGTTTTATAAAGGAGGTATGTATTGCTCTACTAAACCTGACTAACTTTTTTTTATGGCCTCTTTATGTACTAATGTAAAACTAATTGCAGGAATTTACTATGAACCTGAATGCAGCAGTGAAGATCTAGACCATGGTGTTCTGGTTGTTGGCTATGGATTTGAAGGAGAGGATGTAGATGGAAAGAAATACTGGATTGTTAAAAACAGGTATGTTTTCAAAATGAACACTGTAAAATGCAGTTTGGGGAAATGAGGGCTCACAGCTTTTTGCTGAAACTTTCCTAAATGGCTCCTTGGGCAAAAGCTGGCACTGGAAGCTCTCTCCTGATGGATTATTTTCAATGGCGTGGTTAGAACTGCTAACTTCAGACCCATGGTATATTGACTCACAGCTGCTGAGAGTTTTGGCAAGGACTCACCTGGGCAATACAAGTAGTCTGATGGAAGGGCTGCATAAAACTTTCTAACTAAAACTATAATGCAGCTTAACAGTCCTTGGGTGGCTGCATTTGCTTTCTGACCACTTTTGGTAAGTACAGAAAATGGCTGAATACCAGAGTTATGGTGTGATTGGTACTCCTATTAAGCTTTTATAGTTTAACACCTGTGGGGGGGGGGGGGGTGTTGTAATTCCATTAACGCATGTGTAAATGGAGTTCAGGCAGACATGTTTGTAGTGTTTAATGGCTCCTTGCACTGGAGGAGTAAATGTGGTGGTCAGGTTTACCAGGTGACAATATGGAGGGGCTAAAACCTAATGCAGGCACTTCATCCAAGGACTGAAATGGCATATAATGTGTCTTTATGTTAAAATGCACTGTAGCAATAGCAAATATGTAAGCTAGCACTGTTTAACGGTCTTCTAGATTACTTGTATATGGCTTCAGTCATTGTTGCTAAACTGGAACCATTTTATACTAAACTCCAGATTAACTGTATGCTTGTCAGTCGCTGGCTTCAAGCCTGCTGTTAACATGCAATTCTCATTTGCAATACAATTTTTGTCTTTTTAGCTGGGATGTGTCGTGGGGAAACAAAGGATACGTCTACATTGCAAGAGACAAGGACAATCATTGTGGAATTGCTACCCATGCCAACTATCCTTTAGTTTAACTTGATGATAGCCAATAAAGATGTTGCTTTAAAACTAAATTCTACAAAATCAGGACTACTCTGGGTGACCTCACATCTAAGCTGGACTGTTTTTAATTTTGCTGTTTTAATGTCTGTTTTTTTTTAAATCTCATGGTTTAAAATAAAAACCTGTTTTACTCCAATATTGTCAGTTGTGTGGCATGATGGGCTGTGTAATAAGTGGCACCTCAATATGTTGCTTATGTAGGTTGCCTAGATAGGACTTTGACTACAGTACTTAAGGGGTGTGTGTGTGTCGTGTGGTTTTTTTTTTTTTTTTTTTTTTCTCTTCCTCCCTTGCCTTGGGTCAGTGACCCAAAAGGTAAACTTGGCCTTTAGGAAATATGAGCTGTTTTAGTGGTTTAAAGCTTGAAAAACATTGTGGCAGTAATGATTAGAATCAGCAGTGCCCATACAGAGCAGCCACGCTTACAGGGAGAAACGCACTGCTTCTAGGCCAACTTCAGGTGCAGAAATGGGTACTAGGTGCAGACCTTGGCTCACCACCATCCACAATGAAAACGGCTGCACACTGGAAATCCAAAACTTGCTTGAATGTAATCAGTTTGCCAGACCAATACAGGGATTACTGTTGATGCATTTCACAAGCATGTAGCTTGCTTGTGGTGTCTGGATCCACCCAGGTGCCTGATTTCTCCCCCCCCCAAATCTGTCTTTATCTGTTTTAAAGGATAATTGTGCTTGGCCAAGGGATGGAATTTTACTGGGTTGGGGAATGGAAACTGCAAACATTAAATCATCCACTGCCTAAGTTCCAGGATGGGTATATATGTGTATATATATATAGGATGTACAGGACGGCATGCAGCTGCAGATGGGCATTATTGACCCTCTGCATTTCTCACCCTCATCTTATACTCGGGTCAATTTTTTTTTTTCCAGTTTTTTTGTGGTAAATTAGGGGCCTCGACTTATACTCGAGTATATATGGTCAATTTTATATATACCTCAGGAAAGGAAATTGTGGTATGCTCAAATAGTTATAGCAAATTTGAAATTTTAAGCTAGATCAATTAACCTCTGCAAATGCCATTTGTATTTAGGAGTCTGAAGTTCAAGGCAGACAAGGTGGTCAGATAATATATATATATATATATATATATATATATATATATATATATATATATATATATATATATATATATATATTTTTTTTTTTTTTATTTTCTCTGTAGGGGTGGTTACATTTTCCTCCAGGTTTACTAAAACAATGATGTCAAACCTTAAAGCGGGGTTCCACCCAAATTTTGAACAATATCTGTATGTATTCTCTTCCTTGCCTAGATGCTGACATGCCATTTAAATTGCCATAATTAACTTTTTTATTTTTCTATTCTTCTTTGCACTTCCTGGTTCTCCTCCCGTGGGAGTAGGCGTGTTTCTAGCCTCTCCCAGACTCCTGGGAGCTAGTCTCAGGCTTCCCAGGATGCCACTGAGCATGTGCGGGGACGAGCGGTGAATGCTGGGAGCACAGCATTCACCACATCCAGGAAATAAATGCTTGTGGGCTTCAAATGCCCACAATGAAGATGGAAACCGCCTGCAGTGAATAATATAAGTTATTCTTGCTGACGAAATCTGACACAGGCGGAGATATTACACCCAATATGTGAGTATGTAATGCTGAGAAGAAAAGTTTGTGAATGAACTAAAAAAAAAGATGGGTGGACCCCCGCTTTAAGTGTAAATTTTTATGTGATCAGGCAGGCCCCTTGCACTACACTTTTTTTATGATCTAAAGGAAATCTAACATGTTGTATGGTGTCTAAGGCTGGCCATACATTATACAATTTTCTTGTACAACTTTCCTTTAGATTTACCAAAACCATATAATACGAGGTCAAACCTAAACACTCTCAATTTGTATGCAATCAGACAGGCCCTTATACTACATAGTTGAAGGTAAATCTAAAGAAAATTGTATGGTGTATGGCCAGCTTAAGGCATCCCCTCTCCTTCCCCTGGTGCAATCTGATTGCTGTGTGCCACAACCACTGTTTAATTTTGGTTTTAGTCTGGTTTGTATGTAAACTATATATAATATTATACAATTAGTTTTTTGATGGCAGGGAAACCTCCCACTATCAGAATACAATGGTGCAGTGGGAGGAATTTTCTTTTAACGCCTGAAAGAGTGCTTAATCTAATCTATGGTCAACTTTACAACCGGGAAAGGAACTAAATGCTCATGGTGGTTTTCCAGCAAGTCAGTGAGTGACAACTGGTACTACTAAAAGTTCTCTTGCTTTAAAAGGCAGTTAAAACCAGGCAGGTAACTGCTATATACTGTGCCTGTTATGTGTACATGGCTTTTACTCATGTAAAATCAATTAAACTGCAACAAAATAAAAATGTATATTTCATCGGCCACTTTATTAGGTACATCTCTTTGATTATCATTCAATTGCATGACAGCAGCTCAATGCGTTTTTAGGCATCTAGTGATCATGATTTGCCTATTTGAATGGCTTTGAACATGACATGGTGGTTGGTGCCAGAAGGGCTGGTCTGAATATCTTAAACTGCTGATCTACTGGGGTGTTTACACACAACTCTCTCTAGAGAATGGTCTAAAAACGAAAATTTCCAGTGAGGGGCAGTTGAGGATGAAAATGCTGATGCTTGTCAGAGGAGAATGGGTACCAATAACTCAAATAACCACTCATTACAACCAAGATATGCAAAATACAATCTCCGAATGCACAGCCATGAAAGGGGTTGTAAACCCTTGTGTGGGTTCCCCCCCCCCCCCCCCCCCCTTCACCAGATCTCAATCCAATAGAGCACCTTTTAGGATGTGGTGGAACAGGAGATTTGCATCATGGATGTGCTGCTCACAAATCTGCTGCAACTGTTGGATGCCAAAATCTGAGGAATATTTTCAACGCCTTGTTGGTTCTACCATGAAGAACCTGGTATTAGTAAGGTGGCTGGTAAATATGGGTGCATCTCATACAATTAGGATATCAAAGATGGTTTATTTCAGTGATTCATATTATAGATGTGTTACACACAGTGATGTATTCCAAGCATTTCTTTCTTTTGATGATTATGGCTTACAGCTAGTGAAAACCCAAAATTCAGTATCTCAGAAAATTACAATATTACACGAGACCAACAAAAATATTTTGAATATAGAAATGTTGGCTTACTGAAAAGTTTGTCTATGTACAGTATAGTATGCAATCAGCCCCAACAATGCAGACTATACTGTACATGGACATACTTTTCAGTAAGTCATCATTTCTATATTGATCTTTTTATTAGTCTTATGTAATCAAATTTTCTGAGATACTGAATTTTGGGTTTTCACTAGTTGTAAGCCATAATCATGAAACTTGAAAGAAATGCTTGAAATATATCACTCTGTAACGCATCTATATAAAATGAGTTTCACTTTTTGAATTGAATAACTGAAACTAACTTTTTGTTGATATTCTAACTTTATGAGACACACCTGTATAAAGTGGTTGTAAAGCCTAAACATTCTTTACCTTTTAATGCATTCCTTCCATTAAGGTAAAAAAATGTTTAGGTGTCAGTATCTCACCCTCACTCCCCGATTTACTTACCTGAGCCCTCATTTGATCCAGCGCCCTGCATGTCTGCAGCTCTTCTCTCTCTTCCCTCACTTCTGAGTCTTGCTGGCTTTGCTGGGGCACTGGGAGCTTTTTGGCTCCCAGTGCTGTCAATCAAAGTTAGTGACGAGGGGGCAGGAAGCGGGGACGGGTCTCTGTCGATGGACGCAGCAGTGGGGCTCAGGTGTGAGCATGCACGCGTGCCCCCATAGGAGGCACTGGACAGAGGGGAGGGGCCAGGATCACCGACGGGGGACCCCATAACAGGAGGTTCGTGACCACTGTAAATATAAACGTGTTTTTTGATTTACCTTTAAAATCACTTGAACAATGTGTCATGAATTTCAGGACAGTCCCAGTTTCCTAAAATGTCTCCCTAGAGATCTTCCTGATCTTAAAGCAGAACCTCCTTATAGCAGCATTGTTTGTTTTAATTTTTTTCTTTCTCCTCTCTCTTACAAAAATGTGAAACATTTTTATGATTTGTACTTTTAGGTGTTCTTGGCTTAGGCCAGGTGCTAAGTAATGTTTTCTATTAGAACCCCTCAGATCAAACAAGCAATATATCTTTTATATATGAGGGGGCGCACCCACATTTTATTGTGACCAAAATTCAGCTTTAAATACAGATAAACGTACAGCTGCCAGCAGCCAGGGGGAGGAAATGGGAGCTCAGCTGCTGACTTCTGATAAAAACATAAAATCTGCATATTGGTAACAGCACAAGAAACGTGAGAAACAACAACAACAACAACAATGGAGGTCATCCAGCAGCTCATCTTTTCTCTAGTTGCCTTTTGGTTCTTCATATTTTAAAAAAATGGCGCACTGTATGAGAGAAGGTTGGGAGTGGCAATGAGAAACACAGCAGAAAAGAAAAGAAAACTTCTAGCTTGGATATGTAGAAGGAGACGTACAAGTTCATAGCCAGTAGCCAATATCTGCCCTAGCCTCGGTTTTTGTCCGTCGGACTAGCATACAGACGAGCGGACTTTTCGACCAGACTCGAGTCCGTCAGATTTGAAACATGTTTCATTTCTAGGTCCGTCCAACTTTTGGGGAAAAAAAGTCCGCTGGAGCCCACACACGATCGAATAGTCCGCCGGACCAAGTATGCCGTAAAGTCTGGTCGTGTGTACGCGGCATCACACACACACACACACACCCCCACCCACCCACCCACCCGACAGACACACACTGACCCACCTACCTGACACACACAGACACACACTGACCCACCTACCTGACACACACACACATACACACACACACACACACACACACACACCTACACACACACACACACACCTACACACACCTACACACCTACCTGACACACACACTGACCCACCTACCTGACACACTTACCAAGAATAATGAAAAAATGTATATGTTGTATTTTTTGTGATCTGTTACCATCTGTGTTTTTTTGTTTTTTTTTTTTTTAGATGCTTCTCCGCCGCCGGCCAGTCATTTGCGCTCTCCCCCGTGCCAATGAGTGGCGGGATGTGACCGTCCCGGGATTCACACACACACACAGTGGGTGCACAATTTCATCAATTTGTACGTACATCGGCTTAGTCGTCGCGACCCCCCCTAGTGCTCCTAAAGCGGCCAACGTACAGCTACGACGGCTCGCCCAGAGGAGCCAACCTGCCACAGTATAACTGCAGTGGCTGGTCCTCAAGTGGTTAAACTAGTGCACTTTAGCTTGTTCAATAAAGCTTTTTTTAAATCAAATATTTTTTTATATACAAACATCATAAACGATAACATACAACCCAGCACGTATAGAGAGGGAATAATAAAATTAAAATTAAAAAAAACCCCATGCCCCCCCCTCTCTCCCCATCGCTCCCACATCTATCTGGTCCCCGCTCATCATACATCCCCAATATCAAACCATCTTCTGCATATTTTTTCAAATTTCCCTAGACTGCCTCTATGTAACTAAAAAGGAATATTTTTCCTTAATTATGGTGTCCCTTACTTGCATTTTCCATTCTGCTACTGTAGGTGCATATGGTGACAACCATTTTTGTGCTATAAGCTTACAAGCCTGAAATAAACTTCTATTTATTGATACCATGTGTTCCCCCGGAGTTCTTAGTTTGTCCATGATACCCAGGAGACATCCCCCTGGTTCTATAGACATCTTAATCTCAAATACATTATTAATCATAGATACCACCCCGTACCAATAGCGATGAAGTTTAGGGCATCTCCATATCATGTGTGATAGGTTGGCTGCCCTCCCTTTACATCTAGGCCATTGGTCTGTATCCCTCCATTTCCATTTAAATAATTTCTCGGGTGTATAATGTACCCTATGTAGGATGAATAGTTGTGTTAAATTCTGAGTTGGAGATAGAGGCCAGGGGTATTGCCGACAGTGCCAATGCCCATGGTTCATCAGAAATTGCCCCTATATCGCCAGCCCATGCTGATCTTGGAGGTATATTCACAGCACCTTTAGTTTTCTCATATAATATATCATATAATTGTGATATCAAACCCTTTTTTCTTTCCATCTTATCGAGCAAGGCTATTACCACTGATTTATTAAACTTCAATTCATGCGATCGACCCTGTGCTTTTAATGCATGCCTAAGCTGTAAAAATTGAAAAAAATCTTTGGTTTGGGATATTATATTCATTTCTTAATTCACTAAAGGTTTTCATCTCATCTTCCTGAAATAACTGTATCATGTACCTTATGCCGCGTACACACGGTCGGACTTTTCGACCGGACTTGTCTGACGGACGCTGACGGACCAAATCGGGCAGACAATCCGATCGTGTGTGGGCTTCACCGGACCTTCAGCGGACTTTTCCAGTCGCAAATCTGATGGACTTTAGATTTGGAACATGCTTCAAATCTTTACGTCGTAACTCCGCCGGACCCAGAAATTCGCTGGTCTGTATGCTAGTCCGATGGACAAAAACCCACGCTAGGGCAACTATTGGCTACTGGCTATCAACTTCCTCATTTTAGTCCGGTGTACGTCATCACGTACGAATCCGTCGGACTTTGGTGTGATCTTGTGTAGGCAAGTCCGGTCGTTAGAAAGTCCGCCAAAAGTCCGTTGAAAGTCTGTCGGACGGGCTGTCGGACTTTTGTAGCTGAAAAGTCCGATTGTGTGTACGCGGAATTAGTCCCTTCCAGTTTCAACAGTTCCGTATAGCTGCTATTGTTCCATATTGGAGTATATGAGGTATATCCCTTTATTCCAGTAATTCTCCTCATTTCCTGCTATACCTTATCAAATAATATTCCCGTAAAAAAAATCCTTTATCAGGATAATAAAGCTTTGTCAATAAAACTTGGAAGCTGATTGGTTTCTTTGCACAGCTGCACCAGATTTTTCCCTCTCTAGTTTTAGCAAAAAAAAAACCCCTTTCACACTGGGGTGGGGGCGTCGGTGGCAGTAAAACTCCGCTATTGTTAGCGGCGCTTTACCGTTGGTATTCGGCCGCTAGTGGGGCGGTTTTACCTCCGTTAGCGGCCGAGAAAGGGTTAAGCACCACCACAAAGCGCCTCTGCAGAGGCGCTTTTCTGGCGGTATTGCTGCGGTGTTCCATTGATTTCAATGGGCAGGAGTGGTGTATACACCGCTCCTTCACTGCTCCGAAGATGCTGCTAGCAGGACTTTTTTTACTGTCCTGCCAGCGCACCGCTGCAATGTGAAAGCCCTCGGGGCTTTCACATTGGAGACAAAGCAACGGCACTTTCAGGTCCGTTTGCAGGCGCTATTTTTAGCGCAATAGCGCCTGCAAACCGCCCCATTGTGAAAGGGGCCTTAGGGGGAGATTTACTAAATCTGGTACACACAGAATCTGGTACAGCTCTGCATAGTAACCAATAAGCTTCTGTCTTCAGTTTGCGCAAATAATCTTTGACAATAAATCCTGGAAGCCGATTGGTTACTATGCACATCTGCACCAGATTCTGTGTTCACCAGTTGTAGTAAATCTCCCCCTTAGTGCGTTTTAGGTAAGAAAAAATGGTTTTATATTTAGTGTCAGAACAAGTGTTAGTGTCAGTGTCAGGTAGGAGAAAAAAAAAGCGTACTATTGTTTCTTGGCCCTACTATGGGTACATAGAAATAAACTATGTACACATAAGCAGCCTCAATTATCCTGAAAAAACAAGGTATAATCCATCCGGATAAACTAAGACAGGAACATAGCTGTTGTTGTTTTCTTTCCTGCAACCCTCCCGCCGAGCTATTGTGTTCTCCCGGTGGGGGGAGGGGGAGCAGTGAGCCATCCCTGCCAGGAGAGCACAGTGATTATTGATAGGCGCCATAGGCACTGGCAATAATTGCATGTAAGAATCCAGCACGCTGGTTGTACCCAAGTCGATCGATGGATTAACTTGGGTACAATCAGCCTGCTCATAGATGGTTCAAATCCGGTTCAGCAGGGACTTGCCAACATTCAAACCATCTATGGCTGTCTTCAGTAGTTGTGATGATATGTACATGACACATGCAGAGTGGCAGAACTGGGCTTGTGCGTTAAGGTTTGTTTTGACCTTGTTCATGAAGGGGTTAGGAGCACTGACAGGTAAAGTGAATAACATTGAATATCTTGTTACACTGGCATCTGACAGTCAGTGGAATCTATTAGGCATCAAGTAAACATTTTGCTGTGAAGTTAATGAGTTGAAAGCAGAAAAAATGGGCATCGCAGTTTGTTGTGTACCGCAGCTAGCCGCTAAAGTTTCCTGCTGCTGTCATTCACACCAGTGCTAGTTGTAAAAGAATGTAAAATCCGCGTTCAGTGTAAATAAGGAAAAATAGCAGCCACTCAGCAAACAGTGGCGGCTGGTGTTTCTTTGCTTGGGGGGGGGGCAGCAACGAACCAAACCCCCCCCCCCACTAGGGTTGCCACGTTTTCTTCAAGTCGAACCCGTACACTTTAGCGGTGCACAGCTATTTTTTTGTTTTGTTTTATAGTACAAACGTTACACATATTTTGCAATTAAATAACATTTCTAATCATATGAAATTAATCACAAGAGTCCCCCTTTACATCAGAGTCCACAGAGTTCCCCTTTTACATCTGAGCTCGCAGCATTTCCTTACACTGTAAGGGGGGACTCTGCAGGCTCTGATGTAAGGGAGAACTCTGGGGACTCTAACATAAGGGATGCTCTGGGAACCCTGATTTAAGGGGGACACTAAGAACTCTGATGTACGGAGAGGACTCTGATGTAAGGAGGAACACTGTGGTGGTGTAAAGGGGAACTCTGATGTAAGGAGTGCTCTGAGAACCCTGATTTACCTTCATGTACTCACTCAGAGACAGGAGAGAGAAGAGGGGAGACTTCAGTCACAGACAGGGATGGATGGTGAGCTAATTCACCCATGGTAGTCAGCACCTCTCATCCAGATGTATCTGAGGCTACTGGACTAACAATTTCGCACTCCCACTTAACTTTTCTGAGCCACAGTGCCAGGGATTGGAGTGTGGGCAGACATAGAGGGGTAGGGGCGGGTGGAAGAGGTGCACATCGAGCCCCCTCTCCTCCCCCGTGTGTGTAAGAATTGTTAATGCTGGCTTTGGGCAGTGTGAAAGAGTGTAATACACACTCTTGGCTTACACAACTGCAGCCAGCAACCCTGCTGGGGAGCCAAAGTCTGGTCTGAAAAAATGTGTCCGGGTTTAAGGCGGTCTGAAACCCAGACGCATGATTCCAATCCCGAACAGGTGGCAACCCTACCCCCCACAGTAACTGAAACCAAATCAACCCCACCTCCAGCCACCCATCCCCCCCCCCCCCCCGCTGTCTGCTGGTCGGTTCATTGGCACCTACCCCATCTAGGCGGTGGGGATCGGGCATCCATGGAGCGGCAGCAGGAACCAGGCATCCAGACATCAGCGGGGACTGGGTGGCTGTTCTCCTCCTCGCTTACGCTGTGCGCCTCCTCCCCTCCTCCTAGGCGTTCATCGCCTGTCCTTTCAGCCAAATCGAGTGACGGGTATCAGTCCCGCTTTCCCCATTGGAGGAGGATCAGTGTTGCAACAGCGAATACTCATTCATTGTTGCAACACACCTGGGTGGGCTCCGGATGCATCCTCCACGTCCCGAGTCCACCCTATTTTGAAGCCTATTAGAGCCTGTAAATAAGGTGCCCGGTAACCCGCATAGAGGGCGGCTGTGGTGGCCATGGATAGATTCATGCTATGCAATTCATGCTATTCATTCATGCTATGCTATGCATAATTCTATCTCTCTATGGAGCCGATTCACATATCTCCGCGGCGGCTCTGGTGCAAAGTACACAGGAGTCCTGTGCGTCTTTTGGTCAGTTTCAGGTCCGAATTCAGCCTCAAAATTCAGACTGAAATCGGACCTGAAACGGTGAATGGAGACGCACCGGACTCCTGCTGTTAGCTTCTGAGTGTTCTAGTGTGAACCCAGCCTGAGAGCCCTTTCACACTTGGGCCGCCCGTGCGTTTGCGGTAAACCGCCCGCTTTTCGGTCGCTAGCAGGGCACTTTTAACCCCAAAAAAGGGGTTACAAACTCCCGTGTTGTGGCGGTTCCAAAGCCCTTTTCAGGCACTTCGGAAGCTCTGCCCAGTCATTACAATGGGCAGGGGCACGCCTGAAAAGTGCCTCAGTGTGAAAAGGGTCTAAAGCAGAATTATGCAGCAAGTGAAGTCAAATCCTCCAATCTACAAACGCAAAGCTCTGGGTAAATGGATAATGAGGACAACCAGATAACTAGCCTTTTTTAGAAGGTGGTCAGCAGTTGCCAACCAAAGCTCCTTTAACATTAACATTTGAATATCAATGTGACGCTTTTGTCCTGGTAATGCGGTTTTGAAATGTTTCATTAACACCCCCAGTGGATTTCCTATGCCATTGTTTGTATACAGCATTAAAGTGGAGTTCCACCCAAAAGTGGAACTTCCACTAATCAGATTCCTCCCCCCCTCCGGTGACACAGTTGGCACCTTTCAGGGGGGAGGGGGGTACAGATACCTGTATATTACAGGTATCTGTACCCACTTCTGGCATAAATAGCGGCAGAATCTGCGGTTATTTACGCCACTTCCTGCTCCCTCCCGCTGCCTGCTGGGAAACACACGGGTCCCAGAGGCAGCAGGGAGCATTCGTATTGCGCGGCGCGACTCGCGCATGCGCAGTAGGGAACCGGGAAGTGAAGCCGCACGGCTTCATTTCCTGATTCCCTTACCGAAGATGGAGGCGGCAGCACCCGAGGACGGAGAGACGCTTTGGCCTCGGGTGCCGACATCGCGGGCGCCCTGGACAGGTAAGTGTCCATGTTTTAAAAGTCAGCAGCTGCAGTATTTGTAGCTGCTGACTTTTAAAAAAATTTCTTTCGGCGGCGCTCCGCTTTAAGCCAGCCATAGAGGGGTTGCTAATTTCAATCTATCTGTGGGAAGGCTGGTTGTACTGAAGTTCATCTATCGATCGACTTCAGTACAACCATGGTGTTTGTCTGTTTTTTTCTATGCGATTACTACCGCTGACTATAGCCAGCAGCAGTAATTATTGTATTTAAACAGCACAGGTAAACCAACAGGCTGGTTGGATATATCAGTCAACTTTAGTACAGCCAGCCTGTTTTATTTTGTTTTGTTTTTTGTACGATTCCCCCCCGCAGGGAAACCTCCCATTGTAAATGTATGAACTTATCCTTTAAAGTGGAACTTAACTCCTTATAGCGACATGGTTTATTTCACCTCCCTCTTACAAAAAATGAGATTTTTTTTTTTTTTAATCATTTGTACTTTTAGGTGTTCTTAGCCTAGGCCATGTGCTAAGTAATCTTTTCTATTAGAGCCCCCCAGATCAAACAAGCAATGTATATTGTATATATGAGGGGGCGCACCCACATTTTATTGTGACCACAATTCAGCTTTAAATACAGATAAACGTACAGCTGTCAGCAGCCAGGGGGAGGAAATGGGAGCTCAGCTGCTGACTTCTGATAAAAACATAAAATCTGCATATTGGTAACAGCACCGCTTGTTGTGCACATTTTAAGGAGAGAATACGTACATTCTGAACAGCTGATGAAGCACAATGTTTATGTGGTAATTGTCACACAGTGTGTGTCATACTGATCAGATCTTCCTTTCGTCTTATGAATACTGCTGACATGGCTGTCTGAGCCTACGTGGAGCTTCTGTGCCAGTATTTACATTTCTCAGTGTTTACATTGGACTGAGTACCCCCCATCCTCCTTGATCCCTGATAGCTAAAAGTAGCAATAACATACCTAAAAAATACTTACCTATCATTGGGATCAGTTTCACACTTTTTACCTGAATCCAGACTTGGGTTGCCACCTCATCCCTTTAAAACCGAACACATGAATTACACAGGTTCTGTGGCTGATCAATGTGGTAATTAAACCCACTTGGTGCCTTATCTGCATTAGAATAGCCCCAGAACCTGTGTAATTTATATGTATTCAGGTTTACAGGGATGAGGTGGCAACCCTAATCCAGACAGTCCATCTGCTATTAGGTAAACAAATTACCATCTCATTGTGCAATCTTTTGTAGATCCACCAATAATGAAATACAAGGGTGTACCTGACTGGATTCTAACTACGTTGTTTAGGTAACTCCTGACTTTACATCATTTTGGTAAATCTAAGGCTGGGTTCACACCTCCGACAGATGCGGCTCGCAGCAGGAGTCCGGTGCGTCCCTGTTCTCTGTTTCAGGCACGAATCAGGGCCTAACCTTAATTCGGCCCTGAAACGGAGCCAAAGACGCACATCGTTTCTGTGCAAGCCGCTCTGCAGCCGCAACGGAGATGTGTGAACCTGCCGAGAAAGTTCCGCTCGCCGGATAAGGACCCCCTACAGCGCCTGCGCAGTAGGATCTGGCGGAAATAGCCGAAGATAAATAGGGGAAAATCAGCTGTACACGGCGCCTGTAATAGGGCCCCTCGCGGGCTCGCCTCGCTCGTCACGCTTCGAGCACGGCCTCTCTTCGCTCGGCTCTTTTAGATTCCCCCTCTAAGTCCACTTGGATGGTGGGGAAGGAACCTGGACCCAGAGCGCAGGCGCCGTGTACAGCTGATTGTAGATTTTGTCATTCGGCTATCTCCGGCGGCTGCTAGTAGTTGGTACTGCGCAGGCGCTGCGCCTGCACAGTACAGGGGCGGAACTTATCCGCCGAGGGAACTTAATCTGCAAGACACCGGCTCCATAGAGATCCGGTCACATTCTCCTGCTATGTGAATTGGATGCGGTGAAACCCACATCCAATTCGCATAGGTGTGAACCCAGCCTAAAGCCAGGTACACACAGGCCGTATGATGGGAGACAATAGGCAATTTAAACAAAAAAAAAAAACGGCCCGTGTGTATGTCAGTTAGGCAACGACATTTGACCCGTGTGTATGTCAGTTTGGCCGGATTCTGTCGGACGTGCATGCTGGAAAGCCAGCAGCTGACTGACTCACGATCAGCACTCTCAGCCAATGGCAGAGAGCGCTGATCGGAGTGTTCTGGCGTGGGGGGGGGGGCTGTCTCCCTTGTCAGAACACAAAAGCTCAGCAGGGGGAGATCGCTGGACTAACCTCGCATGGTTAGTACAGCGGCTCTGACCAGAGCTGACAGGTTTTTTTTTTTCGTTCAACCACGGGGTTGAATGAAAAAAAACGAATAGTGTGTACCAGGGTTAAAGCTGGGCACACATGTTGCAATCCCATTGTTCGTAATGGCTGATTCACATGATGAGGAAATCAGAAGGGAAAAAAAAAACACATTCAGAGCAATTTGTTTGATAATCTGATTGTTAGATTGTTTTGAGAGCTTATCACAGCAGTTAATGTAATAATATCCGAAGGGACAAGCACATTTTTTCTTGTAGATAAAGAAATAAAAAACACCCCAATGGACCACAAATTAGATCTGTGCTATTTTTTTCAATGCACTCCATACAAGGTTTGACCTTATAGATTTGCTACTCTTCTTGAAGTTATGTACAATGATTTCTATTTCGCAGGGATTTCCAAACTACGACCCTCCAGCTGTTGCGGAACTACACGTCCCATGAGGCATTGTAAAACTCTGATATTCACAGACATGACTAGGCATGATGGGAATTGTAGTTCCTGAACATCTGGAGGACTGAAGATGTAACTTTCATTAGGGATCATAATCCCTGTTTTTTTAACTCTTGTTTTTTTTTTGTAAATAAAAAAATGAAATTTGAATAGTTGCGTCATCCCCTGGTACCTGTAAAGTCCGCTTCAATTTTTTGATGTTGTTAGATGTTTTATATTGGAGGTGGTACATATTTGCCAGCAATATTCTCAGAATTGTACTGTACACATTGAACGAAAATTAGACATTGGGGGTTATTTACTAAAGGCAAATCCACTTTGCACTACAAGTGACCTTGGAAGTGCAGTCGCTGTAGATCTGAGGGGGACATGCAAGGAAAATAAAAAACAGAATTTTAGCTTGCACGTGATTGGATGATAAAATCAGCAGAGCTTCCCCTCATTTCAGATCTTCCCCTCAGATTTACAGGGACTGCACTTCCAAGTGCACTTGTAGTGCAAAGTGGATTTGCCTTCTAGTAAATAACCCCCATTGTGTTAACTTACAATAAACATTTCCTGTCGCATCATGGCAGCATACACTTTGGGTTGTGACTCCGCCCCCACAACCTGATAGGACTACATAGCTATAAGTTGTAGAGATGGCCCCTGCCCAGTATTCTCTTTTTTTTTCCTCACCTGAAGGACTGAACATATCAGAAGCACCCCCTTACCGAATTCGCCCCAGCCAGGTTCTAGCCTCTCCTGGGTGGAAGTCCTTACCTGTACAGCCTCTAAACGAGCTAGATGGAAGGAGCCCCGCTCTGGTGATCTCGGGGGTATGTTGCGGTCCAGTATAAGCCTTAAACAGGCTTAGTTGTTGTGCAGCGGTCGCCATGCCTCTTTTTTCACTTTTTGCCTTTCTCCCTCTTTGCTGGGCTCTGTGGTCCCTCTGTGCCTCCCTACAGGCTTCCCGGGCGTCTCGGCGCTTCCGTGCATGCGCGGTGCGCGCCGTCAGGGCGTCCTTTCGATTTTGCCAGTTTCCAAGATGGCGCCGGGCGCCTCGCGCCGCTACTGCGCATGCGCGAGCGGGTCGTGACCTCGGCGGCCATGGCGGCAAATTTAAAAGCCCTGTTTGTCATTTCTGAGCTCTCCTTGCTTCCTGGAAGACTTCTGACTGCTGTGTTTTGACCTTCTGCATTCCTAAAGCTACCCTCTCTCTCTGGGTAAGTGTCTAATACTTATGCACTGTTTTTTGGGGCCTGGTTGCATGTTCTTACCTTCCTATACCCTTCTCAGGTACTCACCTTCCTCTCCTATGGAGGCCGCTGCCCCAGCAGATCACCACCAGCCTAATAGGTAAGGGGGGGGGATTCCAGCGGTAAGTAGAGAAGATTGAAAAAGAGAGCAGGACCGTACTAATGCTACCTAATTGGTCAGCCCTGTCAGGTCCGCAAGATCATCTAAATCAGGACGAAGAGAATCTTCGCACAGGAGAAGCCGCTCCGGCCATAGACGCAGCCGCTCACGCGGAAGAAGTCGCTCAGGCCGCAAGGGGAGTCGTAGACGGAGTCGATCCCATTCAAGGCATAGCCGTTCCTACCGCAGAAGATCCCCTGCACGAGGACACCAATCCTCTACGCACCCTTCCCGCCCAGCCGGGAACGCCTGCTGGGTATGTGGGGCCACGGCCCTCCCAGACAAACTAGCCTGCCGCAAGTGCATAGATGAAGCCATCAGGGAGAAAGAGCCGGATCGCATAGAACCCACTGGAGTCTCTACTCCCCAGGTCTCAACTCCTGATGTGGAGTTTACGGCCTATAGCACCTCACCCACCATTCCCAGTACATCAAGAGAGCAAGAACTCCCGTCGGATGATGAAGAGCCGGAAGCATCAGCTGGCTTTGATTTTGCGCTCATAGAACCGTTCATCAGATCGGTTAAGGAAGCGATTAACTGGGAAGAGCTTGAGGAGACACAGCCTAAACAGAGAAAGTATTTCCCAAACCTCAAGAAGGTTCCAGGGGCTTTCCCATTCATCGACGAATTAGATGAGCTCATTAAGGAGTGGCAGAATCCGGAAAAGAAGTTCAGTCTGTCCAACAGACTTACCAAACTGTACCCACTCAAGGAACCCAAAGTATCTCCTTTACTTTCTCCTCCAGTAGTGGATGCATCTTTGATGCGTCTAGCCAGGCACGTGACGCTCCCCATTGAAGATGCAGTAACGTTCAGAGACGTGCTTGACAGGAAGGTGGATACAGACCTTAAGAGAGCTTACCTGTTCGCAGGAGGTGCCTGCAGACCAGCGGTGGCATTAGCGGCGGTTGGGAAAGCTATCTCCAGCTGGTCCTCAGCTACAGTGAGGCTCGTCACTGAGGGCGCAGATCAAGAACAGATCACTAAGGCCTTACAAGAACTTAGCCTTGCGGGGGATTTCGTGGCGGAGGCTTCCGTAGATACTATCAGATCCACATCAAGGTCCATGTTAGCCTCTGTAATGGCCAGAAGGGCGCTATGGCTTAAACCTTGGTCGGCTGACCCCGCCTCGAAGTCAAACTGGTGCAGGATTCCGTATGACGGGGTGAACCTCTTTGGAGCAAAGCTGGATACCGCAATCTCTAAAGTAACAGGCGGGAAGTCGGGTCTCATACCATCGGACAGAAGGCCGAAACAACAAAGGCCACCTCCCTTTAAACGTAATCTTCCGGAAAGATATAGGGATGCGAAATCCTATAGACCCGGGAAGGAATACAGAAGGAGCTGGAAGAACCCCCAGACGTCCTTCCTCAAGTTCCAGAAACCCAAGACCCCTGCCTCCAATGACCAGAAGACCTTTTGAAGGTTCGCCCGCCCAACCAGCGGTAGTGGGTGCCAGACTCACAAAGTTCAAGTTGGTCTGGGCGGGAATGATAAAAGACCCATGGACGGTGTCCACCATTCATTTCGGACACAGGTGGGCATTCAGAGGTCGTCCTCCAAGAGACCAATTCTGCTCAACCAGACTTCCTCCTTCTCAAGAGAAAAGACTATCCCTAGTCCAGTATATCCAAGAGTTGCTCCAGAAACAAGCAATAGTGGAGGTACCGCCATCCCAAAGAGGCAAAGGTTTCTACTCCCCACTTTTTTTAGTGAAAAAGAAATCAGGGGACCTTCGTCCAGTCTTGGACCTAAAAAACCTCAACCGGTCGATACGGTTAGAAACATTCAAGATGGAAAGCCTTCAATCAATCCTCCAAGCAATAAACTTGGGAGATTGGATGCTGTCAATCGACCTCCAGGACGCGTATTTGCATATCCCTATCCATCCCGAGTTCCAAAAATTCCTCCGGTTTACCCTAAATCATCGGCACTTCCAATTCCGAAGCCTTCCGTTCGGGATCTCTACCGCACCCAGGACGTTTACAAAAGTCCTATTACCTGTAATAGCCCACCTGAGAGAAAACGGGCTGAGGGTCCACCATTATCTGGACGACATCCTACTTCTCTCAGACAGCCAGGACTCTCTTGTCCTTCACAGGGAAATCCTGGTCTCCACGTTACAGTCCCTAGGGTGGCTGATAAATTGGAAGAAGAGCAACATCCATCCCACAGAGAGAATGGTCTTTCTGGGGGCCGAATTGGACACAAGGGAGAATACAGTGGAACTTCCGGGGGAAAAAATCCCTCCTCTAATTCAAAAGGTGAAAAGGGCAATCTCCGCTACAATGCTCCCGGCCAGGACGTGTCTCAGTATCCTGGGCTCCCTAGCTTCCACCATTCCAATGGTCCAATGGGCGCAATGGAATTCGAGGCCTCTCCAGATCTCCTTCCTACGTCAGTGGAAGGGCACATCAATGTCCCAACCAATCCTCATCTCCCAGGAGGTAAAGCAATCGTTGATGTGGTGGGTGCGACCTCACAACTTGAGAAGATGCAGGCATATAATCACTCCCTATCAAGAAACCGTGACCTCAGATGCCAGTCTACAGGGATGGGGAGCTCACTATCAGGACCTTGCGGCTCAGGGTCGTTGGCCTTTCAGGGCACAGGATACAGTGTCGAACGTTCTGGAGATGAGAGCAGCGTTCCAGGCTCTCCTGGCCTTCAGTTTTTACTTGAGGGGGAAGCACGTCCTCCTGAGGATGGACAACAAGGTGGCTGTTGCCTACATCAACAGGCAGGGGGGCACCAGAAGCAGGTCCATGTTGCAGGAGTTCCGTCCTGTTCTGGAATGGGCGCAGCTGAATCTACTGGATCTAAGGGCGGTTTATGTCCCGGGAGTCCAGAACACCTTAGCCGACTCGCTGAGCAGAAATTTCCACTCCAACAACGAATGGTCTCTGAGTCCACAAGCCTATGCTCTCATATCCCGAACCTGGGGCCCTCCAGAGATAGACCTAGCAGCAACTCCGGAGAACACAAAGTTTCAGAGATTCCTATCAAGGATACCGTTTCCTTCGGCAGAGGGGACGGACTGCCTCCAACACCCCTGGAACTTTCACCTGGGGTACATTTTCCCCCCCGACGCCTCTCATAGCGAGATTCCTCTTGAGGCTCAAGAAGTCAACAGCATTGGTGGTAGCAGTGATCCCTTTCTGGCCGAGGAGGCCATGGTTTACTACCCTCATGCAGCTGAACACGGCAGAGCCTCTGCCTCTCCCATTGACAACAGACCTACTCTCCCAGGGACATCTTCTTCACCCGAACCCGGGGAAGCTACACTTGATGGCCTGGAGACTGAAAGGGCTAGGTACCTAGAGCAGGGCTGTTCCCAGAAGGTGGTGGATACCTTACTCCAGGCCAGAAAGCCTACTACCAACATCACGTACAGAAGAGTTTGGGAAAAATTTGTCTCCTTCTCCCAACAGCAAGGTTGGGACTCGTCCTCCCCGTCGGTGTCTCAGATCTTGGAATTCCTTCAATTAGGCCTAGAGAAAGGCCTTAGATCAAGCACCCTGAAGGTCCAGGTATCGGCCCTGTCCGCCTTGACAGGAGTTAAATGGGCGCAAGAGCCTCTGGTGGTTCAGTTTCAGAGGGCCTGTCTAAAGCTGAGGCCCCCCAGAAAACCGTCATTCCCGGTCTGGGATCTCTCAATTGTTCTAGAGGCATTATCCAAGGAACCCTTTTTTCCAACGCAGAGCATATCCCTCTGGGATCTAACGCTGAAGGTTTCATTTTTAATAGCCATAACATCGGCGAAGCGAGTATCAGAGATGCAAGCTCTAATGGTTAGCAAACCATATTTGGTTGTTCTTCCAGACAGGCTAGTCCTAAGGCCTTCGGATCGATTCATCCCCAAGGTGTCCTCATCTTTCCATTTTAACCAGGAGATTAATCTTCCAGCACTCAGCACGGATCAGGGAGACCCTCATCCACTAGATGTTAAGGGTACCGTTATGGAATATCTCTCAGCAACAAAATCCATCAGGAAGTCGGAGAACCTCCTAATTATTCCACATGGTTTCAGGAGAGGTCAAGCGGCATCCTCACGCACCATTGCTTTATGGCTAGTAAAGACCATCAAGAGATCTTACTCACTGGGTAACCATCAAGTACCTGAGGGCTTAAGGGCACACTCCACCATGGCAGTGGCAGCCTCCTGGGCGGCATATTGTAGAGTCTCGGCGGAGACGATTTGCAGAGCGGCTACCTGGTCCTCCAGGAACACCTTCATGTCTCATTACAAGGTGGATTCCGCCTGCTTATCCACGGTGGATTTCGGAAGATCCGTTATCCAGGCCAATTCCTCTATTATTTGATTAATAAACTTAGTTTGAATTCCCACCCAGTCTTTGCGAGTTACTCCCCAAAGTGTATGCTGCCATGATGCGACAGGAAAACGGAAAATTGTATACTCACCTTTCCGTAATTTTCCTTTCCTGTCGTATCTTCATGGCAGCATACAATCTCCCACCCGTCTAAGGTGAGATATATATACGGAGAATACTGGGCAGGGGCCATCTCTACAACTTATAGCTATGTAGTCCTATCAGGTTGTGGGGGCGGAGTCACAACCCCAAAGTGTATGCTGCCATGAAGATACGACAGGAAAGGAAAATTACGGAAAGGTGAGTATACAATTTTCCGTTTTTCTAGCTTGCACCTTCGTATTTTTAGTTCGAAAAGTTGTAAACAGCTTTCAAAAACACTATACTAACGAACAGATAATCAACTGATTTTTCCTCTCACGGAAATTTTGGTCCGATTTTCTTATCGTGTGTACTGCCCATTAGCAAAGTTCAATTTTCTAATCATTAGTGGTGTCAAATCGACTTTCGTTTTCTACCGCAGTGAGGAGAAAATTTGAAGAAGCCGTTTGAAACGTTTTTCTCAAACACATTTCTAACTTGTCACCAGGAACATTGCCTCCCTGTCTCTAAGGCTCCGTTCACATCTTGGCTTTCCGAATCGAGGGCGGAATCGCCGCGATTTTGCCCATGACCCGAATTAGCGGAAAATCACAGGGCGCCCGTGCGATCCCCGTCACTTCCAATGGCCCGCGATTATGGCACGATTTTGCCGTGATTCATTGGGTGACAATCGTGGTAAAATCGTGCAAACACAATCGCAGGACGCCTGTCACCCAAAAGAAGTTCTTGTATTCCGAATCGAGGGCGGAATCGCAGCGATTCCACCGGTGATTCAGAATGCCAAGATGTGAATGGAGCCTAAGGGTCGGTTCACACTAGGACGACTTGTCAGGCGACCTAGCCGCCTGACAAGTAGCGTCCCGTTCTGTACAATGGAACCGCTCTAACCAGAGCGACGCAAGTCGCTCCGACTTAGAAAAAGGTTCCTGTACTACTTTGGGGGCGACTTGAGGCGACTTGCATAGACTTCTATATAGAAGTCGTTTTGCAAGTCGCCGCCCCTGTCGTGTCCAGGTCGCCTGAGGCAGTCGCGCTGCAAGTCGCGCTGCCTCAGTGTGAACCGGGGCTTAGGCTTCATGCACACAGGACGTTAAAAAAAAAACACCAGTAGCGTTAGCTGTAGAAAGCTGTAGAATGAGTTTTTCAGCGTTTTTGCAGTAGCGTTTGCGTTTTTTAGCAAAACTATACTCCAAGTTAAGCTTATGGCTCAAAATACTCATAAACAGCCACGTTTTTCAGCTTTTATCAGAGTTAGAGCATTTTTGCAGCTTTTTTTGTTCCATAGAAATGCATGGAAACGCTTGATTTTGAGTGACTTAGTGCATTTTGTTGCACGTTTTTTTGCTCAACTGTAATAATGAAATAAAAATAAATAAATTACATAAATAAAAATCATTTTAACCACTTACCCACTGGCCATTAAACCCCCTTCCTAACCAGACCAGTTTTCAGCTTTTGGTGCTCTCACACTTTGAATGACAATTACTCAGTCATGCAACACTGTACCCATATGAAATGTTTGTCCTTTTTTTTACACAAATAGAGCTTTCTTTTGGTGGTATTTATGCCCCGCTGGATTTTTTATTTTTTGCGTTATAAATCAAAAAAGACTGAAAATTCGGTATAAAAAAAAAAAAAAAATTCTTTGTTTCCGTTAAAATGTATTGCAGAGTATTGGTGAGTATTGGCAGAGTATTGGCAGAGTATTGCATAGTATGGCAGTACTGGCATATGGGCACTGAGCAGCACTGTGGGCTGGATCTGTAGTGCCCACAGCTCTGAAAACGATCTCTCTTCGCTCCTCTCACACTGTACCGATCGGTACAGAGAGGGGAGGGAGGAAATGACGCCGGTTTGTTTACAAGTGATGCTTCGTCATTTGACGGAGCGATCACGTGGTAAACGGACGCTAACAGCGGCCGTTTACCGCGATCCGTGACTGATGTTCCCGGGTGCGCGCCTTTCTGTGAGGACGTCCATGGATACCCACCCAAAATAAGCCGACCGTGCTGTAGCCGTCTTTCAGCTATGGCCCGGTTGGCATGTGGATAAATAATACATGATTAAAAAATAAATAAAAATTTAAACAAATAAGTACAATGACCCTAACCCCAACCCATAATATTAACCCCTAACCCAACTAAATATATAAATAATAAATAAAATAAACTCCTTTAAAAAAATTGTATAAATAAATACTAAAAAAAAAAATGGATGAGAAGCTGAAAAAACATAGCAACAAATGATAAAACAGATGATGATATTTTTCTCTATTGGCTAATGAAAAACGCCAAAGCTCAAAAGCACTTTTGTATAGTGTTTTTAAAATGCTCAAAAATGCCCATACAAATGCCTGAAAAAAGACCCCCGTATATAAATACGATGCTTAGGTGTCAGCGCAGCCTAAAAGCTATGCAACTGTTCACAGCCGTGCGCTACATTTTTACTAAGGAGTCCTGCTTGTTGCACCTTCAGTGTGTTAAGGGAAAACACGCCAAATACGCAACTCCCATTATACACAAGGGTAACACACTGAAAATGCATCATGCGTTTTTATTAGCGTGTCCTTCGAGTCACATGTTCACTTTTTTTTTCCCCTGGTGACTGTTGGAGGAAATCACATGAAAAATGCAGTAATGGCCCATGCACATGATCAGAAAATCTCACGAAAAATACCACTTTCTAAGCGATCGTACGATAATCTGATCGTTAGTGTGCAGCTTTTAAGAGCTGATCACAACAATTTATACAAAATTTTCTGATGGGACAAGCAAAAATTTTTTTCCGTACGATACCAGATCGCATGATTTTTGTTTAGTACAGCTGTTTTTGGAAAATACAATACAAATACATTGAGGTATAGGGGGGGGAGGTGCTGCGCTAACCAGAAGAAAGCTGTAAATCTCTGTCTGTGGTCAATTAATAAAATGACTTAAAATTGCATAATAACATAAATCGCATAAATAAGTGTTGACACTAAAAACATTCAAGTCTTAATGATCAGCATCCTGTGTATGTGAAAAAAAGTGCATAAAAAATCCTTTTCAGTTGGTATATACTAAATGACAAAAAAATCGCATAAATAAGTGTTGACACTAAAAACATATAAATCTAGATAATCATATGTAGGTGCACAAAGGGACATAAACACTACTTCATGTGAATAATTCTAAATAAAAATACATAGAATAAATCAGAAATAACCATCAAAAACATATCCTTATAAATGGTGCAAAACGTACAAAGTGCCAGTGCTTAAAGGTGATCTAGATATCGCAAATAAAACACATCAATCCTACGCAATATGGATGATAAATAATATAAATGAATGTCCCAATAATAGTGATGTAAAATATATTGTGCTGGCCTGCGAAACAAATGACCAATGACATGCCAGTAAGTGCAGCAAACTTAAAGTGCCAGTGTAAAAGTCATTGAAGGTGCAAAAGCAAGTTCTGGTGTATTCAACAAAACAACAGTGGGGTGTCTGGGATGCAATTCACTCAGTGTCCTCTTCGTGCATAAAACACTAATGTAAGCAGTGGCCCCTTACCTAGCGGTGCTAGGTCAACCGCTGGTCCAGGACCCCTGATAGGACCATAGCCACTTGTAATCAGCTGCCATTAGGATAACCCAACACCGGCAAGCGTGGATATAGGGACGCGATGGAGGCTCAGGACCTGGCGTTTTAGCTACAATTCATGCGGTTGACCTAGCACCGCTAGGTAAGGGGCCACTGCTTACATTAGTGTTTTATGCACGAAGAGGACACTGAGTGAATTGCATCCCAGACACCCCACTGTTGTTTTGTTGAATACACCAGAACTTGCTTTTGCACCTTCAATGACTTTTACACTGGCACTTTAAGTTTGCTGCACTTACTGGCATGTCATTGGTCATTTGTTTCGCAGGCCAGCACAATATATTTTACATCACTATTATTGGGACATTAATTTATATTATTTATTATCCATATTGCGTTGGATTGATGTGTTTTATTTGCGATATCTAGATCACCTTTAAGCACTGGCACTTTGTACGTTTTGCACCATTTATAAGGATATGTTTTTGATGGTTATTTCTGATTTATTCTATGTATTTTTATTTAGAATTATTCACATGAAGTAGTGTTTATGTCCCTTTGTGCACCTACACATGATTATCTAGATTTATATGTTTTTAGTGTCAACACTTATTTATGCGATTTTTACATGCAATTTTTTTGTCATTTAGTATATACCAACTGAAAAGGATTTTTTATGCACTTTTTTTCACATACACAGGATGCTGATCATTAAGACTTGAATGTTTTTAGTGTCAACACTTATTTATGCGATTTATGTTATTATGCGATTTTAAGTCATTTTATTAATTGACCACAGACAGAGATTTACAGCTTTCTTCTGGTTAGCGCAGCACCTCCCCCCCTATACCTCAGTTTGATTTTGGGCTTATGTCTGACCCTTGCTTCGGTGCATGCAGCTGTCCAGTCACATACGTGCGTTTTTACAATTTTTTCTGAGTTTTTGTTTTCTTCTCTTTTTCCAATTGGGTAGCGCAGGAATATTCTTATTACAATACAAATACATTACAACACATTACATCACTTCCACATTTTTATTCTATCGTACGAGAATTTTCATCACTTTAGTAAACGCTTCATTTTCAATATGAGATTAGCGTGCAAAAAAACCCCCAAAAAAACAGATGATCATTCGTCCGATAATCTGATCGTGTGTGCCAGGCATAAGGGTTGTCTTAAAATTCAATGCAACACATTAAAATCACAATATGGGTTTTACTATGTACAGATGTGATTGGGCCCTAATAGTTTGATAAATAGCAATTTAAAATGAACTTTTCATTAAAACTAAAAAAAAAACAAAACAACTTAGACTTCTATTGACCAATGTCACCTCCCTGCTTTTCACACTGCTTTGTCCATACTTCTTCCCCAACACCCCCCAGCAACAGGACACCATGTGACCTTTCACCTATTATTACTACATCACCACTCCCTGAGGCGCCGCCCACTCCACTCCTGAATGCAACAAAGAGTCATGAGCTAGGCAGTCACGTGAGCCCCCCCCCAGGGTAGAACCCGCCCCGTTCTCAGGGAGCGACCAATGGAAGAGCGTCTACGTTTTAGGAGGCAGGGCCACCAGTTCCCTTTAAAAACGCTTGATAATACCTGCAGTTTCCAGCTGGTGATCGCATTGTGAGGTATGTAGAAACAATGGTGGAGAAGGGGATGTATGGAATGTGCTTTGTTTATTGTTAGTGGGCCATGGAGGCCTCCCTAATGATATGAGGGAGTGAGGACGGCTTCTTGGTAATCCAGGCACTTCTATGTAGTGGGGGAATGGCCATAGCCTTTCAGGCTTCACAGCTCACACTATGGGGAGGCTTTTTCTAACACTGGAGCAGATGTACATGGCGTCCAATCAGCTTCTAGCTTCAGGGTGGTTTTAGTTGAGCTTTATAAACAAAGCTGATTGGTTACTTTGCACAGCTGCTCTAGTTTTAGTCTATTCAGCTGCAAGAACTCAATTGTGTGGGGTGTGGTGGGTTTTTTTTTTTTTATATAAGCTTGTTTATAGTAGAATGCAGCTGGGCTGACCAGACCTTCACACACAAGGTGTATGTATCCCCATATAGGAATGTATGCTCCTTCCCTGAGGATTGCATGTATGTAAATACTTATTCCTGCTGGTTAAATCCCCCAACACTAGAAATTCTTAAAGAACTGATTTAGACCCTCCCCTGAGTTTCCACCTGGAGGTCCTGGTTAAGATTTCATCTTTAGGCTTCATGTACATGAGACGCCGGTGCAAACTATACTGATCACGTTTTTAAAAGCTGAAACCAGTGTTTAGAAATGCCTGTTTTGCCATGTTTAGCTGTGTTTTACCGTATTTGTGTCTAGAAGCGTCCCTTATCTCGGGGCCACTTGAAGCTAGGAATGTCACATTTGGCATGCAAACAGTGTAACTAGCACTACAACATATCCAAATTTGGGGTTCCTAGCACCAAATGGCCCCGAGATATGGGGCCCCAAAGTTAGGTTGGAAAATATCATTCTCTGCTGCAGTTTACCATCATATTTCTGTTTTCTGGTCCCAAAAATAGGGTTCCTTTTAAACACTTGTAAATGCAGTACCGGCATTTGGCGTCAAACGTGGAAAACTTTTGCATCTGAACCCATTTTTTTGCGTCTGGAAAAACGAGGTTAAACACAACTGCCTAAACGCCAAAAACTGAGAAAGTACATGGACACATAGGATAACATTGAGTTCAGGGGCAGTTGAGAGAAGTGTCCAACTGCCTCTGAACGCGTGTTTAACAGCGTCTCGTGTGCATGAGGCCTTAGTCCTGTTTTGGTGACTATTTATACGTTTGCTTTGTTGTGGTCACATGTGATGACTGTTTGTAATGTGATAGCCGGGGGGGGGGGGGGGGGGGGGGGGCTTTAAAGTGGAGCAAAACTCCCCCCCACCAGCACCATCCTATTCATCTAGTGCTCTGGAGGGGGGTGTCAGCCATCTTTATGGGCTGGGATGACTCCATTCCTCATGTACACAATTCATTCTGGTAATGAGGTGTGCAGAGTAGTAGTACATCCAGATCTGTAATTGGGGCTCATTCACACAAATACACAAATGACTGTTACACTGATACACAAGTGACTGTTTGTAATGTGATAGCTGGGGGGGGGGCTTAATGTGGAGTAAAACTCCCCCCACCAGCACCATTCTATTCATCTAGTGCTCTGGAGGGGGTGTCAGCCATCTTGATGGGCTGGGATGACTCCATTCCTCATGTACACAATTCATTCTGGTAATGAGGTGTGCAGAGTAGTAATACATCCAGATCTAATTGGGGCTCATTCACACAAATTCTGTTTATATGCATTCAACAGATTTGTTTGTATCTAAATGCAGCACTATAGTCATTGGGGAGCCTACACTTAGCTGTGTCTACATATGGAAGTGCTTACTATGTACGTTTGAAGTAGAACACTGCTGGAAACTTCATGCAAGTACTTCAGGGCCATATCCTCAGAAGGATCTTGCTTGTATGCATCTGAAAGAAAAGTGTATGTGTAAATTTTTTTTTTTTTTTTGTTCTGTGAATGAGGCCCCCCCCCCGTTCAAGATTTTGACCAGGCTGGAAAGCTGCTTTTACCGTAGAAAATACATATTGCCAGTAGTGCTGAATTGTGTGGGGAAAGTCCAACAGGGTGGTTGTACAGAATTCAATCGTTGGACCCGCTTCTGTAAACCTCCTGCCTATACATGGATGAATTATGAATTCTAATCCATCTACAGCTGGCTACTGAAGGTTTTACACTGGAGATTGAATTGCCTTTTATTTATTGGGTGGGCAGGTTGTGTTGACCCAGCTGCTGGGTTTTCCATTCTTTGGAGGTTGGGGGATTAAACCCAAACGGTTTCTCAGAATGAATATTGTACTAGTCAAAAGGTATAAGGCAAGCCATATACTGACTCTTTCCTGCAACCATGATTCCCCCATCAGCACAGTGCTAATGGGGAATCAGCATTTGTCTTCTCCTGACAAGTGGGTGGGAGAAGATGGTGACTATCGCCAGCAGCTATAGCAGCCATTAGTGATAATTGCAAGAATCTGGCAGGCTGGTTGTAGCAAAGTTGATCGCTCAACTGGGTACATTCAGCCTGCTCACTATGATTTGCACTGTGGTCGGCCTAAACTCTGTATAACTTGGAGTTGGGTGTTTTGTGCCTCAGAGCAAGTAGTAAACTCGCTTTTACTCATTCTTTGATCTTCTACACAAGCACAAATACCCCTCTTTTCTAGTGAGAACTATCGACTTTGTAATCTCTATTACCTGTGCCTAATAGTTTGTATTTTGTACCTGCAGGTTAGAAATCATGTTACTTGTAGTTGCTTCCCTATGCTTGGCATCGGTATTTGCTCTTCCTGTTCACGATCCAGCTTTGGATGAAACATGGAACTTGTTTACTACGCTCTTTAATAAAAAATATCAAAAGGTAAGTTTTAATAAATACTTCTCTTGTAATCAACTGCTACATTCTATAGACTTGCTTTAGATTACTACCATTATAAACTATTTCTGTAAGATGCCCTTACACCTGGACTGGAATCTGCTAGAAGGGCTTTATTTTTTTTTTCTTGTTGAGCTTAAAATTGGGGGAGACTTACTAAAACTGGTGCTGCTAAGCATAGTAACAATCGGTAACCCAATACTTACCTGAGCCTAATCTTCCTCCAGCAATGTGCATGGGTCTCAGCTGGCTGAGACAGCGCTGCTGTCAGTGAGCCAATGAGGATAGGGGGTGGGGCCCATGTCTCCATGTCTGAATGGACAGAGCACAGGCTCGGGAGTGAGCCTGCTCGTGTGCTCTTGAGTTTCTTAAAAAGCAACATGTTCTACTTGCCTACTCTATGCAGTGATTTTTGCACAGAACAGCCCAGATCCTCTTGGGTCCCTTGCTGGAGCTCTGCCCCATAACAAGAAGCTTGCTATGAGGACACAAGCAGGCTTGCTCACGAGCCATTGCTCTATCTATTCAGACATGGAGGCTCTGCCCCATCCCTTCTCATTGGCTCACTGACTTTGACATCAGTGCTGTCCCGGCCAATGAGGGAAAATCCCCCAGACAGCTAAGGCTCTTGTGTACATTGCTGGAGGAAGTTTGGGCTCAGGTAAGTATTGGGGAGGGGTAGTGTGTATGCTGCGCACAAGTTTTATCTTTCTGCATGAAGGTAAAAAGCCTGCCATTAGAACCACTTTAACATCAGTGTTGGGTTCTGGAGTTGACACCAGGTAGGTCCATATATAGTAAAAGCTTGGTTGAATCTATAAAAATGGCTAAATCTATTTTTCCTCTCTAGGATGATGGTGCATGGAGAAGGCTGGTGTTTGAGGATAATTTCAGGAAAATCATGAAGCACAATATGGAAGCTGCTGCAGGAAAACACACTTACACCCTTGGCATGAACCATTTTGGGGACATGGTAAGTGTACATGAAACCTTTGAGCAACAATGGATTTATACTGTAAGAGTAGCTGATGTATCGAAGTCTTCAGTTAAAATGCAAGCAGATAGTTCTTTATTGCAGCAAACACATGCTACATATCCAAGAAAACGATCTTTCTTGTTCAGTCTAGCATAGCTGTGCATGTACAGCTTTATTCTTGGTCATTTGATTCTGTGCATTTGCGCTCTGTTCCCGGCACACCGTTTCGTAAATATGTGCATTGCCCCTCTGATGGTGCACAGCTTTTTTAAATCGACCCCATAGTGTTAAAGGCCTGGTCTCTTACAAAGAGTCAGTAAGTCAAACAGATATAAAACTGCAGGGAGCATATAGTGGTTTATAGGCATTCATGTGGCACCAGCAATTATCTAACATCAGTATACGCAAAATCAACCAGCATTTACAGATGGTCCTTTAATGATGGTGGTGCGCAGTGGTTGTTATACTGTGAATGTCCATTGTGGAGGTAGATGTTATACATGTTTTCCATTGGGGTATCTGCTTATCACAGATGCATATTTAGTAAAGTGTTCCAGAACAATCACTATTGAAAGCATGTAATGGCAGTCTCTGCATATAGTGTGGTTCCTACAGAGTCTTTTAACATAACTGTTTTGTAGTTAGTAACATGGCTTCCTTAGTACTGTAGAATTGAGTTTTTTATAGAGAATTCTCACACCCCATTTTGATTCTAGACTACAGAAGAATTTAAACAGCTAATGAATGGATACAAATTTAACCAGAACATGACACGAGGAGCAACATTCCTGCCACCAAATAACTTTGAGGCTCCAAAACAAGTTGACTGGCGTGAAAAAGGCTATGTAACTCCAGTAAAATATCAGGTATAAACTACATTTCTGCTTTTTTGTTGCAGAAATTGAAATAAAATGCCAAGTAGCTGCATTACAAATTGCATATCCTTTCTTTTCAGGGGAAGTGTGGCTCTTGCTGGGCCTTCAGCGCGACCGGTGCTTTGGAAGGTCAACATTTCAGGAAGACTGGGAAGCTTGTGTCCCTGAGTGAGCAAAATCTTGTAGACTGCTCTACAGCAGAAGGCAATCATGGCTGCGGTGGAGGATTGATGGAATTTGCTTATCAATACGTTCTTGACAATAATGGCATAGATTCTGAGGAGTCGTATCCATATATGGCTGCTGTAAGGGACTTTTCTTTGATATTGGGAGTACATTCACTTTATTTTGGATTTACTGAAAGGAAGACTAATTAGGTGATCTACCTTGAGATCAGGGGGGTGGGGGGCAGTCCACTCAAATTCTTACTGGTAGTGTTTTGGCTTTTATTACAGGACTTTAATGTTTACCTTGCAAATTTGAGACTGGCATTGTAATCTGAGACGACCATCTCACTATAGGTCTTGCTCTGTAGCTTAGGTACTTGACAGTTAATCTTTCCTGGGACTTCAGAATATTTCCAAAATGGAAACTTTAGCAGGACGGACTGCTAACTTAAAACATGCCTGCCTTGTGACTAACCACCCTTTCACATTGAGGTGGTTTTCAGACGCTTCAGTGCTAGAAATGGTCCCAGAAAAACCCCTCCCATTATTGCAGTGTGATTGTGGGATGTTACAAAAGTCCTGCAAGCGGAATCTTCAGGGCAGGTTGGGAGCACTGCAAATAGAGGTCCCAAAACACCTTGCCCATTGCAATGAATGGGCAGTGCTTCCTAAGTGCTGCAAAACAGAACTATTTTACTTTTAATGTTATAAACCGCCCCGCTAGCAGCTGAAGAGCTGCAAAAACAACTGGCACTAACGGCACAGGTGCTCCCTGTGAAAGGGGTCTTGGGGCTAAGGTTTATGGCGGTCTTCTGATCTGATGGCCTTTATTTTCTGCCTAGGGTCAGTAACACATTATGGGGATTGGGAAAGTGTTGGCTTCCCCTATTAACTTTTAATGTATGAAGTCTTGATGTTGGGCTACATAATCTTCATGGCTTGTTTTTATAATGGGGTGGGCAACTATGTAATCTCTCACACAACACTACCAGACTACAGTTGCTCCTACAGTGGTGCTGTCTGACAGATCTCTAAATATGGATAACTTCCTGATGCATTTTTAGTGTAGCCTGAAGTCATAAGACATTGGGATACATAATCTTCTTTGTTGTTATAGGATCAAGACTGCAAATATGATCCAGCCAACAAGGCTGCCACTGACACAGGCTTTATGACAATTGCCTCTGGGGATGAGAAGGCTCTAAAGAAAGCTGTGGCATCAGTTGGTCCAATCTCTGTAGGTATTGATGCTAACCATGACTCATTCCAGTTTTATAAAGAAGGTATGTATTGCTCAACTAAACCTGACTAACTTTTTTTTTATGGCCTCTTTATGTACTAATGTAAAACTAATTACAGGAATTTACTATGAACCTGAATGCAGCAGTGAAAATCTAGACCATGGTGTTCTGGTTGTTGGCTATGGATTTGAAGGAGAGGATGTGGATGGAAAGAAATACTGGATTGTTAAAAACAGGTATGTTTTCAAAATGAACACTGTAAAATGCAGTTTGAAATGAGGGCTCACAGCTTTTTGCTGAAACCTTCCTAAATGGCTCCTTGGGCAAAAGCTGGCACTGGAAGCTGTCTCTCCTGATGGATTATTTTCAATGGCGTGGTTAGAACTGCTAACTTCAGACCCATGCTATATTGACTCACAGCTGCTGAGAGTTTTGGCAAGGACTCACCTGGGCAATACAAGTAGTCTGATGGAAGGGCTGCATACAACTTTCTAACTAAAACTATAATGCAGCTTAACAGTCCTTGGGTGGCTGCATTTGCTTTCTGACCACTTTTGGCAAGTACAGAAAATGGCTGAATACCAGAGTTATGGTGTGATTGGTACTCCTATTAAGCTTTTATAGTTTAACACCTGTGGGGGGGGGGGGGGGGGGGGGTGTTGTAATTCCATTAACGCATGTGTAAATGGAGTTCAGGCAGACATGTTTGTAGTGTTTAATGGCTCCTTGCACTGGAGGAATAAATGTGGTGGTCAGGTTTACCAGGTGACAATATGGAGGGGCTAAAATCTAATGCAGGCACTTCATCATGTGTCTTTATGTTAAAATGCACTGTAGCAATAGCAAATATGTAAGCTAGCACTGTGTAACGGTCTTCTAGATTACTTGTATATGGCTTCAGTCATTGTTGCTAAACTGGAACCATCTTATACTAAACTCCAGATTAACTGTCTGCTTGTCAGTCGGTGGCTTCAAGCCTGCTGTTATGATGCAATTCTCATTTGCAATACAATTTTTGTCTTTTTTAGCTGGGATGTGTCGTGGGGAAACAAAGGATACGTCTACATTGCAAGAGACAAGGACAATCATTGTGGAATTGCTACCCATGCCAACTATCCTTTAGTTTAACTTGATGGGAGACAATAAAGATGTTGCTTTAAAACTAAATTCTACAAAATCGGGACTACTCTGGGTGACCTCACATCTAAGCTGGACTGTTTTTTAATTTTGCTGTTTTAATGTCTGTTTTTTAAATCTCATGGTTTAAAATAAAAACCTGTTTTACTCAATATTGTCAGTTGTGTGGCATGATGGGCTGTGTAATAAGTGGCACCTCAATATGTTATGTAGGTTGCCTAGATAGGACTTTGACTACAGTACTTAAGGTGTGTGTGTGTTTCTCTCTCCCTCCCTTGCCTTGGGTCAGTGACCCAAAAGGTAAACTTGGCCTTTAGGAAATATGAGCTGTTTTAGTGGTTTAAAGCTTGAAAAACATTGTGGCAGTAATGATTAGAATCGGCAGTGCCCATACAGAGCAGCCACGCTTACAGGGAGAAACGCACTGCTTCTAGGCCAACTTCAGGTGCAGAAATGGGTACTAGGTGCAGACCTTGGCTCACCACCATCCACAATGAAAACGGCTGCACACTGGAAATCCAAAATTTGCGTGAATGTAATCAGTTTGCCAGACCAATACAGGGATTACTGTTGATGCATTTCACAAGCATGTAGCTTGCTTGTCTTGTCTGGATCCACCCAGGTGCCTGATTTCTTCCCCCCCAATCTGTCTTTATCTGTTTTAAAGGATAATTGTGCTTGGCCAAGGGATGGAATTTTACTGGGTTGGGGAATGGAAACTGCAAACATTAAATCATCCACTGCCTAAGTTCCAGGATGGGTTAATATAAATATATATATATATATATATCTCTCTCTCTCAGGAAAGGAAATTGTGGTATGATGCTCAAATAGTTATAGCAAATTTGAAATTTTAAGCTAGATCAATTAACCTCTGCAAATGCCATTTATATTTAGGAGTCTGAAGTTCAAGGCAGACAAGGTGGTCAGATAAAAAATTTTTTATATATATTTATCTCTGTAGGGGTGGTTAAATTTTCCTCCAGGTTTACTAAAACAATGTCAAACCTTAAAGCGGGGTTCCACCCAAATTTTGAACAATATCTGTATGTATTATCTTCCTTGCCTAGATGCTGACATGCCATTTAAATTGCCGTAATTGCCTATTTTTCTATTCTTCTTTGCCCTTCCTGGTTCTCCTCCCGTGGGAGTAGGCGTGTTTCTAGCCTCTCCCAGACTCCTGGGAGCTAGTCTCAGGCTTCCCAGGATGCCACTGAGCATGTGCGGGAATGAGCAGTGAATGCTGGGAGCACAGCATTCACCGCATCCAGGAAATAAATGCTTGTGGGCTTCAAATGCCCACAATGAAGATGGAAACCGCCTGCAGTGAATAATATAAGTTATTCTTGCTGACGAAATCTGACAGGCGGAGATATTACACCCAATATGTGAGTATGTAATGCTGAGAAGAAAAGTTTGAATGAACTAAAAAAAGATGGGTGGACCCCCGCTTTAAGTGTCAATTTTTATGTGGTCGGGCAGGCCCCTTGCACTACACTTTTTTTATGATCTAAAGGAAATCTAACATGTTGTATGGTGTCTAAGGCTGGCCATACATTATACAATTTTCTTGTACAACTTTCCTTTAGATTTACCAAAACCATAAAACCATATAATACGAGGTCAAACCTAAACACTCTCAATTTGTATGCAATCAGACAGACAGGCCCTTATACTACATAGTTGAAGGTAAATCTAAAGAAAATTGTATGGTGTATGGCCAGCTTAAGGCATCCCCTCTCCTTCCCCTGGTGCAATCTGATTGCTGTGTGCCACAGCCACTGTTAATTATTGTTTTAGTCTGGTTTGTATGTAAACTATATATAATATTATACAATTAGTGGGAGGTTTCCCTGCCATCAAACTATCAGAATACAATGGTGCAGTGGGAGGAATTTTCTTTAATTTAACGCCTGAAAGAGTGCTTAATCTAATCTATGGTTAACTTTACAACCGGGAAAGGAACTGTAAATGCTCATGATGGTTTTCCAGCAAGTGAGTGACAACTGGTACTACTAAAAGGTCTCTTAAAAGTTCTCTTGCTTTAAAAGGCAGTTAAAACCAGGCAGGTAACTGCTATATACTGTGCCTGTTATGTGTACATGGCTTTTACTCATGTAAAATACATTTTTATTTTGTTGCTTTTTTCTCCCTTCGCCTTTCAGGACAGCACCTTGGAGAGAGCGTAGCTCCACCTCTTAGACAGGAAACACTGCGTGACAACGCCCCTTTAAAAAGCAGCTGCTTCCACCATGCCATCAGTTTTAGTGTTTCCTCCGCCATGGTGGAAGCACTGCTTGGGGAACCAGAGGGGCTGCGCTCTCTCCAAGGAGAGGGTTTTTGGCAGGACCTCCACGTTTGGGTACTCAGACCAACCCAGCTCCTTCCCTTACGTGAGGAGGGTGCTCCGGTGTCCCTTCCTTCTCCGGCTCACAGGAGTAATGGTCTGCCGGAAGTTTTCCACCCGGGGTGTTCGGGGGGCCGCGGTTGTGCTCAGTAAGAGCGTCCATGCCAGGCCTCTGCATGGCGGCGCCGAATCCCGGACAGCAGGTGATGTCAGTTCCGGTGGGCGGATACTTCCGGCGGGGCGTAGCAGCGATTGGTTCCTGCTGCTGGAACGCAGGAGGAAGGGGCGGGTCCTCTGGCCGGGACTTCCTTTTGTTTGGCACATGGAGCCTAGTACACAGTGCAGCAGCTGCGGATTGCACTATGGAGACAGCGGAATCGTCAGCAGCAATGGCGGATGCAGGCGCCCAGGTTCCCGGCCAGGCCCAGGTAGGAGAGGTGCGGTGGCACCTCTTTCCTTTTATATCACTGGGTGTTTTATCTTTGATGTGGTTATTCAAAACCTGCTGCTGTCTGCTATGGGGTAACAGTTTCCATTAGCAGTTCAGCAAAGGAGTGAGACTCTGGGCACTTAGGGTGTTGGCTGGAGGTACTACTTTTCTCTGAAGCCTTAGTTCTAAAGGACCTGGGTTTTTCTTGTTTCTCTGTTTCAGAAAGCTACTGCCAAATCAGAGAGAACAGGGAGAAAGTGCCCCTCATGCAAAAATCCTTTAAGGGACTCTTGGCCCAAACCACTGTGCAAATCCTGCATTGTGGATTTAGTAAAAGAAGAATCCTCACAAGAGTGCAAAGAGCTCTTATCTTCTGTGAGGAAGGAGTTAGCAGAGGCCCTAGGGACAGTGCGTTCCCTTGTAAAGCACGGCCAGAGTTCCAGCCAAGAGCAGAGTTCTCACTCCAGTTTCCCTCAGTCCACTTCCAGACAGGTGGAAAGTGAGTCGGAGGAGGAAAGGGAAAGCATTCCACCCTCAACCATTGATTCTGAGGAGGAGGAGGTGGAAGAAGAGTCAAGATCATCTAGATATAAGCTGTCACTTGAGGAGGTGGATGAATTACTCAAGGCAATTTATACTACCCTGGAGATCCAGGAAGAAAAGGCTCAGCTGTCTGTGCATGACAAGATGTACCTGGGGCTGGAGGAAATTAAACACAGGGTGTTCCCTGTGCATAAAGTGTTAACAGACACTATTAAAAAGGAATGGAAGAACCCAGAGAGGACAGTTTTTTTCTAAAACCCTCAAAAGGAGGTTTCCTTTTGAGGAGAATGAGGAACTATTGTGGAATAAAAAACCAAAAATAGACGCTGCCTTTTCTCAAGTATCTAGGAAGACTGATTTAGCTTTTGAGGACATGGGTATTCTCAAAGATGCTATGGATAAGAGGGCAGATGGGCTACTGAAGAAAGCCTGGGACTCATCTCTAGCTAATCTTAAGCCAGCAATGGCGGCTACGGTTGTGGCTAGGAATCTGGAGTGCTGGTTAGAGCAACTTAAAAATCATGTTGTGGCAGGTACCTCCAGAAAAGACTTATTGGAGTCCTTCCCTACCCTGCTTAAGGCAGTAAAATATATGGCAGATGCCTCTGCAGAATCTATCAGGATGTCAGCCAGGTCCTCTGCGCTTGTTAACTCAGCAAGAAGAGCACTCTGGCTAAAGACCTGGTCAGGGGATTCAGCTTCTAAAGTAAAACTGTGCGGAATTCCCTTTTCAGGAGACCTGATGTTTGGGCCAGAACTAGAGACTGTCCTTGACAGGACAGCAGACAAGAAGAAAGCTTTCCCACAGAAGAAGAAAACGGTACAGCAGAGGAAAAATTTTCGTCCTTTTCGACAAACCGATAAGGAAAAGGACCACACACAGAAGAGACCCTGGTCTTCTCAGAGAGGAAGAGGTAGAGGTGGGGTACTCTTTAGAACCCCAGAACAAACCCCTAAAAAACAATGACCATCTAGTAGGGGGGAGACTACAGGACTTCTTACCAATCTGGGAAAAAACAACAAAGAGTCCTTTTGTTCTGGGGTTAATCAAAAAGGGTTATCAATTGGAATTCTCACAAAGCCCCCCAAGTCGGTTTTACATCACAAACCTGCCAAAGGATCGGGAAAAGGCTCTGGCCATGAAGTCTCTGTTACAGGAACTGATGCAACAGAAGGTCATTTCCCAGGTTCCGAAAGATCAAGAGGGGAAGGGGTTTTACTCCCACATTTTTATGGTCAAAAAGCCATCAGGAAAGTTCCGCCTGATTCTCAATTTAAAGGTTCTAAATCGATCCATAAAATACAAAAAATTCAGGATGGATACGATTTTCTCAGTAAGGAACTTGCTAACCCCCAAATGTCATATGGCTTCCATCGATTTGAGAGATGCCTATCTCCATATACCAATAGCGCCCCCATCACAAAGGTTCCTGCGTCTTGCAGTCAATCTGGGGGGAGGGGAGATTTGGCACCTGCAGTTTCGGGCTCTGCCTTTCGGTCTTTCCTCTTCTCCCAGGGTATTCACAAAAGTGATGGCGGAATCTTTGGAGCCCCTGAGACTGAAGGGGATTTCAATAGTACCCTATTTGGACGATCTGCTACTGTTTGCAGACTCAAGGGGTCAAGTAGAGGTCAACCTACAGACAGTTCAAACACATTTAAGAGGTTTGGGATGGCTTCTCAATCTTCAGAAGTCAAACTTAATTCCATCTCAAAGGGTAAGGTTTCTGGGGTACGAAATAGACTCGATAGAACAGAGAATTTTTCTACCCCAGGAGAAAATAGAGAAGATGCAGTTGACCCTGATAACACTTCAATCCAACGCAGAGATCTCTGTAAGACAAGCCATGTCCGCTCTGGGACTGTTGACAGCAGCAATTCCTTCGGTACAGTGGGCCAGGTTGCATTCCCGTCCTCTGCAATCGGATATCCTGATGAATTGGTCATACCAGGAACCTCTGGAGAAGAAATTCAACTTGGGGGCAAGAGCAAAAAGGTCTCTCTGGTGGTGGAGGAACCTAGGAAACGTTTCAAAAGGGCTTCCTTGGGTCTTTCCGGTAACCAGAAGGCTGACTACAGATGCCAGCGCCTGGGGATGGGGAGCTCACCTGGAAGAAAAAACGGTTCAGGGAGTTTGGACCAAACCAGAAGCAAGAAGATCTTCAAATTGGAGAGAGTTAAAGGCTGTTCACTTAAGCCTCCTCTCCCTCCAGGAATTTCTAGTGAATCAACATGTCCAAATATTGTCAGACAATATGACGACAGTATTATATTTAACAAAGCAAGGGGGCACAAAAAGCAAAACCCTAATGGGTCTAGCGCATCAGATCCTAAGATGGGCAGAGAACAATGTGGCCTCTCTATCAGCAGTCCATCTAAAGGGGACGGAAAACACCTTAGCAGATCTCCTCAGCAGGAAAGAAATAAGGGAAGCAGAGTGGTCTCTCAATCAGGAATTATTCGAAAAGATTTCCAAGAGTTGGGGTCATCCCCAAGTGGACCTCTTTGCAAAAGAGGAAAATGCAAAAATACCAGTCTTCTTCTCTCTTCAGAGACAGGATCAAGCTCTCGGAGTAGATGCGTTAGCTCACAAATGGGACTTCCATCTGTCCTACGCTTTTCCCCCGTTCCAACTGATACCAAAGGTGTTAGCCAAATTCAGATTGGAGTCCACGGAGCTAATATTAATAGCTCCTTATTGGCCAAAAAGACCCTGGTTTTCAACCTTGATGAACCTCTCAGTGAAACCTGCTTGGAGATTACCAATCAGGACAGACCTGTTGAGTCAGGGCCGAATTCTCCATCCAGATCCAGCTTACCTCAAACTAACAGCTTGGTTTCTGAAGAACAAATCTTAAGACGGAAGGGTTTATCAGAGAGGCTTATTTCTACCCTTCTTGCAAGTAGAAAAAAAGTGACGAGAGACATTTACTTTAAAGTCTGGAAGATCTATAATTCTTGGTGTTCCAGTAAAAACTTTGATTTTCGTACCACATTTTCAGTTTTGGAATTTCTTCAAGAGGGATTGGAGAAGGGGTTAGCAGCAAGTACGCTCAAGACGCAGGTAGCTGCTTTATCAGTTTTTTTGGAAAGAACCCTGTCAGGGGAACCTTTAATAATCAGATTTTTTAGGGCAATGGCAAAAGTAAAGCCTAGACCTGTTGTTAGTTTTCCCAAATGGGATTTATCTTTAGTTCTTCAGGGTCTAACTATGGCACCGTTTGAACCCATAGAAGAAGCATCATTACGTTTCTTGACGTTAAAGACTATTTTATTGGTAGCAGTAACTTCCGCACGTAGAATTAGTGAGTTACAAGCCCTTTCAATTAAAGAGCCCTTCATGAGATGTCTACAGGATAGGGTAGTCTTAAGGACGGATCCAGCATTTCTACCAAAGGTGGCTTCAGTTTTTCACCGTACACAGGAAATCATTCTCCCTACTTTTTGTCCTTTACCTTCGGGAGCAGGAGAAGAAGCTTTCCATACCCTTGATGTCAGGAGGTGCCTGCTTAAATATCTGGAAAGAACAAAGGAAATCAGAAAGTCATCCTCACTCTTTGTTTTAATGGAAGGTACTCACAAAGGAGGTAAAGCTTCCAAAAGCACCCTTGGAAGATGGTTAAAGCAGGCCATCAAAGAGGCATACATATCTTTGGGTCTGGAACCTCCGGAAGGGGTATTACCTCATTCTACTCGAGCAGTGGCGGCATCATGGGCAGAAAGGGCTGGGGCATCTCCTGAGCAAATCTGCAAGGCTGCCACATGGTCCAGTTTTTCGACCTTCATAAGGCACTACCGCTTGGATCTACTATCAGCCTCGGACCAATCATTTGGTAGGAAGGTTTTGCAGGCAGTAGTCCCACCCTGAAGTAAGTTTCTCGGTTATCCTCTCCAAGGTGCTGTCCTGAAAGGCGAAGGGAGAAAACCTTAGTTAGACTTACCGGTGACGGTATTTCTACGAGCCTTTCAGGACAGCAGCCTACTTCCCTCCCTTGGTTATCATATGTAAAGTATAATTATAGGACCTGGTAATTGTCTGATTATATTTTCCAGCATGTCGGAGGATTTCTCGGTAACAACTGATGGCATGGTGGAAGCAGCTGCTTTTTAAAGGGGCGTTGTCACGCAGTGTTTCCTGTCTAAGAGGTGGAGCTACGCTCTCTCCAAGGTGCTGTCCTGAAAGGCTCGTAGAAATACCGTCACCGGTAAGTCTAACTAAGGTTTTTTTTTTTTTATTGATATTTCATCGGCCACTTTATTAGGTACATCTCTTTGATTATCATTCAATTGCATGACAGCCGCTCAATGCGTTTTTAGGCATCTAGTGATCATGATTTGCCTATTTGAATGGCTTTGAACATGACATGGTGGTTGGTGCCAGAAGGGCTGGTCTGAATATTTTAAACTGCTGATCTACTGGGGTGTTTACACACAACTCTCTCTAGAGAATGGTCTGAAAATGAAAATTTCCAGTGAGGGGCAGTTGAGGATGAAAATGCTGATGCTTGTCAGAGGAGAATGGGTACCAATAACTCAAATAACCACTCATTACAGCCATGAAAGGGGTTGTAAACCCTTGTGTGGTGGTTCCCCCCCCCCCCCTTCACCAGATCTCAATCCAATAGAGCACCTTTTGGGATGTGGTGGAACAGGAGATTTGCATCATGGATGTGCAGCTCACAAATCTGCTGCAACTGTTGGATGCCAAAATCTGAGGAATATTTTCAACGCCTTGTTGGTTCTACCATGAAGAACCTGGTATTAGTAAGGTGGCCGGTAAATATGGGTGCATCTCATACAATTAGAATATCAAAGTTGGTTTATTTCAGTGATTCATATTATAGATGTGTTACACACAGTGATGTATTCCAAGCATTTCTTTTGATGATTATGGCTTACAGCTAGTGAAAACCCAAAATTCAGTATCTCAGAAAATTACAATATTGCACGAGACCAACAAAAATATCTTAATATAGAAATGTTGTCTTACTGAAAATGTCCATGTATAGTATGCAATCAGCCCCAACAATGCAGACGAGCTGAAAGCCACTATCAAAGCCATCTGGGCTTCTATAACACCTAAGCAATGCCACAGGCTGATCTCCTCCATGCCACGCCCCATTGATGCAGTAATTCATGCAAAAGGAGCCCCGACCAAGTATTGAGTGCATACTATACTGTACATAGACATACTTTTCAGTAAGTCATCATTTCTATATTAATCTTTTTATTAGTCTTATGTAATCAAATTTTCTGAGATACTGAATTTTAGGTTTTCACTAGTTGTAAGCCATAATCATCAAACTTGAAAGAAATGCTTGAAATATATCACTCTGTAACGCATCTATATAAAATGAGTTTCACTTTTTGAATTGAATAACTGAAACTAACTTTTTGTTGATATTCTAACTTTATGAGACACACCTGTATAAAGTGGTTGTAAAGCCTAAACATTTTTTACCTTTAATGCATTCCTTCCATTAAGGTAAAAAAATGTTTAGGTGTCAGTATCTCACCCTCACTCCCCGATTTACTTACCTGAGCCCTCATTTGATCCAGCGCCCTGCATGTCTGCAGCTCTTCTCTCTCTTCCCTCACTTCTGAGTCTTGCTGGCTTTGCTGGGGCACTGGGAGCTTTTTGGCTCCCAGTGCTGTCAAAGTTAGTGACAAGGGGGCAGGAAGCGGGGACGGGTCTCTCTGTCAATGGACGATGGACGCAGCAGTGGGGCTCAGGTGTGAGCATGCACGAGTGCCCCCATGGGGGGCACTGGACAGAGGGGAGGGGCCAGGATCACTGACGGGGGACCCCATAACAGGAGGTTCGCGGCCACAGTAAATATAAACGTGTTTTTTGATTTACCTTTAAAATCACTTGAACAATGTGTCATGAATTTCAGGACAGTCCCAGTTTCCTAAAATGTCTCCCTAGAGATCTTCCTGATCTTAAAGCAGAACCTCCTTATAGCAGCATTGTTTGTTTTAATTTTTTCTTTCTCCTCTCTCTTACAAAAATGTGAAACATTTTTATGATTTGTACTTTTAGGTGTTCTTGGCTTAGGCCAGGTGCTAAGTAATGTTTTCTATTAGAACCCCTCAGATCAAACAAGCAATGTATATTGTATATATGAGGGGGCGCACCCACATTTTATTGTGACCAAAATTCAGCTTTAAATACAGATAAACGTACAGCTGTCAGCAGCCAGGGGGAGGAGATGGGAGCTCAGCTGCTGACTTCTGATAAAAACATAAAATCTGCATATTGGTAACAGCACAAGAAACGTGAGAAACAACAACAATGGAGGTCATCCAGCAACTCATCTTTTCTCTAGTTGCCTTTTGGTTCTTCATATTTTAAAAAAATGGCGCACTGTATGAGAGAAGGTTGGGAGTGGCAATGAGAAACACAGCAGAAAAGAACTTCTAGCTTGGATATGTAGAAGGAGAAGTACAAGTTCATAGCCAGTAGCCAATAGCTGCCCTAGCCTCGGTTTTTGTCCGTCGGACTAGCATACAGACGAGCGGACTTTTCGACCAGACTCGAGTCCCTCAGATTTGAAACATGTTTCATTTCTAGGTCCGTCGAACTTTTGGGGAAAAAAAGTCCGCTGGAGCCCACACACGATCGAATGGTCCGCCGGACCAAGTATGCCGTAAAGTCTGGTCGTGTGTACGCGGCATCACACACACACAGACACTCTGACCCACCTACCTGACTGATACACACACACACACTGACCCACCTACCTGACACACACAAACACCCCCACTGACCCACCTACCTGACACACACACACACACACTGACCCACCTACCTGACACACACACACACACACACACACACTGACCCACCTACCTGACACACACACACTGACCCACCTACCTGACACACACACACACACACACACTGACCCACCTACCAAGAATAATGAAAAAATGTATATGTTGTATGGATATGTTGTATTTTTTGTGATCTGTTACCATCTGTGTTTTTTTTTTTTTTAGATGCTTCTCCGCCGCCGGCCAGTCATTTGCGCTCTCCCCCGTGCCAATGAGTGGCGGGATGTGACCGTCCCGGGATTCACACACACACACACACAGTGGGTGCACAATTTCATCAATTTGTACATACATCGGCTTAGTCGTCGCGACCCCCCCTAGTGCTCCTAAAGCGGCCAACGTACAGCTACGACGGCTCGCCCAGAGGAGCCAACCTGCCACAGTATAACTGCAGAGGCTGGTCCTCAAGTGGTTAAACTAGTGCACTTTAGCTTGTTCAATAAAGCTTTTTTTAAATCAAATATTTTTTTATATACAAACATCATAAACGATAACTTACAACCCAGCACGTATAGAGAGGGAATAATAAAAAAATTAAAATTAAAAAAAACCCATGCCCCCCCCTCTCTCCCACATCTATCTGGTCCCCGCTCATCATACATCCCGAATATCAGACCATCTTCTGCATATTTTTTCAAATTTCCCTAGACTGCCTCTATGTAACTAAAAAGGAATATTTTTCCTTAATTATGGTTTCCCTTACTTGCATTTTCCATTCTGCTACTGTAGGTGCATATGGTGACAACCATGTTTGTGCTATAAGCTTACAAGCCTGAAATAAACTTCTATTTATTGATACCATGTGTTCCCCCGGAGTTCTTAGTTTGTCCATGATACCCAGGAGACATCCCCCCGGTTCTATAGACATCTTAATCTCAAATACATTATTAATCATAGATACCACCCCGTACCAATAGCGATGAAGTTTAGGGCATCTCCATATCATGTGTGATAGGTTGGCTGCCCTCCCTTTACATCTAGGCCATTGGTCTGTATCCCTCCATTTCCATTTAAATAATTTCTCGGGTGTATAATGTACCCTATGTAGGATGAATAGTTGTGTTAAATTCTGAGTTGGAGATAGAGAGGCCAGGGGTATTGCCCACAGTGCCAATGCCCATGGTTCATCAGAAATTGCCCCTATATCGCCAGCCCATGCTGATCTTGGAGGTATATTCACAGCACCTTTAGTTTTCTCATATAATATATCATATAATTGTGATATCAAACCCTTTTTTCTTTCCATCCTATCGAGCAAGGCTATTACCACTGATTTATTAAACTTCAATTCATGCGATCGACCCTGTGCTTTTAATGCATGCCTAAGCTGTAAAAATTGAAAAAAATCTTTGGTTTGGGATATTATATTCATTTCTTAATTTCCTAAAGGTTTTCATCTCATCTTTCTGAAATAACTGTATCATGTACCTTAGTCCCTTCTGCCTCCAAATTTCAAACCCTCCCAGTTTCAACAGTTCCCTATAGCTACTATTGTTCCATATTGGAGTATATGACGTATATTCCTTTATTCCAGTAATTCTCCTCATTTCCTGCCATACCTTATGAAAAAATATTCCTGTAAAAAAAAAATCCTTTATCAGGATAATAAAGCTTTGACAATAAAACCTGGAAGCTGATTGGTTTCTTTGCACAGCTGCACCAGATTTTGCACTCTCCAGTTTTAGCAAAAAAAACCCCCTTAGACCCCTTTCACACTGGGGTGGTTTGTAGGCGCTCAATTATCCTGAAAAAAACAAGGTATAATCCACCCGGATAAACTAAGACAGGAACATAGCTGTTGTTTTCTTTCCTGCAACCCTCCCGCCGAGCTATTGTGTTCTCCCGGTGGGGGGAGGGGGAGCAGTGAGCCGTCCCTGCCAGGAGAGCACAGTGATTATTGATAGGCGCCATAGGCACTGGTAATAATTGCATGTAAGAATCCAGCACGCTGGTTGTACCCAAGTCGATCGATGGATTAACTTGGGTACAATCAGCCTGCTCATAGATGGTTCAAATCCGGTTCAGCAGGGTCTTGCCAACATTCAAACCATCTATGGCTGTCTTCAGTAGTTGTGATGATATGTACATGACACATGCAGAGTGGCAGAACTGGGCTTGTGCGTTAAGGTTTGTTTTGACCTTGTTCATGAAGGGGTTAGGAGCACTGACAGGTAAAGTGAATAACATTGAATATCTTGTTACACTGGCATCTGACAGTCAGTGGAATCTATTAGGCATCAAGTAAACATTTTGCTGTGAAGTTAATGAGTTGAAAGCAGAAAAAATGGGCATCGCAGTTTGTTGTGTACCGCAGCTAGCCGCTAAAGTTTCCTGCTGCTGTCATTCACACCAGTGCTAGTTGTAAAAGAATGTAAAATCCGCGTTCAGTGTAAATAAGGAAAAATAGCAGCCACTCAGCAAACAGTGGCGGCTGGTGTTTCTTTGCTTGGGGGGGGGGGCAGCAACGAACCAAACCCCCCCCCCCCCCCACTAGGGTTGCCACGTTTTCTTCAAGTCGAACCCGTACACTTTAGCGGTGCACAGCTATTTTTTTGTTTTGTTTTATAGTACAAACGTTACACATATTTTGCAATTAAATAACATTTCTAATCATATGAAATTAATCACAAGAGTCCCCCTTTACATCAGAGTCCACAGAGTTCCCCTTTTACATCTGAGCTCGCAGCGTTTCCTTTACACTGTAAGGTGGGACTCTGCAGGCTCTGATGTAAGGGAGAACACTGGGGACTCTAACATAAGGGATGCTCTGGGAACCCTGATTGAAGGGGGACACTAAGAACTCTGATGTACGGAGAGGACTCTGATGTAAGGAGGAACACTGTGGCCTCTGGTGTAAAGGGGGACTCTGATGAAAGGAGTGCTCTGAGAACCCTGATTTACCTTCATGTACTCACTCAGAGACAGGAGAGAGAAGAGAGGAGACTTCAGTCACAGACAGGGATGGATGGTGAGCTAATTCACCCATGGTAGTCAGCACCTCTCGTCCAGATGTATCTGAGGCTACTGGACTAACAAGTTCGCACTCCCACTTAACTTTTCTGAGCCACAGCGCCAGGGATTGGAGTGTGGGCAGACATAGAGGGGTAGGGGCGGGTGGAAGAGGTGCAGATCGAGCCCCCTCTCCTCACCCGTGTGTGTAAGAATTGTTAGTGCTGGCTTTGGGCAGTGTGAAAGAGTGTAATACACACTCTTGGCTTACACAACTGCAGCCAGCAACCCTGCTGGGGAGCCAAAGTCTTGTCTGAAAAGATGTGTCCGGGTTTAAGGCGGTCTGAAACCCAGACGCATGATTCCAAACCCAAACTGTCCAGGTGAATCCCGAACAGGCGGCAACCCTACCCCCCACAGTAACTGAAACCATCCAGACATCAGCGGGGACTGGGTGGCTCTTCTCCTCCTCGCTTACGCTGTGCGCCTCCTCCCCTCCTCCTAGGCGTTCATCGCCTGTCCTTTCAGCCAAATCGAGTGACGGGTATCAGTCCCGCTTTCCCCATTGGAGGAGGATCAGTGTTGCAACAGCGAATACTCATTCATTGTTGCAACACACCTGGGTGGGCTCCGGATGCATCCTCCACGTCCCGAGCCCACCCTATTTTGAAGCCTATTAGATACCTGTAAATAAGGTGCCCGGTAACTGAATAGATGGCGGCTGTGGTGGCCATGGATAGATTCATGCTATGCAATTCATGCTATTCATTCATGCTATGCTATGCATAATTCTATCTCTCTATGGAGCCGATTCACATATCTCCGCGGCGGCTCTGGTGTGAAGTACACAGGAGTCCTGTGCGTCTTTTGGTCCGTTTCAGGTCCGAATTCCAGCTTCAAAATTCAGACTGAAATCGGACCTGAAATGGTGAATGGAGACGCACCGGACTCCTGCTGTTAGCTTCTGAGTGTTCTAGTGTGAACCCAGCCTGAGAGCCCTTTCACACTTGGGCCGCCCGTGCGTTTGCGGTAAACCGCCCGCTTTTCGGTCGCTAGCAGGGCACTTTTAACCCCAAAAAAGGGGTTACAAACTCCTGTGTTGTGGCGGTTCCAAAGCCCTTTTCAGGCACTTCGGAAGCTCTGCCCAGTCATTACAATGGGCAGGGGCACGCCTGAAAAGTGCCTCAGTGTAAAAGGGTCTAAAGCAGAATTATGCAGCAAGTGAAGTCAAATCCTCCAATCTACAAACGCAAAGCTCTGGGTAAATGGATAATGAGGACAACCAGATAACTAGCCTTTTTTAGAAGGTGGTCAGCAGTTGCCAACCAAAGCTCCTTTAACATTAACATTTGAATATCATTGTGACGCTTTTGTCCTGGTAATGCGGTTTTGAAATGTTTCATTAACACCCCCAGTGGATTTCCTATGCCATTGTTTGTATACAGCATTAAGCCAGCCATAGACGGATTGCTAATTTCAATCTATCTGTGGGAAGGCTGGTTGTACTGAAATTCATCTATCGATCGACTTCAGTACAACCATGGTGTTTGTCTGTTTTTTTCTATGCGATTACTACCGCTGACTATAGCCAGCAGCAGTAATTATTGTATTTAAACAGCACAGGTAAACCAACAGGCTGGTTGGATATATCTGTCAACTTTAGTACAGCCAGCCTGTTTTGTTTTTTGTACGATTCCCCCCCGCAGGGAAACCTCCCATTGTAAATGTATGAACTTATCCTTTAAAGTGGAACTTAACTCCTTATAGCGACATGGTTTATTTCACCTCCCTCTTACAAAAAATGAGATTTTTTTTTTTTTTTATCATTTGTACTTTTAGGTGTTCTTAGCCTAGGCCATGTGCTAAGTAATCTTTTCTATTAGAGCCCCCCAGATCAAACAAGCAATGTATATTGTATATATGAGGGGGCGCACCCACATTTTATTGTGACCAAAATTCAGCTTTAAATACAGATAAACGTACAGCTGTCAGCAGCCAGGGGGAGGAAATGGGAGCTCAGCTGCTGACTTCTGATAAAAACATAAAATCTGCATATTGGTAACAGCACCGCTTATTGTGCACATTTTAAGGAGAGAATACGTACATTCTGAACAGCTGATGAAGCACAATGTGAAGTTAGCACAATGTTTATGTGGTAATTGTCACACAGTGTGTGTCATACTGATCAGATCTTCCTTTCGTCTTATGAATACTGCTGACATGGCTGTCTGAGCCTACGTGGAGCTTCTGTGCCAGTATTTACATTTCTCAGTGTTTACATTGGACTGAGTACCCCCCATCCTCCTTGATCCCTGATAGCTAAAAGTAGCAATAACATACCTAAAAAATACTTACCTATCATTGGGATCAGTTTCACACTTTTTACCTGAATCCAGACATGGGTTGCCACCTCATCCCTTGAAAACCGAACACATGAATTACACAGGTTCTGTGGCTGATCAATGTGGTAATTAAACCCACTTGGTGCCTTATCTGCATTAGAATAGCCCCAGAACCTGTGTAATTTATATGTATTCAGGTTTACAGGGATGAGGTGGCAACCCTAATCCAGACAGTCCATCTGCTATTAGGTAAACAAATTACCATCTCATTGTGCAATCTTTTGTAGATCCACCAATAATGAAATACAAGGGTGTACCTGACTGGATTCTAACTACGTTGTTTAGGTAACTCCTGACTTTACATCATTTTGGTAAATCTAAGGCTGGGTTCACACCTCCGACAGATGCGGCTCGCAGCAGGAGTCCGGTGCGTCCCTGTTCTCTGTTTCAGGCACGAATCAGGGCCTAACCTTAATTCGGCCCTGAAACGGAGCCAAAGACGCACATCGTTTCTGTGCAAGCCGCTCCGCAGCCGCAACGGAGATGTGTGAACCTGCCGAGAAAGTTCCGCTCGGCGTATAAGGACCCCCTGCGCAGTAGGAGCCGGCGGAAATAGCCGAAGATAAATAGGGGAAAATCAGCTGTACACGGCGCCTGTAATAGGGCCCCTCGCGGGCTCGCTTCGCTCGCCACGCTTCGGGCACGGCCTCGCTTCGCTCGGCTCTTTTAGATTCCCCCTCTAAGTCCACTTGGATGGTGGGGAAGGAACCTGGACCCAGAGCGCAGGCGCCGTGTACAGCTGATTGTAGATTTTGTCGTTCGGCTATCTCCGGCGGCTGCTAGTAGTTGGTACTGCGCAGGCGCTGCGCCTGCACAGTACAGGGGCGGAACTTATCCGCCGAGGGAACTTTCTCTGCAAGACACCGGCTCCATAGAAAGCCGGTCACATTCTCCTGCTATGTGAATTGGATGCGGTGAAAGCCACATCCAATTCGCATAGGTGTGAACCCAGCCTAAAGCCAGGTACACACAGGCCGAATGACGGGAGACAATAGGCAATTTAGACAAAAAAAAAAAACGGCCCGTGTGTATGTCAGTTAGGCAATGACATTTGACCCGTGTGTATGTCAGTTTGGCCGGATTCTGTCGGACGTGCATGGTGGAAAGCCAGCAGCTGACTGACTCACGATCAGCACTCTCAGCCAATGGCAGAGAGCGCTGATCGGAGTGTTCTGGCGTGGGAGGGGGGGCTGTCCCCCTTGTCAGAACACAAAAGCTCAGCAGGGGGAGATCGCTGGACTAACCTCGCATGGTTAGTACAGCGGCTCTGACCAGAGCTGACAGGTTTTTTTTTTTCGTTCAACCACGGGGTTGAATGAAAAAAAACGAATAGTGTGTACCAGGCTTAAAGCTGGGCACACATGTTGCAATCCCATTGTTCGTAATGGCTGATTCACATGATGAGGAAATCAGAAGGGAAAAAAAACACATTCAGAGCAATTTGTTTGATAATCTGATTGTTAGGGATCATAATCCCTGTTTTTTTACTCTTGTTTTTTTGTTGTAAATAAAAAAATGAAATTTGAATAGTTGCGTCATCCCCTGGTACCTGTAAAGTCCGCTTCAATTTTTTGATGTTGTTAGATGTTTTATATTGGAGGTGGTACATATTTGCCAGCAATATTCTCAGAATTGTACTGTACACATTGAACGAAAATTAGATATTGGGGGTTATTTACTAAAGGCAAATCCACTTTGCACTACAAGTGACCTTGGAAGTGCAGTCGCTGTCGATCTTAGGGGGACATGCAAGGAAAATAAAAAACAGAATTTTAGCTTGCACGTGATTGGATGATAAAATCAGCAGAGCTTCCCCTCATTTCAGATCTTCCCCTCAGATTTACAGGGACTGCACTTCCAAGTGTACTTGTAGTGCAAAGTGGATTTGCCTTCTCGTAAATAACCCCCATTGTGTTAACTTACAATAAACATTTTCTAGCTTGCACCTTCGTATTTTTAGTTTGAAAAGTTGTAAACAGCTTTCAAAAACACTATACTAACGAACAGATAATCAACTGATCGTTCCTCTCACGGAAATTTTGGTCCGATTTTCTTATCGTGTGTACTGCCCATTAGCAAAGTTCAATTTTCTAATCATTAGTGGTGTCAAATCGACTTTCGTTTTCTACCGCAGTGAGGAGAAAATTTGAAGAAGCCGTTTGAAACGTTTTTCTCAAACACATTTCTAACTTGTCACCAGGAACATTGCCTCCCTGTCTCTAAGGCTCCGTTCACATCTTGGCTTTCCGAATCGAGGGCGGAATTGCTGCGATTTTGCCCATGACCCGAATTAGCGGAAAATCACAGGGCGCCCGTGCGATCCCCGTCACTTCCAATGGCCCGCGATCATGGCACGATTTTGCCGTGATTCATTGGGTGACAATCGTGGTAAAATCGTGCAAACACAATCGCAGGACGCCTGTCACCCAAAAGAAGTTCTTGTATTCCGAATCGAGGGCGGAATCGCAGCGATTCCACCGGTGATTCAGAACGCCAAGATGTGAATGGAGCCTAAGGGTCGGTTCACACTAGGACGACTTGTCAGGCGACCTAGCCGCCTGACAAGTAGTGTCCCGTTCTGTACAATGGAACCGCTCTAATCAGAGCGACGCAAGTCGCTCCGACTTAGAAAAAGGTTCCTGTACTACTTTGGGGGCGACTTGCATAGACTTCTATATAGAAGTCGTTTTGCAAGTCGCCGCCCCTGTCGTGTCCAGGTCGCCTGAGGCAGTCGCGCTGCAAGTCGCGCTGCCTCAGTGTGAACCGGGGCTTAGGCTTCATCCACACAGGACGTTAAAAAAAAAACACCAGTAGCGCTAGCTGTAGAAAGCTGTAGAATGAGTTTTTCAGCGTTTTTGCAGTAGCGTTTGCGTTTTTTAGCAAAACTATACTCCAAGTTAAGCTTATGGCTCAAAATACTCATAAACAGCCACGTTTTTCAGCTTTTATTAGAGTTAGAGCATTTTTGCAGCTTTTTTTGTTCCATAGAAATGCATGGAAACGCTTGATTTTGAGTGACTTAGTGCATTTTGTTGCACTTTTTTTGCTCAACTGTAATAATTAAATAAAAATAAATAAATTACATAAATAAAAATCATTTTAACCACTTACCCACTGGGCATTAAACCCCCTTCCTAACCAGACCAATTTTCAGCTTTCGGTGCTCTCACACTTTGAATGACAATTACTCAGTCATGCAACACTGTACCCATATGAAATGTTTGTCCTTTTTTTTTACACAAATAGAGCTTTCTTTTGGTGGTATTTATGCCCCGCTGGATTTTTTATTTTTTGCGTTATAAATCAAAAAAGACTGAAAATTCGGTATATAAAAAAAAAAAAAAATTATTTGTTTCCGTTAAAATGTATTGCAGAGTATTGGTGAGTATTGGCAGAGTATTGCAAAGTATTGGCAGAGTATTGGCAGAGTATGGCAGTACTGGCATATGGGCACTGAGCAGCACTGTGGGCTGGATCTGTAGTGCCCACAGCTCTGCAAACGATCTCTCCCTCGCTCCTCTCACAGTGTACCGATCGGTACAGAGAGGGGAGGGAGGAAATGACGCCGGTTTGTTTACAAGTGATGCTTCGTCATTTGACGGAGCGATCACGTGGTAAACGGACGCTAACAGCGGCCGTTTACCGCGATCCGTGACTGATGTTCCCGGGTGCGCGCCCTTCTGTGAGGACGTCGATGGATACCCACCCAAAATAAGCCGACCGTGCTGTAGCCGTCTTTCAGCTATGGCCCGGTTGGCATGTGGATAAATAATACATAATTAAAAAATAAATAACAATTTAAACAAATAAGTACAATGACCCTAACCCCAACCCATAATATTAACCCCTAACCCAACTAAATATATAAATAATAAATAAAATAAACTCCTTTAAAAAAATTGTATAAATAAATACTAAAAAAAAAAATGGATGAGAAGCTGAAAAAACATAGCAACAAATGATAAAACAGATGATGATATTTTTCTCTATTGGCTAATGAAAAACGCCAAAGCTCAAAAGCACTTTTGTATAGTGTTTTTAAAATGCTCAAAAATGCCCATACAAATGCCTGAAAAAAGACCCCCGTATATAAACACGACGCTTAGGTGTCAGCGCAGCCTAAAAGCTATGCAACTGTTCACAGCCGTGCGCTACATTTTTACTAAGGAGTCCTGCTTGTTGCACCTTCAGTGTGTTAAGGGAAAACACGCCAAATAAGCAACTCCCATTATACACAAGGGTAACACACTGAAAATGCATCATGCGTTTTTATTAGCGTGTCCTTCGAGTCACATGTTCACTTTTTTTTTCCCCTGGTGACTGTTGGAGGAAATCACATGAAAAATGCAGTAATGGCCCATGCACATGATCACGAAAAATACCACTTTCGAAGCGATCGTACGATAATCTGATCGTTAGTGTGCAGCTTTTAAGAGCTGATCACAACAATTTATACAAAATTTTCTGATGGGACAAGCAAAAAATTTTTTTCGTACGATACCAGATCGCATGATTTTTGTTTAGTACAGCTGTTTTTGGAAAATACAATACAAATACATTGAGGTATAGGGGGGGAGGTGCTGCGCTAACCAGAAGAAAGCTGTAAATCTCTGTCTGTGGTCAATTAATAAAATGACTTAAAATCGCATAATAACATAAATCGCATAAATAAGTGTTGACACTAAAAACATTCAAGTCTTAATGATCAGCATCCTGTGTATGTGAAAAAAAGTGCATAAAAAATCCTTTTCAGTTGGTATATACTAAATGACAAAAAAATCGCATGAATAAGTGTTGACACTAAAAACATATAAATCTAGATAATCATATGTAGGTGCACAAAGGGGCATAAACACTACTTCATGTGAATAATTCTAAATAAAAATACATAGAATAAATCAGAAATAACCATCAAAAACATATCCTTATAAATGGTGCAAAACGTACAAAGTGCCAGTGCTTAAAGGTGATCTAGATATCGCAAATAAAACACATCAATCCTACGCAATATGGATGATAAATAATATAAATGAATGTCCCAATAATAGTGATGTAAAATATATTGTGCTGGCCTGCGAAACAAATGACCAATGACATGCCAGTAAGTGCAGCAAACTTAAAGTGCCAGTGTAAAAGTCTTTGAAGGTGCAAAAGCAAGTTCTGGTGTATTCAACAAAACAACAGTGGGGTGTCTGGGATGCAATTCACTCAGTGTCCTCTTCGTGCATAAAACACTAATGTAAGCAGTGGCCCCTTACCTAGCGGTGCTAGGTCAACCGCATGAATTGTAGCTAAAACGCCAGGTCCTGAGCCTCCATTGCGTCCCTATATCCACGCTTGCCGGTGTTGGGTTATCCTAATGGCAGCTGATTACAAGTGGCTATGGTCCTATCAGGGGTCCTGGACCAGCGGTTGACCTAGCACCGCTAGGTAAGGGGCCACTGCTTACATTAGTGTTTTATGCACGAAGAGGACACTGTGGGGGTCATTTACTATAACTCCAGGAAGTACTGGGCACTATGGCAAATAATAGAGCCAATTTTAGCCAAATGGAAACAAAACGGCGAATTTGCGCATGAAAATCAGCGATATAAGTGGAGAACAAACATTTGAAAGTTCTAAATTGCCGCTAATTAGCGCTTCCGCGTATATACAAATGCCAATTCTTATCAAGTTGTTATATAGCAGTGTACTGTAGCCATGATCCATGTATGTGAAAGAAACATTTTTATGTGAGATGTGCTCTACCTCGTGTGCATCTATTGATGTATGTTGCAATTAGTATTCCTATTTCTTTCCTTCTTTTGCTAACTAATGCAGTTATGAATGATTATTACATAGTAATGTCTGCTATTCTGTAAAGTTACATGTATTAAACATTTAGGTTACCTATTTGTTGTATGTTGTTTTTTATTTTTTAATTTAGGTGACTATAAAGCGGTAATTATTTATATTCATTCTTTAATCATACTACACTATTATGTAGGTCTCATACTTAGCACAATGGCTTAGTAGTCTGCTCAGATGTCTCCACAGCACTCACGATACAAGTTCAAATACCAGCCAACCTACCATCCCCCAGCTGTGTTTATTTTTTCAGTGCACAAGCCAATTAAAATGAACAAACAAAAAATGTCATCTGCCCATTATTTAGTGTGTGGTGTTTGGAATTTCACACCATAATAGTATTGAATACTTACATATCATTGCATGCATTTGAAGAGTTAATATAATCAGCCAAATTTAAAGTGCATTGGCTAATTGGCATTCACCTATTTTCAGCATATGCTACTTTGGCTAATTGGCTAATAGTCATTTGCTTTTTTTTTCACCAATTCAATCTTTTAGTATTTCTCTGTGGGATTTGAACCCATGAGTTCTTCAAGGTAGAAGTGCTGACCACTAGCCTATTGGGCGTAGCACAGTCATACATAGAAAATACATTCACTAGTGTTTGATGTTTCTTCTCCCCGAGCTGTCTCTCCTGCTGCCACCATCTTCCCCCGCTGATGTGTTCTTCAGCGCAGCCGGTTACCCACTAATAAAAAAAAAAGCCGCTCTTCTTGTGGCGGTCTTCTGTGGCCATCCGATAATGTCACCCGGAGAGTCCGCTCCATGGCTATGTAAGAGACGCCACACAGCAGGTGACAACACAGCAGAGGAAGACCACCATGGAAAAAGAGCAGCTTTTTTTTTATTAGCGGGTAACCAGCGGTGCGGAAGAAGACAGCAGATGGAAAACATGGCAGCGGCAGGAGAGACGGCTCTGGGAGAATACAGCTCGGGGAGAAGATGGAGGAGGGAGAGACAGCGTCTGGAGAAGATGGCCAAGGGAAGAAGACAGCTCGGAGCTATTTTACAATAAAGGACTTGTCAAAAACCGGCTATTGATTTTTTTTACATTTCACTGCTTTTTTTGGTGAATGGGTAGGGGTAAAATGTACCCTATACCTATTCACATAGGGGGCAGGATCTGGGAGCCGACTTTTTAAAGGGGGCTTCCAGATTCTGATAAACCCCCTGCCTGCAGACCGACAACCACCGACCAGGGTTGTCGGGAAGAGGCCCTTGTCCCCATCAACATGGGGAAAAGGTGCTTTGGGGCATGTGGCCTGGTAAGGTTCAGAAGGGGAGGGTGCTCACTCGTCCCCCCCTATCCTGACCTCCAGGCTGCATGCTCGGATAAGGGTCTGGTATGGATTTTGGGGGGCCCCACATCAAATTTATTTTACAATTTGGTGTGGGGTTCCCCTTAAAGTCCATACCGAAGGGCCTGGTATGTACTGGGGGGACCCTACGACATTTTTTTCCTTGAATTTTGGAATTCCATACCATAATATTATTGAATAAGTACATACCATTGCATGCATTTGAAGAGTTAAAATATGGAATAAAGCAAGCTGATGTGCTTTGGCTAATTATGCTTCTGAGTACAATGCACACTTCTAGGAGGTAATGCTGTCAGTGGGATTTGAATTCATGGCTTGAACTTTTGGGGGCAGCAGGGTATACCGCTATGCTACAGAGCTGAGCACTTACCTACAGAGAAAATACATTTACTAATGTTTGATTCAATACAATAATGTTTTGCATTTCAGGCATTAATATTATAGTACCAACCATGCTCATGCCGATGTGCCGATGTGGCATTGGCTAATAGGCGTTCGCCTCTTTTCAGCATACGCTGCTGAGTACAATGCAAGCTTTCAGTAGGTGATACCATCTGTGTGATTTTCAGCCATTTGAGCACAATTATATTGAGAACATATGTTTACTAGTGTTTGATGGTGGGACTACTTTATATTCTAGGTATAAAATAGTACTCAGCACAGTGACTTAGGCACCTTTCACACTTGTGCAACCTGAAAGTTGCGAGATTTTAATGCGACTTTAAGCAATGCCTGTGTAATCTTGAGGTCTATGGACGCAGGAGTCGCAGGGAAAGACACGCAACTTTCCCACGATTTTGCATCAGCAATTTTGCCGCAATTCCAGGGAATGCCTGTGTAAACTTGAGGTCTATGGACCTCAACTCGCATCAAAGTCAGACCAAAGTAGTACAGGGACTACGTTGAAGTCAGTGTTACTTGAAGTCGCACAGATATGAATGGTACACATTGAAAATCATGGGGTTTGACTTGTCATACGACTCTGATGTCCAACGTTGCACAAGTGTGACTCAGCCTGACTTTGTCAGCGATTTTAGAGACATCAGTGCACTTTCCTGCACAAATGTCTAGTGAAATCACATAGGTCCCAACTGTTCTCCTTTAAGAAGGTGTCCTATGCCTACCTACTTTTGCTAATAGGTGTCCCTTATACCCATCTCAAAAAGTTGGGAGGTAAGAAATCGCCCCCTGAAGTCGCCCAAAGTAGTGCAGGAACTACTTTTGGGAATTGTTGTGGCGTCGCACCAATTTGGACAGTTCCATTGCCATCAATAGGCGCCGATTTGGCCTACAATTTGACATGTCAATTCAGACCTATGTGAACATGGGTGAAGTTGCATAGATATTAGAGCTGCACGGTTCTGGCCAAAATGAGAATCACAATTTTTTTGCTTAGAATAAAAAGATCACGATTCTCGTGACATAAAATCTTTCACATTATCCCACAAGAAATTGGGCTAACTTTTCTTTTTTTTTTTTAAATCATTAAAGTAATTTTTTCCAAAAAAAATTGCATTTGAAAGGCGCAAATACAGTGTGACATAAAATATTGTAACAACCACCATTTTATTCTCTAGGGTCTCTACTAAAAATATATATATAATGTTGGGGGGTTTTAAGTAATTTTCTAGCAAAAAAAAAATGATTTTAACCTGAAACCAACAAATGTCAGAAAAATGTTTAGTGTTTAAGTGGTTAAACTTTCCTCACTTACACAGAATTCTATTTAATTGACAAATTGTTACAAGGTTTCTAGTCAAGTTCACTGATAAAGAATGTTCTAATTCTTGGCAGACTTCCTGGTTTTTCGGCTGTGGCTTCAGAAGAGCAGAGAGAGTTCTTTGCAATAGCAAGAATCGTGAAACGCTTTTTTCAAGATCGTAAAGGGGAAAAAAATTACGATGACGATTAATCGTGCAGCTCCAATAAATATTAATGGAAATCAAGGGGGACAACTTTTCATGTGACTCTGAGGTCCAAAGCTCCATGAAAAGTCACCCAAGTGTGAAAGTAACCTAATGCGATTAATTGATAACACCTTTGAATAAGGCCCCATTTGCACAGCTTTGTCATGACTTGAAGCAATGTCTGTGTAATCTTGTGGTGTATGGACCTCAAATTGCATCAGTCAAACCAAGGTAGTGCAGGGACTAATTTGCTACACTTTCAGGATGCACAAGTGACAATAGGGCCAAATTCAAAGGTGTTATCCTTGAATCTCATTCACACTGCTGCGACCTGAAAGTCACACTATTTTGCTGCCACTTTGCCGCTGCAACTTGGCCCCAACTTCTGGGAATGCCTGTGTAATATTGTACCCGATATACCTTAAGTCACACCAAAGTAGTACAGGGACTACTTTGAAGTTGGTGCGACTTAAAGTAGCACAGATATGAATGATTGTCATTGAGAATCATGGGGTACAACTTGCCATGGAACTCAGAGGTCCAAATTTGCTGCAAAATTCGCCCAGCTGTGAAACAAGTCATATATATTTTAATAAAAGGATCTCTCATTTATACTTGCATAGTCCTTACTGATTTACATCAGCAGAACAAATGCAGGAAGTGATGTGTGCACATGGGACGGAAGCAAATGTGTGGTGATGCCAAACAAATCAATGAACCCCACCCACACCAAATCTAACTATGACATCCACCCCTACATTGATTAAGTACAAGTACATATCCTACACTTACCCGGCCAATGAGCAGCGCCTCCTCTCTGCTAAAGAGACCTCGCCATGTCCACCTAGATTGAGATCCTGACCAGCACAAGAACTTCCGGGTGCATACAATGACTAATTTCCAGGTCAGAAGGTGAAACCACACTTTTGATTGCAGCTGCGAATATTTGATCTCAACCATGATTAGTATTTTATTTTCAGATATGCAAATCTGTATTTCTACATATATTTGAAGGTAAACTTAAGGGAGTTCGATAAGAAATGGTGTCCCTGGGTTAGCAGCAGGTGAATTACAAAGGCAAAAGGCCCAGTTTGAGCCCTGGTTCACACTGACAGCAGGAGGAAAGCATTCAGCTGAACTCCCACAATTTCATTCCTGCATGTCAGTCCCGACTGTGGGGGCAACATCAGAGACATCGTTGCAGGTTTCTGCACCAATATCAATACAAATCGCACTAATTAGAACAGTGCAATTGCCACAGATTTGACATGTCAAATCACACCAATGTGAACCAGAGCTGACACATTCAAACACTGCCTATCCACCAGCTGAATTCATTACCTGCAATTCTCCACAGCTGTTAATGATAAAGATGGAATCGTTATATATAACTTGCAGTTGTGCAGAAGCCTAGGTTTACATTGGAGCGATTGGTCATGCGATTTGAGAGATCAAATCACGTGACTATTGGCAATGGCACTGGCACTGTTCCAATTGATGCAACATTTTTTTTGTGGCACCGCATCAATTTGCTAAAGTAGTTCCTGCACTATTTTTGCCGATTTCAGGTGTGACTTCAATAGACATTTGTGTATGAAGCCACCTGAAATCACGCTGACCTTGCTACTTTGAAATCATGCTACTTCAAGTGAAGTAGCACAATTTCAAAGTAGCATGTGAACCAGGGCAAAGAGATTAGTTTTTTGGTGCACAAATACATATTGAAATAAAATATAAAAGAGATCTTGCACTTTCCCAAAACCACCCACAAAAACTAAAGAAAGAAAAAGTAGAAGGAAAAAAAAAACCCCACACACCAAGAGCTCAATGTACTTTTATTTTACCAGCAGAAAAAAAATAAATTTACATTTACTAGCTTCAAAAAAATTTGGACAGGATATATGGTACTACATTTAGCAACGGAATTTTAAGGGCCCTGCTCATAGGAGCTTACAATCTAAAATTAGACAAAACCTTAGAGTGGACACAGCTTTAATTTCAGTGTATAACGGGCAACACATCACATTATCTGAAAGATTATAGAAACATACTTAACAGTCATTCTTACAAAGCATTCCAACATAATATTGCAAAAGACTTATTCAAAACACCCACCACCAGCCCACAATCCACACATACATACATTGGTGACCATGTTCTACTGGAAGCTGCATTTCGGTGTACACAATTAAACGAGATCAAAAACAGTAGGTCAGCAGATGCTTCCAAACGATGTTTGCATGATCAGACAGGAACAATACACACACAACATTGACAGCATGGCCACATAAACCCACTTTTGATTGAAAAAATGCACAAGAATTTCATCAAATCTCCCAATATCATTCCTTCTCCATCACAACAAAAAACCTGACCTTCTCAGGCCAAACGAACCCCCCTACTGCAGGCCTTTATATAAGAGAGGTTGTATTGTTAGCACACTGACACACCCAATAGAAGTACACGCCCACCAGTATCTTTCAATCTATCTCTTCATGTATGTCTAAAGTGATTGCACCTGATGAGCAGGAACACATAATAGGATTTGCAACTGTGTTAGGCTTGGCTATGTGCATCAAATCTCCAACTACAGGACAAAGATCAAAGTCCATTTGCATCCACATAAACAAAGCAAAAGTTTTCTAAGTATATGTACCTGTGCAGTGTAAACCCTAAAATTTGAAATGTCCAAGTCCCTGGGCATGATTAGTGCTAATAAACATTAACATCAGTCCCTGGCTGCAATGAGCTTCCAATATAAAGTCCAAAATTAACTTTCTTATATTAGAACCTATTTCGACAGGAGACAAATAAGATGCCAGCATGTCTTTAGATTGTGGTGAGAAACCCACACAGGGAGAACATATAAACTTCAACACAAGCATTAGCATGTTGGTGGAAGTGAACCAACATCCCAGGTGCTGCTAGACAGAACTGCTACCCACTTAGCCACCAGGGCAGACCCACATCTCTGTGCATCTCTGTGGTGTGAACTAGCCCTAAGTCCATAGCCATGCTCAGTGTCACAAGCAATATACAGTATATTGGCGTAAGTATTGGGATGCCTGCCTTTAAACACACATGAACTGTAATGGCATCCCAGTATTAGTATTGGGTTCAAAACTCATTTGGCCCACCCTTTGCAGCTATAACAGCTTCAACTCTTCTTGTCCACAAGGTTTAGGAGTGTGTCTATGGGAATGTTTGACCATTCTTCCAAGTGCATTTGTGAGGTCAGGCACTGAAGTTGGACAAGAAGGCCTGACCTACAGTCTCCTCTCTAATTTATCCCCAAGGTGTTCTGTTGTGTTGACGTCAGGACTCTGTGCAGGCCAGTCAAGTTCCTCCACCCCAAAATCACTCATCCATGTCTTTATGGACCTTGCTTTGTGCACTGGTCCAAATGATTTGGTGGAGGGGGATTATGGTGCGGGGTTGTTTTTCAGGGGTTGGGCTTGGCCTCTTAGTTTCAGATAAGGGAACTCTTAAGGCGTCAGCATACCAAGACAATTTGGACAATTTCATGCTCCCAACTTTGTGGGGACAGTTTGGGGAAAGCCCCTTCCTGTTCCAACATGACTGCACACCAGTACACAAAGCAAGGTCCATAGAGACATGGATGAGCAAGTTTGGGGTGGAGAAACTTGACTGGCCTGCACAGAGTCCTGGCCTCAACCCGATAGAACACCCTTTGGCTGAATTAGAGTAGAGACTGCAAGCCAGGCCTTCTCATCCAACATCAGTGCCTGGCCTCACAAATGCACTTCTGGAAGAATGATCAAACATTCCCATAGGCAGACTAAACCTTGTGGACAGCCTTCCCAGAAGCTGTTCTAGCTGCAAAGGGTGGGCCAAATCAAATTTTAACCCTACGGACTAAGACTGGGCTGCCATTAAAGTTCATGTGTGTGTAAAGGCAGGCGTCCCAATACTTTTGGCTATATAGTGTATCTGGAAAAGACTTACAATGGTGGTGGAACCCTCCTACACATAACTACTACAATTAGACATAGTTATAGGACCTGGGAAATGAGACAACTTCTCTACATGAAGTAACATGGTTGGGATTTGAACCCAGACCCTCAGAGATACTAAGCAGAAGTTCTAACCTCTAAGCCACAGAGCTGCCACGTGTGAGACCCTCCTACACATAACTACACATAAATACACATAAAAACACATAAATACTGCATTCTATGGACATACAGGTGATGGAATTACATTACTCAAGAGTTATTCTTCTTGATTTATTCTGTGATATTTGGTGTTTTTTTGTGGGTGAGAGTAGCATATTACCCTCAAATTTTTGGGAATTACATTTTGATTTCTGATGTTTGTACACATATCACATTTTTGGGCTCAAATTATGAATATTTGGAAATAATACAAAGCACAAAAAATTGTGATTCATTTTAAATTTTCATCAGCAATGGTATTGTTTGTGGATTGTAAAGACACCTGTGTGAGTTTGGGGTAAAGATGGTTGTGAGATGAAGAAAAACAAGTGAAAGTGACAGAGAAAAATATATTTTACCAAAACATCAAAACATTCCACATTGTAGCATTCTTAAAATCAAAATATTTTAAGTAGAAGCAACAATGATGCAAAGGAAAATGTATTTCACAGAAAGATACATTTCATCTCAACATTAAAAGGGTTTTTTTGTGAAAGTTAGAATTGTTCCATTAGAATCAGTGACTGAAACTTCATTTGGACTAAATTAGAGCAGATTTTAACTCCCAAAAAATGCTCTCTAATTAGCTCTCATTTTGGTATTTACTATACCTCCAGGTAAAAAAGACACTTGAGTTAAAATGAGAGTTATTTTCAGGTCTGAGCATGCTCAGTTGTGTTGGCACCTAGTTGTCCAAAACGGGGAATTTTTCACTTTTCAGACTTTTAAACATATTTCAGTGTAGAAATCACTTTTTCACACAGTTTAAAAGCAGATAATCTTTAAATAATATACCGCATATTTCAGTACCATTTAGGCAATTATATCATGCTCTAAAAATTATTTCCATGTGCAATTCTATAGGTTTTAGCAGAGTAAGGGTTTGGGCTCTATTTAGTTTCAGGGAGCTATAGTAAATTCGATTTTGGGAGAATTTTCTCACCAGCGCTATAGTGAATACCGTTTTAGCGCGAATTACCGCTATTAGCGCTAATTCGCGCTAAATTGCCGCGAATTAGCGCTAAATTGCCGCGAATTGGCGCTAATTCGCGGCAATTTGCGCGAATTAGCGCCATAGCGCTATAGTAAATGACCCCCTGAGTGAATTGCATCCCAGACACCCCACTGTTGTTTTGTTGAATACACCAGAACTTGCTTTTGCACCTTCAATGACTTTTACACTGGCACTTTAAGTTTGCTGCACTTACTGGCATGTCATTGGTCATTTGTTTCGCAGGCCAGCACAATATATTTTACATCACTATTATTGGGACATTTATTTATATTATTTATCATCCATATTGCGTAGGATTGATGTGTTTTATTTGCGATATCTAGATCACCTTTAAGCACTGGCACTTTGTACGTTTTGCACCATTTATAAGGATATGTTTTTGATGGTTATTTCTGATTTATTCTATGTATTTTTATTTAGAATTATTCACATGAAGTAGTGTTTATGTCCCTTTGTGCACCTACACATGATTATCTAGATTTATATGTTTTTAGTGTCAACACTTATTTATGCGATTTTTACATGCGATTTTTTTGTCATTTAGTACAGTGTTTCTCAACTCCAGTCCTCAAGGCGCCCCAACAGGTCATGTTTTCAGGCTTACCATTATTTTGCTCAGGTGATTTGATCAGTTTCACTGCCTTAGTAATTACCACAGCCGTTTCATCTGAGAGAAATCCTGAAAACATGACCTGTTGGGGCGCCTTGAGGACTGGAGTTGAGAAACACTGATTTAGTATATACCAACTGAAAAGGATTTTTTATGCACTTTTTTTCACATACACAGGATGCTGATCATTAAGACTTGAATGTTTTTAGTGTCAACACTTATTTATGCGATTTATGTTATTATGCGATTTTAAGTCATTTTATTAATTGACCACAGACAGAGATTTACAGCTTTCTTCTGGTTAGCGCAGCACCTCCCCCCCTATACCTCAGTTTGATTTTGGGCTTATGTCTGACCCTTGCTTCGGTGCATGCAGCTGTCCAGTCACATACGTGCGTTTTTACAATTTTTTCTGAGTTTTTGTTTTCTTCTCTTTTTCCAATTGGGTAGCGCAGGAATATTCTTATTACAATACAAATACATTACAACACATTACATCACTTCCACATTTTTATTCTATCGTACGAGAATTTTCATCACTTTAGTAAACGCTTCATTTTCAATATGAGATTAGCGTGCAAAAAAAACCCCAAAAAAACAGATGATCATTCGTCCGATAATCTGATCGTGTGTGCCAGGCATAAGGGTTGTCTTAAAATTCAATGCAACACATTAAAATCACAATATGGGTTTTACTATGTACAGATGTGATTGGGCCCTAATAGTTTGATGAATAGCAATTTAAAATGAACTTTTCATTAAAACTAAAAAAAAAAAAAAAACAACTTAGACTTCTATTGACCAATGTCACCTCCCTGCTTTTCACACTGCTTTGTCCATACTTCTTCCCCAACACCCCCCAGCAACAGGACACCATGTGACCTTTCACCTATTATTACTACATCACCACTCCCCGAGGCGCCGCCCACTCCACTCCTGAATGCAACAAAGAGTCATGAGCTAGGCAGTCACGTGAGCCCCCCCCTCAGGGTAGAACCCGCCCCGTTCCCAGGGAGCGACCAATGGAAGAGCGTCTATGTTTTAGGAGGCAGGGCCACCAGTTCCCTTTAAAAACGCTTGATAATACCTGCAGTTTCCAGCTGGTGATCGCATTGTGAGGTATGTAGAAACAATGGTGGAGAAGGGGATGGATGGAATGTGCTTTGTTTATTGTTAGTGGGCCATGGAGGCCTCCCTAATGATATGAGGGAGTGAGGACGGCTTCTTGGTAATCCAGGCACTTCTATGTAGTGGGGGAATGGCCATAGCCGTTCAGGCTTCACAGCTCACACTATGGGGAGGCTTTTTCTAACACTGGAGCAGATGTACATGGTGTCCAATCAGCTTCTAGCTTCAGGGTGGTTTTAGTTGAGCTTTATAAACAAAGCTGATTGGTTACTTTGCACAGCTGCTCTAGTTTTAGTCTATTCAGCTGCAAGAACTCAATTGTGTGGGGTGTGGTGGGTTTTTTTTTATATAAGCTTGTTTATAGTAGAATGCAGCTGGGCTGACCAGACCTTCACACACAAGGTGTATGTATCCCCATATAGGAATGTATGCTCCTTCCCTGAGGATTGCATGTATGTAAATACTTATTCCTGCTGGTTAAATCCCCCAACACTAGAAATTCTTAAAGAACTGATTTAGACCCTCCCCTGAGTTTCCACCTGGAGGTCCTGGTTAAGATTTCATCTTTAGGCTTCATGTACATGAGACGCCGGTGCAAACTATACTGATCACGTTTTTAAAAGCTGAAACCAGTGTTTAGAAATGCCTGTTTTGCCGTGTTTAGCTGTGTTTTACCGTATTTGTGTCTAGAAGCGTCCCTTATCTCGGGGCCACTTGAAGCTAGGAATGTCACATTTGGCATGCAAAGTGTAACTAGCACTACAACATATCCAAATTTGGGGTTCCTAGCACCAAATGGCCCCGAGATATGGGGCCCCAAAGTTAGGTTGGAAAATATCATTCTCTGCTGCAGTTTACCATCATATTTCTGTTTTCTGGTCCCAAAAATAGGGTTCCTTTTAAACACTTGTAAATGCGGTACCGGCATTTGGCGTCAAACGTGGGAAACTTTTGCATCTGAACCCATTTTTTTGCTTCTGGAAAAACGAGGTTAAACACAACTGCCTAAACGCCAAAAACTGAGAAAGTACATGGACACATAGGATAACATTGAGTTCAGGGGCAGTTGAGAGAAGTGTCCAACTGCCTCTGAACGCGTGTTTAACAGCGTCTCGTGTGCATGAGGCCTTAGTCCTGTTTTGGTGACTATTTATACGTTTGCTTTGTTGTGGTCACATGTGATGACTGTTTGTAATGTGATAGCCGGGGGGGGGGGGGGCTTTAAAGTGGAGCAAAACTCCCCCCACCAGCACCATCCTATTCATCTAGTGCTCTGGAGGGGGTGTCAGCCATCTTGATGGGCTGGGATGACACCATTCCTCATGTACACAATTCATTCTGGTAATGAGGTGTGCAGAGTAGTAGTACATCCAGATCTGTAATTGGGGCTCATTCACACAAATACACAAATGACTGTTACACTGATACACAAGTGACTGTTTGTAATGTGATAGCCGGGGGGGGGGGGGGGGGGGCTTAATGTGGAGTAAAACTCCCCCCACCAGCACCATTCTATTCATCTAGTGCTCTGGAGGGGGTGTCAGCCATCTTGATGGGCTGGGATGACTCCATTCCTCATGTACACAATTCATTCTGGTAATGAGGTGTGCAGAGTAGTAATACATCCAGATCTAATTGGGGCTCATTCACACAAATTCTGTTTATATGCATACAAATTTGTTTGTATCTAAATGCAGCACTATAGTCATTGGGGAGCCTACACTTAGCTGTGTCTACATATGGAAGTGCTTACTATGTACGCTTGAAATAGAACACTGCTGGAAACTTCATGCAAGTACTTCAGGGCCATATCCTCAGAAGGATCTTGCTTGTATGCATCTAAAAGAAAAGTGTATGTGTAAATTTTTTTTTTTTTTTTTTCTGTGAATGAGGCCCCCCCCCCCCCCCCCCAGTTCAAGATTTTGACCAGGCTGGAAAGCTGCTTTTACCGTAGAAAATACACATTGCCAGTAGTGCTGAATTGTGTGGGGAAAGTCCAACAGGGTGGTTGTACAGAATTCAATCGTTGGACCCACTTCTGTAAACCTCCTGCCTATACATGGATGAATTATGAATTCTAATCCATCTACAGCTGGCTACTGAAGGTTTTACACTGGAGATTGAATTGCCTTTTATTTATTGGGTGGGCAGGTTGTGTTGACCCAGCTGCTGGGTTTTCCATTCTTTGGAGGTTGGGGGATTAAACCCAAACGGTTTCTCAGAATGAATATTGTACTAGTCAAAAGGTATAAGGCAAGCCATACACTGACACTTTCCTGCAACCATGATTCCCCCATCAGCACAGTGCTAATGGGGAATCAGCATTTGTCTTCTCCTGACAAGTGGGTGGGAGAAGATGGTGACTATCGCTAGCAGCTATAGCAGCCATTAGTGATAATTGCAAGAATCTGGCAGGCTGGTTGTAGCAAAGTTGATCACTCAACTGGGTACATTCAGCCTGCTCACTATGGTTTGAACTATGATCGGTCTAAACTTTGCATAACTTGGCGCTTGGGTGTTTTGTGCCTCAGAGCAAGTAGTAAACTCACTTTTACTCATTCTTTGATCTTCTACACAAGCACCAATACCCCTCTTTTCTAGTCGGAACTATTGACTTTGTAATCTCTACCTGTGCCTAATAGTTTGTATTTTGTACCTGCAGGTTAGAAGTCATGATGTTACTTGTAGTTGCTTCCCTATGCTTGGCATCGGTATTTTCTCTTCCTGTTCACGATCCAGCTTTGGATGAAACATGGAACTTGTTTACTACGCTCTTTAATAAAAAATATCAAAAGGTAAGTTTTTAATAAATATACTTCTTGTAATCAACTGCTACCTTCTATAGACTTGCTTTAGATTACTACCATTATAAACTATTTCTGTACGATGCCCTTACACCTGGACTGGAATCCACTAGAAGGGCTATTTTTTGTTTTTTTTTTTCTTTTTGCGCTTAAAATTGGGGGTGACTTACTAAAACTGGTGCTGCTAAGCATAGTAACAATCGGTAACCCAATACTTACCTGAGCCTAATCTTCCTCCAGCAATGTGCATGAGTCAGCTGGCTGAGACAGCGCTGCTGTCAGTGACCCAATGAGGAGAGGGGATGGGGCAGAGCCTCCATGTCTGGACAGGCTCGGGAGTGAGCCTGCTCATGTGCTCTCAAGTAACTTTAAAAGTAACATGTTCTACTTGCCTACTACTGTGCAGTGATTTTTGCACAGAACAGCCCAGATTCTCTTGGATCCCTTGCTGGAGCTCTGCCCCATAACAAGAAGCTTGCTATGAGGACACAAGCAGGCTTGCTCACGAGCCATTGCTCTATCTATTCAGACATGGAGGCTCTGCCCCATCCCTTCTCATTGGCTCACTGACTTTGACATCAGTGCTGTCTCAGCCAATGAGGGAGAATCCCCCAGACAGCTAAGGCTCTTGTGTACATTGCTGGAGGAAGATTGGGCTCGAGTAAGTATTGGGGAGGGGTACTGTGTATGCTGCACACAAGTTTTTTTTTTTTTTTTTTTTTGTTTTTTTTTTCTGCATGAAGGTAAAAAGCCTGCCATTTAGAACCACTTTAACATCAGTGTTGAGTTCTGGAGTTGACACCAGGTAGGTCCACATATAGTAAAAGCTTGGTTGAATCTATAAAAAATGGCTAAACCTATTTTTCCTCTCTAGGATGATGGTGCATGGAGAAGGCTGGTATTTGAGGATAATTTCAGGAAAATCATGAAGCACAATATGGAAGCTGCTGCAGGAAAACACACTTACACCCTTGGCATGAACCATTTTGGTGACCTGGTAAGTGTACATAAAACCTTTTGAGCAACAATGGATTTATACTGTAAGAGTACCTGGTGTATTAAAGTCTTCAGTTAAAATGCAAGTAGATAGTTCTTTATTGCAGAAAAGACATGCTATATATCCAAGAAAACGATCTTGCTTGCCTGTTCAGTCTAGCATAGCTGTGCATGTACAGCTTTATTCTTGGTCATTTGATTCTGTGCATGTGGGATCAAGCTATACAATACATACCTGGAACACACAAGATTCGGGGTGCCAGCATAGATGTGATGAATGTGTTGCAGCAAAGAAACTTTAAAAGCTTGTTTATGGTAGTGAGCAAAGGATATCACATGTCCACATCTATACAGAGTTAGACATGGTAGTAACATGTTGTACCCAGGTAACATTCACACTTATAATACAGAATCCTGTTTTACGAACTAATCCACATAGGAAGCTTGGTGCATGTGAACACATGATCAAAACGGGTTATAGAGGGTGATTTGCTAAGACTAATGTGCTGGTTCACGCCTTGATTGTACACGCAACACAAATATGTAAACTGCAACTGATGCTAGGGTAACTGCAGTTTTCTCATTGATCATAGCGCATGCTCAATACAATTGTTTTATTTCATCTTATTGGATGTCTTGTTAGGCAATTAGTTGGTGGTATCAGTTAACACTTTTAATGCGAATATCTTTCCTGTTCTAATATATCTTTGAAATGTGGGGGTTCCTAAATATTTAAATGCGTTACAAAGAACAGGTGTTTCTAAACCCAATAAATTAATATTATCAGATCTTCATCTTTTAAAGGTGACCATACACTGCAATCAGTTAGATCTTAAAAAAAATGAGATTTAGTGCAAGAGCCTGTTTGATTTCCTATAATTTGATTTGTGCTTCTTCCTATTACCTAATTTTGCCAAAATATCGGGTTGTACAGAAATTCGCCAATCGTAGTGCATGACCATCTTAAGTGCCAAATCTGGAATGTAGATGTGCCATGACCCACTTGTAAATGCCCTTTTTAGGAGGAGCGAGAGTCTTTTTTTACATAACCTTAACAAGGTGCATGTCACATGTTGGCAACATAACATGCTAACATGACCTGTGTGCAAATATCCTTTAAAGATGAGGCAGCATAAAAAAAATTGTCAAGTTTGAAGGTGCACCTGTTCAACCCACACAATCGCATTTATGTTGCTTGACATATACTAAAATGTTGGCCGTGCTGTGAACAAACTGCGCAAGAGCCACTTGTGCATGCGCAGTGCTTGCATTTATCTCACACAGTTCTAAACATGCTTGCAGGCTTGCTCTGAAAAAGTTACTTTATTTTTAGGGGCATATTTGGGCAGTTAAACTTCCTCACATCACCCAATAATGGCACCTCCATCTTCTATTAATGTTGAATTGAAGATGCCATGCCCATAGTGGCACACAGATTGCATTCTCCCGTGCACTGAGATCGCTATAGGGAAATTGCACTCTGTTCCTGACACACCGTTTCATAAATATGAAAAATGTGCGTTGCGCCTCTACTGATTGCGCATGGTTTTTGTAAATCGACCCCATAGTGTTAAAGGCCTGGTCTCTTACAAAGATCCAGAAAGTTAAAGAACAGCAGGGAGCATATAGTGGTTTATAGGCATTCATGTGGCACCAGTTAACAGTATACGCAAAATCGACTAGCATCAACAGATGGTCCTTTAATGATGGTGGTGCGCAGTGGTTTTTATACTGTGAATGTCCATTGTGGAGGTAGATGTCATACATGTTTTCAATTGGTATCTGCTCATCACAGATGCATATTTAGTAAAGAGTTCCAGAACAATCACTATTGACAGCATGTAATGGCAGTCTCTGCATATAGTGTGGTTCCTACAGTCTTTTAAAGTCTTCACTGTTTTGTAGTTAGTAACATGGCTTCCTTAGTACTGTAGACAGGGGTGGACTGATAACTCATGGGGCCCCCGGGCAATAGGAGATTATGGGGCCCCCAGGCAATCAGATTATGGGGCCACACAGTATACACACAGTATACAATCACACAGTATACACATACATGTACACACAGTATACACAGACAGATGTAAAAAAAACAGATTTATACATACTGTCCCTGGTTTTACTGAGGCTGGCAACCCTGATGGGGCCCCCTAGAGGCCCAGGGCCCTCGGGCAGTGCCCAAGTGGCTCAATGGTCAGTCCGCCCCTGACTGTAGAATTGTGTTTTTATGGAGATATGTAATTCACACACCCCATTTTGGTTCTAGACTACAGAAGAAATAAAACGGCAAATGAATGGATACAAATTTAACCAGAACATGACACGAGGAGCAACATTCCTGCCACCAAATAACTTTGAGGCTCCAAAACAAGTTGACTGGCGTGAAAAAGGCTATGTAACTCCAGTAAAAGATCAGGTATAAACTACATTTCTGCTTTTTTGCAGACCTTAAAATAAAATGCCAAGTAGCTGCATTACAAATTGCATATCCTTTTCTTTTCAGCGAGATTGTGGCTCATGTTGGGCCTTTAGTGCGACTGGTGCTTTGGAAGGTCAATATTTCAGGAAGACTGGGAAGCTTGTGTCCCTGAGTGAGCAAAATCTTGTGGACTGCTCTACAGCAGAAGGCAATCTTGGCTGCGATGGAGGATTGATGGAATTTGCTTTTCAATATGTGTTTGACAATGATGGCATAGATTCTGAGGAGTCATATCCATATACTGCTCTTGATGTAAGGGACTTTTCTTTGATATTGGGAGTACATTCACTTATTTTGGATTTACTGAAAAGAAGACTAATTTAATGATCTACCTTGAGATCAGAGGGGGCAGTCCACTCAAATTTTTACTGGTAGTGTTTTGGCTTTTATTACAGGACTTTCATGTTTACCTTGCAAATTTTGAGACTGGCATTGTAATCTGAGACAACCATCTCACTATAGGTCTTGTACTTGACAGTTAATCTTTCCTGAGAATTCAGAATATTTCCAAAATGGAAACTTTAGGGGGAGGAACCACTAACTTAAAACATGCCTGCCTTGTGACTAAGACCCCTTTCACACTGAGGTGGCTTTCTGACGCTTCAGTGCTAGAAATGGTCCCAGAAAACCCCCTCCCATTATTGCAGTGTCTTTTCACACTGGGGCAGTGTAATTGTGGGATGTTACAAAAGTCCTGCAAGCGGAATCTTCAGGGCAGGTTGGGAGCACTGCAAATAGAGGTCCCAAAACACCTTGCCCATTGCAAGTGGCACTAACGGCACAGGTGCTCACTGTGAAAGGGGTCTTGGGGCTAAGGTTTATGGCCGTCTTCTGATCTGATGACCTAGGGTCAGTAACAAATTATGGGGATTGGGATAGTGTTAGTTTCCTCTATTGTCAACTTTTAATGTATGTGAAGTCTTTATGTTGGGCTACATCTTCATGGCTTGTTTTAGAATTGGGTAGGCAACTATGTAATCTCTCACACAACACTACCTGACTGCAGTTGCTCCTACAGTGCTGCTGTCTGACAGATCTCTAAATATGGATAACTTCCTGTTGCATTTTTATTGTAGCCTGAAGTCATGAGACATTGGGATGCATAATCTTTCTTTATAGGAGCAAGACTGCAAATATGATCCAGCCAACAGGGCTGCCACTGACACAGGCTTTATGAAAATTGCCTCTGGGGATGAGAAGGCTCTAAAGAAAGCTGTGGCATCAGTTGGTCCAATCTCTGTAGCTATTGATGCTAACCATAGCTCATTCCATTTCTATAAAGAAGGTATGTATTGCTCTACTAAACCTGACTAACTTTTTTAGGACCACTTTATGTACTAATGTAAAACTACTTACAGGAATTTACTATGAACCTAAATGCAGCAGTAAAAAGCTAGACCATGGTGTTCTGGTTGTTGGCTATGGATTTGAAGGAGAGGATGTAGATGGAAAGAAATACTGGATTGTTAAAAACAGGTATGTTTTCAAAATGAACACTGTAAAATGCAGTTTGGGGAAATGAGGGCTCAGCTTTTTGCTGAAACCTTCCTAAATGGCTCCTCAGGCAAAAGCGTGGTTAGAACTGCTAACTTTGAACCCATGGTATATTGACATACAGCTTCTGAGAATTTTTGGCAAGGACTCATCTGGGCAATACAAGGAGCCTGATGGAAGGGCTGCATAAAACTTTCTAACTAAAACTATAATCCAGCTTAACAGTCCTTGGGTGGCTGCATTTGGTTTTTGTTTTGTCTTTTTTTTGTTTGTTTTTTTATCCCCCCCCCCCCCTCTCAGTGAATTCTATTTTCTATACTTTTTTTTTTTTTTATCACTGCTTATTCACTTTAGTCTCCATTGGTCCTAACCTCAATATTCCTCAACTTCTTAAAATTCTGTCAACATTTCCACTCTTCTGTCCTCCCCTCCCTTTACTCCTCCCCACTGAATCTTAAGCATTCCATATTAGGCGCCAGATTAACTGCGTTAACCTATTCCCAAATTTTTGGGCTTCCTCCTGCCATTTCTTTGGTATAAGACTTTTTGCCGCATTCAATAAATGGGGTAGTAGTGATTCCCTATATTGCTTCTCTAAACCCTCTACTCCATGGAATATACATGTCCACGGATCTTCTAATACTACTTTTCCTAGAATTTCTTTCCAATAGTTAATTTTGGTACAGGTCCATCACAGGTGGGCCATAGTTCCTGTGACCTTACAGCCTCTCCAACATTCCTGGGATTTCTCCGGTTGATATTTGCTCAATTTATCTGGTGTTACATACCACCTTGTCAGGCACTTATAATTCATTTCAGCCATTCTGATATCTATGGCAGAGCTATGTGTTAAATTCAAAATCTTCTCAATCTTATTTTTATAATCAAGTGACCCCAGCTCGTCCCCCCCCTTTTTTTTTTTTTTTTTTTTTTTTTATGGCGGTACCTCTGGTTCCCCATCTGCCAGTAATATTTTGTATAACTTACAAAATTATCCCTTTTTGCGCTTCCTACTATGCATAAAATTTCTAATGTTGGTTCCTCCCCTGTTATTGGTTGGGGCAAATTCTCGACAAAATCCTTCAACTGGAGGTATCGCCATTATATCTGTTTTGTTGTAACTCAAAGTGTCTATTTTCCCTTAATTATATCTCAATTGTGCATTATCACTTTTTATCCAGTTTTTTTTCCCTGGTGTAAAATCATTATCTTTCAAAAAAATTAAAGTGAGTTATATTGCTATTTGCCTTGTTTGTGTACCAAATCCCATATTTTAAGTGCATTCTGTTATTTCATGTGTGGTATCTCCTAATACCCTGTATTGTGAGGGGTTCCATATTATACCGTTCAAGTGTGTTCCCACACCATTTTCTATTCTAACCCATTGTTTTTCACTTTTCTTCCTCGCCTCCCACCACTCGTGACAGCATAGTAATAATTTTTAAAATCGGGTACCGCTAATCCCCCTTGTGTGGGGGGTGTTTTTTTTTTGTTTTTTTTTTTTGTCTAAGAACGGCAAATGAAATTCTGGATTTTTTTATTTTGCCAAATGAATCTCATAATAGTTTTTTAAAACCTGAAAAGTAATGAGGCGGTAACGTAATGGGCAACATTTGAAAATTTGTAAGTGATCTTTGGCAGCAAAACCATCTTCACTGTGTTGAGTCGCCCAATCAAGGAGAGGGGTCTTGATGGGTTTTTTTTTTTTTTCTTCTAATGGAATAATTTTATTTGATAGATACCGTATTTATCGGCGTATAACACACACCCAAGTTAAGGAGGGAATTTTAAGGATGAAAAACTTACATTAAAATGCCCATCAATGCAGCGTTATCGGTGTCCATCTGCAGCCTTGTCAGTGCAGCCTTGCCCCAGTGTCCAGTGCAGCCTTGTCCCCAGTGCAGCTTTGTGGGATCACCGCGATCCCTGCCGTCATACACAGCCCTGTGTAAATTTAAATATGGCGCCGAGACTGCAGGGACTCGGCGGAGCGCTGATACACATAGCCGGAGAGTCCCTCGGATTCCCTCGGCGCCGCTTACAGTTCCGCCCTATGGGCGGGACTGTAAGCGGCGCCGAGAAAACCCGAGGACTCTCGGCTATGTGTAGCTCCGCTGAGTCCCTGCAGTCTCGGCGCCGTGTTTGAATTTCCACACGGCTGTGTATGTCGGCGGCGATCGCGGCAATTGCCACGATCGCTCCTGCGGGGGGAGATCGGCCTATAACACGCACCCACGATTTTCAGGGGAAAAAGTGCTATATATATATATATATATATATTTCTTCAGAGAAGACGCCAGCTTTTTCCTAAATATTTTAATCCCTCCCTCCTCCATGGAAACTTAGATTTTTTTTGCAGGCATTGCTTTTCATATTAACATTTATGCTTAAGATCTCAGGTTTATTAAGATTGATTTTAAAGTTTTGATATTTCTCCATATTGTGTTAATATTTTAAGTAGGTTTGGCATTGTTATCCTCGGATTGGATATGTAGAACAACAAAGCATCGGCGAAAGC